>OX438796.1:10363586-10969886 GCA_949316475.1 Hypomecis punctinalis
GGTTTTTGATTATTTAAACAATGTGCAATTTTCAACGAAAAAAAATATTTGTCGATGATATAGTATAGAGATTTGAACAACTTACTTCCCAATTTTGTGAAATTTTCTGGATTTTTACGGAACCCTCGGTGTGCGAGCCTAACTCGCACTTGTCCGTTTTTTTTTCGGAGTTCTTGGAATTTGTTACTTACATACTCACCTTAGATTTTCAATAACAGATTTTGCGTCAATAAATGAATCGTGTTAACATTTTAAAAATAACATAGTACATGTTCAATTTTTTGAAGTTACATAGTTGTAGATTTGTACTATGTATATCATTTTTATTACCTACAACAGGTTTTTAAATACTTCAACAACATGTTTGTACGGAACCCTCGATGTGCGAGCCTGACTCGTACTTGTCCAGTTTTTTAAACTAGTTTACTTTCGATAGGATATTTTTTTTAGTTCAGATAGGATAATTTATAGGTTATTTAAGTTTGGATTAGTTATTTTAGTTTAAATATTATAGGTTATTTAAGTTTTTATTTTTATGTTATTTAAGTTCTGTAAATAAATAGCCTTTTATTTCTTTGCATTATTAACATTATTATACATATCTTCTTTGTTTACGTGCCTCGGAGCTCGGTATATACTCAGTACACGAACAGTCGCAGATGCGCCATTATGACGATCAAACGTGTGGGTTTGTAATATTTATAATCAGTAAGCGTGCGATTTACCTACCTTGAGGGCAGCCCTAGAGCGTATTACGTACTGTTTGGCCACGCGGGGTGGTAGGTTTTTATTTCAAGGGCAGGACCGACTCGCAATAATGCATAGATACCATTACCGTGAGTACAGCATTAAAATTCGTTGCGTAGCTTAAGAGATCTAGGTATAGAAAGTGTGAAGTGATTTTGTTTCATAATATATTATACTAGTTTTTACCCGCGGCTTCGCCCGCATGATATTTTGATTTTTTACGCAATATCATTATAATTTGTAGCCTATGTGTTATTCTGATATATAAGCTATATTATTGCAAAGTTTCATCTCAATCCGTTTACTAGTTTTTGCGTAAAAGAGTAACAAACATCCATCCATCCATCCATCCTTACAAACTTTCGCGTTTATAATATAAGTAGGAAGTAGGATAGTAGGATGTGTGGTATGGCAGACATGGAAAACATACTTACGCCATATTATAATGTAGCTGTTGCGTATATTTATAAAATGTACATACACCTACACTCTCTTTCTTAAGTAATTAAGAAAGTAATCTCTGAATGCCTAATTCCCACCCATTTATTCAGCAAAATATGCAAATTTCGTTTTATTTTAATTGCTAATAAATTGTAACCAATTCTGCGAGCTAAGAATTCGTATAATTGAGTTGAAAACAGAAAAATTAGGGCCATTTGGCAGAGCTGGAGCTATGCAGATGGAGCTAGAACGTGGAAACAATGGGAGAATGAAGTTAATTAACTAAGAAACTGCTCGTGTGTGCTGTCTGTAAAAATGTTTTTGTTTGAATGTTTTAGTTAAAAAAATACGGTGCAGAGACAGTGACTGTTGCTATATTCAAAAGAATAATTATTTTTCGCAAAAAATCGCAATACCTACTTTCACCGTGTACAGAATTTGAATTATTGGCACGAATAGATGTGATATCTATTATTGTTGATTAATCAACAAACAACATTTCTTTTTTTTTTAATTTTGCCGAAAATATCGATGAAAATACAAAACAATACATACAAACGAACATAGT
The DNA here is from genome assembly GCA_949316475.1 of Hypomecis punctinalis. Classification (NCBI taxonomy): domain Eukaryota; kingdom Metazoa; phylum Arthropoda; class Insecta; order Lepidoptera; family Geometridae; genus Hypomecis; species Hypomecis punctinalis. The sequence goes on from OX438796.1 coordinate 10,365,343, forward strand.
ACCTTCTCCTTTTTTGAAGTCAGTAAAAATATAATATCTATTCATTTTTAGGGTTCCGTACCTCAAAAGGAAAAAACGGAACCCTTATAGGATCACTTTGTTGTCCGTCTGTCCGTGTGTGCGTCTGTCCGTCTGTGTGTATGTCAAGACTTTTTATCTCCGGAACGCGTAAAGATATCGAGTTGAAATTTAAACTGTATATGTATATCTATGGTCTCTTGCAGTTATGTAAAAGAAAAACTTCTCAGTTAACGTTTAAAAAAGTTAGAGCCGTTTATGTCGTAAAAACCGCATATTTCGCACTCACAAAAATCAAAACCTGTAGGTTTTGGTCGTAAAAAACCGCATATTTCGCACTCACAAAAATCGAAACCTGTAGGGTAGTTCCCGTTGACATAGAACTATGAAATTTGGTTAGAAGCATTGTCTCAGAATATACATATAGGAATGAATCTGATAACTGTACATTTTTATTTAAGTCACAAGAAAATAGGGCCTCAAAATTTACAAAATATGGGTTCAAAATTCAAAGTGAGTTAATGGTATTATGTAAGATATCATCTAAAAGAACTTCATTAGCACATGCTAAAACAGGTTTTTAATTATTTTAACAACATGTTTATACGGAACCCTCGATGTGCGACCCTGACTCGCACTTGTCCGTTTTATTTTAATGGCAAGTGCTTTTATTAGCTTGGTATATTATGCTCGAAGTTTGAAGGTCTAAAGATTAATTCATTTAAGTATAATGGATGTGGACAGGACAATTTTTGGCTAGTTACTATTAAATAAATGTGCTTTCTGAATCTGTATATTTTTCTACTAGATGACGAATATTTTTTAGAATAAAATATCCATAATAATAATGACCATCGCTTCCAGCGATCTAAGTGTGTGTGAAATCACAAAAAAATAGCTGCTTTAAAACATTGAGTAGCATGTCAATGAACTGTTTGTACGGGACAGCTACGGTTCCGTACTCAAAGGGCAAAAACTGGACCATATTACTAAGATTCCGATGTCCGTCTGTCTGTCACTAGGCTGTATCACGTGAACCGTGATAGCTAGACAGCTGACATTTTCACATAATAATATGATGTATTTCTGTTGCCGCTATAACAACATATACTAAAAACAAAATAAATACAACAGACATATTTTAGGAGTTTTTGGTCGTTATTAATAACGGCAAGAGAAATGGAACTAAGGGGCTCCAACACGGTACGGAACCCTACGTGCGCGACCCCAACTCGCACTTGGCCGATTTTTTAAAGCGATTAGTTCCCTTATTAAAATGATTCGTAATGATGACATGTATACGATTGTACAATTGCACAGTTTACACTTCTGAATGTCCCTGAAGTTTGTAAAACAACACCTTGTATAAGTGATAACATTAACTCGTCTCAAATGAAGATTATTATAACATAATACGCTTTTCAACTTGAAATACGAGTACTCGTTGCTATTGTTCAACGGTACAAGCGCGGGGGATTAGTTAGGAATATCTATAGAAACTTATTATCCAAAGATGAACAGGGCATGCGCATTGTTAAACTTTTATAGCTTGTTTGATTCGGTATTGGGTGTATTTGAAGTCATCGTACTGTAGTTACTTGGCTTATTTTGTGCAAACAACTGTTAAGTTGAATTATGTCTGAAAAGGTAACATACCCCCTCGGATATTTTTCGTTAAGGTGAAACGCCAGAGGCAGTGCGCGAAATTCAATGTTTTTTCGGGGTTTTTTTTGGAATATTTTACTTAACTACTCACCTTGGATTTTCAATAACAGATTTTGCATCAATAAATGAATCGTGGTAACACGTTACAAATACCAAAAAAATAATGTTGTAGTCAGCTAGCGTTTCTCTTTAAACTTATTTTCCTGCGAGTTAAATTTTTTGAAGTTACATAGTTATAGATTTATACTATGTATATCATTTTTATTACCCAGTAAGTCAAAAACCGTCAAATTGCATATCAGATCACAACCACACTCTCAACAATAACTTAAATATTCAGAGTTATTTTAAAGTTGACCAAAAAACTCGCAAGTAAAACAACAAAAACTGCACATATTGAATTCTGCCCAAAAATGTGCCCACTGCGATCAATATTAGGCATATTGTAGTTGGACAATTGAGTTTTGGTTTCCCTCTAAAGGTTCATATTTATGTTATTTTTGCAGGTTTCTCGCAAAGACTCAGGCACCTACACTTAAAAATTCTAGAGCCACTGCCAGTGCCACCTTACATAATTATTTTTTGCAAAAAATATCATGACTGACTTCACCCGTGTACAGAATCATTACATAGTCACAAAGTCGCTTTCCACTGTCTGTCCCCATGTATGCTTATATCTTTAAAACTACGCAACAGATTTTGATGTAGCTTGTTTAAATAGAGTAATTTAAGAGAAATGTTTATATATTGTATAATTCACCTGTGCGAAGCCGGGGCGCATCGCTAGAACGCAAATATTATACATGGATCGATGCAGCATTTTTCATATTATTGTTGTTTTATCAAAAATGGCTCAGCCGATTTCGATAAAATTTAAATGGGACCAATTTCAAAGTATATTCTTTCCAATAAAAAAAATATAGAAATCGGACTACTACAAAAAAAGTTATGCGTGGTTATACATAAAAAAAATATATACACGTCGAATTGTATACCTCCTCCGGTGCGTAGTTCGTCGGTCAAAAATAATATTTCTCAGTTAAGTATAACATGCGCAAAATTTACTGGCCTGTCACAATAAGCCTTCCATCGAGGATCTGACACGTATTGCAAATAAATACATCCACTCACTAAGCTGTCCACGCGACGTGGTCACGAATCCGGGACACGGGAAATAAAAGTGGGCAAACACACCTTTGATGAAATATTTTTCATCAGGATTGGATAAAAATGGTATTCGCTTGCAAACACGAGTGGAATGTTCAATCGAAGTATCATTCGACGAATTTTAACCTGCCTTTATTCAATTTGCCAATATACGGTGGCTTGTTTCTCACTCAATATACAAAAAGGAAAAGTTTCAGGCTTATGGTCATCAGTGAAGTACCTAGTTCGGTTTGGAATTTATTGGTTATCGACTGACGAACCACCGGAGGTATACAATATAATATAATATTTTTAAATATATTATATGTACGAAAAAATTTACATAGATTTAAAACATTTGGTGACATTTACAATTGTACAAGGAACAAGTCCAGACTAATTCTGCCAAAGATAAGATTAGCCAAATCTGGCAATTCTTTTGTAATGAATAGCCTATGTTTTCATAACTTGTTGCCAGTGAATTTAAAATGTATGAAAGAAACTATGTTTAGAAAAATACTAAAGGACTTTTTAATACAACGGGCTTATTATAAAGTAGATGATTTCACCAATGACAAAGCTTCACTGCGCAAACTATCTTTAGACTGTAATAATATTATTTAATGCTGTGTACGTATGTACTTTTATTTTATTTTGCTTTTGACATTTATCTTAGTTTTTTGATATATATTTTTTATTTTTATCTCAATTCGAATGTAATGTTATGTTTATTCATTCTCTATTTCTATTGTATTTTTTTTGACATTCACAAGAATACATATAATTGATCTATGTTGAGAAATAAATGAAATGAAATGAAACAATTCTATAATTATTTTATGTATAACGCATAACTTTTTTCATAGTAGTCCGATTTCAATAATTCTTTTTTATTGGAAAGAGTATATTTTTTATTTGGTCCCATTTAAATTTTATTTAAATCGTCTGAGCCATATTTGATAAATCAACAATAATGTGAAAAATGCTACATCGATCCGGGCGAAATATTTGCGAATTCTGTACGCGGGTGAAGTCGGTCATGCTATTTTTTACAAAAAGTAATTATTAATTGCCTTTGCATTTCAAACTTTATTATTCTTTTTTTTTTTGCAATATTGGGAAAGAATGTAAACTTTGAACACTGGTGTGTTGGCTTATTTATAATAACGATAGCATAAAATTTTAGAGATAAGTACAAGCACACAAATCCCTGTATTGCAAAGCGTTAAGCAAAGCATTGCATGGCCGCGTGGATTCCAGCCCCCAGCTAAGTCAATATCAAAAATTGACGATAATGCAAAAAAGCTATAATTTTACTAAATAAAACAGATTATGTTTGAAGCCCTGCGAATCCTTAATCAGTCAAACCCATTTAATCAAAGTCTACGTTCATATGATACTTCAAACTGACAGTTATTTTTTCCTATACTTTGAGTAATTAGGTGGGCCCCTAAGTAGTATTAGCCCAGGGCTCCTTAAACTCACGGCCCGGCCCTGACAATAATACCATCAAATTCTTGTACTGCATATTGAAATATTTACAGTTACTCGATGTAGAGTTGTTCCGTGGTTCTGGTGGGTTGATTACATTACCGGGTCTACGGGTAATTTTTATTACATGTGGTCACAAGGCACTAGGGATTGATAAAGCAGGTGATAAATATTGAATAATACTAATGATATGACAGCCAGCATTAAAAGTTATATTACTTCGATATTTTCATTCTCTCGCTGAACATGTTTTATCTGAAGTTATACCGTTGCATAATTTTACCACTTATCCTGATTAAATGAAACCTATGGCAACACTAAAACAGGCGTAAAGTACGGCTCGTATTTCGACGGCGCGTAAATCCTTCACGTCAATTCCGAGTTTCGACGTACTGTCATTATCAGAGGGTATTATTATTGCGGAAATAAGACACTAATGATGATTAAATTTGCCCGTCCCGCCCCGCTCAGGTGGCGGGGCTAAACCGTGACGCGCGTTGTGTTGATGAATGACGTCATTTTATCATAGTGAGCTGCTACTTTATGTTATGAAACACACTCAGATACGGGGCGTTCAAATTAACTCAGCCACTCCTATTTTTATATAATTTCTGATGTAAGAGAAAAGGTGATATAGTAAACCGATTTTCAAATGGTACTATCATAATCAGGTCTTCATATTTTGAATAGTAAACAACTACCTACACAAACTTTTCGAATTAAGAATGAAAAAACCCATAGAATAACATTTAGGAACATAGATAAGCTGATTAGCAAGTTGAAATGGAAGTGGGCAGGGTACATAGTAAGCAAGACTTTTTTTATCGCGAATATGTCCACGCTTGACCACCAACTCGCCTGATGGTAAGAGACGTTGTGGTCGAAGATGAAGCACGCAGACCTAGAAGATACTCGTATCTATTCACTTTGATCTTGAAAAGCTTTACATTATATCTCTTAGGAAACAAGAAAAACTGTTCCATTCCCTGGCGATACGAATTAGAAATGTTGAGTCAAACCGCTTCGACGTATCGAACGTCGCTACGTATCGAAGGAAAATCGACAGTGTAGGGGTGGTGATGTGGCGTCTTTCTATTTGTCCTGTAGTAAAAAGGGGATTGTAGGATAAGTAAGGTCGTGTAGCTCAGACGCATACTCTCCAAAATGAATCCTATAGAAATTGGACAGACTCGCAACCCTACGGCGATGCTCCAGGCAACGAAGTTTTTTTTGCAACTAATAAGCCGAACAGCACGCCGGTCTACCGATTCCAAGGCCTCGAGCTGATACTTAGCCGAGCCGTCCCAAAGATGGCAGCAGTATTACAGATACGAACGGATCTGTGGTTGATACAGAGTAAACAACTGTCCCGGTGTGAAATACCGCCTAACCTTGTTCAGGATACTCGACTTCATACCAGCCAGTTTGGCCCTAGATTCTAGGTAAGTAAGTAAGTTCGTATAGGCCGGGTGGCTAGCCCTGGTGTCAGAGTTTTTAGGCCGCCTGAAGGCCTCTGACATGGCTAAACGGTTAAAACAACCGGGACCTACAATTTAACGTGTCATCCGAGCCACGGTAGCGCTCAATTGGAAAATGCCACCCGCGGTCACCCATCCAAATACTGACCGTGTCGAACGTTGCTTAATTTCGGTGATCGCTGACAATCACAATTCTAGGTACGTGCCGTAGTTCAAGACTGATGCTCTGTGGGACCGGACCCTGTATTGTCTATGCATTTTAATGATTGTCTTCGCTTTTCTTCTTGCTCGCTCTCGTGGAGTAACTGGTGCGAGCAGGAAAAAAGGCGAAGCCGAACATCAAAACGCGCACACAATAGGTACGACGCCAAATGGAAGCCAGCGCAGTTTAAGACGTCCACCGACGAAATGGGAAGGCGGTCTGATAAATATCATGGGAATGCACTGCATGCAAGCAGCTGTCAATCAGTCCTATTATAAATCAATCGGTAGGCCTATGTCAGACAGTGGACTGCTGATATAATGATGATAATGGCACAAAAGTTAAAGCATCGCTTGAAATTGAAACGACTAAGTACTTAGTACCTAAAGTCGTAACTTCTCATTGTCGAGAAGTGCCAAATTTTTGGCTCTGCTCTAGATTTTATCTTTATTCTAATCACGAGCTGCAGTCTTCGCTATTCATTTTATTACAATGAGCTGGCACTGGATCCGCTACTTCATGCGTATTGCAAGCCCTTTGAAATTGCACTCGAGGGGAGTGGAGCTGCAGAGTACGCGGAAATTTTATTTTAGAGACACTTATTACAATTCTTAGTTTTATTGTTAGTATTAGTCACCGAGAAGCCGTGGTGCCTAGTGGTAGTGACACCCGCCTTACAATCTTGATGTCGTGGGTTCAAATCCTGTTCCCGTACCAATGAGTTCTTTGGAATTTTTGTACGGAATTTAACACCGCTGGCTTTTCGGTGAAGGAAAACATCGTGAGGCAACCTGCATATGTCAGTAGACCCAAACACCCTTCGTGTGTCCTACGTTCTGCAGTGGACTATTAAATAGGCTGATATAGTTACCTTGTACGAGTTTGACGATTATTATTCACTATTTTTACCCGCGGCTTCGCCCGCATGATATTTTAATTTTTGACGCAATATCATTATAATTTATAGCCTATGTGTTATACTGATATATAAGCTTTATTATTGCAAAGTTTAATCTTAATCCGTTCAGTAGTTTTTGCGTGAAAGAGTAACAAACATCCATACATCCATCCTCACAAACTTTCGCGTTTATAATATTAGTAGGATGTGTTGTCAAAGTCCTTAACGGCTGTGAAGCTAAGTACAAGCTAAACAAAACCCAATCTTCGCTGTTGTATGAGCTTCAGTCAGGGTTGAAATTTGCGCAACTTGTAGCTAACTTAACAGCTGCCAAGAAGTTTGATTTGGCATTTACACGTTTTTATTGAAATTTTTTTTTTACAAACCACAGACTCCAGGGTCTGTGCCCTTTGTTAACTAAAATTACAATTGTTAGATGATACTGTACAAAAAGAGTTAGTAGGTACTTGAAATTTTAGCCTAAGTTAGTTAGTTGGTGCAATGCGTGAATGCCATGAGCAGACCGGCGACCCGCAGGCAGCACCCGATCACGAGTGTGACACATGTGCCAGCCATCGCTCTCCTCGACCATATTTGAGGGAAGAGAGCGACCCAGCACATGATGCCGCCGCAAGAAGGAGCCTTAGATGGCGAGCATGAATGCTTGGGGCATTTACACGTTTGACTATTATTTGATTAAATTTACGTATGTGCTCGTAAGATCACATCGTAAAAGTAGCGCTCATAGCGTTTGACTAGGAGTTTCTTAGCGATCACCGAAGTTAAGCAAAGTTCAGCACGGTCAATATTCAGCTGCGTGACCTCTGAGTCTCTGCGAGATCGAATCAGAAATCAGGAGATCCGTAGACGAACCAAAGTTACCGACATAGCCCAACGGATTGGCAAGTTGAAATGGCAATGGGCGGGGCACATAGCGCGGAGGGCTGATGACCGATGGGGTCGAAAAGTTCTCGAGTGGAGACCACGTACCGGCAAGCGCAGCGTAGGACGTCCACCCACAAGGTGGACGGATGACCTCATTAAGACCGCAGGATCGCGCTAGATGCAAGCCGCTTCCAACCGGTCTTATTGGAGATCCATAGAGGAGGCCTATGTCCAGTAGTGGACGTCCTTCGGCTGATGGATGGATGGATGGATGGACTATCGAGGATCTAAGTACTTACAACTAAAACTAAACTAAGTACAACGTGGATGTCTTCAAATCCCGAGTAAATAGGTATCTTCTAGGTAAGCGTGCTACACTCTAGACCGCATATCTGCTTAACATCAGGGAGTGTGTAGTCAAACACGAACCTATTCGAAAAAAAAAAGGATCGAATGATACGTTAAATTATAGGTCCCGGATGTTTCTAGGCCTAGCTACTCAGCCCATTATTATATAATTATTATCAATAACTGACTACCTCGGTAGCTCAGTGGTTAGTATAACTGACTTCTGGGTCAATGAGGCGTGGGTTCGGTGCCCACCTAGGGCAAACATTTTGTGTGATGAACATAGGTGTTTGCTTTGTGTCTGGATGTTATTTAGTTACTATCTATATAAGTATGTATTTAAAAATATGTATATGTAGTATATCAGTCTCCGGCAGCCATATCTCAAGCTTTGCTTAGTTTGGGGTCAGAGACCGTGTGTAAGATGTCCCCTAATATTTATTTATTTATTTATTTTAATAGACGAGATTGATAAAATCCTTTATGACATATAACACAGATCACTAAGAAACTAAAACTAGAACACTGCAGCAATACTTCACGATATACCTATATTTTCGAAAATCTCATCACTCCTTTCAAAATTCGTGATTTTAGCTAAAGCTACTGAAACATAACAAGTACGCGTTCTTTGATTTGAAAATTCCCTTATCCAAAAAGGCAATTGCTCTATTCACCTAGCGAAATATTTATTTTTATACAAAGAACACACAAATTATAAATGCACGAGCAATATTTAGAAAAAGTTTACTTACAAAACCTTGCAAAATTTACTAACTCTATCGCTTCAAGCGATATTTTCGAAAATCTCATTACTCCTGCCAAAATTAGCTAAAGTTACAGTCAAAGATAATAATATAGTCAAAATACAAGACTACGTGTTACAGTGACATATTCAAACAATTTTTGACCGACGAACCACCGGAGGAGGTATACAATTCGACGCGTATATTTTTCTTTACGCATAACTGTTTTCGTAGTAGTCCGATTTCAATAATTCTTTTTTTATAAGATAGAGTATACCTCGAAATTGGTCCCATTTAAATTATATTGTAATCTGCTGAGCCATTTTCGATAAATCAACAATAATGTCAAAAATGCTACATCGATCCGTGCGAAATATTCGCGAATTCTGTACACGGGTGAAGTCGGTCATGCTAATTTTTGCAAAAAATAATCTTGTAGATATACGCCTTGATTTGAAAATTCTCGTATTCGCGAGAAAAAGGCAATTGTACCATTCACGTAGCGAAATATTTCTTTTTATGCAAAGAGCACACAAATTACAAACGCTCTCGCTGTTTTTAGAGCTCGATCTTTTTTGTTTGGCTCGAGCGCTAGCAGGTCAGGTGGTATAAGTTCCAGAGATTAACTCGCACGTGAAAAACTGGAACAGTCGAGGGCATCCGATTGGAAACTATACAAATAATCTCCTCTTGATAGGTATTCATTTTGACAGTAATTATATTTATTTATCGACAATTTAGCGTAATATAGCTTTATAGAAGAAGGCTCGCCCCAGGTTTAAGACTGAAATATACTTAAATCATCATCTTTTCTGCAAGGGGAAGTTTACTGCCTGACGCTCCTCCAAGCTTGTGAAACTCAGAGTGCATGCTTAGGTATCTTTTAAATCATAGTGCTTCTTGACTGCCTCGGTGGCTCAGTGGTTAGTGACCCTAACTTCAAAGAGGCGTGGGTTCGATCCCCACCCAGGGCAAATATTTATGTGATGAACATAGGTGTTTGCTGTGTCTGGGTGTTATTTAGTTACTATCTATATAAGTATGTATTTAAATTTATGTATATGTAGTATATCAGTCTCTGGTAGCCATATCACAAGCTTTCCTTAGTTTGGGGTCAGAGACCGTGTGTAAGATGTCACCCAATATTTAATATATTTTATTTATTCTTCTTCGACCACAACGTGTGGTCAGTAGTTAACGGTTAAGCGCAGACTTATTTGCTATAAAAAAAAAATTGTGAGTTTTTTAACCGCTCCCATAACTATGATGTGTAGCTGTACCTACGTATGAGTTGAAATTTTTTGCACAAATTTTCACACCACTGGCTTTTTGGTGAAGAAAAACATCATAAGTAAACCTGCATACGTCCAGTGATAAAATGTCAATGGCGTATGTGAATCCACCAAACTCAGTTATATCCATTCATCAGCCGTAGGACGTCTGCTGTTGGACATGGGCTACCTTTGCACTTAGTCCTCAGCAGCGGACTATTAAAAAGGTTGGTACAGTACAGCACCATAACTGAGACGTCTAACGTAGGCTCAATTATAATTTTGCGTTCTAAGTATAGTAATTTATTTCTTGAATCGTTTTACTGGACGATCATTATTTAACTAAAAGAAAAATGAGACGAGGTGCCGGAATTTCAAAAAGGATTTCACACTGGATATTTTAATAAGTCTCATTAAGTTCTGAAGGACTCTTGGGAATTAATGCTCTTTAGAGAAATGGGTCAGGAAAAAATGTAGGTGCTCAATTTTTTTCTTAATAAGTATGTACAAGAAAAGTCATAAACTTAAAAAAAACATAACAATGTAAAAATAAAATAAAAATAGCCTTTATTCACTTATATATGACCTTACAAAACATTACTCTTATTTCTATTTCTTAAATATTAGGTTGTCCACCCTGGACATAGGCCTCCTCTAGAATTTTCCAGAGCTCCCTATCTCTGGCTTTCCTGCGCCAATGTGCCGTTAATTAAATATTGAGATTCCAATAAAGTTAATATAAGTGTGTAGACTACCTCGGTGGCTCAGTGGTTAGTGATCCTGACTCTTAGGCCAAACAGGCGTGGGTTCGATTCCCACCCAGAGCAAATATTTATGTGATGAACAGAGGTATTTGCTCTGTGTGTAGGTGTTATTTAGGTATTATCTATATAAGTCTGTATTTAAAAATATGTTTACAAGTAGTATATCAGTCTCTGGCAGCCATATCACAAGCTTTACTTAGTTTGGGATCAGATACTGTGTGTAAGATGTCCACTATTATTTGTTTATATTTATTTGAATCCAGAGCAATCATAAGCAGGTAATATTCTAGATAAGTGTGCATATACAACTGAGACTACTTATTTGTTCCTTAATAGTCCAGCTATGGCTAAACTCAAGCCAATAATAAAAAAATTAAACGTTTATTGCAAAGATAGCAAGAAAACGCTTACAAAATTAGCAATTAATAAAACACTACACTCAAACATGGTTATACTTTTTGATTCGCCGAAAACGAACACGTTTCTACAATAATGAATATCACAAAAATAATTTTCTGCAACACGAAAAGGCAATTATCGCATTCTCAGAATTTATTTTTATGTCAGGCACGTCTGACCTCAGCCACTGAAACCTCGACAATGAGAAATCCATAAGTCGTTAGGTAAGTGTTTGTTTAGGATTGCCGTAGTCTTTAGTTCATGTCAACACGGATTGTGAACGTAATATGTATCAACTGGAGTCACATCTTATATATATAATTATCTACAAAATATGATTACTAAGATAGTCCAAATCATTGGTAACATGGTTTCGAAAACTATCAAATAAATAATAAATATTTTTTAAATTTAGTGTAGGTATGAAGAATAAATACTTAATTCGCATACGTTTGCTCGGCTATGTGGCGGTATACGCGGGCTGCAGTAGTCCTCGACACGAGTTTTCCTAGTGAGGGCTGCTTCGCAAAGCTTACTCTTTCGCATTACTGTTAATTTTGTTTATTGCCAATATTTGTCATGCATACCTACCTTAAGATTACATTTCTAAGTAAAAAAAAAAAGAAAAAAAAGAAAAGAAATATGGGCATTGAGCAGGACACAGTTCGAAGAACGGGTAGCCGTTTGACACTTACCGGCAAGCGCAGTGTACCAGTTTTATAGAATCCCACAAAAAACATTTTCAACTACAGTTTGCACTAGCAAAAAGATATCAGAAGAACTCAAGTAGAACCAAACTTCTAACTCTACGAGCCCTTACTTCGCAAACTCTGCCTACACAGTTAAATATGTGCAGCTACCTACGTCCTACGTACGTCCTGCAGTGAACGTACTACATCTGATATTCTTTAACTCATAATATATAACTCATAATATATAAATCATAATAATAAAACATATCTTCTTATTTTTGGTGCGCAGGGTAAAAGGAAGGCCTCTTTTTAGATCTCTATGAGCATGACCATACTTTTTCCTCTTGTCAATCCAGTTACACGTAGTACGTATTATATCCCCGTAACGCATGAGTACTTTGGGACTGTCTTTGATGGGCGATTCCTTTTGTGTGAGTGCTTCAACAACAAACTTTAGTGTTTATGTTATGGGAAGAAGGAGGAATATTTAAGGTGTTTATTTAGGAAAATTTGCTTCAAAGTATCCACAGGAGGTCTAGGATGTTATGAAGTACCTACTTAGGCTTGGTTTTATCTTACTATTGCCAAATTACTACTACTCTAAATTCGATTAGCCTAACTGCGCTTGAAAATTCTTTATTCGTCCCAAAAAAATTAATGTAAATAAGTTATAATTTCAGCGATGAGGAAAAATGGACAGCCGCTACTGAGAAAATTTCTAGCTACACCAATGTTTTTGGTGTACATACATTTGTACAATAAAGTTATATTGTATTGTACATTTTTCTCACATCCTAGTAAGAGTTGGACATAAGTAGGTATAGGTATATGTTATTTTAAACACTTTGAACTGGGTACCGTGACAATGGCTCCGCCGCCAAGAGTTCAATGAAAAGTTATTGTTCTCCTTCGTATTTGTTGACAGTGTAAGTGGCCACTAAATCGAAATCTGGCCACGACTGGCTCTCAAGTGCATCTGCCAATACACGTCGATAGGTGCTTGGCGACAGCACTCCGACTTGACGGTGGCAGCTAGCCAGGCTCAGACTCCACCAAATCTAAGTGGAGCGGAGCTGGTAAGAACGTATACAGGGTGAGTCATTTACATTATTCGCCTAGGGGATATGTGAAAGATGGCGATTGGGACCGTTATTATGAGCAAACTTAACTGTATGGGGTCAAACCGGAAAGCGAAAAAAAATCGCTACTCAATATCGACATTAATAGGTTATTTTGTATAAAACAGCTGATTTTTTAAGTGAAAACTTCTTTAGCGGCGTTGTGCACTTTTTGGGATGCGTAAAAAATGGAAATTAAATGAAATGTAAACTCGCGTCAGGACAAACGCGTAAACAGATCGAAAATTCGTAGGAATTTGCAAAAAAGGAATGCCTGCTCTTGCTGTTTCGTTTAAGAGCGCTTGCGCAAGTGTGCGTGTGTGGTATTGTATTTTGCCACATAAATGATAGTACCTTATATGTGCAAGTTTTCACTTTTGCCGGCTCTCCCGGGAGTGCAACCAGTTTTTTTTTCTCAAATTTGGATTGATCCCACTTTGATTGTGTTTTGTTTCTCTCTTATCAAAAATATGGCAAAGTTGCCTTATTTCCTACGCGCTACGCTGACCGCGACTTGGCGTTCCTTTCCACTCGCTTCCGTGATGCGAGTGATCATAGCAAGATAACTTGCAATGCCACAAGCTTTGCCGTCTTAAAATTGAGACAGCATCAACTCCAATTTGGTAGAGCCTGGACTTTAATGTTCACAATTACTTTTAATAGGTCTTTATTTTACACTTATTGGCACTTGGGTTTTCTTTTTATCCCTGTCCCGCTTAGGAGGTAAGTCGGTTGGTCTCCGCGAACTATACAAAAACGTTTATAAATACTCTCTATGAAATCGAATTAAGAATGAAGAGATCTAGAGACGAACCATTTACTGAGATGGCTCAGTTAGTACCATTGATTAATTCCATTGATGGTACTACTAACTGACGTATGTATACTTCGCTTGTATCATTATGGTACTAGCGACGTAGAATTTACATCCTCTACGTCGCTAGTACCATTGATCAGTACCACTGATGGTACTATTCACATACCTATATGTGACTAGTACCATTATTGCCTCCAGGCCAGGAAAATAAAATTTGCCAAAAGCAACATAGCCCACCAGATTAGAAAATGGAAATAGTAGTGAGCAGGACACATATTCATATTTATTAATTATTTATGTGCTAAAAATGTTTTTCGTAAATTTTACCAGTGGCATTGTACACTCCTTACATTCTGCTCGTTGAATTTTACTTAGAATTAGCGAAGTCTTTTTTCATTGAAATAAGTTCAACTTTTTAGTATTCAAAGTGATGTATCATGTATGTCTCATAGGAACACAACCCAAAATATGAGTTCAAAATTCAAAGTGAGTAAATCGTATCATGTAAGGTATCATATAAAAGAACTTCATTAGCACATACTAAAACAGCTTTTTTATTATTTTAACAACGTGTAATTTTCGATATATGACGAGAAAAGTGGAAAAAAAACATTTTTGTTGGTTAAAGTATAGAGATTTTAACAACTTATACAACAAATCGTATGGAACCCTCGATGTGTGAGCCTGACTCGCACTTGCCCGATTTTTTTACAACTGTACAAGCAAAGAATTCCGAGTATTCTCACACGTACACGTTTGGCTTACATTTCGCTTTTTATGTACTCGCGCGTTACTGAAGAAAAACGCTAGTCCGCTGCCGCAAAATAATGCCTACATTCACATCCAACCGTACTTTTATTCACAGACGTCGGGAGAAATATTAAAATATTTTCCAAGACACTTTTGTGCTATATCGGCGTCGTTAGACATGACGGAAGCATATAAAGTCGCAGATAGCGTAAAAAATAAGGTAAGAATTCTTAGGATGCCGTTGACTCAGTACTTGAGAAGCTTCTTTCAAGCCCGTCTTGAATGGACCCTGAAACTTTTCTTCTATAATGAAAAAAGTTAAAGGTAGCGTTGACTTTGAGTAGAAGAGGTGGAGCTATTAAGGAAAAGTGGGTCTTCAAAATCAGTATAAAATACTGGCTATTTTTATCAAATCCATGGATTAAAGGCTTAAATTGTAAAATAATTCCTTTAATGGTGTATTATTTTTGTGGGAATTATTTAATGATTCTCAACATAAAGCAACAATTAATTCCTATGAAAACTGTTCTACTTTCAGAGGATGAAGACCGCTAAAAAAGATATCAATTTGCTAACTTAGGTGTTGTTTTTCAAAATGCAGAGAAATAGATAGCAAAGTAGATATTATGACTTATGCTAGAGCCAACCCTAAAATCAAGAAAAAATCACCTACTTATCCCATACGAAACTTCAAGGAACCGTGACAATATATATGAAACAGCAGATTTTTTGTCGCGATCAATACACTTCTTTGAATCCCTTCAATTTGCAAATCAACAACTTTTGTTTGTTTTTAACATGAAGTGGATATAATTTGTGCTTACGAACTGATAACTCAAAGACTAGAATGTAGGTAGTTAGAACAAAATTTAAACGTAGATACATATTTACAACTGTTATAAATCAAACTAATAAGTCCATTATGATGTATATTTGGTCACCATAAACTATTATACATTAGTTTCTTAAATAATTATCACAACTTGGATTGACTAAGAATATGTGCTTTCGCCTCGAGGCGTAAATCGAGAATGATCTCACCTAAAGATTGATATTTTTACTTCTCTTTTGTTTCTTTTCTCGTTTCCTGATTGGCTGTTTTAAAACTACACCGGTAGCAGTTGTTATTGGTTAAAATGCGGCTGGTTGTTAAATCGGCCAATCATAAACCAGAGAAATGTTACCCTTACAAGTACTAGAAAATATCATTCGACAATCGAAAAATCATGACACAGAGACTCTCATTTTTGTCAGGGGTAAGAAATAAAAGTAACCCGAAGCACGTTACGTATACGTTTTCAAACCAAGCGTTAAAATATTTATGCCGTGTTCGTCATTATTCAACATACCTACTATTCCTTTGTGTTCAATACCAATTGTAATTTTCCACGAACACCGCTTTCATTTGCTTCGTGCCTTCACAGCTGAATTCATACCGATAGAAGACAAAAAATTGGCCAAGTGCGAGTTGGACTCGCGCACGAAAGGTTCCGTACCGTATGGGAACCTCCAATATATTATATTTTAATTATTTATTTTTGATTTGGATATACAAATAAATATTCTGTGAATATTTTAAACTTCTATTACCGTTATTAATATCATGCGAAAAACGGCTAAAACTTCGGGTTTGTTGTATTGGAGCCTCTCATAGAATTTTTAAATTCTATTTTTATTATTTGTATTTTTTATTATAGCGGCAAGAGAAATACATCATCTGTGACAATTTCCACTTTATAGCTATCACGGTTCATGAGATACAGCCTGGTGACAGACAAACAGACAGACGGGGAGCGGAGTTCTTAGTAATAGTTCGTATTGACTGTATACGTACGGAACCATGAAAAAAGAGTTGGAATTGAATTCAAAAAGCAATTTTAATGCAGAGCTGCCTATGCATATCAATGTGTGGTGAATGGGTCACTGTTTACACCCGAAGCATTGTCCACGCGAAGTAATGTTTACGTCGGAAACATTGTACGGACGAAGTAATGTTTACTTGTTTACAGCAGGTACCATTTATACGATCATACAATAGCGACAGGGAATGGCAATCATAATTCATGTCACGTAAATGAAAAAATCGATCGTAATCAATTGTCTATGTATGTTTCTCTAAGGTTGTATCACTAGGTCAGCCCGCAATATTCCTTTTTTTAGGTTCAATAATTATTTTTGCGCAAAAAGTGGCAAGACCGGACTTCAACCGTGTACGCACGGATCGATGTAGCCATTTCAAATTAGTGTTGATTTATTAAAAATGGTTCAGCCGATTTCGATAAAATTTCAATGGGACCAATTCCAAAGTATATCTACCATTTCCAATAAAAATAATATTGAAATCGTACTACTTTGTAAAAAGTTATGCGTGGTTATACATAAAAAATATACGTATCAGCTTGAGGTACCTCCTTCGTTTTTAAGGCATATTCTGTACATCAAAACAAACATATTTTGTACTAAGACTTCAAAAAATTCGTACTTATTTTCCTCCATACAAAATTTGATTTTTTTTTCTAAACATACCTATGTAATAAGCCCGCGGGTTATTATTCTGTGCCGCGGGTAAGTATGTAAAAACAATTATTTGTACACATGCCGATTACACTATTTTTTTTTGGGTAATTCTTTGAGTGTTGGGAAAAGTTGTAGAACAATGGTTTATGTTTAGATACACAAAATGCCCTTGAGAGGATGCTAATTGATCACCAATCATCATACTAATCCTATCCTATTATAAACGCGAAAGTTTGTGAGGATGGATGTATAGGTGTTTGTTACTCTTTCACGCAAAAACCACTGAACGGATTGAGATGAAACTTTGCAATAATATAGCTTATATATCAGAATAACACATTGGCTATAAATTATAATGATATATAGCGTATGCGGGCGAAGCCGCGGGTAAAAACTAGTATTATATAAATCCGAAAAGTTTGTTGGTTTGTTCCTCTTTCACGCCGCAACGGAGCAACGGATTAACTTGACATTTGGTATGGATATAGTTCAAAGCCCGGAAAGTGACAGTTAGCACAAAAGTCAAAAACCACGCGGGCGGAGCCGCGGGCAAAAGCTAGTAACCCTATAAAATAGACAACAAAATAAAATTAAACACCTATATCTACGTAACATGAAAGAGAACCTACAAATCTAAATAACCCATTAGGTACACATGTTTCCTTTACATCTTTTCAATCCGCGTTCTCAAAATATATTTGACATTAAAATCCCGCTTTTTAGAATAAAATAATGTTCCAATATAAACGGGATCCAATCTGACAGAGTTTCTTTGATTAATGGCACTCGAATGAAAGAAGCCCTGGAACCCAGCCTTGGGAACTCAGGAAGGTGCGTTCCCATGAATGAACAAAAGTAATTTGCATTATAATAAAAACAAAGCTTGTCGCTAGAGCGGATTCGGCCCGTTCGCGTATTCTTTGAAGCTGGGTTACCAGATATTTATTAGCGAAATTCCCTAGAATGCTTCCGTTCATAAGTAATTTAAGTTCATCATTTTAAAAATATTATGAAAATTTCCAATAAAGTAGGTTAACAAGCTTCAAAGGGCATGAACGCTGCTTACCTTGTATCTAAATAATGACATTCTTAGGAGTTCCCCAAAAACTTTTCGTTGCAGCGTTAATTTAAAAATATCATCATCATGTGTCAAATTTTGCGGAAACTCACGACTATTATAGACTTCACCACCATGTGAATGTTGAGGCAATCTAGCTCCTCGACCTAACGGACACAGTGAGAAGACTTAAACGAACAAAACCGTTCGAATTAGTTTAAAAGTTAATTGAGCTAACTCGTAATCATGCTATAGTGGTAGTGCCGCGTATAAAGAACACAATAACGTAGTATCTTCGTCTCAATAGAGACAATAAGAAAAGTGTTGATAGGCACATTCTTAGATTATTATACCTAGCAATTTAAGTTAGATTAAAATTACTTATTAGCCCATAGCTAGATAGTATTTTTTAAGAAAAGCTCGTCAGCGTTTTTTAAACAAAAAAAGTGTCAAACACAAGTCACCATATTTATTACGTTCGAAAAATAATATAAGAAATGTTTGTTTGTCTTTGTCTATAATATCACCACTCAAATAACCCACTATTGGCAATAATAGTCGTAAGTGGCGTTGAGTTCCAAGTTTGCCTCTTTTAATTATAATTTTTTTGTCCATTTTTATTCACTTAAAAGATTTTTTCGCTTACAGTATTTGACTAAATTTGTAGGTAAAAATATCTTAATAGCATTATTTCCCCAAACAAGTTATTTTCCCTCACTCTTCGTGAAATGAAACGAGGCAACTGGCAATACTTCAAGCCGTGTTTTACTCGTGGCATTATTTCGGATCGAAGCGACAAAAGGCTCAGTGTAGTTGGCAACGTGCCTGGCTGTGCCTAAGCTTCTGGAGCACATTTATCATTCTTCGGATCTGCGTGCCTCATAAAATGGATTTACCTGAATGAAACAATCACTCATTCGGGAAAGCTACTTTTTTGTTTGTTAGCTCGTTTAAGCGATGGTAAAATGCTATTTGTCTGTAGTATTAACTTAGTCTACACACAAAACCTACATACCTCATACATAACTCAGTGCCTCAAGTTAAAAGTATTCGACCAGTGTGTGTTGCCAGTGATGACTTATGGCACTGAAACTTGGTTTCTTACTATGGGTCTAATTAGTAAGCTCCGAGTAGCTTAAGAAGCTATGGAGAGTGCTATGCTCGGAGTCTCTTTGCGAGATCGAATCAGAAATGAGGAGATCCGTAGAAGAACCAATGTTACCGACATATGCCAACATAGGGGCAAGTTGAAATGAGAGTGGGCAGAGCACATAGCACGGAGAACTAATGATCGATGAGGTTGAAAAGTTCTCGAGTGGAGACCACGTACCGCAAGCGCAGCGTACGCCGTCCACCCAAAAGGTAGACGGATGACCTCATTAAGACCGCAGGATCACGCTAGATGCAAGACGCTACCAACCAGTCTTATTGGAGATCTTTAGGGGAGCCTTATGTCCAGCAGTGGACTTTCTATAGCTGATACGACGACGACGATACACAAAAATCTTTCTGAACATGTGATGGACGCGACGCAATAATGCTCGTGTTTATTTGGCTCAACGTAGATACAACGTATTAAGTTGAAGGAACGATTCAAATGTGAAATGCTGTGATCATGTTGCTTGACTTGGCATTTTGGCTTTGACTTTGGCATGCTGCTACCTAGCACTGGGATTAAGCGTTTGGATTAACTATTGACCCTCAAGTGTCTGCGAATGATCCAATTACTTTTTTGTACATTTTTGTTCGACTCTCTCCGTGGCTCAGTGGTTAGTGAACCTGACTTCTGGATCACAGAGGCGTGGGTTCGATCCCCACCCAGGGCAAGCATTTATGTGACGAACATAGGAGTTTGCTCTGTGTTTGGGTGTTATTTAGGTATTATCTATATAATTAGATATGTAATTAAAATATGTATATGTAGAATATCAGTCTCTGGCAGCCATATCACAAGCTTTGCTTAGTTTGGGGTCAGAGACCGTGTGTAAGATGTCCCCCAATATTTATATATTTATTTAATTTGATTTATTGTAGTAGCTTAGGTAAGTAAATAGTTTTATAACATTTTGTTGCAATTAATTATCTACATAAATATAGCACATAGTAGACATGTACCTATATGTAGGTATGTACATATACTACTAAATTGAAATAAAATTCGCCTTAGGTCAGTGATTTTCTGAATACAATACTTCGGACGTAATATTTATTGCTTCACGATGTTGCCAGCGAAAATCCAGTCATGTAAAAATCCGGACACTGATTGCAATTGCAAAGTACTCATTAGTACGGAACCAAGATTTGAAACTACAGGATTGCAAGACCTTCGCAGCTGGTCATAAGCATTAACCATAAGCTAACACGTCACAGTTTTAAATTAGCGTCGTAAAGTGATTAGCATTATACAAATAATTTTTACCTACTTTGCAGTTATGCTCAAACTTCTCAAATTGTCATTTACAAACAAAATTTCGTTCAATAATTTCCTCAACGAAGTTAAGTTGGCTTTGAAAATGAAATTAGTTCAGGAAATTTGATCAAATGGCGACCGACTGACTTTTGAATATAATTGCTTATTTCCAACTTTCTGGTGCGGTACACGACAGTGATTTGCCTCGAAATAAACTTAAGTAAATGTCAGATATTCTGTACTAACCTTAGAAAAATAATGAAGCTATGTACCGTCAACCTTGAACTTTTAAACAATGGAGGTGTTTAGAAAAAAAAACCGGACAAGTGCGAGTCAGGCTCGCACATCGAGGGTTCCATCCAAACACGTTATTAAAATAATTAAAAACCTGTTTTAGCATATGTTCATGAAGTTCTTTTAAATTATACCTTACATGATTACGATTTACTCACTTTTAATTTTGAACCCATATTTTGTGAATTTAGAACCCCTATTATTTGTGATTTAAATAAAAATGTACAGTTTTCAGATTTATTCCTATATATGTAGGGACTCTTAGACAATGCTTCTCGCCAAATTTCATAGTTCTATGTCAACGGGAAGTACCCTGTAGGTTTTGATTTTTGTCAGTGCGAAATATGCGGTTTTTTACGACATAAACGGCTCTAACTTTTTCAAACGATAACTGAGAAGTTTTTCTTTTACATTACTGCAAGAAAACATAGATATACGTATACAGTTTAAATTTCAACTCAATATCTTTACGCGTTCCCGAGATAAAGAGTCTTGACATACACACAGACGGACAGACGGGCAACAAAGTGATCCTATAAGGGTTCCTTTTTTGCCGTTTGAGGTACGGAATCCTAAAAAATAGATATATCTATAGACCGAGTCATACAAGTCGGCGGATGTGAAGTTAGCTACAAGCTACGCGATATCCAATCCTGACTGAAGCTCAATCATATTACTACTATTTTTATCAAGATCATTATCATCGTATCAATCATAAGACACCTACTGTTACATAGACGGTAATCCTATATTTCCAGTAAGACCAGTTAGGTGTGGCTTTGATACAGTGCGACCCTGAATCTTCAATCAGATCGTCTGTCCACCTTGTCAGTGGATGTCCATCCAATGATGCCCTTACAATGCGCGCTCTATTCGAAAACATAACAGCCTCAACAGTTTTCTACACTGCGTGTATTATACTGGTATTTTGTAAGTAAATCGAACGCCCGACTAATGCTCTGCGTCATCTTGAACTGCGACGCATCCTATAAAATCTACTCAGCCTATGAAAATAACATCGATTTTATTTTTTTCTGAAATAATTACTAACGATATAATAGAATCCCCTAAGTCACGGTTGCCCGGCTGAAATCAAAGTTAGGAAGGTAGAGATACTACAAACTAAGCCTAAAGAGTTAATAAAAGCGATATCATAAAGACAAATTCGGTGACGTAATAAAAAGGTAATTAAGTACACTAATTATTAATTTTAACATCGTAGCTTTACTACTGCTATTTTCTACATTTTCACTATATTTCTACTAATGTATTATGCACGTCACTTCAAGTTAAATTGGATTCCGAATAGTTATTTGAAATTGAAAACTAATGAATCGATACGAGGCTTACCTGTCATTGGATTTCTGCATACTATAATAATATTGTTTACTTTGTAGCTAGATTGATGTAGAAAAAATGCAAATGAAGCTACTTAGTTGCGCGAATGTAGTTTGATAAGTTTTCTAATCAAAATGAATACAGGTTTTTTACTATACGAACTCAGTATTCTGGGACCGTTTCCCTGAATATAGTCAATGTAATGTGGGTCCAAAAGATTTGCAAGACCGCAGTGGGGCATGTGGGGCCAAAAGATTTACAGGTTTGCGTTGGATTTTACTACAGCACACTAATAAGTAAAAAACTCTGACACAAAGGCTAACCACCCGGCCTATACGAACTTACTTACTAATAAGTACGCTATTGTAGCTTCCATTCACTTTTATTGGAAATCTTTTGGAAAGCGTAGCAGTGATCGTCTGATAGCTAAAATTATAAAAACAACAAAGAATCACGTCAAAAAAACTCAAGTAAAGAGCGTTCCACAGGAGCTGTTCGTTTAAAATAAGTGACTAAAGATTCGTTACTTCCAAAAAAAAAAATTGTGAAAGCACGTTTCAAGTTTTATTTTATTCTGTTACACTGGCCTAAAAAGAGCTGCTCCACGCAGATGACTCCGCGCTTTTTATGGCGTAGGTATTTTGCGTAGGTATCAATATTAAATTCAATCCATTTGCCAAAGTGACACCATTGACATGTGTGGCGCGGAAGTACGACGGGCAATTTAGAATCCATTAATAATATTCAAAGACACGCACCGGGTGGCCTGGACGAGTTTAGGGCACTAGGGCGTGTCGATACACGATTTGACACAAGTGGTTCAGTAGCTGGACATGTTTGCAGATTATACGTATCTTTACCATCGGATTAGGAAGTTAAGGCCGTCGTGGGTAGTTTCACATAGTTCGCAAAAGTGACAGCTGATGGGGTCGTAAAGTTTTCGAATGGAGACTACGTACTAACAACCGTACTACGTTAGTCTTTGGATAGGTGACCGCGGGTGGCATTTACAACTGAGCGCTACCGTGACTCGGATGACACGTTAAATTGGAGGCCCCGGTTGTTGTAACGCTTAGCCTTGTCAGAGGCCACCTCTCTGACACCAGGGCTAGCCACCCGGTACTTGACTTATGACTAGTTATAACCACAGGATCGCTTTGGGCAAGCTATTCCCAACTTGTCTTATTACAGGCGGGTAGGCCTATATCCAATAATGAACTTCCTACATCTGATATAGTGATGTTAGTATAGCTTTATGATCAATATTTAATATGAAACTAACTTGGTCAAAATAACACATACCAAAACGCTCGCTCCAGTTTCAGTGGCTTTCTTTCACTGAAGTTCCTTTTAGTATCCCCAACATAAAAGCTAACATCACTGGATAAGTTAGTAAAAACATTTTTAAAAAGCTTTACCATAAACACCGCAAGGGAAGTTCCTCTCCTCTCCTAGGTAAGCCTCTGTTCTCTACTATCACCTATAAACTAGGATAAGCCTCAGCTTCAGAAAGCTCTACACCGATACACGTGTGCACTGCAGTTGTAGTAGGAGAGCTGCTTTCGCTTTGTTTACCGTTTCTATAATGTCAGCGTGAAGTAACATGCTCGACAGGTGCCTTAAAAATGACTTTGTATTAGCATATTTTCTTAAGAAACTTGTCTTCAAAAAGTTAGAGATAGTCTGTGATCTCCTAACTTTTTAAGCGAAATCGGAGGAAAAAATTATACGTTGTTATGTATTTTAGTCATTCTAAGATCCTTGTTACTGTAAGCAGCTTACATGTTCATTTAATTTTAATTTATGTGTTTAAAATTACATCTTAATAAAATTGATAAATTATTATTATTAGTATAATGTCCACAATGCCATTTTTAAAATTGCATAACAAAAATTCCTAATTCTTATTGCACTTTCTTAGTTATTATACCTACCTAGCAATTTAAGTTAGATTTAAATTACTTATTGCATTACTAGATTGTAATTTTTTAAGGAATCTCGTCGGCGTTTCTTAAACAAACTATATAAAGGAATACTTATACTTTGATCACATCAGCTGTTCGTTTAAAAAAAGTGACTCAAAATCGTTATTTACAAAAAAAACATTCTGAAAGCAAGTTTCAAGTTTTATTTTACTGTGACACTAGCCTAAAAAGAGCTGCTCCACGCAGATGACTCCGCGTTTTTTATGCCGTAGGTATTATAAAGGTACATCAATAATGCATGCACAAAACCTCGAGTTGTGTGAAGATGCAATCTTTGTGACCTACTTTTACAATAACAATTTTCAATATTTTCTACAATCCTATGTATACGCACTACGTCATTGACAATCTTAGTCCGCTGCAAACGTTAAAAAAATAATAACAGAAGTTCTGTTTGTCAGACAATTACCTCTCCGACTATCAGTCGAGATCCAGTGCA
The DNA here is from genome assembly GCA_949316475.1 of Hypomecis punctinalis. Classification (NCBI taxonomy): domain Eukaryota; kingdom Metazoa; phylum Arthropoda; class Insecta; order Lepidoptera; family Geometridae; genus Hypomecis; species Hypomecis punctinalis. Next base: position 10,390,071 of record OX438796.1, read on the forward strand.
CACGTGTTGTGAACAACTTCGGCGTTTGTTCTCAATCCAGTCCGCTGCAGACAAGCCTGGTGGCCTCTTTCTTGCCGACGACACTGACTAGATCTCGCCGGGTTTTCGAGATTGCAGGCTTTGTGTTGATTGATTGAAAAGTCGCCATTTCTAGCGACAAAGTCGCTACATTAGTAACCTTGAATAGACTCAGTCTTGTAAGGAGCAGACGGATGATGTGGACTAGATTTTGACCCTTGGACGCGGCTTGCATCCAGCATGATCTAGCAGATCTCAAGCGTCTTAACGAGCTCATGCGTCCACTTTGTAGGTGATAATTTTACTTTGCGCTTGCCGGCACATGTAGTCATGCGACAGATGCCATGTACTCTGTATTTTGTTATAACTAGAAAGTCAAAATCTAGTGAACGACTTCGGCGTTTGCTCAAGTCCTCCAGACATAGACTCATAGCTTATTTTTTGCTGACAACAATGACTAGATCTCGCCGGGTTTTCGAAATTGCAGACTTTGCGTTGATTGATTGAAAAGTCGACATTTCTAGCCACAAAGTCTAAATTAGCAACATTGAATAGCCGCCGTCCTTTCTTTCAGAAGCAAGATGTACTTATAATGAGACTGCTTGGGAGCGGCTTGCATCCTGCGTAATCCTACAGTACTTAATTACTTAACTCGTGCATCTACATTGTAGGTAGTAGTTTTACTTTGCGCTTGACGGTACGTATGGTTTCCTCTCGAGAACTTTTCAAACCCCATCGATCAGCAGTCTTCCATGATATGTGCCATGGACTTTGCCATTTTATTATGACAGCAAAAACAGATGTTGATCACTGGACTTTTAACGTGACTTTCTAGTCAAAATCCAGTGAATAACTTCAGCGTTTGTTCTCAATACGCTGCAGACACAGCTTAGTGGCCTCTTGCTTGTCGACGATCTCGCCGAATTTCGAAATAGCAGACATAGCGTTGATTGATTGATATAAACTACTGGCTGCGAATTTCATGTAACAGATACCATCACTTTTGCTGTTTTTAAGAAATTAGAATTATTGCTAAATGATGTCCTAGTGATATAAAACCTATAAACACTAATAAAAACCACCATCCTTCGCCATTATCCATAGAATCTTTCCCTTAGGGCATGTAAAATTACTTCAACATCTGTCTCCCCAGTTTTACGGTTTTACAACGATGGTGTGGCAAGTTGCTATAATTGACAGAGAACGGACGGCAACACCGCAACGCCTTTAAAAGTTCCACCAACTTAATAAGCTTTGAACAAGTTTTTGCTCGAAATAAATTTTATGCCGACACACGGCCAAGTTGGTGTCGCGGCGGGTTGAAGTTTGGATCGTGTTTTGTAATTCGGGTTGTGTTAACACGTTGGTTTTAATTGACGAGCTTAGGAAAGAGTTATTAGGTTGCTGAGTCAAAGAGTGTGTTTGTGATAAATATTTCAAATATTTGTAACGAACGAAGATTTGAACTTGCATTAATTGGTCGGGTTTCCGTCCCGGTGATTTTCAAATAGGCTTGTGTCCCCTAATAACAAATTGTTTGTTTTATAGTTTCTATTAATTAATTAAGAAATGTATATAAGGAAAAACAAATCTATATCTCATAAAAATTAAGATTATTAATATTTTTGGAAAATAATTCCTAACAAAATAGGCATTAAGTCACGCGAAAGCGAACACCAATCAGAACGTGTTACGTCACGACCCGCGAAACATCATTGTCAAGAAGTTTGGATTTACATAAATACTTCTCGTACAATCTTCTTGATCATCGCAGCAGTTGACGTTTTAACTGTGACTGTGACGGGTTGTGTCGTCATTCAAGACGCCATAACACTACCCGCGTTTTCGAGAGAGAGTTAAATTATTTTTTTATCAATACAAAATACGCAATGTAAATATTGATATTTTATTAAAATAAAGGTTTATTGAGATAAAATAGATATTAAAGTATGTAATTAACCAAGTTTTAAAATTTAGTCAACTGGCCTGTTAAGCTACATGATTTCTAGTGTGGAAACCACTATAAAGTGGTTAGGTTACTTAATCACTTCATCACTTCGGTGCGCCCGCGCCGGTCGACGGGGGTGCGCGTATTCCCTGAATCCCTAATCCTTGCGGATCGACCGTATAATTATAACGTGAGTTTTAGCCGTATTCTCTTATAGGTTACTTAATATTTGATGAGGTGTTTAATGTGTCGTCATCGTCGTCATTTCAAGAATTAGACAATCGTTTTGGGACATAGAGCTCTAATAAAACCGCTTAATAAAAACGCTAATAAACGTGGCTTGCATGCGCTTGGGTAGCACGGCAAAGGGAGAAAACAATTTTATCCGCTTTAAATGTCAGTTGTCATTGTCAATCCATACTTTATTTCCTCTCCGAGGGGATATAATTGTGGAAAGTCTGTCTGTCCCCATGTATGCTTATATCTTTAAAATTACGCAACTGATTTTGATGCGTTTGTTAGATAGAACGCAAATATTGTGCACGGATCGATGTAACATTTTTCACATTATTGTTGATTTATCGAAAATGGCTCAGCCAATTTCGATAAAATTTAAATGGAACCAATTTCAAAGTAAATTCTTTCCAATAAAAAGAATTATTGAAATCGGACTACTATGAAAAAAGTTATGCGTGGTTATACATAAAAAGTATACGCGTCGAATTGTAGACCTCCTCCGGTAGTTCGTCGGTCAAAAATCATGCCACAGCGCGTCTGTAACTAAAAATCTCAGTAAGTATAAGCTGTTACTTGTACCGCCGTCCTCTTGGGGATATATTAAAGTAACAGAGAGCAAGAAAACCAATTGATGGTATTTTTAATATTACATTGTAACAAAAGCTCTACCTTGTTTAAACCACTCGAGACAAGCTCGGAAAAATAAATTCTCTTTGTTTACGTTGCGTTGGGTAGTTGAATAAATTCGAAAATTTTCTTGCAGTTTTAATCCTTTCCATTGGATTAAAATTGAGTAAAAATATGTTTAAAGATACTGGTACCCTATCATTTTCATTTATTTTGTGCCGTTTTTGTACTGGTGCTAATATTTCTATAAATTTTATTAGTTTTAGAGAAATATCGGTTTCAATTAAGCAAAAAAAAATGCTAAGTACAATAATTATATCAAAAAGTAAACAAGAAATCGAATATACATAATTATTATGTATTGTTTGTACGAGAAATGTCTTGATATGACGTAGCGAAGTTTTTGTAGAACATTTTCTAGCAAAATAACTAAAACCTGTACGTAATTCTCAAATTGCAAAATCACTTAGTAATGTATACTAGACGATTACGTTTATATCTAAAATCTAGTAAATGCTATTTTCAAGCGGACTCTGCAAAAGAATGCTCTAAAATATAAAGCCATTTTGAAATAAATTGAATTTATCTTTGCAACTGTTTCTAGCAGAGATTTAGACAATTACTTTTAGATTTCACGTAGTGGATTGCATATTGCAATTGCACAGATCCAAACAATAACGTACCGAGAAAATACCGAAAAACCAACTTCAGCAATTCCAATGAAACTCTTCAATATCTTTGTTATTATTACGATCCCACACAACTTCCAATTTGATAAATATACAATCTAAAGCGCAGACTATGCGAAACATGGATGTAAAATATAAAGGAATAGAATATAAGGACTAACTTGAAGCCAAGTTATATCCTAAAATGGCGTTGGGCCGCCCACAACGTGTGGAAAACTAATATAAGTACCGTAAGTTTAAATGAGGTCAAAAGTAGCTCCAAATGGTTCGTGTAATATTACACACGGCCGCTGCGTCGCCAGTTTTCTTTGAACACATGGCTGGACGGCGGACGCGCTTCCGCGCATCTAGATATCACAAATTTCATTATCTTTAAATGGTAGACAGCTTAATATCAGATTTTATTTTCGAGAGACGAGGGACTTTACTGCGGATCTATTAAACGGGATGCATGGTATTTGCAGGTGACATACCGAATTATTCTTCGATTCTTCGATGCTTATCATTATGATTAAATCTGACTATAGTACCAATATGGAAAACCTGAAAAAAAATCTACAATTTCTTACATTTTGTCGAAATTTAAAGAATTATTTGTATGGAATAGCCGATTTCAATGCTGAATATAATAAATAATGATAATTGCTATATTTTAATATTGACACAAATAAAATACACCATGTAGGTCAGAATTAATAGTAAGAAAGTACATCAATGATACGTCCTGCATACGTCCGTAGAAGAAATTCGATGGCGTATGCGAATCCACCAACCCGCACTTGGCCGGCGTGGTAGATATGGCCCCATTCACTATTCGTGGGTAGGCCTACGAAGTGGACTATTGAAAAGGCTGGTACAGTATAGTACATCCATGTTACGAAATGTCGAAACACGAGTTTGCTTTAATTATCTCGAATGTTGTTTAAGTTGTACAAACAGACACGATGATCGTTAATTGGTACGAAATTGGTGTTATTCTGATGAATGCTGACATCTTACATTATAGGTAGTATTTATTTAATGTTTGTATTTATATCACTGGTTATATACTTCCATCTATGTTTTAAATTCACGCTGAGCATGAAAATATATTTTTCATCACATCTATTCGAAAAGGACTACTTGGTGCCCAAAGGTGGTGTTTTCTATAAGAATTATATTTTCCGCGCACTTTTGAATTTTGGAAGTATTTGTAATGTTACATTAATGAAGCCGTGGTGGTCTAGGAAGCCGTGGTGGTCTAGAGGTAGTGACCCCCGCCTTACAATCGTGAGGTCGTGGGTTTGAATCTCCGGTCCCGTATCAATGATTTCTTTGGAATTTATGTGCGGAATTTCACACCACTGGCCACTTGCATATGATTTATAAGAAATTCGATGGTGTATGTGAATCCACCAACCCGCACTGGGCCAGCATGGTGGATATGGCCCAATCACCGTTCGTGGGTAGGCCTACGTCCTGCAGTGGACTATTAAAATGCTGGTACAGTACAGTACAGTTGTAATGTTAGTGTTCAGCATAAATATAAGTTTTCATTTGTTTTATTATTAGATACCATTTAATTTCAATTTAGTTGTTACTGTGCCGAAACTTGCGCTATCGGTGATAGGTATTTTCAATATTGAATTTCTAAAGATTGTAATATTTTAAATTAAAACTATGCTCTATAAAATATAGCTTGATCTCTGCGACAGCTGTCACAAAAATCACGCCTATGAATTCCTGAATTTCTTAATAGTACAGACAGTACCTGTCATTGTCATACTTTATGTGCATGCCGATTAGTGATGGGCGACGAATGATCGTGACCACAGAGTTTTAGATAGGGTTTTATTTAAAATATCGATAGTTTATACTAACGATATTTTAAATAAATCATAATATATCATTCGTTTTATTGTATATTTTAATATCGTAACATTATGTAACGCAGTAGACGCCCGTTGTAGGTATGGAGTGCGGTGTTTACGTAATCCGGTTCTGGGAAGCCCTATTGTTCTGTGAAGCTTTATTGTGTTTTTATTGGTGCCTTTTGTATTCGGTTTTATGGCTTAATGACTCGAGTTTATTTGTTTGGTGTTTACGTATTTGAAAAACAATAGGGATTCTCGAACTTTCAAGTTGTTTACTTGTTAACACAATGGCGTTTATTGAGATCGAGTAATGTTGCGAAATATCTCGTAGGTTCGAGACTGTAGGAAATAACGAATATAAATACGCCGGCCGACCCTTGGGGATCAGTTGTTGTTCGTTTACCGTCGAAGCGATAACTACTCGGGTTAGTGTGCGATACCAGTGATTGTAAAGTGACTAGCTTGTGTGAATATCAGTGCCAGTGTAAAGTGTTTGTGCGAACCAGTTTTGTCGTGTGTTTTTGTGATTTTTGTGAAGTGATTGTGTGCAATAAAGTGCAAAGTGAATAATCGGCGTTTTAACTGACTATCCAAGAACCCATCTCGTAACATTTGGTGTCAGAAGGGTGGATATCTGAAAATGCCGGTAACACCATACGACGATGAGACGCCTCGCACACGAAGTCAGCGCCGACAAGAGGAGCAGGAGCGCCGCCAGGAGGAGATCGACCAGAGGCGCTTTGGAAATAATTCGCTGTTAATGGAAGGCAGTGAGTCCGAGGCAACCAACGACGACTCCAGAAACCCAGGAGCACCTGCTGCGGCACCTTCTGTGGCACCTGCTACATCACCTGCTGCCCCTGCGGCATTTGATATGGCTGCAATGATGTCGATGTTGCAGTCAATGTTGGATCGCAACAACAGCAAACTGGAAGAACAGGCCCGCAACAACAGAGAAGAACAGGCTCGTCAACTGGAAGAACAGGCTCGCCAAATAGAGGAGAAACTGGATCGTGGACAAGAGGGTCTGCTTTCAAGCCTACAAGCGACCATGGGAAAGGAAATAAGAGAAATGAAAGAAAAAATGGACCAGCACGATACCAAGATGAAGGAGTATGAATCTCGCATCTTCGAAGCGGAAACACAAATCGCCGACGTAAGAAAGACCTTGAACGTCATTAAAACTGAAAGTGGAGCCATTCCATTTACAAACTTCTCGCCAGCCTCACAAAAGATCAAAGTGACGCCTTACGACGGGATATCATCATGGTCGGCTTACAAAATTCAATTTGACGCCGCCGTTCAAACCAATGGATGGAACAAGGACCAAGCCAAGAACGCCCTCATCATGAGCCTTCGTGACGAAGCCCTGAGTATTCTGGATGCCGTGGGTAAGGAAGTGACCAACGATAAATTAATGGAAACGCTGGAAAGTCGCTATGGTGATGAGCACCTGGAACGTGTGTACCGAGCGCAGTTGAAGAACAGGGTGCAACGTCGTAATGAAAGTCTTCAACAGTGGGCCGTCGAGGTGGAGAAACTATTCCGGAAGGCTTATCAGTCCGCGCCATTACCCAACGACGAACATCTAGTGGAAGCGTTTGCTAATGGGATAGCAGACTTCGAAGTAAGAACTGCAGTGAAACTCGGGCATCATAAAACACTAAAGGAAGCTTTGGCTCAAGCCTTAGAAGTCGAGGCTGTACGAAATCCAGTGAAGGGTATCCAACATATAAGGGAGGTAAAGGACGCATCACTTCGTACAAGGTTTGGCCCTAGATGCTACAACTGCGACGAAAGAGGCCATTTATGGCGGAATTGCCCAAAGCCATGCCGAACCAGGGACGATCGACTATTGGAAGAACGAACGGATCGTGAGGCGACGCATTCACTATGGAGGAATAAACGACCTGCTGAAGAAAACAGAAATTGGCGAGTGTTAACCGGGTCAGAAAAGCCAAAGATTTTGATATCACAAGCTCACGATGGGAACAGCCTGATCATCAATGGTGCCATTAACGGAACTTCGTGCAAGCTGACATTGGATACTGGAGCTTCTCGCACTGTCATCAGTTCCCGTTTGGCTAAGCGCTTTCTTCCGAACTTCGAAAGCTGCAAAACAGTTCAACTTCTGACAGCGACCGGTCAGCACATATTCGTCCAAGGAGAGAAACTGGTGGAGTTAAAGTTGGGTGAGAAAACCTTCCAACATAAAGTAATTGTGGCAGATATAGTTGACGATTGCATTCTGGGTCTTGACTTCATGCGAGAACATCATTGTGAGATTGACGTCAACCAAGGAATCTTGAAATGTGGAAGAGAAGAAATCTTCATGGAAGGCGCCATATCAGGAAAGGTTTATTGTCTGCAGAGAACAGTCCTTCCACCTAGATCGGAAACCATTGTGGCAGTTAGATTACCGCCAAAGTTGGGACATCAACAACGATGTGTGCTAATAGAACAATCGGAAGGTGATCAACCATGGTTAGTGGCCCGAACTTTGGTGAGGACTACTAATACTGCTGTGGTGCGTGTGCTCAACACAAGTAACGAGGAACAACTCATCAAAGGAGGAACCCCGATTGGTACATGCGAAGAAGTAGACTGGATGCGCAGATGCCAAGAACAACCAAAAGAGGAATACAACTGTGCTGGGAGTTACAACGTGTCAACACTATTAGAAGATTCCCGTAAAGATCTCTCCGAAAAAGAACTTCTGATGGCGAAGAAGACGCTACAGCGCTTTACCGACATATTTGCCCTCGATGATGCTGTCAACGGGAAAACTGGATTAGTAAAGCACACAATAAATACAGGAAGCGTGCCACCGATTCGACAACGGCCAAGAAGGATACCAGTTGCCAGAGAAAAAGAAGTTGAGTCAATGATCGAAGACATGGCACGCAACGGTGTGATAGAACCATCATCCAGCCCGTGGTGTTCCCCAGTGGTTCTAGTGAAAAAAAAGGACGGCAGTATGCGGTTTTGTGTTGATTATCGACGACTCAACGACGTAACGAAGAAGGACAGCTACCCTCTGCCGAGGATTGATGACACGTTGGATACACTGACGGGCATGAAGTGGTTCACTACGCTGGACTTGAAGAGCGGGTACTGGCAAGTGGAAATAGACCCTAAAGATAAGGAGAAGACCGCATTTTCTACTGGAAAAGGCCTGTGGCAATTTAAAGTGATGCCGTTTGGGTTGTGCAACGCCCCCGCTACGTTCGAAAGGTTAATGGAGTTAGTTCTTGCGGGACTAATTGGTGACGCATGCCTTGTCTACTTAGACGACATCATAATTGTGGGAAAAACCTTCGAAGACCACCTGCAAAACCTGGAACGAGTCCTAACAAAAATACGTGCTGCCAATCTTAAGCTGAGTCCGAAGAAATGTTCCTTCTTCAAGAGGCAAGTGAATTTCTTGGGACATGTGATTTCCGAAGCTGGCGTACAGACGGACCCAGGTAAAGTCAGTGCTGTGAAGGATTGGCCTGTGCCAAAAGACAAGACGGAAGTCAGAGCATTCTTGGGTTTATGCTCCTATTACAGGCGATTCGTGAAGAACTTTGCTGATATCGCTAAGCCGTTGCATAGAGACTGACTGAGGAAAAACGGCCCTTTCTCTGGGATGAAAATTGCGACGCAGCTTTTCGAGGACTAAAGGAGCGACTTTGTAATACGCCTATTCTCGGCTTTCCGGACACCGAGAACGAGTTTATCGTGGACACTGACGCCAGCAACACCGGCATCGGAGGAGTATTGTCGCAAAGAAAAGGAGACCAAGAAGTGGTGATTGCGTATTTCAGCAAATCCCTGTCCAAGCCAGAAAGGAACTACTGTGTGACAAGAAAGGAGCTACTTGCAGTGGTGAAGACATTGCGTCACTTTAGCAAATACCTGCTCGGGCGAAAATTCCATCTGAGGACTGACCACGCTGCTCTAAAGTGGCTACTGCAGTTTAAGGATCCCGAAGGCCAAGTGGCAAGATGGATTGAGCAACTACAAGAGTTCGACTTTACCACGGAACATCGCAGTGGAAAATCTCATGGCAACGCAGATGCACTGTCAAGAAGGCCATGCTCAGAGGACTGCAAGCATTGCTCAAGACAAGAGTCGAAAGATCCAGTACCTGTCAGAATGCTCAAATCTGACATCGGTGACGAATGGAAAGAAACCCTTCAGGCTGAACAAAAAGAAGACGTCGACATCAAGCCGATTCTTGAATGGATGAAATCAGATGCCCGTAAGCCTGACTGGAGTGCTATTGCTTCACTGAGTGTTACGACAAAGAGCTATTGGGCGCAATGGGATAGCCTGGTGCTTCAAGAGGGAGTGCTGTGCCGAAAATGGGAAAATGCTCGAGGAAACCAGTGCCATCTCCAAATGGTTGTACCCAGAGCAAAAGTTCCCGAAGTTTTGAAGCTGTACCACGAAGGGTTTTCGGGAGGACATCTGGGTGTGAAACGGACACTGTTGAAGATTCGAGAAAGGTTTTACTGGATCAACTGCAGAGATGACGTAGAAGACTGGGTACGAAAATGCACGAGCTGTGCATCAGTGAAAGGTCCGCATACCCGCAGCAGAGGAGCACTAAAGCTGTATAATGTTGGAGCACCATGGGAGCGAATCGCACTGGATGTGGCCGGACCATTTCCTGTGAGCGAAAGTGGCAACAAGTACTTCCTTGTCGTCATGGATTACTTCACCAAGTGGCCGGAAGTCTTCGCAATTCCAAACCAAGAGGCATCGACGATAGCAGACAAATTGGTCCATGAAGTATTCTGTCGTTTTGGAGTACCATTGGAAATCCATAGTGACCAAGGAAGAAATTTTGAATCTCAACTGTTTCAAGAGACGTGTCGGCTAATGGGTGCACACAAAACAAGGACAACGTCATACCACCCGCAATCAGATGGAATGGTGGAGCGATTCAACCAAACTCTGGAGAGATATCTGGCAAAAGTAGTCGAAAGCAAACAACGGGATTGGGACAAGCATATCCAGCCATTTTTGCTGTCATACCGAAGTGCTGTTCATGAGAGCACCAATGTCACTCCTGCTTTTGCCAATTTTGGACGCGAATTACGGCTACCCGCCGACTTAATAACTGGTGTCCCACCGGATTCTCCACAACCCATAACTGAGTACGCCAGTGACCTCCGGAACAAGATGAACGACATCTATGAGCACATTAGAGAGTATGGCCAGCAAACATCAGAAAGAATGAAGACTAGATACGACAGAAGGACTAACAACCCTGGGTTCGAGGAAGGCTCGCTAGTATGGCTACACAACCCTATACGCAAAAAAGGGAAATCTCCAAAGCTACAAGCCAAATGGGATGGACCATACCGAGTGGTGACCAAGATCAACGACGTGACGTTCCGCATACAGAAGGGACATCGAGGTGCTCCCAAGATAGTTCATGTGGATCGATTGGCGCGATATTACGGGTGCAACGATGCTCGGGACGAGCATGTCTTAGGAGGGGGTAGTGTAACGCAGTAGACGCCCGTTGTAGGTATGGAGTGCGGTGTTTACGTAATCCGGTTCTGGGAAGCCCTATTGTTCTGTAAAGCTTTATTGTGTTTTTATTGGTGCCTTTTGTATTCGGTTTTATGGCTTAATGACTCGAGTTTATTTGTTTGGTGTTTACGTATTTGAAAAACAATAGGGATTCTCGAACTTTCAAGTTGTTTACTTGTTAACACAATGGCGTTTATTGAGATCGAGTAATGTTGCGAAATATCTCGTAGGTTCGAGACTGTAGGAAATAACGAATATAAATACGCCGGCCGACCCTTGGGGATCAGTTGTTGTTCGTTTACCGTCGAAGCGATAACTACTCGGGTTAGTGTGCGATACCAGTGATTGTAAAGTGACTAGCTTGTGTGAATATCAGTGCCAGTGTAAAGTGTTTGTGCGAACCAGTTTTGTCGTGTGTTTTTGTGATTTTTGTGAAGTGATTGTGTGCAATAAAGTGCAAAGTGAATAATCGGCGTTTTAACTGACTATCCAAGAACCCATCTCGTAACAATTATTTACATGTATATACGTTTATAATTAAATTAAACCCAAGTAAATGTTACATCAGCATCGATGATAGTGATTTTTCACTCGATAAATATTAACGTAACATTATTATATTTTATTATAATTTATTTAATTAATATCATAACATTATTTACATGTGTAGATACTCGATCTTAAATAATAGTTATAAATAAAATCCAATTTCTTACCTACAACTATTCATTCGATTTCATTACAACATTGTTTGATAATCGATATTTTCCACCACTATCCCAACTCTAAAAATGTCAATGTCACTATCGCAGAGATCAAGCTATCTTTTATGCAGTATAATTTTAATTTTTACTGACTTCCAAATAGGAGAAGATGGTAGTATGTTTGTCTGTATGTATTTTTTTGTGTACGTTCATTGATATTTTCGCCAAACGCGAACCGATTAAAATTTTTTTTAAGTTCAAAAGAGTAAACTTTCAAGGTGGTCTTTTTTAAATTTTATTAAAATTGGCTGATCCGTTTTTGATAAATCATCAATAATATACAAGGACGTCACATTGATTCGTGCAAACTATTCGAATTCTGTTCACGGTGGAAGTTAGTGTTGCGATTTTTTGCGAAAAATAATTATCTGCTGCTTTAGATAAATTTGTCACAAAAGCTTCAACGGCAGTTAAATCAAAACACCTACTTAAGGAATCAAGTAAAATAATTTCATAAAATTCGCAATTTTGATACAACTGTCACAATTTGTTGACAAATCTTCACAAGTAGTGCAAGGTGCAGAATCCCAATTCTAAATACGTCAAATTCACAGGCACCCTAGAGAAGGCATCAGCTACAATCAACAATGCAGCAACGGCATTCGAACAATGTTCGAATCGTATTCGAATCTACCGAGTAGTACCGAGAACGTACGTCCGGCCGCCACTCACACCGCGCTGTAATCGATCCCTTCAGACCAATTAATTTAACGTACTGCTTGCGAGCATTCAACCATTCCCTGGACGAATGATCTACGTCATTTTATACTCGCGTTGATTGCAATGGTCAGCGGTAAACCCAAGTTTTGGTCTGATACGTCTGTCACAAGAAGAAACTAACAAAAAAAAATCCGATAAAATCGACCCATTGCAGTCAAAATTGTGTCTATTCGAACGTGTCGTTACGAATGTTGTATGTTTAGACTATACTTTAGGTAAGTGAAAATTGTGTTTTTTAGAACTGTAGATGTCGTAAATATAAAAAGACTATAGAGATCTCTTGACTTATCGGTGCATGGAACATGTTTCAGGCTTTCCTTTGTGCCTAACTATTGATAACAAATCTATCACAGAAGCTGTAAATTATAAATAAATTGTTAGAGCTAAAACTGTAAAAAAAAAATTAAAACTGTAGACGCCAAGTTATCTAAAATACCTAACCTGCTGTCAATTCAAAGATTAAAGTTTTTGGACAGCAAAAGAAGGCTAAATCAAAATACTTAAATATGTTTTCCGTGTATAAAATTATTAAAAATGACCCAAGACAAAAAATAATTCAATTGACTAACTAGAGATTTTGCTGACCACAGTAGAGTACGCAGCATTTTAATAATTCCCATACATACAATACGGTATAGTTATAGCCGCTTTTAAATATGAATGATGCGATTTCATAACTGTCCCGTTTATTATGCATGAAAGTTTGCGTCCGACAACACAAAACACGATATTTAAAAACAAAAAGAAGTGAAAAACATTTTTGCAGTAAACGATCTTTTTATTGCTCTTTTGCACAATGTGTGCAGTATACTGAAAATAAAATGCGGAATTAAATCCTTTTATTTTTGCGGAGCAGATTTTTGTGCAGTTGATTAAGACAAGATTAATCGAAATGGAATGAAGAGTTGACTGCTGCCGTTTCAACACTCTCTTATAATGTTGATACTTTTGAAGCACCATAATTATCTTTTTGTGATAAACATTTCAAAAATTGACGCGTTCGCAGGATTTGAACCTGCATCCTCTGAGATTCCGGCCCAGATGCTTTGTCCATTTAAGCTTTTTCTAATTTCTATACATCTAGTGTGTGAAGCACGACAAAAATAATTTCATTCACCATAATTATGTCAAGATTTTGATCACCAAAGTTTATAAAATTCGTGTAGTAGTAGCAATTGGTTCAAAAATTTTAAACTAAGAGCTAAGGTATTCAACGTAGTAATTACGTTAATACGCATTCATGTAATACTAGTTATCGTATAATTGGATAAATAATAAACCTTTACAATACTGATTTATTTATAAACATCATCATACTAAGTAACCTGTCTCCATGCAAAGCTGCAACGGACTACTAAATAATAATCATTTTACGCAGACAATGGCAAAACCGACTTTCATCGTGTACAAAATTCGAATAGTTCGCTTGTACTGATGTATACAAGTTTCACAATATTGTTGAATTTTCAAAAACGGCCGAGCCGATTTCGATAAAATTTTAATGGATGATTCGATTTACAATTAGCGAAAATATCGATGAACATACATAAAACAATACATTCAAACGAACATAAAACGTACCCCCTTTTTGGAAGTCGGTCAATTAAGCAAAAAATGTTATAATTGATACGTAATTACACACATTTCTAAAACCAAAACAAACCAAAAAATAAGTTTGCACAGCTTAGAGATTAATTTCATACATATTTACAACCAAATAATCTGAATCTAATACCCTAAATTGGCTGAATTAGTTTCCAATCCCCCGACGCTAAATATGGATAATCTGGTAATGAAGACAATATTTGGATAATTATACGGGATTGTATTGGTGTTAAGACAGACCGTGTTACAGATTAGTTTACGCATACAGACTGACTGGGTTGAATACTTTACATGTTCTAGAGTATGTGCATGTTCTGCATTGTCTCCAAGTTAAGGTACGTGCAAAGTTTAGGAATGCAAACTGAACCTGTGAAAGACGATATCAATTATGACGCCAAGAATCCCGTAGCTTGACAATTTCACTTAGATTCCCCTAACGTAACTTAACTTAGGAAATGACTAAAATAAAAGCGTATCTAAATGCGAGTACCTATGTAACTAATTTCCTATTTATTGTAATATTATTATGAGTGAGAATTTGCACTCTAAAACGACGGAGCTAAGTTATCGTCGTTTCAGCTATTGGATGTCCACTGCTGTACATAGGCCTTCCCCATCGATCTTTAATAAGACTGTCTGGAAGCGGCTTGTATCCAATGCGATCCTGCGGTCTTCATAAGAACAAATTAACTGTACATCTTGAGCTGAGTTATACTTATCACTACATAGTATAAAACAAAGTCGCTTCCCTATCTGTCTGTCCCCACGTATGCTTATATCTTTAAAACTACGCAACGGATTTTGATGCAGTTTTTTTTTAAAAGATAGACTAATTCAAGAGAAAGGATTATATTATATTATGCAGGGTTATTTATAATCAATTAGCATCCTTCTAGGGGCTTGTTCTGTACATCAAATGTATGTTGAGTTTTGACGAAAGTCGTAGAACAAAAGTTGTTAGTTTTGAGGTACAGAATAAGCCCCTAGAAGGATGCTAATTGATTAGAAATAGCCCTGTACATCTGTGCAAAGCCGGGGCGGGTCGCTAGTGCTAAATAAAAACAACAACAGATGCCAACTAACTTGACAAAGAAATATAAAAAAACACAGATGTTTAAGAAAACCCACCTAGCAACTTGTAACCCTACGTAGAAAAATTGGAAAAATACGCGGACATTTATGACCCATAATAATAATCAAAGTTTACACCACAGTGTGAGTAACATTGTAACGGACTCCTTTGTATGCGAGTCGGTATCCCGGTCATGTTCCGCGGACCTTGGGACGTGTGAGGAAATGTTCTTACAGAGATCGAACTACTTCGAAACTGTGTGTTCGGTGGTTTCACATATAGAGCGACAACGCGTTTCTCACAAAACGTGAAGAGTGAGTGTTTGTGTGTGTGTGTTTATAATGTTTCTCATTCTAACTCAGATTCGATTGGTATTGGCGACGTCTTCTGGTACTGGACTGGACAGCACGCAGGGCATCACCACCAAGTTCTGGCGCGTAAGGCTGTACGAAGAGGAACGCATAACACCAGCGTATATGTTAGTCTAAATCTTAGTTAATTTACGTATTACTTTGTTCGTTTCGGTTAATTTGGTAAATTCTATTCTTTTCCTTCACTTAGAGTCAATAATTTATTTACTTATACTTTTAAAATGCTCTCCAACAAAAAAATCGCCCCTTCTACCTCCGCCCCCACCACCGCCCCGAGAGCGAGGACTCTCTCGGTCCGATCGGTGGCATCTTCGCTTCACAAAAGGATTCTCAAGAAAAATATAAAGGCCACCAAGTCGGAGATGACACTGACGCATGTATCCATCGACGAGAGTCCCATAGTGCCGCCCCAAGCTTCCGAGGCCGAACCTCGCGTCTCCCAGACCCTTGACATTCCGCCGCCGGCGTCACATACAGCCACTGACAGCTCGGCTGTATCGATTTTGGCCCCAGAGTCGAATTCGGTGTACGTGGCGGCGGTGGACAAGGTTGAGGGCTGGGAGCAGTGCGGGATTTCTCCGCCTAAAGATCTGGAGCTCGACGATGAGGAGTCTGATACAGTGTCTGAGCTGTCCAACTCGACCCGCTCCGCCAGAAGAGTCAGCATGCTGGTTGCACACGGCTCCACGCGGACGGGGGTCGAGATGGATATGGCTACGAAAGTGGCAAACGAAGCACTACAGATAGGAAAGGATGCACTAGAGTCGTCTGCGAACGTTAAGCGGGAAATAAAGCAAACCGCAATCGAGAGTCTCCAGACGTTATACGAAATCGTCCTTTCTTTAGCGGACTCCAGACATCGTCACATTACAGAAAAAGAGCGCGAGCGGACCAGGCATGCCTTGGAGCTTTTGTCAGCGGAAAGGGCGCACATCAAAGCAATGACCGCTCTTCAACAAAACCTGCTCCGGGAGGTAACTCTAGCCAGAGAAGACATAGCTGAGATGAGAAAGGAGTCACAAGCTATCAGAGACTGGCAGAGCTTTGAAACGAGAGAGCCACATCAACAAATAAAGGCGACGGCAGATGCGGTTAGGACTCTCAGCAGTCAAATAAAATGCGTTTCAGAGGAGAAAAGCATAGATCTGGAGCCTCTGAGGAGAGACTACAATGGCTTAAAATCCGGGGTGGAAATTCTTCAGAGGCAAATAGATGCCCTTAGAAGGGAAACGCATTCGGAAAAAGAAAAGACCGCCGAGATTCTGAACCGAAATGCAGAAGCACTTTCAAGCCTACTCTCGATCCCTCCTCCACCTCCCCCCCAGTACCCGGACTCTCTCAAAGAGCTTGAAAAAACGATTAAAGACCACCTAAAAAAAAGTCACCAAACCACACATCCACCCCAGCTCCCTGTCCAAATAAATATTGAGGAGCACATGCTGCCCATAACTGAACGGCTCGAAGCCGTGTCGTCGGAGCTCCGGACGATGCGGCAAGAAAAATTGTCTCAGTCCCCACCAGCCCTCAGCATCGGTGCAGAATTGTCACAGGCAGAACAAGGTAAACCACTGTTAGTGTTCCACAGTAGCAGTACACACAGTAGCAGTTCCACCTACGCCAAAGCAACTGCAAAACCACCGGCTCTAAAACCTAATCATACCTTGATAGTGACGGCTTCAAATACAACAGAAACGACCACCGCCGACAATCTCATTGACAGGATAAGAGTAGCGCTGGACACCAAGAAATCTGGAGCGAAGGTTGACCAAGTACGCAAAGCCAGAAATAAAAAAGTTATTCTGAGTTGCGGAACGGAGGAAGACCTAAATCTAGTACGAAGTCGTGTTCAGCGAGACGCATCTCTGAATGTGGAGACCGCGAAAGCGGGGAACCCACTTATTATAATTCGAGACGTCCTGTCTTATCACAAAGACTCGGATATAGTGGAGAACATCTTGGCGCAGAACAAACACTTGCTGTAAGACGTTGATTTGAAGGAGAGCACTGTCAGGGTGAGATATAGGAAAAAGGCGCGTAATCCACATGAATGCCATCCTGTGCTGGAGGTTTCACCTCGCATTCATAGATCGCTCATAGAAGCCGGTAAAGTCTATATTGGACTCCAGAGGAGGCCAGTAACGGACCATTCCCCTTTGGTGCAATGCACTAAGTGTCTGGGCTTCGGGCACACAAAAGCGATCTGCCGGGAGAGGGATGAACTCTGCAGTCATTGCGGTAGATCCCACTCCTGGGCTCAATGCAAGCCTAGAAAGGATAACCTGCCGCCGAGATGCAGAAATTGCGCAACCGCGCATCCCAACAGCTCTAATAAGGACTTAGCTCACAATGCATTCAGCAGCGAATGTCCTGAACGAGTGAAATGGGATGCTATAGCGCGATCTCGAATCTCGTACTGCTGAGGGCACTCTAGTGGTACCAAACTCAGTCCCCCAAAGAGTAGCAGTGAAACCAGATTTGCGCTTCATCCAGGCAAACCTGCATCGCTCACAGATAGCAACAGCCGAACTCCTGAAAGTCGCAAAGGAAAGAAACGTTTCAGTCGCCCTAGTTCAAGAGCCGTACGTTGGCAACAAGGGAGTTATGAAACAGTATCCTGGTACCCGCGTTATTCAGTGCAGTTTGGACAGAAAAAGCCTGTAAAGGCAGCAGTAATCGTTTTTGGTGACAAGCTGGAGGTAATTCACGACCCCCAGCTTGTCACTGAGACTGAAGCCGCTGTTTTGCTGGCCAACGAAAACCTGAAGCTGGGAGTGATTTCTGTCTACTTGGAGGGAGACCAACTCGTTGAACCGTACCTAAACAGGATAAAGGCTTTTAGCGAAAAACTAGCGACCAAAGATCTAATAGTCGCCGGTGACGTAAATGCCTGGTCCCATTGGTGGGGAAGCACATCGGAAAACAGCAGAGGAGAAGCCGTGCACTCTTTCTTCGATGAGATGGGCCTACACATACTCAACACAGGTGATACACCAACCTTCGAAGTCGTCAGAAGAGGTAAGCTCTGCACGAGTATAGTAGATGTTACCACGTGCAGCTTGCCACTTCTAGGGAAAATAGAGGGCTGGCGCGTAGACAGGAATCTCACAACATCGGATCATAATGCAATAACGTTTACTTTGCGTCTAGAGAAGGCCCTTGAATACATAAAGCCAGTTACTACACGCAAGTACAATACCAAGAAAGCAAAATGGTCGGATTTCATGTCATGCCTGAGGACCTCACTTGAGGATAAAAAAATATCACCAGAGTCAGTTAGGGAATGTAAAAGCCCAGATGAACTAGAGTCAATGATTACGAGTTACACTGAAAGTATCCACGAAGCCTGTACACACACCATCCCACTTATAGGCCCACGCAAAGGGAACCCAACTCCCCCGTGGTATACAAAAACACTCGATGATCTTAAGAAAGAAGTTCTTAGAAGAAAGAGACGGATCAAGAACGCCGCCCCCGACAGAGTCCAGTATGTAGTCAACCAATATCAAATTGCACGTCAAGACTACAAGGAACAAGCCGAAAAAGCGTATACAGAGAACTGGAAGGAGCTCTGCACGAATCAGGAGAAAGAGAGCATGTGGGACAAGATCTACAGGGTAATCCGAAAAACCTCGGAGAGGCAAGAAGACTTGCTTCTGCGTGACACGGAGGGCAACACCCTATCCTCACAGCACTCTGCAGAGCTACTAGCCAGAACTTTCTATCCCGACGACTCTGCAAGCACAGATCTACCGTGCCATGCAGAATTGCGGGGACGGACAAGAGAAACACCGGAGGACCTACCGGAAAATGACCCTCCATTTACGTCGGCAGAATTGGAATCAGTGTTACGAACACTGAATCCGAAAAAAGCCCCTGGAATAGATGGGCTCACTACCGACATATGCGCCGCAGCTATACGGGCTGAAAGAGAAATATTCCTAGCAATCGCAAACAAGTGCTTATCGCTGGGACATTTCCCAAAGCAGTGGAAACTAGCGCATGTGGTCATTTTACGTAAGCCCGGTAAGACAGATTACACACATCCGAAATCTTACCGTCCTATAGGTCTCTTGCCTGTCGCCGGAAAAATCGTCGAAAAGCTTTTGGTGGCCCGATTCCAATGGCATCTCCTCCCAACCATCAGTCAGAAACAGTACGGCTTCATGCCCCAACGGGGAACTGAAGATGCCCTTTATGACCTGGTAGAGCACATGAAAATAGGAGTGAATAACAAAAATTTAGTACTCCTAGTCTCCCTGGACATAGAGGGCGCTTTTGACAATGCATGGTGGCCCGCCCTAAAAGACCAATTAGCGAAGAAGAGGTGTCCGACTAACCTCTATGAGATGGCAAACTCATACCTCCTAGACCGAAAGGTCGTAGTCAACTATGCTAGAGCGGCATGCGAGAGGGAAACAACCAAAGGTGTCCAAGGCTCAATCAGTGGACCTACCTTTTGGAATGTAATTCTAGACTCATTGCTGCAGCTGTTGGAGGCAGAGGGAGTTTACTGTCAAGCCTTCGCGGACGACGTCGTCCTCGTGTTTACAAGTCAGTCATCATCCATTATCGAGCAACAGGCCAATCACGCGTTAGATGTGATTGTGGAATGGGGAGTACGAAACAAACTCAACTTTGCAGCGCAAAAGACCAACGCGATGCTGTTAACAAGAAAGTTGAAGTATGAACCCCCCAACATAATCATGTCAGGCATTCAACTTAATCTTGTTGAAGAGGTCAAGCTATTGGGCCTGTTGATCGACCGGAGGCTTAATTTCAAAGCGCACATAAACGCCCAGTGTAAAAAGGTGGCAAACATTTACAAACAGCTCGCGTGCGCAGCGAAAGTGACCTGGGGACTGAATAGTGAAATCACGAGAACCATTTACGTCTCAGTGGTGGAACCCATCATCATGTATGCCTCAAACGTATGGGCGCAAGCGGCAGACCTCGAGGAAAACAAGTCTCACTTGAACGCACTCCAAAGAGGTTTCGCCCAAAAAATCTGTAAGTCGTACCGCACTGTTTCTCTCAAGTCAGCACTCGCCCTTTCAGGTCTACTCCCTATTGACCTGCGCATCCAAGAAGCGGCAAGCCTGTACAGAGCGAAGAAAAACTTGTCCCAAGAATATCTCCCACCGGAAGTGGAGCTCGAACGAAACGTCAGTTACCTTGACCAGCCACACCCGTCAGCCCAGATAAGTGTGGACTTCGAGCTTCTGGAAAACACCTCGAGCCTGCCCGATGGACCCCAAATCTACACAGATGGTAGCAAGATCAAGGGTCAAGTTGGTGCAGCTCTGAGTTGGTGGGAAAATGGTAGGGAAGTCAAGTATTCAAAATTCAAGTTACACCCCGAATGCACAGTCTTTCAATCGGAACTTTATGCTCTTTACCGAGCGACTCAAATGGTGGCAACAAGCAGAAACCCTGAAGTCAGCATTTTAAGTGATTCAAGATCTTCACTCGAACTGCTTCGCAACCCCAAAACGAGTCATCCTTTGGCGAAGAGGATAAAAGAGAACATTGAAACGATAATTGCAGAAGGGAGATCTCTTCGTCTTTTCTGGCTGAAAGCGCACGTGGGCACCGCTGGTAATGAGAGAGCCGATGAGCTCGCTAAGTCAGCGGCACTCACTGAAACCTCAAGAGACTACGAAGGGATCCCCCTGTCCTACGTCAAAAGCAAAATTCGCGAGGAATCGGTCCAGAAATGGCAGGACCGATACGAAACCTCGGATAAAGGTAAAGTCACTCAGACGTTCTTCCCAGATATCGTAAATGCATATCGGGTGACGCGCGTTACGAAACTGACTCCTTTTCAAGTTCAAGCATTGACAGGACATGGAGGAATAGCTGAATATCTGTACAGATGTAAAATCAAGAACAGCCCTGGATGCGAGTGCGACCCCGATGTCTCCGAGACGGTCTGGCACGTGCTCCTCGATTGCCCCAGATTCTCGGCCGCACGACATGACCTCGAAATAATGATAGACAGAAATTTAGTGGTCTCAGATCTCCAAAATATCTTAGTAGATCCAAAAAGCAGACAACATATTCTGTCTTTCATGGAGAAGTCGTTCAGAATTGCGGCGAAAAGAAACTCTACTCTCCACTCTATCCAACAACACAATCCCGTCGCAACACACCCCACTACCCTACCATCCATCACTACCCTACCATCCCCCACTACCCTACCATCTCCCAAAACTCAACTCTTCAACCCACTTTGACTGACACTTTTACACCACCCTCTACTCTAACACTTGACCCCATGCAAATACCCTCTACTTACACGCAGTCCACCGAAGTCGCACAAAGCGCAATTCCCGTCCGAGATTAACTCCCTAAAAGCGTAGTCATAGACGAAATTCTAGTAAACGCAGAAAAAGGAATTCCGGGGATTCGTATCCGTGGTGTGGCTCTCTTCATGGACAACAACAGAGAAAGATTCGGAATAAGCTTTTGCCAAGTCAGGGCCCATAAACGCGTCCGCTTGTCGCCTGGACTAGCATGTCTACTTAACGGGAGCACCGCCAAAGTAACAATGAAGCGGAAATCCTATGACGCTATGCCAGTGTGCGAGGCAGGTGGCCACCAATTCCGACTGGTGAGATCGAAAAACAAAACGATTGCACTAGTCGAGTGGGGCGCCCAGTCACCTTTCGTGCAGGCCAGTTCATTGCTCGAACATCTCAGCATGAAAATGGACAGCGCTCCCCGGGTGATAAGCGTAGATGCGATGGTGGTTGAGCGGTCGAAGGCGGAGGCTGCGGACCGGCTGGGTTGCATTAAAGCCTCGGAACACCATGAGGTTATCGTGTATGAGGATAGAGGAGAAAACCTGAGTTTTCTGAAGCCTCCAAGTAACGATCCTGATAATGCAACAGACAGTTGGGGCCGCCCCATTCCGAACTCGGCCATTCAATCTGGTTCTGAAAGAGCAGAGTTAATAGCAGCATCTGATAGACCCGTTTTCCGTCCAAGCAGCAACGATGGTGCCTTATCGGGTCTCTTCAGTGTCGCAATGCAGAGCTTATTCCGTTCCATGTCTAAAACACCGCCTCCACAGACAGCGGTGACCTCGAGAGTAGTTTCACCACCTCAGGCAACCCGAACGAGAGCCGACATGGGACAGGTCGATGCGCCCCGTTATATCTTGGCCTCAGCGCCACGGGACCACGCGAGAAATGCCTTTGCCGAATATCTAGCCTTATTGAGAGCGACGAAAAATGTCAATCTTAAGAACTGTGACAACATCCTCGAGTTCTTTAGGCTGGGTGGTCCGGTAAGTGAGAGTCTACTAAAATCGAGACTCGAGGAGGCAGAAGCAGCCATATACAATAACGTCACTTCCCAAATCATCAGAGGGACCATGAAAGGACGATATATGGCAGCTTACAGCGCAGGAAGTGGTTTTGTGGAGCTGGATGAGAGAGAGACGGAGCGAATAGGAAGACCGAAATACGCGATACCATCGAACGACTCAATTGTAGTCACCGCCAAGTGCACCAAGATAATGCTAGACGATAGAATCCTTGAGATGGCTAAAACCATCGAACGGAGCTCAGACGTCGAGGCAGGCTGGGGAAACTGGGCGGTACCAAAGATACAATGGGTCAACGGGGTACCAGGATGTGGCAAGACAACATGGGTGATTAGACACTTTGACGTGAATAGGGACGCTATCATCACTACAACAACAGAGGCAGCAAAAGATCTGAGGGAGAAGTTATCGCACCGAATAGGAAAACTGGTAAAATCCAGAGTGCGAACCATGGCTTCATCTCTCGTCAATGGTTTCGGAAAAGAGAGCTTCAGTCATCTTTTGGTGGACGAAGCTCTAATGAACCATTTTGGAGCCATAATAATGGCTGCCCGGCTGTCTGGTGCTAGCGAACTTGTCCTCATTGGAGACGTCAATCAGTTGCCTTATATCGACAGAGAAAATCTCTTCGAAATGAGGTACCATCGTCCAACACTAGTTACAAATATCACCCAGGAGTTACTCTGCACACACAGAAACCCAATGGATGTCGCGTATGCGTTGAGGGAAATATACTCAGGTATATATTCCTCAGCCCCTCGTATTAGGTCTCTTGAGCAGAAAAGGTTCAAGGGGGCTCAAATATCCAAAACCCTCCCTAACACCCTTTTCTTAGTGCATACACAGGAAGAAAAGGAGACCCTCATAAGTCAAGGTTATGGGGGAGGCTCAGGATCACGCACCCTTACCATTCACGAAGCTCAGGGACTAACGTACGAGTCGGTAATCGTTATAAAAACAAAGCCGAAAATGAAACTACACGAGAGCGTCTCACACGCAGTCGTTGCACTATCGCGGCACACCGGGACCTTCATCTATTACGCCGACGACATCGAAAATGATGCCATCAGTCGATTCGTGCGGCGCGCATCGTCTGTGTCATCGGAGACCATCAAGGAGTACAACCTGCAGATGGCTGTCAGAGATCGGAACGAGGCGGTGATGGAGGCTTTGGGCCGGGAGAAGGCAACTAAATTGGCATAGGACGTGAAAAAGGTGTATTCGAATTTTAAGAAATAAGCATTGCGTGCATGCCCCAAGCATTCATGCTCGCCATCGAAGGCTCCTTCTTGCGGCGGCATCATGTGTCGGGTCGTTCTCCTCCCTCAAATATGGTCGAGGAGAGCGATGGCTGGCACGTGTGTCACACTCGTGATCGGGTGCTGCTTGCGGGTCGCCGGTCTGCTCGTGGCATTCACGCAGTGCATTGACTGACTTAGGCTAATATTTCTAGTAGCTACTCTTTGTACAGTAACTATAATAAAATAATTGTAAATCTTAGTTGACAAAGGGCACAGACCCTGGAGTCTGTGGTTAGTAAATTTAAATTAAAAAAAAAAAAAAAAAAAGAAACTCAGATTCGATTGTGAAGTTGTAATTTTTTCAAGACTTGTATAAATGTATGGACAACATGCTTATCATGAGACTGGAGCTTTGGTTGGCTTTTACGAGATTTATTCATGTTTAAAATTTTTATTGGTACTGGTAACTTTAAAATACAACATCAGATCAAAATTGCCCGAGTAAAATTTGTAATTAGGTAATAATGTTTTTGCAAAAAAATAACCGATTTTGTACAGAAAATATAAGAATTCTAATTACAAAAAATACTAGTAATTTGTGAGACCGCCAAAATACACAATATTTTACTACATTTTTCCCTGAAAACTTACCATTCTACTGCTGCTTGCCCGAGATCTATCTCTCTACATTTTAAACAACTTTTATTGTTCTGAGTTTTGTATTAGATACCGATATAACCAATAAACGGTTGATGTTTAATTATCTTATCTATGTATATATACATAATTATACCCATCTCAATAGTTTTCCAGATCTTTATAATCAAGTACAATAAAATAAATCAAATGCTGGTAATAAAGTTGGAACTCTGCACATATTGACTCATGTTCTTACAAAGCATTCACATTCTCTATATTGTCGCAATGTCTCCCTTGATTTGTGATAAAACTACCACAGACATTGTGTACGTGGTAACGACTAGATATTACGCTACGAAAGGCACTTATCGACTCGCATAGTGGAACTTTTACAACACTTTTGCTACCTTTTATGCTTCTACTGAAGACCAATTTGAAAGACACAATTCTCGCAACTGGAAACGCTATCGTTTGTACGTTCAAACTCTTGATCATTAGTGCTGAACCTTTATTGCTTTGGTACATTATACGCCCTTTGGACTGGCAAGAACAATTGATTTTATTTTGATACAATTACTGAGACGTCATACTTACTACGTAATATCGTGGAGGTTTCAAAACGTTATTTGATTCTTATTTTACGATGAAACACATCCCAAAAATAATAAAATTAAAAATAATAAATTGCTTGTTATGTAGTAGAAGTGTATGTAGTTTTAGTTTAAATTTGTGGTTTTTTGTTGACTAATTGACGATGACTTTCGACTAAATGTAAAAACAAGGTTTTTTTTTTCACTTATTACAGGCCCAACTTTTTGAAAACAAATCTTGACTCACACATAACATGCATGTTTTCATACAGAATCATTCTGCCGAGAACTCTAAGACGTAGAACCTATAGGACTGCTAGGAATAGACTTGCAAGTGAAACGCTTTTTTTATTCTTCAAGTTAGCGATTCCTTCACAAATTTGCTAGAATCTAGATGTTGAATGACCAGATAAGTAGGCCTAGAAAACTAGAAAGGTGTTAGCTTTGTAGAGATCTCTTGGTGTAAAAGTGTTAGAACCTTAGAAAACAGCGGACTCTGTAACAAATGCTCCATGGTATGTTGAGTACAAAAATAAGGCGGTATGGCACTCCTGAGGTGCATTCTTCTATTACGATTTTAACATTACAATACGAATATACTTTAGGCCTATCCTAAAGGAAATCCTTAAGACGTCCACACGATTATTACAGTAATGTTCATTCTCATAAGCTTAGATCGTGCTTAACCGAACACTTGACACGGGAGTAGCGCATTAGAGATTGCTGAATAGCGTAATTATCTTGAATATCATAGCGCTAAGTGAACATCAAAGGTCTGAAATGGCTCATTTTCAAGACCCTTTGTAATATGCGACACAATGTTCATATTTCATGCCTAATGTTATTATTTAGCGCATTTGTTCAACGAAGTCACGGAAGGCCCAAAAAGCGCTGGAATGGAAATCTTTACGCATTCCTTTTATATAATCGAAATATTAGATTAAAGAAGCGAGGGAAACCTTTTTGAAACTAATCGTTTTTTAGTCTGAGTAGGTATATATACTATGATATAAATAAAGTTAACACTTTGTGTATAAATTAGGTTAAAAAGACATATTGCTAATCATCATCATTCATGATTTCAGCCATAGGACTTCCACTGCTGAACATAGGCCTCCCCTAATGATTTCCAATAAGACCAGCTGATAGCGGCTTGTATCCAGCGCGATCCTGCGGTCCTAATGAGGACATCCGTCCACCTTGTGGGTGGACGTGCTATGCTGCGCTTGCCGGTACGTGGTCTCCACTCGAGAACTTTTCGACCCCGTCGGTCATCAGTCCTTCGCGCTATGTGCCCTGCCCATTGCCAGTTCAACCTGCCAATCCACCGGGCTATGTCGGTAACCTTGGTTCTTCTACGGATCTCCTCATTCCTGATTCGATCTCGCAGAGAAACTCAGAGCATAGCCTTCTCCATGGTTCGTTGGGCTACTTGGAGCTTACTAATAAGGCCTATAGTGAGTCATCACTGGCAACACACTACTATTGCTAATATATAACTTAATACGTACGAAGGGTACCTGAATATTATGTTTATTTGTTTTGTAGAATGACTTTGCTTATATTTTCTTTAATAATTAGTAAAGTCAGTAAAGGTAAATATTTTTGATCGTATTATAATTTATTATAAAAATTGATTGAAACATATGGCCGTAACACAAATAAAAATCAAATCAGAAAATATTTCTGCAAAATAAATAAGCATTGAATGGTGATTTTATGCAGCCACTTGCTTGTCCTTAATTTAGAAGTTATAATTTTATGAAGAACTATGAGATATAAATAGTATAAAAATAAATGAATAATATTATTTAATACATTTTTACACAACAGGTTATTCACTATAAACTACAAATCATTTACTTACTGTAACAAAAGAGTACACTCAAAATATTTAGATACACAAAAAAACCGCACACTTTTATTCCAGTAAATAATTTGTCAATTTTTCAGAATAACCCGTTTATCATAAGACCTTGTAAAAAGAATATCCGTAAAGATTTTCGCTGGGAAAAATTGAAAGAGAAACGCAATTATCTTCAAACTTTTTCAGTGGAAATTCAATCATGATCAACTTTTTATTCGATCATAATGAGAGCCTTTAATTAAAAAAGAATACGCTCTTTTACTGGAAACATCTTTACAAAAGACGGAGTTTCTAAGAAATGGATTCAATGTTTTGTTAAAACAAAATAATTATATTTAGATGGTGGCATTATTTTTAAATTAAGAGTTTGAAACGTTTAGAGTTTCAAAAACATTTTACAGGAAATGTAAACATTGAACAAGTTTGTTTGGGTCGAATAGCTAGCCCTGGAGTCAAAGATTTACGATTGGAGGTTAAATTTTTTTTTGATAGTTTGTAGATGATTTATAAATTTCCTAGAGTTGCTTGAACAATTTTAATATACGCTATGTGTCGTTTAAAATTGTAATTATCTGACCAAATAAGGGATATCATTTTATTATAATGTAGCTAAGGACCAGCTCGGCCACATCAGCTTGCAAGCAAATTAACGGTTCAAAATCGATATATTCATTTGAAGTTGTGACGCTACAGATCATAGAATTAAAACTAAAGTACTGTACTGTACAGTACTGTACCAGCCTTTTTAATAGTCCACTGCAGGACGTAGGCCTACCCATGAAGGGTGATTGGGCCATATCGACCACGCTGGCCCAGTGCAGGTTGGTGGATTCACATACACCATCGAATTCCTTCTACGGACGCATGCAGGTTGCCTCACGATGTTATCCTTCACCGAAAAGCTAGTGGTGTGAAATTCCGTACATAAATTCCAAAGAACTCATCGGTACGGGACCGGGGATTCGAACCCACGACCTCACGATTGTAAGGCGGGTGTCACTACCTCTCGACCACCACGGCTTCTAAAGTAATTAGTAATTCTATGCTACAGATAGACATCAGACGCACACATGTCAAATTTATAACGTCTCGGCTTTCGTCGTGGTGAAAAAATTGAATTACCACACCTGAATAACGGAAGGTCCACCTGACCTATTTTGTCTATTTCCCAAAAATAGGTCGAATACAGACAAAAATAACTTTCCTCGACTGACCACCTCAAATGATGTTGTATCTTCAGTTGGGTCGAACACGTCGGCCATTGATCAGCAATATTTGGTCGTTGCATGATGTGGGACAGACAGCGCTGAATAATACCCACAAGTACAAGTAGTTTTACCCTTTTCATACTTATAAACCAGCTGCGTTCTGACCGTATTTTCTGTTTTGTTAAGGAAAAGTTATAAATAAATAAAGTGTTATTTATTTATAACTTTCCCTTCGACTTTACTTTTTTAATTTAAACTTTAAATGAGTAGTGACTCATTTATGTTATTTTAAAACTTTCACGATTTGAATACATTATTTTGTATACTTATACGTTATTACAGCCTTGGCCAAAAGTATTAGGCACCCTGTATTTTCACTCTATCTTCGAAACTAATTTCACTCCTTTTTAGCATTTTTAACAAAATTAGGTGTTAATTTAATCACATCAACAGAAATGAAAGCTTGTTTACTTGTTAGAGTCCAGAACACAAGTGACCAAACATTGACTGATAATACCGAAAGAAAACCGAATCCTTTGTTTTTGGTGTTTTATGACCTTAACAAAGAGCCGCTTGATATTCTAAGAAGTTATTTATGACCCCAGTAAGTCATTTAAGATAAGCACTCAGTTATTGGTTAAGTAGTAAACATGCATTTTAATTTTTAAAGGTGCTTAATACTTTTGAG
Organism: Hypomecis punctinalis; assembly: GCA_949316475.1. NCBI lineage: Eukaryota > Metazoa > Arthropoda > Insecta > Lepidoptera > Geometridae > Hypomecis > Hypomecis punctinalis. Next base: position 10,419,064 of record OX438796.1, read on the forward strand.
CACTACTACACTACTATGAAGAAGTCGTAGTAATGATAATATCCTTGCCGTTATATATGGCCGTTGTTAAGGGATACAAAACATACAGTCGGTACTTAGTAAACGTAAACCACAAATCAGTGAGTTAGCAAATTAAAGTGGCAGTGGGTAAGACACAATTCATGCTGAAGTGATGGGAAATGCCTAAATGCTCAGAAGGTATCAAATACGGAGTAAGTAAGTTCGTATAGACCGGGCTTAACGGAAATAATACGGAGTACCAAGCGCAGTATAAGAAAATAATTTAAAAGATAAAACTATTTTTACAAGGCCTTAGGTACGAGTTCATTTTACAACCTATTGAAAACCTTATTATTATATACTACGGAACTAATCGCGCACTAAAATTACGAGATAAATAAATACCTCTTTATCCCGACGTTTCGGCCGAGGCATCGACCGTGGTCACGGGTAGACTGATTATAAGTAAATCAGTCAACCCGTGACCACGGTCGATATTATTTATCTCGTGTCGGGTATTTAATTATCTCGTAATTTTAGTGCGCGATTAGTCCCGTAGTATATAATAATAATGTGTTCAAATCGCGAAAATTTAAAAACAACATATTGAAAACCTTTTGAGAACGATTATATCAAGCTGTAGATATCTTATTGCAGAGATGTTGATGATGAAACTAAATATAAACATAATTATATTTGTTTCAAAAATGACACAAGAAAAAGTGAGTTATGTAAATCCACACAACCAGCAAGTGTGTAATTTTTTACATTTACATAAATTTAGCTGTAATTGTGTGGATTTAACCTTGGTGGCTCGTGAGTCTGGGTCGCCGCAACCTAGGTATTTAGGTTGGTAATTTATTACCAACGTATTAAAAAAGTTAGAAATATAAATGTCGAATATATTAGCCATTTCAGACGGCTTAAATACTGTGACACTAGCGCTTACCCACCCGAACTAACTTTACTTGAAATGTAATAAAACCTATCACAAATTTGGTGTAGTCTTAGTTTAAGTGCATAAACAAAATCAACATCACTACACAGCATAAAGAAAAATCGTTATTTTTCCATGTCTGTTTGTGTATCCGCTAATTTTAATTCGGTTTTCACTATCGTTAAGAGCATTTCTTCCGGAAGGTTTATAGCTTTAATTAATTTGTATACGGGCGAAGCTGGGATGGGCAGCTAGAACAACATAAATTTTATAGTCATCAAGGTTAGTGCAGATCTTTAAAAGTCGCATAAATACCAACATAGTTAATTAATCTATTTTAAATACAGACTTTGAGAACACGCACAACTCCTAAATCAATGGTCTTCCGTATTGTTAAGTTAAATAATAATTGAAAACAAAAAATAAATCTCGTGGAAGACCAACTCACCACCATCTAAATACCCGCTAGCTTAGCATGCGACCACGAAAATAACTCTTTTCGACGTATGAAAAAGTGAAAATACTTCGCCACAGCTCTGTTTTATTTTGACACGTCGAAAGAAATATTTCGTGGTGCGCATCCTAGCCCGGCAGAAATGGACATTCTACGACCGTAAGACGAAAACAATTCGAATTTCTTTAGGATCGGTACTACACGTCAAATTCATTTCACTCACATCGTAAATTTCAACATATCAAAGCCTCAATACAAGTCTTTTGAGACTCCTTCAAACAATTTCAATATTTACTGAAGGAGCAATGCTTTGCAAATAAAATGTGGCATTTATTTCCTTTGAATGCACAAACAAAATATATGAGCACGCGTGACGGTGCCAAATGTTGGCATCATTTCTTAGGTCTATACTCTACCAAAGCGAAGCGGAAATGTGTACATTGTAGTCCAAAAGTCTATTACAGAAATGCCATATTCGCGTAGCGAGAAACAAAACACAGCCCAGAGCGGTTCGTCCCGGAGCGGTTCTATTAGTTTTTTGCTAAGCGAGTATTCTATGACTCAACTATGTGAGTAGCAACTTAGCAAGCAAGAATTGAGCCAAATTTGCTCAGTAAGAAACCAAAAACAATATTGTGCAGAACCGAGTTGTGTTTTATTATTTGCTAAGTAAATATAGCTTTTCTGCAGTATTATCACTGACAAAAGTGCTTCGTTTGTCTCCACTTTGCTTAAGTGGAGTCTGAGCCTTATTCTATTGAGCAATACTTTACATAAACGTATTATATGAGAACTATCTAGAGCTATCTTTGAGCTACATTCTCACAAAGAGATGATGGATTCTGACAGCAACGCTGGCAGCTCGTGTATTCTTGAATATTGCGTTTACTAGATATGCCTTTAATTTCTAGTTCTTTTTCGTTTTTGACCGACGAAACGGAGGAGGTACTCAATTCGAAGCGTATATATTTTTTTATGTATAACCCCGCATTGCTTTTTACATAGGTCCGATTTCAATAATTCTTTTTTTATTGGAAAGAGTGTACTTCGAAGTTGATCTCATTTAAACTTTAATCGAATAGCCATTTTTGATAAATCAACAATAATGTGAAAAATGCTACATCGATCCGTGCGAAGTATTCGCGAATTCTGTACACGGGTGAAGTTGTTCATGCTATTTTTTGCGAAAGATAATTATTTTTACCCGACTTCTCCAGATAGATTTTTTATAAGATCCTTATGAGATTTAATGAGCTATTTTTTTTCAAAAATCTAAACAATCTTTTACCGATTTAGTTCAATTATTATGTTAGTATGCATGTGACTAGCTATATTTCTGATGTTCCAGTTGGCTACTGACGGTGATAAACTCTAACTTTAAGGAAAGCTGCTCTGCTATTTTTTTTTTTAAGAAAAAACTTTAAGACATAGAATGGTCTACCTGAACCTATATTTCCAATAGTTTATAGGTATGACAACTATAGGTACTTTGATCAGAAACCTACATATGTCATATTGACTAATCGCTAAGTCTAATAAGTCGTTAAACATATTTTTTTTATTGTTTGCTTTTTATACTTAAAAGTTTATCAGTATTAATTCATTTACACACACACATTATCACTTTACATTATTCTAATATCTGACATCTTAATTTCTGATATTAATACTTGACCATAATTTAACTTTTGTCGACATCTTATAATTCAGTAATATTTTTAAGTTTTGTTTATTATTTTTGAAATTGTACATTATTTTCATAAATTTTTATTTTAAATTGTGTAACATTTGTGCGCCATGATGGGCAAAAACGTGCGTTCTGTATTATATTTCGACCTGTTTGCGACTTTGTATGTTGTACACGATTACCATGTTTTCACAAATAAATAAATACTTACAAATAAATGATCTTGAATCTTGAAAACATTTATTTCCAAATTATATTACTGCAATTATGTTGTATATAATAATGTTTAGAAATATATTGTTTTTTTCTTATACAATACATTATTATGTTCCATAATAAATGCATAACCCCTTAAAACTTACAAATAAATCAATCAAAAAGCCAGCCTCTGATTGTCCCTTGTGAAAGAGTTTTCCTTTTTTTCCAAAATAATCTAATAAATTTTAGTAACAACATGCATGTAAAATTTATACAATCACACAATGCACTCTATTGACTTCGATTATTTATTATTGATTTAGTACTTCCCATTGAGCTTATTATATCAAATAATAAAAATATCCTATTAGTACTCCAGACTTTTAAAACTTACACATAAATCAAAAGGCTGATCTCTATCTAAAGGTTTTCTTTTTCAGAAAAATTAAATGAATACAAAAATATGAATAAACGAGTCAATTGAATCTAAAAACTATTAAATTGAAAATGAAACTGTGATCGAGCCAATGAACATAAAACTCGAGAGCGACTGCAAATTTTACAGCGCCCTGACCTAGATTCATAAATCCATCCTCATCTCCGGCATGAGCGTAATAAAACCGAGTTTTAACTAATTAAACTAAATACGGAAGTCATTACTCACCTCCCTTTTATGACGAAGCATTAAGTAGGTTACCCCCAGGTATTCAGACCGACACTATTCAGCCACAGAAGTCACTCAACGCTTCATTGTTGCAAGCACTAGCAAATTAAAACAACTAAAAACTAACTGTAACACATGAAAGTTGTAATTGCAACTCGTGTAACGATCGAAGTTGGATCACGCGATGTGGTTGATCTACCGGCGTAGCGCTCTACGTCGTAGCGACCGCGCTCTCGTAGAGCCCGCGTAGCACTGACGGCTCGGTTCTTAGCCGTTTTGAAAACTCACTTTCTCTTTGGATTCACTAATGATAGTGATGCTAATAAGTTTGTCGCTGACAAGTATTGATGGAGTGGGTTTGTTCGATTTTGAAACTCAATGGGGTAATTTAAAGTCGCTGGCGTCTTGAATTAAAATGGAACGAAGTGGTGTTTTGAAAGAATTTATTCAAAGCTTCAATAGGAAAGCAGTCAGATTTATGATTACACAACCGACGTACTTGAACTACTTAATGATGGCCTATTTTTTCATATGAATAGGTGACGAAGAAGCTAACATGTCGTCTGATTATTATAATCAATCTCGTCTACGAACACATGCAATAAATAACACAAGTATTATCTATGCGTTACTTGCTCTTTAAGCAGCGTAAGTATATCCATGTTTAGAGGTTTTTTTCTGTAAGAAAAATTGTGTTCCGAAACTTAAATGCGTAGTGCTCATAGCGTAGTTTGACTACGTGTTTGTCAGCAATCACCGAAGTTAAGCAACGTTTGGCACGGACAGCCTTCGAATAGGTGACTGCGGGTGGCATTTCCAACTGAGCGCTACCATGGCTCGGATGACATTTTAAATTATAGGTCCCGGTTGTTTTCACCTTTAGCCATGACGGAGGCATTCAGGCGGTTTAAGATTTCTGACACCAGGCCTTTACGAATTTAAGTACTTACTTATTTTTAATTCAATAAAAAAGAAAAATGAACGGATTAGGATTTCACTGGGTACAAGCCATTTCGAACCAATTTTATTTGAGATCTATAAGAGAGGCATATGTCCAGCAGTGAATTGCCTATATCCTAAGATATTAGGGATTTTATATGCACCGGTTTTGGCCACTGTCCCAGTTTTGGTCATTTGGTGTCAAAATTATTGGATAAATAGATTATAAACAATGTGTCGCTACAAATATTGTTTGTGTGAATACCAAATGTAGAAAAAAATCTTTAAAAATATAATTTTTAACATTAAAATTGTCTATACAATCATTAAAATAAATAATAATTGAAAGAGGCTAAAAATTATACTAAGATAGCCACAACCGGTGCATCTACCCTATGTAGACATGTAGTATAAACACATTATAATCAAACTTTCAAAACAAACAAGATTAGCAAAGGGTCGAAGAAGATGGCATACTAATAGTGAGGCATCTATCTAGCAGTAAGATAAAGAAGGAAAATATAAATAAATATGAATAATGAAGGCTGCGGATATAAACTATCACTAAATACAAATCTTGTATAATCTAAAACTACATAAACTACTACTACATAACAAACAATTGGATCAACCACTCACTCTTGAAGGTCTAAAGATAATGAGGCAGCGGATGATGATGATGTAAAACACATAATAATGAAATCTAGTCAAAGTATTTATTTGCATGATAGTGGGTAAGCAAATGATCTTAAAATTATACAAACATAACTAGTATTTTGGGCGGTGCGCGGGCCGCAAGCGGCCCGCGTGGCCATTCTTCCATCTCTATACGAACTATTATTGTCATTGCAAATAATTGAAAAAGTACCAATGTATGGCGGCCATCTTTAAAAAAAACTTTTCCAAAATTTTTTTTCGCCAATAAAATCAGGGACCCCAAAAACCTCCGTATGCAAAAAATCAGCCCCTCGGACCATTTTGAAACATGGCGGCCAAAATACATTTCAAATTGTCATTGTGAAAAGTTCTATTAAATAATTATTATTGTTATGATATTATTATTATATTATGTTTATTGTAGATTAATGCTTACAGCCTCTATTATATCTATGGATGTGACATGCTGTTTTATTAAGAAATTCGTTCAGGGTAGGTTTCGTCTTTAAAATCAATAAAAATATTGAAATCTGGCTTCATATTACGTCACATCACATAACACGTTTAATGATTCCATTAAACGCGTATATATAGAAATTTATTGAGATTCTTACGAGCGCTCGGCTTAAACAGTGTATATAAAACCTTAAATATAGGCACGTACTCACTGAGCTGTAAAAACAACGGCTTCGTTGAAAATTGTGCTAAAATGTGTTAGCTCATGATTTGGTTTATGAACATTGTACTTCTAAATGTCGAAAGCCCGTAAATAAATAAAAAAATAGACTTTTAGTTTTACGAATGTTACTTAAATATCTATAAAAATGAATGTCAGTCTGTATGTGTTTTATAGAATCGTAAACTATGCATTTCTTTAGCAAAGCTGTTGTGCATGAGCCAAAGAAGGTTTATGAGTTGGTGTCACCAGTTGTCGACAGAGTTAGTGGCGTAGCAACGCGCGCTAGTGCCTAGATAAAAATAACAGAAACCTTCAGGCGGTTTGAAACTCTGTGTTACTCTGTTATAACAATAGGTTTAATACCTAATTATTTTCATCTATTGATCACACTGACAGCGAAAAACAAGAACACAGAAGAAACTTAAAACTATACTAGACCCTTAACCTGGTACAACCATACTAGACCCTTAACCTGGTACAACCATACTGGACCCTTGACGATGGTAGTGACACCAGCCTTACAATCCTGAGGTCGTGGGTTCAAACCCAGTCCCGTACCAATGAGTTTTTTTGTAATTTATGTACGGATTTTCACACCACTGGCTTTTCGGTGAAGGAAAACATCGTGAGGAAACCTGCATATGTCATAAGAAGAAATTCGATGGCGTATGTGAATTCACCAACCCGCATTGTGCCAGAGTGGTGGATATGGCCCAATCACCCTTTGTGAGTAGGCCTACATCCTGGAGTGGACTTTTAAAAAAAGGCTAGTACAGTACAGGGAGGCCTATGTCTAACAGTGGGCAGCCTATAGGTCACGCGATAATAATAATCTTAATCAGCAGTAAGACAGTGTAATGCAAAATTAAGCGGCGTTGCGTGTTTAAAAATATTCACCGTCTGTTTATTCTGGATGAATTTGTAAAAGTAGGTATTGCCTTCTACAAACTTGGCTATCTAGTATCTACCTAATTAGTCTACAATACCTAATTCAGGCAAAATTACGAGGAACCATTAGCGTGAATCAGACAGGACACAAAGTTAGATTAGTTGTAATCTACAATTTCAAGGTACAGACTGGCCAACTTTTTGTAAGTTAGCGAAATAATGGAACTAAAAATTCTATGGGTGTTTTATTTAGGAAATTCGGTGGTAGCTCTACGTTTAGCTTGAAAGATAAGCTGGTGGTAGAGTACACATTATTTTACCTTTGCGTGTTTCATATTTTTAGCTGGAGGTCAGTGCACGGCCGTGTTGGTTTTCATTTTCGTGAGCCGCACTCATATTGCTAGTTACTTCAACAAAAAGTAAAATAGCTTATTATTTGCTGTAAATCTTGAAAACTCCCATTAGAAAAACTTTAAATTTCACGCGCTAAATTAAAAAATAAAAATAAAAATTCTTTATCTGGCACAAAAACTTGTCTAAACAAAAGAACAATACTACCTGCAGTAGTCAGAAAGACTGTGTCGCGGGCAGCATCGCCCACCTCCGGCAAAAGAATTTAGACAACATTATGAATTTGGATACCGAAAATTATCACATAAAAGACAAAACAATAGTCAAAATTACATAATTTAGACAACAATAGCCGTTAGAATTATGTGTGTGTGAATGCGTGTGTGTGTTTGTGTGTGTGTGTGTGTGTGTGTGTGTGTGTGTGTGTGTGTGTGTGTGTGTGTGTGTGCGCGTGTGTGTGATTGCATTCAAGTTATAAAAAAATATGATCACAGAGTTTTAATAAAAAATAACTAAGCGCTACTTGGGTTAGTCAGTTTTGAAATACACTTTTGCAAGAAAATCAGTCCATCCGGTTGAGATTATGCATACGTATAGGTGTACAAATATGTTTAATAGTACATGGCGAGCAGTAGGTATATTAATATATATATCTACTCGCTCATATACTCAACTCAACCAACTTGCTCTTACACCTGTTTAACTCTCTTACACACTCTTCTTACTCGCCGTTATTACACTTGTCTAACTCACTCTTACACACATCTAACTCTCTCTTTAAAAAACCTTTTACTCATTGTTACACTCATCTAACTCACTCTAACTCTTTTACACTCTTCGTAGTTTATCTCTGATACCGGTCTAATTCTTCTTATTCGCTCTAACACTCGTCTAACTCTCTTCCACTCCTATTACTCGCTGATAAACTGGTTTAAATAGCTTACACTTAAAGTATATCTACTAAACATGTATGTAAAATACTAACAAGGTAAGCTAGGTTACTGACTTCGTAACTCTGGAGTTGTCACGCAGTGGGCTGGACCGACGGCGACTTTGTTAATATAATATTAGTTAACGTGGCCAAAACACTCAACTTCTACGTTCATGAATGCGAATGCATTTCATTTTGTTATAAGACTTTTTGTCTTTTATTCGCCATTCATCGTAATTCCTACTTTTTACTCAAAAAAAGCGACAAAAATAAATATATAAGGGCGGGCTCCCATACAACAAACCTGAATTTTTAGCCGTTTTTCGCTCGATATTAATAACAGTGACAGGCAGAAGTTTGAAATATTCACTGAATATTTAATTAAATATGCACTCTAAAAATTAGTAGGTAGGTAAATTAAAATTAAATAAATACTTAAAGGGGCGTATGGAAGCCCCTTTAAGTATTTATTACGGAACTCTCAGACTAAATAAAAAAAATCAAGACAGAATGTCGTGAATCAGGCAAAGGCTGCTCGAGCACTCCTGATGCCAGTGCTGAGATCAAAGCTGTCGCTAAGAACAAAGCTGTCTATATACAAAACTTACATCAGCACGAGGCTGACCTATGGTGCGCCGGCATGGCAGGCTCTCTGCTCGGCCGCAAGGAAGAAAAGACTCCAAGTTGTGCAGAACACCATCTTGCGCATCATCACGGAAGCCGGCCGGTACGTACGAAACGATCGCATCGCCCGTGACCTTAAAATCGAGTCAGTGGGGGAGTTCGTTGTCCGACTATCGCGCAACATGTTCGACCGCGCAGACAACGGACCACAGCCCCACTGGAACAACATCGCACCACTTCACGCTCGACGCCAATACGAAGACGTACGTACCTGGCGAGCCCTCCCGAGAGATCTGCTGTTGGCCGACGCAAAGGAAGAGGAAGAAGAAGAGGGCTAATAGGCAGCCACTAAGATGAGGCTTCAACAGGGCTAGAAGAAGCCACCAACCATCGCGGCACGGGTGTTTTGAACAACACCGAACCGTTAGAGGGGGGAAGAATAACAGACCACCCCCCTACATTGCCCCCTGGGCAGAGTCCCAGGGCATTCAGCCACAGCAAGAGGGGACACCCTGACGCTGTCACCTGACTCCACTATAAGAAAGGAGGAGAAGATCCACTGAACTGAGATTGTCGTGAACAGACAAGTGAGGCCGGTTTTTTAACATGTGTGAGTGCGTCGGTGTTGTGCCGCCATATGATAGTTCGACTGACGAGCTAAGGCGTAGTTTCGGTGTACGTATACATGTGTGTAATTGTATCTGTACACGGCGAGGCGTAGTTTTGCTGGCCTCACTTGTTTGTTCACAACATTCCGTCTTGATTTTTTTATTTGGTCTGAGACGGAACCCTTCGTGAGCGAGTCCGACTCGCACTTGGCCGATTTTTTTTAACAGGCTAGTATAGCTATCCTGACTGTTTGTAGTCAAAAATAATAAATAAATAATAAATATTTTGGGACGTCTTACACACGGCCTCTGACCCCAAACTAAGCAAAGCTTGTGATATGGCTGCCAGAGACTGATATACTACATATACTTATTTTTAAATACATACTTACACACCCAGACACAGAGCAAACACCTATGTTCATCACATAAATATTTGCCCTGGGTGGGGATCTAACCCACGCTTCTTGGACCCAGAAGTTAGGGTCACTAACCACTGAGCTACCGAGGCAGGGGCTACTACAACGATTCTCAAACGATATAAAATTGAAGGTTTGAAAGAATTGAAGAAGCAATTGGCAAGTCAAACATTAGAAAGTATATACTCAACTGCTCAATGGATTTTGAGATGTCTTTCTTGGTCGAATACTAAATCAACATTCAAACCCAAATCATTTATTGATAGATACCGCTGCTGTTAAAGTTACACTCTAACAATTTTCCAGTAACTTATTACTTCGTAGGTAAGTTTTAAAGTTGTCCCTTGTCTTGTATGACTATACTTCAGTGTTTGAGTAAACTGTTGCTACCTTTAACTAGGTATATTTTTCTTTTCTTATTAGGTAGTGTAGCGTGATCACGAACATTTAAGCTGTTGGTATGAGTTACGTTAGACTGCGGTCTCGTGACAAAGGCCTTAGAAGTACTTAATGATTTCTAATTGGATAGTTTAATTTTCATATGTAGAGGTTTGTAAAAAGTGAACATTGAATTCAATTGCTCTTTTAAGGAAATAAACTAAGGGCATTTTACAACACCTGAAATATTAACGTACTATTTACAATTGAAGCTGGAATATTTACTGATGTCCTAACCCATTCTTATCGTCCACTTCTATTATTTTTACAAAAAAAGTAGAGGCATAATAAGCTCTCAGAGCAATAAAGTTATTGCTTTGTGAATACGAGTACTTTGCCCGGTTCGAACAAAAACCTGAATAGGTACGTGGGTATCGTCAAATCGCGAGTAAATAGGTATCTTGTAAGTAAGCGTGCTTACGCCTTAGAGCCTTGTACCTACACGGCAATTTGTTTCACCGGACAACGAACCGTTTTTAACCGGATAGGTATCTTGTAAGTAAGCGTGCTTACGCCTTAGAGCGCTTGTACCTACACGGCAATTTGTTTCACCGGACAATGAACCGTTTTTAACCGGATAGGTATCTTGTTAGTAAGCGTGCTTACGCCTTAGAGCGCTTGTACCTACACGGCAATTTGTTTCACCGGACAATGAACCGTTTTTAACCGGATAGGTATCTTGTTAGTAAGCGTGCTTACGCCTTAGAGCGCTTGTACCTACACGGCAATTTGTTTCACAGGACAACGAACTGTTTTTAACCGGATTCGCGTTGGTGTATAGTTTATAATGAACGTATGTTGACGCACCGGACATCCATCAGGCGAAAAATGTAGACATTTCTTTATTGACGGTTCAATGCCCGGTGAAAAAAAACGGCCGTGAACAAGCGCTCTTAGACCGCATATCTGCTTAACATCGGGCAGTATGTAGTCAAACGCAAACCTATACCATATAAAAAAGGTACATTTCTCACTCTCCTTCTTTGTTTAGTGTTTCTAAGACATATGCAATGTTCAGTATCTTCAGACGAGTTTTTTTTTTAAACCACCGTCCACTAAAGTTACAATCTTACAACAAAACGAAATGAGATACTTACGCAGATATAGATTTTGATTCATTCCTTTAGGTTTAGGAGATACACTTTATACCACAGAAAAACACAACCAAAACATATAATCAAACTATTATTACATTTTCATGACGGTCAAAAGGATTTAATGCCTTTGCGATATATTTCATTATAGTTTCTAACACCAATGACGGTTCAACGCAACACTACTCGGAATGTCCTCGACAGTAAAGTACAGGTGACAACATAAACTAGCTCTACCTTTGTGTCCTATGGGCGTACTTACTGTAGTGCTGTTGGCAGCTCTCAGCGAGACAACCATTTAACAGCTGCACATTTCACTAACACTAACTGGACACCTCCTCTTTAACTGAAACTCGTCCGCAACGCCAAGAAACAAAGTTCCAAATTGTAAAGCACTGTGCTTTGTTGCAGCAAACAAAATGGTACAATTATTATGGGGACAGGCATATTGGATGGTTGCAGGCGAAGGTCTTTAAAATTATGGATGTTGGGTTGACCAATATCATTGCCCAACTTTTGGCCTATACAGGGTTATTTCTAATCAATTAGCATTCTTCTAGGGGCTGATTCTGTACATCAAAACTAACAACTTTTGTTCTACGACTCGTCAAAACTCAAAAAAAAAATCAGCTGTTCTACATTTTGTCGCGGGTGAACAAAATTTTTCTATGGAACAACAAATTTTTTTTGAGTTTTGACGAAAGACGTAGAACAAAAGTTGTTAGTTTTGATGTACATAATAAGTCCTTAGATCATCCACAGACCCTTGAAGGTCTAAAGTGCTAGGTCTAAAGAATCCAAGTGCTCAAGCCCACTGCCAGTTGGCAGCGTGCCCAGCATGCTGGCAGCATTGCCACGCTGAATGGCAATGCTTATACGTTGAGCCAAATAAACACCAGCATTTTGGTCACACGTCGCGTCCACCAGACGCTCAGAAAGACTTTTGAAAAAACGATAGTAGTGTAGTATTCTCATTATAAACAATAAAAAAAAAGTCCTTAGAAGGATGCTAATTGATTAGAAATAACCCTGTATTTATGTAGGCACTAAGTTTCCCATTTTAAAGTTATATGTTACTGGTAAAACAAGCAAGACTCAAAAGTTTCCATTAAACACCAATAGATACGAGTACTAAGAACTCACAGGTAGTCGGAAAAGAAATAGATACGAATAGTTTTGCGCACTTATTGCATAATTTAAGTTGACAGTATTGCTTCCTTAAATTAACTTTTAATTTGTGGAGATATCCTCATAATTATCATAAGTAAAGTTTCAAATGTAAACTCTATTACTTCACAGTAATGTCCAAGTTTAAACAAAGTAACGATTAAAATTATACATTTATTAAGGACTAGTTTTTACCCGCGGCTTCGCCCGCATGATGTTATGATTTTTGACGCAATATCATTATAATTTATAGCTTATGTGTTATTCTTATATATAAGCTATATTATTGCAAAGTTTCATCTCAATCCGTTCAGTAGTTTTTGCGTGAAAGAGTAACAAACATCCATACATCCTCACAAACTTTCGCGTTTATAATATTAGTAGGATGTTTTTTTTTTAATTCATAATAGGGCTTGATGGAAAGCGAAGTTCTGGCCGAAAATGGAGACCTAGAAGTTCACTCTTGTTGTAAAGATATCCAATTGTAATTGTCAGGAAACAACGACGAAGGTAGGGCATTCCAATCCCTGGCGGTCCGCATTACGAAGAAAGAAGCGAATCGCTTAGTACAATCAGGTGGTTAGTATGTCGACTTTGTAGTGACGGTATTTAAGCGATTTCCGACTTGTCCTGTTGTGGAAAGGAGTTGTCCGTTTTAATCTGAATCCATAGTGTCCAACATCTTTGGACACAAGCCAGAAAAACCACTGTGGCAAAAAACACGTTTTCGAATGTCCCACGCAGAGCCAGATGTTTTCCGTTGTACTATGCCCGCGTCATTGGGTTCCGTGCCAAAAAATACTAAAAAGCAAGCTAGGGCCCACAAAAAGCTAACGGCCCAGAAAAGGCTGCAGCATAGATATGTGCTGAATACTTACCTGAAATTAAACTTCCGATGAGCTTACAATATGATTATTTTTTGCTAAAAATGTCACAACCGACTTCAATAATGTACTGAATTCGAATAGTTCGTACGAATCGATGTATCATCGACATATTTACATTATTGTTGATTTATCAAAAACGACTCAGCCGACTTTGATAAACTTTAAATGGGAGTACCTATCTTGAGAGTATATCTAAACTAAGAACTATTTTTATTTATGTAAATCGATTCATCATTGGCAAAAATTCAAATTTAAAAATTTCAAAAAGTATTTATTTATGAAAAGCACAGTCATCAAGTTTTCGGAGGATCTAGCTGCCAAACTGGGTGTGGGGAACCCGTGTTTTGGAAACTAGTTCCTACTCAAGGAACAATATTATGTTGTGCTGTGTATATTTATTTAGGATTTTGCTTTTATTTTGAACATTAAAATAAGAAAGTAAAAAGAGATAGACAAAATATAATTATTTTTTGCAAAAAATAGCATGACCGACTTCACCCGTGTACAGAATCATTACATAGTATAATAAAACAAAGTCGCTTTCCGCTGTCTGTTATATCTTTAAAACTACGCAACGGATTTTGATGCAGTTTGTTTTAATAGATAGAATAGTTCAAGAGAAATGTTTATATGTATAATACACCTGTGTGAAGCCGGGGCGCATCGCTATAACGCAAATATTATGCTCGGATCGATGTAACATTTTTCACATTATTGTTGATTTATAAAAAATGTCTCAGCCGATTCCGATAACATTTAAATGGGACGATGATTTCGAAATATACTATTTCTATTAAAAAAAGAATGATTGAAATCGGACTACTATGAAAAAAATTATGCGTGGAAATATATATAAAAAAAATACGCGTCGAATTGTATACCTCCTCCTGTGGGTCGTCGGTCAAAAAATAAACAGAAATATGTAGTGCAGATTTGACATTGACTATGATCAATGAACATACACAAAAAAAAACATATAGTGAACATAAAACCTCCCCCCTTTTTGAAATCTGTTAAAAATGAGAATTTACTATGTGTCAAACGTTATATCACGTTACCGAAGTATTATTGAATATAGAGGAATTAATCACTACGTGCAATGATCTACTTAAAATACTGAAACAGCTTTGTTATGCCGGCAGTAATATAATTCATACTCGTAGTAAAACTAAATATAAATCCTAACCATAATATCCGAAATATATATGCAAACGTTGGTAGTAGGTAATTGCAAAATGCAAATTCCTAAACCATTAGGCTGCTGAAATATCGGCCTAAAGTTACGAATTACACAAGTTGGTGCTAGAATAGCGTGAGTCTGAGAATTAGTGAGGATATAATTACTTTATACTGACTCGTGCGCCTTGCCTACGTGATTAGGTTTCCTACCAGTTATAATTGAAAAGATAAATAATTTAGTAAGTATTATACTATGGATATTTACGTGGTTTTCACACATTTTATACTATATACAACGTGTAACGGAAAGACTGTATACATACTGAAAGTACCAAATCAGATAACGGTAACAAACTAGATGGCCGCAAATGTTTAGCCGTGTAAGTTCGTTTGCTGATTTTTAATCTTTTTTTGAAAAACTAGTCATTTTTATGACTAATTCACATTTGCACAGCACTATCACACTAAACAGCTGTGAGGTCAATAACACGACCTTGCCCATCAAAATCAGACCACACTTCCTTGTAGTGACATGTTTGTTTACGTGCAAAATATTTTTCTAGTCATATTTAATTTTTTTTTAAAAGTGAATGTTGTTATTTTGGCTCGGAATTTCGAATTCAGCATCTATATAAGGTATAGTATCAACCCACTTTTTATGTATACAGCCTTTCCGTTACACGTTGTATAACGGGACTAAACTCACGTGTAGGGATAGTCGCAACGACTATAGTTTCGGTCGCATTCGGCGACCTCTCTCATGTTGGCGAGTGCTAGCCCGCGGAGCCGTCTCGCAATGCACTGATTTTAAATTTAATTAATTTGCAATTCATTTTAATAACTATAGACGTTACACGTATCCCTACACGTGAGTTTAGTCCCGTTATAATATATATAGTATAAAATTTAGTAAGTACTTGCCTAATTACTTTCTTATTCTTACACTCTTGCTTACTGAGAAATCTCTACAATTCAATTTTAAATTTGCACTGCACACATAGGTACTTAGATAGCCATGAAAATTAAATAGGGTCAACTTAATATCTACTTTGATAAGAATGTTGTGCAAGGATTACTTTAGCATTAATTATTTAGTTTCTTATCAGTAGTTACGGGACCTTAGGAGAAACATGTTCGTGTAAATGTTCCGTTATCCAATAATGCAGGTGTCTTCAAATCTCGAGTAAATAGGTATCTTCTAGGTAAGCGTGCTACATCCTAGACCGCATATCTGCTTTACATCAGGCAGTGTGTAGTCAAACGCAAACCTATTAGAAATAAAAAAAAAAAACAAACCTATCTGCTTTAGATAAATAATACGCAACAGAATTTTAATTTTAATAACAATAGTTTTTTAATCCTACTAATATTATGAACGCGAAAGTTTGTAAGGATGTATGGATGGATGTTTGTTACTCTTTCACGTAAAAACTACTGAATGGATTTTAATGAAACTTTACAATAATATAGCTTATAAGTACATCAGAATAACACATAGGCTACAATTTATAAATATATTGTGAGAATTGTCCAAAATATAAAGATATAAATGTCGAGTAAGTAGGAAAATTCTGCCATCTAGCGTGCGCTGCAAGAATGTCAAATTAAACAACTGCCGAATCGAATAACTGTCAAATCAATCGATGATCAGCCCATGGGTATCCTCCTATATTATAAACGCGAAAGTTACTCTTACACGCACAAACGCCTAAACCGATTTGGATGAAATTCGCTATGAAGGTAGCTTTGACCTTGGATTAACACATAGGCTACTTTTTATCTTGGACTAACGCGGGTGACGCCGCGGGGCGCAACTAGTTACACCTAAAATAGCAAACATGGTCCTAGTAGGTAAGTCATCAGCGCCACCTATGAACAAATGTAACATCGAAGGCGTGACCTGTGCGTTTCCCACTCTTTAAGTTAAGGATTCATTTTTTACTCTGGAGGTACAAATTGCATCGATACCGAGCTTTCACATCATAATTATTATTCGGAATATCGGTAGCCTGCACTAGTGCAAAATATCTCGCCCGTAATCGTATCTCCCACGGCGGGATTTCCGCATAGTGCAGCAAAAGCCATAAGTATTCCCAAATACGAATATAGCGCTGGTTTGCGCAGCATCAATAGCTCGCTAGCTGCGTCCTTCGCACTGTGGAAGCATAAACGGAACATCTGGAAGCCGCGTGCACCGGATATTGTGTTAGTCGGCAGCTTGTGAACTGAATCACTGCCGATAACGCAGTTATTGGCTGGAAACCGCACTAACCTGGATAATTCGGATAGACTTCTATGGTTATAAGTTCGTGGAACAATACGTGCTACATTAGTGTTCAATACTACAATTTTGTCAATTAACTATATTTCCCACTTGATACTAAATTACTGTTGATAAGTACTTGAATATTAATTTTAGATACCTACCGGAAAGCCGGCAAACGTAGACTATAAAGTCCACAAGTAGATCAAATAGACCAACGCGACGTTCTGATACCTACATGCTGTACGGAAGACGCCTTCAACCTTTGATTATAGGTACCTACTTGTGTTATATTGGAAATCCCTGTGGATTTAGCTCCCTACTCGTAAGTTACCAACTTAGCTTTCCATTAGGCTAGTTGGTAGCCAAATGTAACCCTACTTTGCATTAAAACTCTTTACTTAAACTCTTTACTCTTTTTCTATTTTCTTCTATTTTGCTTTCCCTGTGGAACAGTGGATGTCCTATAGCTAAACTGATAATAAAAATGACGAAGATTCATTTTAAGCTGGAGTAAAGTAAGCTGCAGAAAGTATACAGGGTCATAGGTTTTAAACGCAAAACCTTTTAAGGACGAATCTAGCACATCTAGGCAATCAACTTTTGTACTACGACTTTATAATTTCCCAAGAAAATTCGCTTTTCCGTACATTTTGCCGCGCGGTGACGGACTTTTTATATGAAAAGAGCTGTTTTTTTCATGATTTTCCAAAAGACAAACATAAGTTGTTTGTCTAGATGTACTACACCCTTAAATGGTTTTGCATTTAATACCTATGACCCTATATATCAATGCTTTAAAAATTTCCTTTGCTGGGGATTTTCACTTCATGTACAAAAGATCCCTTTAGCATCCTATTTTAAGAAACGGAAATGATTCAATAGGCAAACGTTATAAAATCACTTTGTTTACGTAACACATTACCTACCTATTATTTATATAAGTACCACGTCACATTTTAATTTGCACCTCAATATTCTACCACAACAATGAACGCCAGACTCAAGTCGTCGATCTAATATAATGCGTAGCGGGATCTAATAAATACAGGCCAAGTTCGCCAACTCCCAGATTAGCCCTAACTTGTATTTATGACTGGATCTAACAAGATGTGTGGTGCCAAGGTCCTAACAGCTGTTACATTGGATATTATAGAGCAGTTTGACGTCCAAGTTTGAGACTTGGCGATATTTGCTAAGGTTTTTGTACTTATTTAAAACTTAGCTACTACCTAGGAATGTTGAAGTTTTTTTTAGGTGAAAACACAAAGCACAAAATGCGGGAAATCAGTGCAGGTTTTATGAACTATATCTAGAAATTCCTATAAATACCTACCTATCAGACTTACCTACATATGCACCCACAAACAACTGCTGAGAGATTAACGTGAAATCCTCTTACATACGATGATCGTTTATAGAGTTCTGTCTTTAAGTATTCTGAGTCGTACACAGACGACTATTGCGTACCAACATAGGTATGTACTTAGTACCTACGTTGGTTACGGAACTTCACTGCAATCTTAACAACAGATCCTGACTCGATAACCATGGACCATTAGACTATCATTCCATGGGATTATATACTCGTGGGTCCTTTCGAACAAAAACAGTTTTCCAAAAAAGTTCTGGCGTCCTTAAGTACCCGAGAATCATTCTCAAAATTAAATATACCAACGATTTTAAAACGTCCTCCCTTTTGGAGTCAATTAAAAAAGTTCACTGAACGTAACAACGCATTACGCCGCGCCTATCAGGTTGTTTTTAGATAAAAACGACTTGATATTAATTTACGAAAATATTTATTAGATAACATCTAAATAAATCTAACTACTTAGGTAAATCTTTTTACTGTAACAATTTTTAGGTATAACAATGAGATTGTAGGTATACATAATTAAGTACATAATATAATATGAAGGATTGTTTCATGCAATTAGTGCATGGATTATAAAAAAAAATAATTTACTGTACAATTAAACAATAGACTTCTATTAATTATTACAAATGGAAATTAATGCTTGATTCAACAGAAATAAAATTATTAAAAAATATTTACACCAATTTACAAAACTATGAATGATAAAAAAACCAACAAAAATATAAGTAGGCAAATGCATATTTTTTAAATTATCAACACAAACTTAATTTTTAAATAAAACGAAATAATATGTATTGAAAATGGAAACCTAACAATAAAATTAAAATTTCTGATCATAATCTTTGTCCACTCGTTTTGTTAATTTCATAATACGCGAAATAAACTGAATAGGTAGGTACTAACTTTAAAAGCACATCATTTTACTTTCTATGTGCTAAAAACCAACAAACATAACTTAAGTAGGTAAATAAAATTAAATAGGTAGGTAATGAAAAAATACAAATAATTACACTTAATAGTTAAGGCGATACAATAATTTAGAAATATAGATAGGTACATAGGAAGTGTTTAAAATACAAGGTTATCTACTAAGCCTGTAGTTACTAAGCCAAAGGGAAGCCCCCTTTCTTAGGGCCATCTTTATGATCATCTATTTACCTACAATGAAGTCAACCCGGAATTCTAAAAAATAAATCAACTAGGTACCCCATACAAATTGCAACTCGGAATCGACAAAACCTATGAAACAGCTGTTTTTTTTTCATGTACTGAGTTGGCCCCATAACAAAAAATGTTTATAACGACGGTCTAAGTCACCTTCTTTCTGCTTAGCACACCAGTTCAGGTTAAAGCTTTACCCGCCTTACCACAAAAGATTTAAACAAAGGGGCACTCCCTTTCTTAGGGCCATCTTTATGATCATCTAATTATCTACAATGAAGTCAACCCGGAATTCAAAAAAATAAATCAGCTAGGTATCCCATACAAATTGCAACTCGGAATCAAAAAAATGTACATATGAAACAGCTGTTGTTTTTTTTCAAATACCGAGTTGGCCCCATAGTAAAAAATGTTTATAATGACGGTCTACCTCCGTTTGTTTTTAGCCAATTCACTGCTTGTGATGTTAGAAAGAGCGTCCTTTCAATCTCTTCAAACGCTGTAGGGCTTGATTCTATAAGCCGCAATATGATTATCCCTATCTTAGACCACTTACTCCCAGTCCTGTGCCACATTTTGAATTTTTCTGCGTCAAATGGGGTCTACCCATCTTTATGGAAAGAAGCTCAGATAATCCCTTTACCTAAAAAAGCAAATCCTATATCTTTTTCTGAATATCGTCCCATATCTATTCTTCCCTTCCTATCCAAAGTTCTTGAACGTCTAGTCCATAACCAGCTAAACTCCTTCCTAATCAGTAATAACCTTCTTAATCCTTTTCAGTCTGGCTTTCGTCCGGGGCATAGCACGGTTACTGCACTTGTTAAAATCACGGATGATATACGCCTAGCAATGGACAATGGTGATTTAACTGTGTTAGCGCTTCTGGACTTTAGCAATGCTTTTAACTCTGTAGATTTTGATATCCTTCTGGCTATACTTCGCTCTTTGAACATATCTCCAACAGTGGTTGACTGGTTTCATAATTACCTGTATGGGCGTCGGCAGAGGATTCATTTTGAAGAATCTTACTCATCGTGGTGTAATACTACGGCCGGCGTACCTCAGGGTGGCGTCTTATCACCTCTTCTTTTTGCCATTTTCATTAATTCCATTTCACATTCTCTTTCTACGTCCTACCATCTTTACGCTGATGATCTGCAGCTGTATTGCCAAGCCCCTATGGGTTGGCTATCAGAAGCCGTTGAAGCAATCAATAATGACTTGCGCAGCATTTTACACTGGAGCAAATCTTTTGGGCTCAAAGTGAATCCATCGAAAACGCAAGTTATTGTAATAGGCAGCTCTCGCATGATATGTCAAATAGACTGGGACACGCTACCGCGAGTGATTTTTGATGATGTCACCATTCCTTACAGTGACACGGTTAAGAACCTCGGCATTGTCTTCGATCGTTGTTTGTCCTGGGGTCCGCAAATTGCCGAGACTAGCCGCAAAATGTTTGCGTCTAGCGGTTCCTTGCGTAGATTGCGTAACTTTTTACCGACTGCCACTAAAATTGCGCTTGCACAATCCCTTTTACTTCCAATCCTTGATTATGCCGACGTATGTTACCTAGATCTCACGCAAGTCCTGCTGGATAAACTTGAGCGCCTCCAGAATGTTTGTATCAGGTTCATATTTGGCTTGCGCAAATATGACCACGTTTCAGAGTTTCGCGATAGGCTCAAGTGGCTCCCTATTCGTCGTCGCCGGGATGCTCATATTCATTCCCTTTTGTATAGCACCCTGTTTATTCCTTCGTCCCCACCTTATCTCCGAGAGCGTTTTCGTTTTCGACACTCTCTATTGAGCCGTTACCTAAAATCTTCAGATAATCTCACTCTTAGTTTCCCTCGTCACAAAACATCTTTCTACGATTCTTCTTTCTCTGTGGAAGCAGTCAGACTTTGGAATGACTTACCTTTAGAAATTAAGCGTTCACCTTCATTGAACGTTTTCAAACAACTTGTGAAAGCTCACTATCTGAAATCATAATGCTACTTGTTCCTTTCGCTACTATTTTATAACGTATGTAGGTATGTATATATGTAGGTATATGTATAATTATATTTATATATTATATCGTATATATGTAAGTATATTTAAAACTTAGATTGAATTAAGTATATTAAGTTTATTATTTATAGGTGTTTTCTTTGTTGATATCTATTTAAGGCCACTATTTCTTTTTCTTGTCGGTTCATATTCGTGCAAGGTTGCCTGGAAGAAATCGCCATGGGTGATAAGGCCGCCACTTAATAATCATATTTTTTGTCGTATATGTGTTAATAGTGTTTATTTTTTATATTGTGGTTATAAATAAAGAGTTTTGTCTGTCTGTCTGTCTGTCTGTCTAAGTCACCTTCTTTCTGCTTAGCACACCAGTTTTGGTTAAAGCTTTACCCGCCTTACCACAAAAGATTTAAACAAAGAGGCACTCCCTTTCTTAGGGCCATCTTTATGATCATCTATTACCTACAATGAAGTCAACCCGGAATTAAAAAAAATAAATCTGCTATAATAGATCCAACCGTTTCTTTTCTTTTTGACAGCACCAATAGAACGTAACTGCGTCATGTTACGCAAAGGTTCACTTTTAAATGCGAGGTTTTAAAAATATGACAACTGCCTAAGTTTTCTCCTTGATCCCGCCAATGATGATAGCCATTTGGCTAATGATGATAGCCATTTGGCTAATGATGATAGCCATTTGGCTAATGATGATAGCCATTTGGCTAATGATGATAGCCATAGAACGTAAATTTTTAAAAACGTTTGTTATTTTATGTAATTTATAAAAAAACTACTGCACTCATGGACTCAATTTTTCAAAGATGATTATTATACGGGATCAAGGAGAAAACTTAGGCAGTTGTCATATTTTTAAAACCTCGCATTTAAAAGTGAACTTTTGCGTAACATGGCGCAGTTACGTTCTATTGGTGCTGTCAAAAAGAAAATAAACGGTTGGATTTTATTATAGGTATCCCATACAAATTGCAACTCGGAATCGACAAAATGTACCTATGAAACAGCTGTTTTTTTTTTCAAATACTGATTTGGCCCCATAACAAAAAATGTTTATATTGACGGTCTAAGTCACCTTCTTTCTGCTTAGTACACCAGTTCTGGTTAAAACTTTACCAGCCTTACCACAAAAGATTTAAACACGCTTTAAACACTGATTAACGGTACAATTTGTACTGTTAAACATTGTCTATAGCGTGTGTAATTTTTTTGTGGTAAGACGGTATACGTATATCGCAATAATAATGCCAATAATCTAGGGTGGCCCACCCATTTTGGAAATTAAATACATATATAATATGACATAGCTGCAACAGAGTAGAAGGCCGCTAATTCCGAGGTACTGGTGAGTCTGGCGCCACAATCGGTCTGATATTGAATTTCTGGTTGGGTGGCCACACCCATTTCTGCTGCAACGCGGTGTCGTAGTTAAAATTGTATAACATAGCCTTCATATGCTTCACTGGGTCTTTAGGCGCAGGGTAAACTGAAGCTAGACCTGAAAACATTGATCTTGAAAACATACAACATCCATAGTAAGGTTTACTACAGATAATGGAGCCCGCACAGTCAGTTCGGCCTGTGGCAGATTTACCAACAGGCTAAGTAGACTGAAGCCTAGAGCGGCAGATTTTAAGGGGCGACAAATTTTGGACTAATTTATTTTAATATTATAAGAGTAATTTTTGTGATAAACATTTCAAATATTCAACGCGGTTGCAGGACTCGAACCTGCGTCCTCGGAACACTAGCCCAATGCTCTGCCCAACTGAGCTAATCCGCAGTACTGCCTCAGCGTCGAATTTGAGAACTGCTTATCA
The DNA here is from genome assembly GCA_949316475.1 of Hypomecis punctinalis. Taxonomy (NCBI): domain Eukaryota; kingdom Metazoa; phylum Arthropoda; class Insecta; order Lepidoptera; family Geometridae; genus Hypomecis; species Hypomecis punctinalis. Next base: position 10,442,521 of record OX438796.1, read on the forward strand.
TTTAAACCAACTTATAGTGTTGGCGGCGCCAACTGTGATACCCGTATTAGACAGGTTATCACTCAATTGAAGTTATAAGAACTTCTGAATATTGACGAGAGATGGCGCACTGATAAATCAATGAAATGATTTTAATTTTATAGTGCATCCCACACTAGGTTTATCTCCGAGTTATTTTTGTGATAAACATTTCAAAAATTCAACGTGGATGCAGGACTCGAACCTTGCGTCTTCGGAACACTAGCTCGACGCTCTACCCAACTGAGATAATCCGCAGTACTGCCTACGCGTCGAATTTGAGAAGAGTTTATCATTTTAACCAACTTATAGCGTTGGCGGCGGAAGTAACGAGTACCAAACCTAAATACTATATACGGGGTGTTAGGCATAACAGCGGCATCCTTTTAATGGCTTGTTCAGTATCATTTATAGATACCAAAAATAATGTAAAAAATAGGGTTATTTTTTTTTAATGTCCCACTATTTACAAATAGTTTAGACTCCTTAGCGCTACTCAGAATATTACATAAGCGCGTAATTACGTAGCAGCCCGCACACCGCTCTGATAGTACGGGTTACCATAATTTTATGCTGCATATAGATAATATTAATCTCAAAAAAACTAAAGAATCTATTATCGGAATTTTACAAAAACTCTTCAATTAATTCATAAATTGATTTAATTTTCCAGTTTTTCTGATGACGCTGTTCAGACTGACACCCTGCATTATATGTGGAAGTTGCGAATGCTCCATACAAGTTCCGTATATGCAAGGCCATGCCCAGGAATGCCAAGTTAAAAAATGCCGCCCCTGGGTCAATTTCGAACGACTGGGAACGTATACGGAACCTTTGACAGATTGTATGGTGAATCTTTTTGTCTATGGAAGTTGCGAATACTCATTACAAGTTCGGTATACGACCGAACCATGCTAAGATGAAAACTCAGGCCCCAGGTTCAATAGTATAGGCACAATGCAGTATTCGTTCGGCCGTCACGCCTCGCGGCATACCTACATCTATTTTTTACAGGCCAAGCCGAATATGTGTAGCAACCCTACGTATCATGTCTTTTTATATAAGTTAGCGTTTGACTACACACTGCCTGATGTGAAGCAGATATGCGGACTCGGTATTCCCGAACATTCATCTAGATACATTCGGTTACACCGCCCGACTTTGCAGCCTGGCTCGTTGCCGCCCGGCCTAGAGGCTGCCGATCTGCTTTTTTCCGGAACATTCGTCTTATTCATTTCTACACATATTCGACTTTGCCGCCCGGTAGTGCCGATCGATGCCGGCCCGTTTATGTGTGTAGCAAACTTTGATGAAATTTTAACAGTAGATGAAAACCGCTTGAAAAAGTATTTTCATCACATCTATTCGAAAAGGACTACTTGGTTCGCCTTTAAGTGCGCCCAAAGGTGGTGTTTTCTATAAGGAACTTTATAAGTGCGCTGGAATAATTTTGGCCGCGCACTTTTTGAATTTGGAACAAATAAGTGCGCCGGAATGATCTTTGCCGCGCACTTTTTGAATTTGGAAGTATTTGTTATGTTAGTGTTCAGCGCCAAGAAAATGAATGAAAAGAATGTACTTAATATAAGTTTTCATTTGTTTTATAACTAGATACCATTTAATTTCAATTTAGTTGTTAAACTACGTTTTATTAAATAATAATATTACAATAAAATATGAGGCGCCTTTTTTTTATTTCCTCATAGAGGTGATGAAAAGTAGAGTGTACCACTCGGGCGCAAAATATATTTTTGGCTCGGGCAACGTACTTTGAATACCTCGCTACGTTCAGGATTCTACTCTAGAATCCCTAACTTCGCTCTGAATTCAAATAAGCGCCCTCGCCGTAAAAATATTATTTTGCTCCCATATGATACAATCTACTATTATCCTTTTTTGAGTTGGAGACCTCAAGGTTATTTTAAATCAAAGACGAATTTATATTTTGAACATATTTATTAATAACATCTAAGTAAATCTTTTTGTTGTAACAATTCAACCAACTAACCGTACACGAAGCATTTATTCGTGTATTCCAAAAGGTGCATTGGGTATGACAAAATAATTGACTGTGCAACCAAACAGATCCTCGTGAAACATTCCATACCAATATTACATGAAAATTGACAAATTACAACAAAAACCATATTACTCGAACGTTTACGTTACGTTAACGTCAAATTAGTAAAAACATTTTGTACAAGCAGTTAAACCAATTTTTCATTTACAAAGACATATAAAACTACGAACGAGCGTTTAATACGAGATTGGATAATTATTTTTTGCAAAAAATAGCATGACCGACTCACCCGTGTACAGAATCATTACATAGTATAAAACAAAGTCGCTTTCAGCTGTCTGTCCCCGTGTATGCGTATATCTTTGAAACTACGCAACGGATTTTGATGCAGTTTGTTTTAATAGATGGAGTAATTCAAGAGAAATGTGTATATGTATAATACACCTGTGCGAAGCATCGCTAGAACACAAATATTATGCACGGATCGATGTAACATTTTTTACATTATTGTTGATTTATCAAAAATGGCTCAGCCAATTTCGATAAAATTTAAACGGGACCAACTTCGAAGTATACTCTTTCCAATAAAAAAAGAATTTATGAAATCGGACTACTATTAAAAAAGTTATGCGTGGTTATACATAAAAAAAAATATACGCGTCGAATTGTACTCGTATACCTCCTCCGGTGGTTCGTCGGTCAAAAATTAAAACTATTAACCGTTACGAATTAGATGCTTTTCCGTAAAAATAAGACAAACTGGAGGAAACACAATCTCGACAAAATAATGCCCAAATTATTATGTAGCACATGTAAATGCAATTTACTAAATAAAAAATGTCGATATAGTTCGCTTTGGTTTGTTTTTTTTTGTGCCGAAATTCGTAGTTTTAAATATCTTTGCTAAGTTATCGTCACAGCAAAAAATCACATAGTATCAACCGATACAACCATAATTCATGTAAAACAAATAAATAATGTAAGTAAACTGCAAAAAAAAAACTACTTAACATTAACTTGTTTTTCTTCGCACAGCGAATTGTCTATTATTAAAATACTTCGAAAATACTGAACTCAAAGACAACACTAAGAAAAAAACTAAGTAAAGTGCGATTCTAAATCTAATAAGAACAAATAATAGTGTATAATTGTAGATAAGGTACAATAAACATAATTTAAAATACTATAGTTACGTAATTTATAAATTTGAGAACAGAAAATTAAATAACAAACGTTGTTATTTTATTAACATCAAAACGTAATTTTCAACAATAATTTGTTGTTTATCTTTCACAACTATCCAATCTAAGGTACAACACTTAATTGTCTTTATTTTTACGTGTTACACATTTCTCATACTTTCTTAACATTAAAATTGATGTAAAATGCATAAATAGATGACCCGAGTTAAGTATAACATAATGCTGCGTACGGTGACTAGAATTACTTAAATATGAATCTACATACGTAAGTAATCAAACGAAATATTCACATCATGATCAATTTTCAATCCGCTAAAACGATTCCTTTACAACTTAAATACAAATGAAAAATTAAAAATAATTGCACTTAGAGCTAAGGCGACGCAATAAGTTGAAAACATACGTTTCGATATCCCGATAATACATTATACAAAATAACTACACAGTAGAATAGGCACGATGACTAATAAAATATAGTTAGTCAGATAGACTATCAAAAAATATTAGGCACGTATTTTTTCTTTTATTAATGAAACAAAAATTGATGAAGATATAGTCCGTCAAAGTTCCGCATGACGTCACAAGTGCCATACAAATGTATTGACTTCTGTAAGAAAGGTGACGTCACGACCCCACTCCCAAACTTTGACAAGGTTTATCTTTGTCATTTGTTGTTTGATTAACAAAAGAAAAAATACGTGTCTAATATATTTTGATAATCTTACTTACGGACTAATTATAGTAAAGATTTTTTAACCCAGTCATCATGCGTAAACCACTATTTATATGGAAATAAACAGCGCCGACAGATGGCATTATTCGAATCCCATAGAAAATAGTAGTTTACGTTAACTCTGGTAAAAAAAAATTAATAACAAACTTTACTACGGGCTCTGCCGCGCGATCGTAAAATGTATTTCAAATAAACGTAATAACTAACACAATTAATTCTTATTTCAATTTAGTTACCAAAAGCGATGATCAGTTAAAAAACTGCCAAAAAATAATGAAAGGCCATCCTTTGTTTCTTTTTCTTTTATTACATTGACAACGTGCTTGATTCCGATTAAATGTTTTCTACTCGCTACATACACATACACATGAAAATGACATGAAACACTAACAATAGATGAAGTATTCGTAGATAAATAGTATCAACTGAAATTAACCGATAGTTTATTTCGGTTTCTGTATAAGTTGGTGTTACATTCTACTAAAAAGATCCCAATGTAACGTCGTCCTTATACCAAAATTTCGTGTACCAATAAAATAAAGATCGTTTGACCATTTCCACTAATCAGGTCACATCATTTTTAGTGTAATTTGTAACGGAACAATTCATTTATAGGTGATTCACTTTTTGCTTTAGAATTTAAAAAAATTAGGGTTGTTTATAAACGTTTACATTCGACTTTATTGGGCAGCTGAACACATTTACTTGCGAGTAAATAATACACTATCCCAGTCGCTTCGTAATACTTTTAAATTATTTTGAAATAAATTACCTACATCATTTTTAAAAGGCTTATAGCATGAGGAATTTTCAGGGTTCATAAATAGCGTTTAAAATGAATGACAATGATAAAATCATTTCAAATGTTCAATCAAGCTACCAGAACTAACTACGGAGTTAACACCCTTTTATTAACATAATAATATGAAGCAACCGGGTCTTATATTTAACTACTTTAATACATTGGTTATAGAGGTAAGGAATACTTTCTAATTATTGTATTTTAGCCACGAATGACAATGACAGATTTAAACATAGGAAGCGGTAAGTGAAAAACAATTATGCTGCTCTGATTGGTCTTTCAATGAACAAATCAAGGTCAAAAAATATACTAAAATGTTCGTGCTCAGAAGAAATGTTAATGGGGTTTGAACATTTTTGTATGAAAGCTGGCATATCCACTGAAGCCATTTTGTTTTTTTTATTAAGTTTCCGCGCACAATGAATGAGTTTATATGGGTAGGGGATACTTATACAAACAATAGATGTTCAGAACTATGATACCCTAAAATGTCACGTTCTCGAGATATATGGATGTAAAAATCGCAAAGTTCTCGTACAGCCAAATATCTCAAGAACGTAACGCTTTATGGTACCATAGTACGAAATATTTATTGTGTGTATAAGTGTCCCCCACTCATAAAATATGCCACTTATAACGTGCGCGGGAACTTTGAAAATAAAAACAAAATGGCGGCGGGTGGTTATGCCACAAATGTTCAAACCCCTTTGCTTACTAAATGATTTTGAGTCAAACTATCATCCTCTGCTTAAACCGTCATTCACCAACGCCATAAAGTACTACAGATAATAACAGTAATAACATGAGTTCTACATTTGATACGCAGTTATGTATAGCCATTTGTAAAAAGGATTGCGATCGACTTACACGCTGAATGTTGTTGTATTATAGTCTAGCTACGGGCCTGTATAGAAATAAGAGTAAAAAGAGATAGAAATATCCATCTCTTTGCCGTCCCGAGGCAAAATACCGAATGTTCTAACGCAGTTTCTGGTAAAAGATGAACGTAATTTATTAGAAATATTTGTCTTCAAAAGCCTAGTTGACTTTGCAATGGATTCGATTCGAAACTTTCGCTATCCGTCATCAGCAGTCACTGGCTTAAGTTTCAAGTAATCATGTTTTTGCAATTATCAGCCCACACTTCATCAGAAAAAGTAATCAGTTGTCCACCCGTTCCCTTTCTCCCATACTTAGGTAAACATGTATTTTCTGGATAAACCGGTACTGATATTTTCTAATCTCATCTGTTTTCTTTACTAAGTTGTAAACGACAGTCAAAACTAGAAAACGCAAAAATATTGCTGACACAGTCGCCATACACCCCACTCCCACTTTTTTCCATGAAAAATAGTGCCCACATAATCCTTGGATGATCTCAAAGGATGGTGGTTTAGCAATCGAATCGAAACGAAATCCACTCGAATAGGCATGATGACAAAAAAAAATAGTAAGTATGTCAGATAGATTTTACTAAAAAAATATTAGACACGTATTTTTTCTTTTGTCGATTCAACAACAAATGATGAAGATATAGCCCATTAAAGTTCCGCGTGACGTCACGAGTGTCATACAAACTTTGATAAGGTTTATCTTTCCTATTTGTTGTTTTATTGACAAAAGAAAAAATACGTGTCCAATATTTTTTGATAATCTAACTCACTGAGTAATTATAATAATCATTTTTAACCCAGTCATCACGCCTATTATAACGGTAACTGCTGGATTTTAATTTCTGGGCATTTCCAAGTCTCGATTCGACCTTGTAGCCGAATTTTGGCGTATTTTTGTTGACTTGGACAACTCGAAATTGAACTTTGTCTCCGGGCAGCAGAGTTCTTTGCGTACCTGCGTTATAATTGAAAATAAACTAGCATTGATTTAGATATTTTTGGGCACCGGTTCAATCGGTCTGACGTTGAATTTGTGGTCGGGTTGCCAGCTCCATGTGACGGGCATCGCGCTCTCGTAGTGGAAATTATACATTTGGCCCTCTATGTGCTTGGCCAGATCTTTTGGTTCGGGGTACAATGATGCCAGACCTGGAAAAAAATATTGAGACAATTATGAACTGTTTTTTTTTTTGCATTGAAGTAATTAATAATGGGGCCCAATTGTGAAAGCTTTAGTTAATATATCTAAATTAATCAAAAACATTTGTTAATTCTTATTTTAAACTAAAGAAGTGTGGGATGAAAAAATCCACCAATAAAATCACGTCATTCCGGTCGTGAAGTAATTTTCTTGGTTCGTATTCTCCTCGCCATTCTCCAATTTCCTCTTATTAAAAGATGTCATATTTATTGGAAAAGCAACAATAATTTTTAGTTCTAGTCTGCTTTCAAAAAAGTAGTACATAATTATCTATTCTTTAGTTGTATACTTCTAACATTGGTCTATAATATGTATAGGTACCTCTACTAATTTATTTGTTGCCACTACACGCTAATCTACTAAAAAATCAAATCAAGGAAGGAACTGAACGAAAAAGAAAATTATTACCCAATTATTTCGTGAAACAGTAACTTCCATGCGTCTATAGTTCAAGTTGACCATCGTTTATTTTCCTTGTTCCTATGTTAAAGGATTTATTAAGACGCAGTAGTATTCTCATAACTTGACCGGTACTTGTGCATATATTTAGACATCTTAATCTGGTATAAACAGAGCGGAGGACAGGACAGGAAATGCAGGATTTAGGATTTCTTCATTCTATCTCTTCATTAAACTTCTGGTACGTTGAACTTGGACTCTAATGTTCATTACAGGGATTACATTATTATCGAGTATTATTAGAAACACTATAATAGAAATAAATGAATAAAATCGTATCAAGACTCAAATCAGAACAAATCGACAAAATATTTCAATAAAGATTATTTTAAAGTGTCTGCGCCAATTTCTGATAACAGGAACAGGAGTACTTTTTACGGTGAAGTCGTGGATATTCTTAACTCCAGAAAAAATAAGTCATCATAGTTACCACTGCGGTCTTTATGTTCCATGGGCCCACAAATGTTCTTGATATATTGATATTGATTACAGAATTTCAATGTCGTTTTGTGAGTTTGTTTGAAATAAAGCAGGATTAGTGGGATAGGTGAGGTCTATGCCATTTAAAAAATAAGTACTAGTGCATAACTACCACACAGCATTGCTCGGATCATGAATTTCATCGATATTACCGTTAGGGAACGTTCTTAGGGGAAGGAAGGGGCCATCAAAATATCACACCTTAACAGCTAGGTCTTCGTCACGTAATAAAGATATACTAGGGAAATCTAGGTCAAAACGGGTCATGTAGTGTGAGAGCATTGTCCTAAACATAATATAACATTTTTATCACTTTCAGACCCTAAACACTTTAAGTATTGTTTTATTCGTTTTCTTTTTTTTAGTTTAAAGTACCTAGTTGTAGAGGTAGGAACTGAATAGTAACACATTAACTTACCCTCATCGTACGCCATCTTCGCGACAGCAACGGCAATCTTAAAAGAGACCGCCTGAAGAGTCGATAGATGTGGGTATATGCGCCCTTTGGCCAGGTCGTCTTCACTAACGTAGTTAGCCAGGGTCTGAAAATAACACATAATTTGTTTAATGTTTATTATTTAATGTAGTTTTAGCTTATGTTACGTAGTGTTGTATTTTGTTGTATTTTATAAAGCCACTAACCATTATAAAAAAAAATATTATTAAATCTATTCAATATTTTTTTTCATGTGCCCATTGATCTAGAATATACATTAATTATGACTAATCCGCGCGCGGTGTCGCAGTTCCACCAAAAACATGTTTGTCACATTTTTGGCAATACATTTGCAAAATTTCCAAGGCTATATTATCCTACTAATATTATAAACGCGAAAGTTTGTATGTATGGATGTTTATTACTCTTTCACGCAAAAAATACTGAACGGATTAATGATGAAACTTTACAATAGTAATGCTTACGTATCAGAATAACACATAGGCTATTACTTATGAGTATATTGCATGAAAAGAAGTTCGTCGCGTCAGCTGGTATACTATAAATCAAATGATATTTGTCCGTCTCAACCAAAAGTAACATTGTGTTTCAATACAATTGGTCACAAACGGCAACTCCTGTGAAACCGCGCCAAAAGAAAAGCAAAGAAGGTAAGATACAATCGATTAATATTCTTCTTCGTTAATAATATCATAGTATTATGTCAAAGTCAGTCATGTCAAACCATCAAACAATCATGGATGACAGAAAGAAGAAAAGACATCAACGCAAACTTCACATCGCTCAAATCAAAACATCAAATTGAACATGAAAGACATGAGTACAAAATAACCCAAAAACATTAAAACCATGTAACTATGCACAAAAAGACCTCACCCGCCCACATCCGATTCTAAAATGGCTATACTAAAGTACGATCCTCCTACACCGACGTTCCCATACAAAATTTCAAAAAGGCTGAACCTCTTGAGTATTCCCAGGAAGTATATCGTATATACAGAAGAAGGCTTGCCAGCGTATAGCCCCCTGGGGATCAGGATGTCGGCACTAAAAGGTCAGCTGTCTGATAGACTCAACGACGCTTCGAAACCGTGGTTACGCCGCCTACTCACGCTAAAACGCACTTACAAAAACCTATTCGACGTTCGACGTTTGGAGCGAATAGACCAGATGATTGAAGCAACCAACACTACTTGTTACTCCAAGCTAGCAAACTGCACAATCAATCTACCAAAAAAAGGCGACACGAAAGAGGTCAGGCGAAAAAAGGGTTGGACAGAGTCCGATTGGAAAAAGCGAATGGAACACATAAGCACCATCGCTCTCCCTAAGAAAGACTTCAGAGCTCCGTCGCCTAGCAGAGGGATTCGCAAGCGGCTCAGTGAACTGCTACCCAGAATCAATGACATTTCATCGCGCCCCGAATTCAAGCATTACAGAACACCGTCCCAGGAGAAATGGTACAAAGATCCGATAAAAGTGCCTCCTAATGCTCTTAAATACGTCATATCAGAAAGAATTAGAAAACTAGCACAACCAAGAGTAATACCGCAATCTTACTAGTGAATTCATGAAACCATATTGTTGAAGTGAACAGATGTACAGTCCAGAAGATTAAAACCGAGCTATAGTTCTAAGCCTTAGTGCAGTGATACAGCCCTTTTAAATAAAGGTTTTTGCTTTGTATTTTTAACTTTACATATAGTAAACAAACATAGGAAAAAAGTAAAAGAACGCGTTCAATTAATAAACGAGTCATGGTCGGCTAGTGCACAGAATAGGCCCTATTACACAGGGCACAGAAGGAGCCTCTTCATACAAACCTAGACTTAAAAATGTGAAAAATACAATTTATACCATAGACAACTTTTGAGTGAACTTGCCACTTGAAATAGGGATTTCAAAATACACGATGAAAAGAATCGATTCCTAAATTGATTCGAGTCTAGGATGACGTCATGTCTTATCACATGATAAGTCCGGCTAGCTGAAATTTCGATTAATCTATTCACATTTTGACTCTTTTTAACAGGTGGACTTATGTAATTATGTATACGTTTATATCGTTCATTCCAGAAGTTATAAACAAAAGTCAATAACACTATTAAATAACAGCTGGCAGCCTTAAGTACGTCTAAATTCGATCATTCTCTTCCAGAAATAAAAAAAAAAACATTTGATTCGTAAACCTAAAATAAAATTACATACAGACGAACATAGAACCTCTTCCTTTTTTTAAATCGGTTAAAAATGTCAACACATCACGTGATGCTGCTCCATAATGTTTTTAAATCGATCTAAAACTAGTAGTTCGACCCACATTGACCTTGCGACCTTATTCCTTTACATGGCCGGCCGCCCGGGTCAAAATCAATTTTGACCTTAAAGTTAATCGATTTGACGAGTCAATATTCGATATCATACTGACATTATCCGACATTTCTAACTGACCACAGAGAAATTTTCCACTCTGTTTACATTGTCAAATGATTTCATTTTCAATATTTTGCTTTTGCTTGTAAATCACATAGAAAGATATTTATTTCTTACCGGTGGTATGTGACAATGCCTTTCGTTATTTCTTTTGAAACCGAGTAATTTCGGCAAGATGGAATGACGCAGTTCACCATATTTACCTCTTTGCTTCGAGATGCGACCGCAACGCCAGTCTAATGAAGACTAGTTATTGAATTGGTTGATTCTATATGGATTGGTTGATATTGGTCGGCGACATTTCATTTTGTACGATTAGGTGTCTATCTTGAAGGTCGCTGGTTTTAAGGTCAATAGGATCTGGATTCAAATATCAGTCCCGTAACAGTCAGTTTTTTTCACATTAGGTACAAATTGTTAGAGGTTACATAGCATTAAGTGCTTGGACTCTTTTGATATATTATTAAAAAGTGCTATGTGACATGTTTGATATTACTGCTTTGAAAAACAAAATAAAAATGTTAGTTGGTTTTCTGCAAGAGAAAAAAATGTGTCGTGTTAAAATTATGTTTTCAATATAATAAAACTAAACTCGAGTTTACCGGTCTAAATAATCGTGAGTGTAAATAAAGTGATCTGTTGACTGTTGTGAAAATTTAACATCGTGTAAATTTACTCAACCTCTATTCCAAATAGCAGTGACTGGTAAGTCAGCAAACAGTATAAAAACTGTAATAGGTTGTGGGTCCCAGGGAGGTCTAAGCACAGAAGTAATTTACCGAAATGGAGAATTTCACGACAAAATTACAGATAGGGCATTTAGAGGGAAAAGAGAACTGGGCTACTTGGAAATACAAGATTTCCATAATGTTACGAGGTGTAGAAGGTGCTATGGAAGCAGCCGTTGGAACCCTCGAAAAACCCGTTACCCCTGCCCGAGGAGCTGGTGACGCTGAAATCGGTATCTATAATGCAGCAATGGCGAAGTATAGAAAAACCGAATGTAGCGCTCTGCTCATACTAACCACGAATATGTCAGAAGATACGCTTAAAAAAGTAATGAGATTTGAGACAGCAAATGGCGTCTGGCAGGAATTACACCGATTATATGACGGACAGTCGGATGACAGGGCATACAATTTGTGTGCAGAATTTTTCAGTTTTCTTTACAATAAAGAGGATGACGTGTCAACGCATATGTCAAAGCTGAAAAATATCTGGAACAATTTAAATGTCGAAATTACAAAAAAGGATGCCACCCTGAAACTTCCCGACTTATTCCTGATATGTAAAATTCTAGATACACTAGACGAGCGGTATTTTGCTTTCAAATCTAGCTGGTTGTTACTAAACCAAAGCGAAAGGACGGTAGATAATTTAACGAGTCACCTATGTGCATTCGAGAGAGCACTTGGTAACAGAGAAAACATTAAACAAGAGGCCCTAGCAACAACACGCACTGAACAGAAGAAAGTGAAGCAAAGCTATAAGAAACAGCTGATCTGCAACTATTGCTCCGGTAAAGGACACATAGTGAGGAAGTGCAAAAAGTGGATCGAGGACGGGAGGCCGCCAAAGCCCACATCAGGCACGCCAGCAGCTGAGCCAACATCAAAGCAAGTGCAACACATATCTTTGATGGTAAATGCATGTTCCAAAGGATCAATCCAGGACAGAGAGAGCTGGTATATTGATAATGGAGCAACCACTCACATCGCAGTAAGAAGTGATTATTTCCAAGAGTTTCACGAGTTCGATTCAGACCATACCGTATCTACTGCGGACGGAAGCGTCATACCCGCGATAGGGAAAGGCACCGTTGAGGTAGAATCAAACGTCAGTGGCAAGAAGGAGCGAATCACACTCAATGATGTGTGGCTGGTACCATCACTAACAAAGAATCTCTTCTCGACGCTAGCAGCACAAGACAGGATGCAGAACAGCGTCTTTACATCCACGACTAGAGAGTGCAAGTTAGTTATTGACGGCACGACTAAAGTTGTTGGAAAAAGAGTCCAATATGGAGGACTTTATAAGTTGGACATGAAGACGATCATGCCAAACAAACCTAGGACCATAGAGGTCAACGCTATGATTGGCTCCAATATGCTACAGCTGTACCATGAACGTTTTGCACACCAGGACAAACAACATGTCATCCGTCTCGTGAAGAGAGAGCTCGGAGTACAGTTACGTCCTGATAATGTGAAATGTGAAGGCTGCATTTATGGGAAGTCACATAGAAAATCGTTTGGAACAAGGGAAAGAGCAACAGTTCCAGGAGAACTGATACACACCGATGTATGTGGTCCTTTTGTAGACAGTATCTCGAAGTTTAAATATTACGTACTCTTCAAGGATGACTATTCTGGCTTTCGGATGGTTTACTTCATCAAAAACAAGTTTGAAGTTAAGGATAAACTTGTTCAAATGCTTCAAGAAGTCAAGACAGCGGGATATGACGTCATCACGATTCTCAGCGATAATGGAGGCGAGTTCGACAACAAAGAAGTACGCAATATTTTACAAAAGTATGGCATTCAACAGCGGCTGACAATGCCTTACACTCCTGAACAGAATGGGTGTAGTGAGCGAGAAAACCGCACTTTGGTTGAAGCTGCAAGATCTATGCTACATGCAAGAGGAGAACTACCGCAGGTGCTCTGGGCGGAGCTTATTAACACTGCTGCATACGTGCTCAATAGGACAGGTCCTACAAGAGTTGAGGGAAAAGTACCTTACGAGCTCTGGCACAAGAAAAAGCCTAAGATAAGTCACTTGAGAGTTATCGGGAGTGAATGTTTTGCTCACGTTCCAAAACAAAAAAGAAAAAAGCTCAGTAAGAAAGCAATTAAAGGCAAGCTGATAGGCTATGAAAACGATGATGGTTATCGTATCTGGGATGGAAACAAAACACAGAGGTCAAGAGACATCACATTTCAAACGAATGTCGAGTTTCGTGTTTCCACAGAAATGCCTGGAACTTTAAGTTCAGAGGGAGATAGACAACCGTTCATACAAGAACCTATGCCGGAAAATGCTACAGAGCAGGAAAATGATCATGCACTTGCTCTAGAGGGAGATAGTGTAAGTCAAAATCAAGTTCATGAAGATGTTTTGAGTGAAACAAACGAAAACAGAGACGATGACAATGCAAACGAAGAGTTCGTTGATGCCGACGAGGAGCTGGAGATAGTGGAACCGTCATCATTAAACGCAAGAATTCCATACAACTTGCGTGATCGCGGAAATCTCTCACGCCCTAAAAAGTTTGAAGACTACGTTTTCTCTGTAGACAGGGAGTTTGATCCCGAAACATATGAGGAAGCTGTTGGAAGGGATGACAGTGTGGAGTGGCTGAATGCAATGGCGAGTGAAATGAACTCCCTTAAGCAAAATGATGTCTGGACGCTCAGCCAGTTACCCAAAGACAGAAAAGCACTTCCTTGCAAGTGGGTCTTTCGAATAAAGAGAAACCCAGATGGCAGCATTGACAAATATAAGGCCAGGCTAGTAGTTAAAGGATTCAAACAACGAAAAGGAGTTGACTATGAACAGACCTTTAGCCCAGTTGCAAGAATGGCCACGGTCAGAGCCTTATTAAGTGTCGCCGCCAAAGAAAAGTTGCATTTGGTACAATTTGATGTCTCAACGGCTTTTTTGAATGGCATGTTGAAAGAAGAAATCTACATGCAGCAGCCAGAAGGTTTCAACGATGGCACATCAAATGTGTGTCGATTGAAGAGGAGTTTGTACGGACTCAAGCAGGCTCCCAGATGCTGGAACTCATATTTTGAGGAGACGCTGCTGGAGAAAGGTTTCTTGCAAAATGCAGCTGACTGTTGCCTCTTTACAAAAGAAGTAGGTAACAAGAAAATATTGATAACCCTGTACGTGGATGATGGGCTCGTAGCCACGACAGATGAAGAACTGGCAAACCAATTCCTAAAGGAATTAGGGGATATGCTAAAGATCACCAGTAAGCCAGCGTCGTATTACCTAGGACTTGAGATTGCACAGTCACAGGATGGCTCGATTATAATCAAACAAGAATCGTACGCCAAGAAAATACTAGAACGATTTCGAATGATGGATTGCAATTCAGTCTCGACACCCATAGAAAGGATTACCGAATCAGGGAAAGTGGAAAAGGAAAACCCTGAAGAGAAGAAATTTCCTTACCGAGAAGCAGTGGGTGCTCTAGCTTACCTAATGACGGGAACGCGACCCGATATAGCTTATGCTGTCGGCGTAGTATCAAGAAAACTAGAGAATCCGACGCAAGAAGATTGGCTTCGCGTTAAGCGAATTATGCGGTACATCAAAGGTACTTGCTCGTACGGAATAAAGTATACTTCGGAACATGTATCCGGTGTAATAGATGGTTATAGTGATGCAGATCATGCCGGAGACGAGCAAACCGGACGCTCTACAACGGGAGTAGCGTGTCTATTTGCTGGAGGTATTGTTTCATGGCTAAGCCAACGTCAGCCATCTGTTGCGATTTCGACTACTGAAGCAGAGATAGTCGCAGCAAGCGAAGGCGCTCGTGAACTAGTGTGGCTCCAGAGAGTATTCAGCTCACTTACTAGAATGGAAGGAGTACCCACGTTAAAAGTAGATAACGAAGCTGCGATACGTCTGGCACATAATCCAGAGTTTCATAAGCGGACGAAGCATATCCGAGTGAGGCATTTCTTCGTGAGAGAAACTGTGCAAGAAGGACTTGTTGATGTACAACGGACAAGCACTGCTAACCAATTAGCAGATATTATGACAAAGGCAGTACCTAGACCAAGGCTCATGACTATGCGAGATGCCCTGGGCCTGCAATGCCATACACTTAATTAATGAGGGAAAGTGTTAGAGGTTACATAGCATTAAGTGCTTGGACTCTTTTGATATATTATTAAAAAGTGCTATGTGACATGTTTGATATTACTGCTTTGAAAAACAAAATAAAAATGTTAGTTGGTTTTCTGCAAGAGAAAAAAATGTGTCGTGTTAAAATTATGTTTTCAATATAATAAAACTAAACTCGAGTTTACCGGTCTAAATAATCGTGAGTGTAAATAAAGTGATCTGTTGACTGTTGTGAAAATTTAACATCGTGTAAATTTACTCAACCTCTATTCCAAATAGCAGTGACTGGTAAGTCAGCAAACAGTATAAAAACTGTAATACAAATTAGCTTTTTCGTGAAGGAAAAACATCGTTAGAAAACCTACATACATAATGTTCAAAGAACAAATTCGATAGTTAATATGATTCCACCAACTCGCGCTGGGCCAGAGCGGTGGATAAGATCCACGATTTTAGTGGGTAGGTCTTTAGCAGTGGAATATGAAATCGATATATGACAAAATGTGTGTAATGCTACAAAGCCACAAAAAAAAACAAATATGTATAGAATATAGCCAAATAGAGGACTTCCACTTGTGTTATGTTACATGAAAACTTTTTTCAAGCTATCCTTTGTACTTTTTGGCGATAATTATGTCAAACAAAATCTTCCAATTTCAAACTACTCATCACTGTCAACATCACGTCACTCTAATCAAAATCATTCCGCCATCAAAACATCCAAATACAAAAAATATGTATAAATAAACGCAAATCCATCAATACCATGTAACCACGCCAAAAACCAAACCCACCACCCAGCTCGCATAAAAAAACCTTCACCCACCGACCCGCTTCTCAAAATGGCTATCCTGAAGTACGATCCACCTACACAAACGTTTCCGTACAAAATTTCGAAGAGGCTAAACCTATTGAGTGTTCCGAAGACACGTGCAACGTATTCGGAAGAAGGTATGCCCACGTACAGCCCTCTCGGGGTTAGGATATCGGCATTGAAAGGTCAGCTGTCTGATAGAATCAACGATGCTGCCAAGCCTTGGGTGCGCCGCCTTCTTGCACTAAAACGTACCTATAGGCATCGCTTCGATGTGCGTCGCATGGAGCGCGTAGACCAACTGATCGAAGCATCCAACGCTTCATTTTACTCCAAACTAGCAAACTGCACGATCAATTTACCAAAAAGAGGTGAAACCAAAGAGATCAAAAGAAAAAGAGGCTGGTCGGAGTCGGAATGGAAGAAGCGAATGGAATACATCAGCGTCATTGCCCTTCCTAAGAAAGATTTCACAGCGCCGCCCCCTTATAGAGGAATACGCAAGCCACTTACTGAACTCATGTACAGAATAAATGAAATCGCTTCGCTTCCCGATTTCAAGCATTACAGAAGACCGTCCAGAGAAGTCGGGTACAGAGATCCGATAAAGGTGTCACCTAATGCTCTTAAGTACGTCATATCAGAAAGAATTAAAAAGCTAGCACAACCAAAACCAATGCCGCAACCAGACTAACAATATTTAAGATATGTTCGGCAATCGCACGAAATCCAATTTTTCTTGCGTTTTTTTTTTACATTTAATGCTAAATGTAAACTATTCAACATAGGTTTGCCAAAAACTACTCAGTTACTACAGTATAGTATATTTGTAAATGGCAAACAACCAAAAAACATTGGATGTCGCGCGCTAATAAAACGAATCATAAATATAGATTACGAAGTAAACAAAATATGTACAGCCTCAATAGTAAAACGGAGGTATAGTGTTAAGCCATGATACAGTGAAACAGCCCTTTTAAATAAAATAAAGTTTTTCCGTTACTTTGTATTATTTATTAAAGTTAACTAACTTTAAAAAACCGGACAAGTGCGAGTCAGGCTCGCAAATCGAGGGTTCCGTACAAGACATTGTTAAAATAATTAAAATCCTGTTTTAGCATGTGCTAATGAAGTTCTTTTATATGATGCCCTTACATGATACGATTTACTCACTTTGAATTTTGAACCCATATTTTGTGAATTTTGAGGCCCTATTTTTTGTGATTTAAATAAAATTATACAGTTTTCAGATTTATTCCTATATGTATACTTTAAGACAATGCTTCTCGTCAAATTTCTTAGCTCTATGTCGACGGGAAGTACCCTGTAGGTTTTGATTTTTGCGAGTGTCGAAATATGCGGTTTTTTACGACATAAACGGCTCTAGCTTTTTTAAACGATAACTGAGGAGTTTTTCTTCTATATAACTACAAGAAACCAAAGATACACGTATACAGTTTAAATTTCAACTCGATATCTTTACGCGTTCCCGAGATAAAGAGTCTTGACATACACACAGACGACAACAAAGTGATCCTATAAGGGTTCCGTTTTTTCCGTTTGAGGTACGGAACCCTAAAAACCAATGAGCTAGAGCCCTCTTTAAATAAAATCAAAAGGCAAACAGGCAATGTTTCGAAATACACTGCAGAGAAGATATAGATGTTTATAGGCGGAATCAAACTTCTGGAGGCTGTAATGTTAACTACAAGCTGCGCTAAACTCAATCCTGACTGAAGTTCACCAAAAAGTTGCGCGAGGATAGGGGCAGCTTGTAACTTCACAGCCAAAAATAAGAAACAAATCATCAAGTATCAAGCCGGTTGGGGCGAGGTCGTCTTTCCGTCGGCAATGACCCCGAGTGCCCCAAAATGAGAAGTAGGAAACGTACGCCTTGATTCCTTACTACGTACTATATTCCTGATTTTACCTGATTCCTCATCACTGTTGATCTATAGAAGTAAAGAAGTCGCTCGCCTGAGCAACATAGACTATGGTATGTGACGAATGGCGACGGCGATGACTCCTAACAGCGCTTGTATACGTCCGTTTTTTCACCGGACAAAGGACCGGGTTTTTCACCGGATTCGCGGTGGTGTATCCTACTTCCTACTAATATTATAAACGTGAAAGTTTGTGAGGATGGACGGATGGATGGATGGATGGATGGATGGATAGATGTATGGATGTTTGTTACTCTTTCACGCAAAAACTACTGAACGGATTGAGATGAAACTTTGCAATAATATAGCTTATATATCAGAATAACACATAGGCTATAAATTATAATGATAATTATATTGCGTATGCGGGCGAAGCCGCGGGTAAAAACTAGTAATATTATAAACGCGAAAGTTTGTGATCATGGATGGATGGATGTATGGATGTTTGTTACTCTTTCACGCAAAAACTACTGAACGGATTGACATGAAACTTGGCAATAATATAGCTTATATATCAGAATAACACATAGGCTATAAATTATAATATTATAGCCTAGCATACGCAATATATCATATATTGCGTATGCGGGCGAAGCCGCGGGTAAAAACTAGTGGTTTATAATTAATGTGTGTAGTTGCATCGGAAATTGGTCCGGCGAAAATTTACGTCGGCCATGTGCGAGTCGGGCTCGTGCACCAAGGGTTTCGTACCGCATGGAAGCCCCCTTAATATAATTTATTTTAATTTCATTATTTATTTTTATAAGGAATATAATCATATACAAGTTAATATTCTGTGAATATTTCAAGCATCTTCTTGTTGCCGTTATTATTATCGTGCAAAAATATGCATAACTTGTATGAGAGCCCCCCTCTAGTATTTATATTAATTTAATTATTTAATTTTAAAGTGCATATTTAACTAAATATTCTGTGAATATTTCAAGTATCTACCTATCGCGGTTATGAGCGAAAAACAGCTAAAAATTCAGATTTGTTGAACGGGAGCCCCGCTTTTAAATTTTTTTTCTGTTTGTAGTATTTGTTGTTATAGCGGCAACAGAAATACATCAACTGTGAAAATTTCAATGTTCTAGCTATCACGGTTCATGAGATACAGCTTGGTGACAGACAGACAGACAGACGGACGGACAGACAGAGAGCGGAGTAAAAACGGACGTTTACAAGCGCTCTCTGGAATAATTCCTCTAAAGCTACCCCAGGGAATGTGTACCTACGCGTTGTTTCCTAGCCGCTTGGCGTATTCCTTCTTTCTTCTCATGATTCCTATTACAATAATCTTTAAATTTCGTAGCGATAATAATTACATTCCATAGAAATAACTCACCTGATCGGCAGTAAGGAACACGGCCTCCGTTATATAATGATGAGTGGCGATGACTCCCAGGGCTACCCCGGGGAATATGTACACGTTGTTTCCTTGCCCCGTGCGGTATTCCTTCTTTCTTCTCATGAACCTACATTATTGTAACAATATTCCAAGAAAGTGACTCACCTGAGCGGCAGTAAGAAACATGGCCTCCGGTATATGATGAGTGGCGGTGGCGATAACTCCCAGGGCTATCCCGGGGAATATATACGCGTTGTTTCCTTGCCCCGTGCGGTATTCCTTCCCGTTGTACTTCACTCGCGGGAATGGAGATCCGGACGCGAATATGCAACGACCCTGAAATGATACACACACAATTTTTGTTTAGGTTACTTGAAACTGGCCCTGATCCCCTGCCTGGAGTAAAAGTCTACTAAAGAAGGACTTTAGCCTCGCGGGGTGTTGGAGGAAGGGTTTTAACCATCCACCCAAGCCGGCCCTGAGAGGACGACAATATTGAGTGGCAACGTAGTCATAAGCCACTGTAAAACCTAACATAAACGTTGAAAGTTAACCAGCGTTGTGAGTTCCGCTACGATTTTTGTACATACAGATGTTACAGATTAATGATTGACTGAAGACGGTTGTACCGTTTCTACGAACCGCTTGGAGAAGGAGCAGGTAGTACTCATTCACCAAGCGTGAAGGACTACCCTGCTACGAACACACTAGCTCTCTAACTTTAGTATGATCTAGGTGTCCTGCACAGAACACTCGGCCTTGCTCGTAGGGTTGGAGAGAGCGTAGATGATGTGCCGCCCGGTGTTCTGCGCCACGAGCTTCATCACGCTGGAAATCGACCATCCTGCCACGAACACACTAGCTCCCTACTTATATTTCAGTATGACCGTAGGTGTCCTGCGCAGTACACTCGGCCTTGCTCGTAGGGTTGGAGAGAGCGAAGGTTATGGGTCGTTCGGTGATCTGTGCTATGAGCTTCAAACCAATCGTGAAGGACCATCCTGCGACGAACACACTAGCTCTCTATTAGTACCTCAGTATAATCGTAGGCATCTTGCGCAGTACACTCGGCCTTGCTCGTAGGGTTGGAGAGAGTGAAGGTGATGGGTCGCTCGGTGATCTGTACTATGAGCTTCACACCAAGCGTGAAGGACCATCCTGCGACGAACACACTAGCTTCCTATTAGGTAACTCTTTATGATCGTAGGCGTCTTGCGCGGTACACTCTGCCTTGCGTCGCTCGGTGATCTGTACTATGAGCTTCACACCAAGCGTGAACGACCATCCTGCGACAAACACACTAGCTTCCTACCTCAATATGACCGTAGGTGTCCTGCGCAGTACACTCGGCCTTGCTCGTAGGGTTGGAGAGAGCGAAGATGATGGGCCGCTCGGTGATCTGTGCTATGAGCTTCACACCAAGCGTGTAGGACCATTCTGCGACACACTAGTTCTCTATTAGTACCTCAGTATGATCGTAGGCGTCTTGCGCGGTACACTCGGCCTTGCTCGTAGGGTTGGAGAGAGCGAAGATGATGGGTCGCTCGGTGATCTGCGCCATGGCCTTCAACACTCCGGGGGTGAAGGATCCGCCGGCGGTCGAGCAGCCTGTGACCAAAACACAAGCTCACTAATTTTTATTACAGTTCCCTGCCAAGAAGGGAAGACTAATGCAGAGCGCGACCGCATCGAAATACATAACAGTACAAGCCGAATCACTCATCTTGGCGTCTGTAGAGTTAGCTACAAGCTGCGCACATCCCCGCTTCTGGCGCAGCTGACATAATGATTTTACTATTGCGCATTGACTCGCCTCGTTTTCACAGACGCCTAGAAGTTTAATTCGGCCTATAATCTTGGAGGATTTAGCTACTGGAGGAGTATTCAGCGCACGTATTCGTCTGTTATGGTATAAGAAAAATTGTACCTACGTGTAAACGAGACACCAGACATTTCATTGCATAATTTTAGACTTAAGCATCTAAGCAATTAAGGCGAAAATAGATTATCAGCAACTGGGCCGCATTGCTCTCGCTCGCTCCGCTTCATAAACCCACTACCCGTTAACATTTTAACTTTATCCCCCTAAGTTTTAGGTCGAAATTTCAGTAAACTCCACCTCCCCGCGCCGGTTGACGGTGCTTCAAAGAACTGCGAGCTCATCGGTTTGACAAAATTTCAAGCCTTATCCATTCATTATTTTACAAAAACATTTCGCACACGTATCAAGGACATGTATAGATAGAACATACTCAAATATTACCGAAATCGAAAACCTCGACTTTATTACCTGTCCGCTTCGCGTGGAATGCAACCTCAGTGATTCTAAGGCGTATACTAACCGATAATACAGCTGGGCTTGTGTTTAATGATGGCCTGTTCAAAGCTCGTCTCTGGTTCGCAGTCTTTGCCGAAAACCTTCGCGTGTTCGGGCACGCCCCCCTCCCGCCGCGTGCTGAGCAGGCCGTTGACGTCAAACATGTAGATTCTGTCCTGAGCCTGCTTCTCGGTCAGACCCTCGTTCATCATCGCCAGGCAAGCTAGCTTCGCGATACCGTTCGATGCCTGTCGAGAAAACATTCGCTTAGGGTACTTGTACACGGAGCAAGTAGCTGGAGCTAGTAAAGATGCGAGTCACACCCGTAAGTAATATGCGCAAGCTACTTCAATTTACTCGCTTGTACTTGTACATGGTGCAAATAACTGGAGCAAGTAAAGACATGAGCTACTTGCGCAAGCAGTACGCACAAGTTATTTTCTCGTGGTCATGAGCTACATGTGCACGCTATTCGCACGCGGATTAGTTGTGGCCACGACCTCACCGCTGTAAACAGTAGCTAGGCACGAGGCGGCGAGCGGTAAGATAAAAATGTATTAAAAGAAACTAAAACTACTAAATCTGTTTGATGCACTAAGATGTTTTCGCTGAGTTTCCTCTTCGTGACTCAGACGGCCGCAATGAGCCCCGCGACGGCCACGCTGGCGGTGCCTTGGATGTCATCGTTCAACGTACAATACTTCTCTATAAGAATACTGATAACAATAAAGAGTGACTCACAGATCCCGCTCCAAGGAACATGAAGATGTTTTCGCTGAATTTCCGCTTGGTAATTCGGACGGCTGCCATAAGGCCTGCGACGGCCACGGACGCTGTGCCTTGAATATCGTCGTTGAATGTACAGTACTTTTCGCGGTACTTTTCTAGGAGACGTGGTGCGTTTTGAATGGCGAAGTCTTCAAACTGCAGAAGAAAAATGAAATGTTGAGTTTAGTTTATTTTATTTTTAATACATTCATGAGATATATCGGTAATTAGGTATGACTAAAAATAAGTAGAATATGAAAATGTCTCTTTTTTGTAAAGCTGTGTGTACATACAACAATAGACATGATGACTAAATAAATATATTAATTAGTCCGTCAGATACACCATCAAAAAATATTAGACAAATATTTCTTCTTTTGCCAATCAAACAAAAATTGATGAAGATAGAGCCCGACAAAGTCCCGCGTGACGTCACAAAAGCTGCAAACAAATATACTTCTGTAAGAGAAGTCACGACCCCCACTCCCAAACTTTGACATGGTTTATCTTTGTCATTTGTTGTTTGATTGACAAAAGAAAAAATACGTGTCCGATATTTTGTGATAATCTATCTCACGGACTAATTATAATAATGATTTTATTACCCAGTCATCATGCCTATTACAATGTAATCAGTTTAAACCTACCCTTTCTGAAGTTAATAAGGTTTAATAATACGTAGATATAATGATTACAGTCACTGAGAGCTTAACTATCACAATATGTCCAAGATGCTCACTACAGACAGTTCGCTGTCCACAGCAAAACGAAATCGTGCCTGCATTGAACGCACAGCGAAAGAAGACATAAGAAAAAGGGCAGGATTCCTTGAAATTACACAACAAAGGGTAAAAAAGTAATCATATTACTGATTTTAGTAACTAAATATTTAAGGAACCTAATACCAGTAACCAATCCGATTAAAAAACCTGCTTATCCCACAGATGACTTTTTCAACTCAAAAAGTACGTTTGAATAGTGCGGAAACCAGCTGTATAAAGATAGGATTCCGAAATCCGCTGCAGGCAGCAGCAACACCGCAGCAATGCTGCCGCAGCACTACATGGTCACTATACATTATACAATCTCTATGAGTTTATGTGAGATAACATTCCCCGCTAGGCAGCATTGTCGCGGCAGCAATATGAGGAAAAGTAGTACTGCGGCAGCACTGCTGCTGCCTGCAGCGGAGTTTGGAATCGTACCTTCAACAGTCTCCAATAGTCCTCTCAATAGGAATGTACAGAATTCTAATTACAATGAAAACCAGCCAAATGCAGAAAATCAATCAGAATTCTGAATCGAGCGGTCCATCTTGTTTACAAAGGGTAGATATTTTTAGAAGCGGATATTTCAGTTTGTTGACGTAAATAAAATATCGTCACCGATGACAACATGGCGTTGCTTTGCAAAGTACTTTTAGAATTCTATACACTATCAATTATGAACAACTTTTACTATGAGATCAACCCCGATATCGCGAAAAAAAGATAGCTACTTATATCATACAAAAAGTTCATTGACT
Organism: Hypomecis punctinalis; assembly: GCA_949316475.1. Classification (NCBI taxonomy): domain Eukaryota; kingdom Metazoa; phylum Arthropoda; class Insecta; order Lepidoptera; family Geometridae; genus Hypomecis; species Hypomecis punctinalis. Next base: position 10,466,800 of record OX438796.1, read on the forward strand.
GGACAAAATGTATGAATATAGTTTGCATAGGCAGGGTGGCTAGCCCTATTGTTAGTTTTAAAGCGCCTGAGGGCCTGCGACATAGCTAAATGTTTGAATTACAACGCGGTCACATTAACATGACGCTTGACCATGTGACGTTATTTTGGCGCTCAAGTACGGTGTGCAAAAAAAACCGTCCAAGTGCGAGTCGGACTCCCGCACGAAAGGTTCCAAACCATCTTCTGTAAAAGATAAGTTTCTACCTGTTTATTAAGATCGAGTAAAAATTGCTTAAAAATTAATGCGATGCGTCGAGTTAATGTGACCGCGTTGTATACAACATATCTATTTATCTATATTCCACGTGTGACACGATTTCTACTAGTTATATAATATAGACTAGTCCCTTTTTAGTAAGGATTCAGAGAAAACGTATATTGTTTACAACAATGAATGAAGAATACATTGTAGTATGGCTAAATACCACAATCAATCAGATGTGATTGACGTAATACGGTGACGTATATTGGGAGTCGATAGTCAAATGTTTGTTAGTACGAGTATCGAAATAATATCTTTGATACGTTTGTTGCCCGTGGTCTTACCAGATGTACTACTAGTAGGACCACGGGCAAGATTTTTTTCCCGTGGTCCTACCAAGCACTCTAGTAGGACTACTAGAAAACGTTTCGTGCGCGTGGTCCTACTAATATTGCAGTTACATATTTTCAGGGTTTTAAGCCCATTTTTCCATAATGGATCATGTAGTCAAATAAAACCAAACGTATATACATTTACTTACTTTTATAGTTACAAAGTGACAGCTGTCATACTTAAAAGTGGATTATCTCCGTAACGATCGAATTTATACTATAGCTATGTTCACAAAAGTGATAAAGTTCAATGAGATCTATATTTCGTATGACAGCTGTCAAACTTAAAAGTAATTTATCTCGGTTATTATGTGCAGCGGCGGCGCCGCCGCGACATCGCCTCGCAGCGACATCGTTATCAAGTTTTTATTCGACTTCTAGTGAGTACTATAATAAAAGTTATTCATAATAATGGGTATATTAGACACCCATGCTATCACTAGTTGTCACCCAAACACACTGATTGATGAAAGTTTCAAGTATTTTATTCATTCGAAACTCTTAGAATACATTGTAGTGTATGCGCTCGGCCAGGTGGGTCAACCTTCGCGTCACGAATTCTTTGGCGACTCGACGATATTATGAGATCTATTTTATAATCGAACGAGTTTATAAATAGAGTAAAGAACGGATCACTGACCCGTGCGTAAGGTTAATATAGCTTCTTCGAAATTTTGGTCTGCAAAATTTGTGAAACTTTTCAATAGACCTAAAGATTGAAAATATCCATTCAAAACTGCTGTACTTACTTTAAAAAAGTAAATAAGTACAAGTCATGTTAAAAAAGTAAATATAATATCAGTTCTTCAAAAAATTTTGGGCTGCAAAATTTTTGAAACGCTTTAATATTTAAAGGCGCCATCGGGGCATCGTAATTATAATAGCAATGTATACTTCTCTCTTTCAAATGCATAATATGTATAGTGAACAAGAAACGGCAACATTTTAACTTACTATTAAAATTAAGATGGCACCTTTGGGCCTATTGAAGCATTTCGAAATGAATTTAGTTGTATACGCAACGTTAACAGTTTTGAATGGATATTTTCAATCTTTGGGTCTATCGAAAAGTTGCATAAATCTTGCAGTCCAAAATTTGGGAGAAGCTGTATTAACCCAACGCTGGAGTCAGTGATCCTTCTTTACTCTATTTATAGACTTTAAAATTGGGCCTATTAGAACTAAACATATAAGACCTGGAAATATCCATTCGAAACTGCTATACTTATAATTTTTAAGTTATTGATTACGTTTGCATTGAATTTTACTTATTGTTAGCGCTATTTTTGTGTCTGCATGCAGGGAATAACGTTAAATACCTGGCAGACTTTTAATTTGTTTTGAAATTTTTATGCCCACTTTAATGTCATTTTGTTTAAACCCTTACAGACATGCCACACGGGCGGTGCAGCTGCGTCGTCGCGGCGACACCGCGGCGACCAGTGTTGCCGGTAGCGTTTTAGACATTAAATCTAGAGTATTCGAGTATTCTATGAATATTTAGCGGGAAAAAAAGGTTTTGACGACAACCGTTCAATCTTAAACTGAAGATGAGAAAAATCCCTCGTACACGTTAGAAATCGGATCGTGTAATTTGTCACGACGAATGTCACAGTAACAGCTGTCCAAGTAACAGCTGTCAAACTTCAAAGTGATTTATCTCGGTCATGATCAGTTCTAGACTACTGTTGTCTTCACAAAAGTGATAAAACTCGACAAGACCTACATTTCGAATGACAGCTGTCAAACTTAAAAGTGATTTATCTCGGTTATTATTGATTCTAGACCATTGATGTCTTCACAAAAGAGATAGAGCTCAACGAGATCTACATTTCGGATGACAGCTGTCAAACTTCAACGTGATTTATCTCGGTTATTATCGATTCTAGACTACTGCTGTCTTCACAAAAGTGATAGAACTTGACGAGATCTACATTTCGGATGACAGCTGTCAAACTTAAAAGTGATTTATCTCGGTTATTATTGATTCTAGACCATTGATGTCTTCACAAAAGTGATAGAGCTCAACGAGATCTACATTTCGGATGACAGCTGTCAAACTTCAACGTGATTTATCTCGGTTATTATTGATTCTAGACCATTGATATCTTCACAAATGTGATAGAGCTCAACGAGATCTACATTTCAGATGACAGTTGTCAAACTTAAAAGTGATTTATCTCGGTTATTATCGCGGCGCCGCCGCGACATCGCGTCGCAGCGACACCGCCCGTCTGGCATCTCTCTTATACTATTGTATATACTATGTGTATCTTATACTGCGGCCGCGTAATATCCAATCCTGACTGAAGTTCACACAAAACCACGATGATTGGATATTGCTCAGCTTGTAGCTAACTTAATTTCCACCAACTTGTGTGACGCAGCCCATATCTCCACTCCCAGTTTTTAGGCTTGTTTGGGCCTTACCCAATTTATATCAAAAAATACGGCAACTATCGTAAGTTAATGCTACTGATATTGACGCTTATCATTTGCTATTTACACGGCATAATCCTTAACAGTAATAGTGCCAAAATAAAACAGATTGTTATCGATAAGTGAGCCACGTGAGGCAATTGATATTAGATAACTGTACTTGTAGCTTGAGAGACTTGTCATTGACGTCTTTTGTGATTTCTTTGATAAGGCAAGATAAGATACGTGTTATCAGCTAATAATGCGGCATTTTCATTGACGATCTAATTGTGTACTAACAAAATGTATGTATGCAAATGAATGAGGAAAGTCGAAAGAAAACTTTCATGTAAAGAAACTACAGTAGTTTCCTAATGGCTCCAAACATTTTACATAGCGCCCGTGAGGTAGAAATAAAAGAAATGAATAGAGCCACACGAAAACTTGACTGAATTATACAACTTGGCGGATGTGATGTTGGCTAGAAGCTGCGGATAGCCCAATTAAACTAAAGTTCACTAACAGATGCGCGAGGAATCTAGCATTCTATTTTTTTTTCTTTTTATTTTGAATAGGTTTGCGTTTGACTACACACTGCCTGATGTTAAGCAGATGTGCGGTCTAGGGTGTAGCACGCTTACCTAGAAGATACCTATTTAATCGGGATTTGAAGACAACCACGTTGTACTTTAACGGGAAGACAGACCCAGGCAAAGCGTTCCACATTCCGGCTGTTCGTATGAGGAATGAGGATTCGAAACGCTTGGTTCTAACGCTTGGGATGTCCACAATAAAAGGGTGGCGCTTTGGTCGCGTCCATCTAGCCGTACGATAGAAGAAAAGGGCAGGGGGGACCAGATTGTGCAACTCCTGGGCACACTCTCCGAAGTGTATCCGGTAAAAGGCCGACAAACACGCTACCTTGCGACGATGCTCAAGACTTTGCAGCTGTGACTTAGTCAAGGTGTCGTTGTCAATCAGCCTCCTGGCTCGCCTCTCAATCGACTCCAGAGCCTCCAGTTGACGAACATATTGCTGTCTGTGCAGTTGCCTACCGATTGACGTCAATCAATATTGGCGATTCTACTATTATTAACGTACATAAACCGATATTTTTATTCTAATTCTTCCAGTTAGTTCTCCGAAGGTTACTCTACCTCTCAGGCTACGGACCTGGTTCCTGCCCGCCGGTCCTGAGAAAAGAGTATCCTAAAGGGAATCTCGCGCGCGGTATTATCAAGTCCTATGGGTCTAGGAAAGGTGCCTAGTAGTTAAAGTGTGTAACTTGACTGAGCTCAGTCTAACAGTACGTACTCGTATATGTAAATGCTTTTCTATAAAATATACATATTATGTTACTTTATAAAGTGTTAGTGTAAGGACTGGTGTTGAGAAACAAGAAGCGTATAATTATGTATTGTATACTCGTCATTATAATTATGTACTAACTTATCCCATAGGAGTACTATTGACAGAAAACCGAATAATCACGGAAACTCAAACAACTTTTTAATGTTTACCTACTACTTGAAATTATCTTCGTAAGCAGAACCACGACCCTTGAATGTAATCGATAAAAGGTTTACTTAAGAAATTGTTCCACGCGTTTGTGTCACAGTCACAGTGGTATCAAATATAGTTACAATATTATGAAAATGCTCAATTTTCATTAGGCTTGTACTTTAGGAATTTCCAACTTTCAGAAGCAAATAGGTACTCGAACAGATGTTTTTTTTTATAGTACTTACATAGGATGTTCGGTAAGTATATACAATATTTTAAGGAGGTAATAACTGCGCTCATTTTCAATATTTTAGCTATACATATTTTCAGCGAAATGTTTTTAAAAAGCTAAATTTTAGTATTTTTTGAAACTCATAATTAAGGTGATGTTCGTGGTATTTTCATGACTTATTTAATTTAGCATCATCCATAGTATTTTTTTAAAAGTAAGTTCGTATAGGCCGGGTAGCTAGGCCCTGGTGTCAAAGTTTTTAAGGTCGATTCACACACACGGCGAGCGCGGGTCGTGCGCGGGTCGGGCGCGGTGCAGGGCGGGAGTACGGCGTGTCTATTAGTATCTGTTTCAATGCACGACAACACACAGAAGGCGTGCGCGGGTCGGGCGCGGGGCGGGCCGAGCGCGGGAGCCGCGCGCCAGCCGCGCCCGTCGCCCGCCACTACAGACAGAGCGCGGGACGCGCGGGTCGGGCGCCGCGCGCCGTTGCATTCGTTGGATTTCGTCGTAATACAAGACTACAAGTATTCACCAACAAGTGTTCACACAGAGAGTGTGCGCGGGTCGTACTCAGCGCGTGTTGTGAATACGTCAATGAGATTTTGTATTTTTTTACAATTTTGCTATGGATCTCAATGAAAAAAATATTAAAAGTGTTCGTAAACATGCTTGTTTGTACGAACCAAGGGACAACAAGTACAATAATGCTGTTCTGAAGGCAAGGATATGGCAGCAAATTGCAGATCAATTAAATGAGAGTAGTAAGTGTTTGAAGTAACGAAAAAGTAGTTCTTCTTCCGTGTCCGAATCCTCCGACATTTTCAATCACACTGAGTTTTCACAGCAATCGATGCTGCTAACAAGGTAGGTCGACCCGTCCCGCCACGCCACCGACCCGCGCCGTGCCCGCGCGATGTGTGTTGATAATGGAACAGCGCGTGTCACGCGATAACACGACCCGACCCGCGCCCGACCCGCGCCCGCCGTCTGTGTGTTTCGGCCTTTAAGCCGCCTGAAGGATTCTGACATGGCTAAACATTTAAAACAACCGATACCTACAGTCCGAAGACTGACCGTGCCGAACTTTGCTCGCTGACAAACACGAATTTGGGTTATCATACCTGAAGCAGAGTGTTTTGTCCGTATCTGAGTACGCAGGCCTCCATGAACTCGTCGATAAACTCGTCGTATTCCTGGCCGGTCGCGCGCTTCCGCCGCACGCCGATGTACAGCGGGTCTTCCAATAGTTCCTGAACGAAAATGTACATTCGTCATTATTATTATACCATTTGTGTTCTTCACTATTCAACCAATTGGTAAAAAGTTTAAAGGAAGAAGCTGAAAAAATACATCTTTCAGAACCATCAAACGTACAGAAATGTAAAGTGTCTAGTCATCAAACCCAGCTACACCCATCGAAAGAAAGTAGCCGCGTCCTATTCTAACTCGTGCCGTAGCAAATCAGCAAGTCTCTTTCGATCAACCGCGTACTCATCATTATTGACAGTTTAGTGCGGCCCTCTTTCCTCCCTCCAACCACTGTTCCTCAATCCACATCTGCGCTCATACTTCAAATTACTCTGAATGACTTTTAGCTGTTAGCCTCTGAGGCCTCTACAGCTTACCAGGCATGGGCGAGCGCAGAAGGCGGCTGAGCTCCAAGATTGGGCTATAGGGTGACTAGCGGAAAGTCACCTGAGAAGGTACGGACCTCGGCTTGGACCGTCACCCGGCGGGGGAATCAGACTTGCCCGGGCACCCCAGAAGGGGTGTGTCCTGTGGCCCTAATGGGTTGAACTAGTTGACTATTTGGAGAGAATCTAACCGATCTTCTCCATGACCATGACAGGATCCACGACCTCGCCAGCGGGGTCGGTGTATGCCGGTGTGCCTTTAGTAACCGGCGCCTATACCAAATACGGAATACTTCCTGTTGCAGGGAGCTGTCGGACCGGACCCAGGATCCTTTCGCCGTCCGTGAATACTATGACTCTGACATCGGATTCTTACCTAAACCTTAACAAATTACCTGATTATCCGTCCCCACATCAAGGGTGATGGGCAGACACTGGTGAGGTTTGATACCAGCCAGCGCAGTGTATAGAGACAGCTTGCCGACCGGGATACCCATGCCGTAAGCACCGAGATCGCCCAGACCCAGGATCCTTTGGCCGTCCGTGAATACTATGGCTCTGACGTCGGATTCCGGCCTAACGACAAAGGTATACAATTTAAACTTTTTGGTACATATTCCAAAGTTAGGTAAAGGGCAGAAACCGACCAATTACTGGTCTTGATATTTTTAAACATTTCGGTCTCTATCAGACAGACACCTAGACCGTAGACTCATGCTGATTTCATTTAACTATACTGTTACTGACCTTTACAGTAAAAAGCACAAAAAAGAGACAACGGGCACTAAAATGCTGCTGACAAATAAGTCTTAGTTCTGTCACCGACGCGCGAGTCAATTAAAATGCTAGATTTATAGTGTGCAGGCTTTTTGCAGCTCAATCGGTACTACAAGTGACAACGTTTTATAGCCGCACTATCTCTTTCTTCTTTCTACGTGACAGTAAATAACGGGAATAGAACCATAGTTTAAATGAACCGCAGGTATTGATTTCATCATAATACCTCAATGGCCTATGTCACACTAGGTGGAATTTCCGTCGCGGAAAATCCACCAAGTATTATTTTACTCATTGTACCATCGTAACGGAAAACCGATATGCTCATTACCGCGAACACTGTCGAATAAAATTGACAAGCATTCCTCGACAGAAGTTCCGGATAGTATGGTAACTTTTACCTTTACCTAAAGGACATTTTTAAGTTAACATTAAAAATAATAATAAAATAATCGCAGGGGAGGCGTTGTGGAGAGCCGTCAGTGAGTGGCGACACCGCGTACCCTGATTCCCAGGGGCTAAATGAGACCCCTGACTCCTCTCTTGCCTTAACTGGCCGGCTTGGAGTGGAAACCGCAAGAGCTAAGAACCTAAGCTCCAGGGTGAAAGTGTTAAAGGGCATAACGCCGCGAGTAGCGTCTAGTGAAAGCGCAGCACACCTCTCGACACCCTAAGCCGTCCACACCAATGCTGCCTCTCCGGCGCCAAATTACGGTAGCTTTTATAGGGGTCCCATTTAATGGATGGCAAGTGTCCACCGGCCTAAATATTTTGAAATGAGGAATTACTTGACGAGTGCCCCACCTCATTCCATAGACCAGCTTAGAATCACGTAATAATTCATCATAATAGCCCAGAAGTATCTATTCCCCGTCTTTACAATAGTTTCCCTCTTCCTATCACCCAAAAACTGTATTTTTTTGCTTAACGATTATAGGCAGACTGCCTCGGTGTGCAACATGGGTGTTTGCTCTGTGTCTGGGTGTTATTTAAGTACTATAATAATTTTAGGTAGTATATCAGGCTGTGGCAGCCATATCACAAGCTTTGCTTAGTTTGGGGTCAGAGACCGTGGGTAAGATGTCCCCAAAATATGTATTTATTATAAAGGGCCTCTTGGTGTTGGTTTCGGCCCCATCAATGCCCATCAAAGATCCGGGGCAACCCGTGAGTTGTAAAACAAATAAATGGAATAATAATGCTTTCGATTCGTACTTTTGTGGACGACTTAATATTTATCTTTATTTTTATCTCTAAAATATTCCATGCAATAATTTCGTACGTTTATCGACGATAGACAAAAATCAGATAAAACCAGTATAGTATCGATTAATGAAGTTTTAATTAGATAATTATTACGCTTAATAATATAATCAGTTTTTTATCAAATGCAATCACATTAATTTGTTTCATAATGTAAAACTTAATCCGGGCTAATCGATAGAGAAGTTGTTGTGTTATCACCTGATTTAAAAATAGCTAGAGGAGACCGAGTAGTGTTAATGGCATGTTAGCAAAACAAGAAAAAAATATACTATACTCCATAAAATTTAACTTGATCTCTGCGACAGCTTTCAGAAAAATCACGCCTATGAAGTCCTGAATTTCTTAATAGTACAGACCTGTCAATGTCATACTTTATGGGCATACCGATTAGTGACGGGCGACGAATGATCGTAACCACAGAGTTTTAGATAGAGTTTTATTTAAAATATCGATAGTTTATACTGACGATATTTTAAATAAAACTTAATTTATGATTAATTTTATTGTATATTTTAATATCATAACATTTTTTACATGTGTATAAATTAAACCCAATTATATGTTACATTAGCATCGATAATAGTGAAAAACGTCGATAAATACTAACGTTACATTATTATGAGTATTTAATTAATATCATAACATTATTTACGTGTGTACATACTTGATCCTAAATAATAGTAAGTAAATAAAATCCAATTTCTCACCTTCAACTACTCATTCGATTTCATTACAACATTGTTTGAAAATCGATTTTTTCCACCACTATCCCAACTCTAAAAATGTCAATCTTCTATGTCAATGTCACCGTCGCAGAGATCAACTTAAATTTTAAAGAGTATAACTACAAAACTTTCCTTATTTAATACATTGGTTGTCTGTAAAGTCGCTGTACGGACAATATTTTTTTACGTGATAACGTCATAAGAATACACTAAGCCCATTTTTAGAGGCGCTATCGTAACTATAATAACTAACAAGACTATATCTGTTTCTTTTTCACTTTAGGCATTCGATACAGAGAAAACTTTTTACGTTGCTATTAAAAGCTAATACCGGTTTTTGTATGGAAGGTGGCGCCTTATTTTTTCGCGCGGCCTTCAACCAAACCTTGTTTTTATAGTTCAGTATAGTGTAACAAATGATGATTATGAAATGCTGCAGCTGTAGTTTCAGTCCAAAAAGAGTTACAAGACTAAAAGGTTGGTTTGATTTATTTGTTTTTAAGGTTATTTTTATCACCTAGGCGCAAGTTACGAGTTAAGTTGACATGAATAAAAACAGTTGAATGCTTTTAGAATTGTTAGGAGTGAGATTGCACCTGGAACTATCTCGCCTTCTGCATACCTCATCTCCAAATTATCCGATAGATATAGAGGGTAGATTTTTTTTGTTTAATAAACGTTGTTTATAACATCTAATTGTACTAAAAAAACGAGGTTTGGTTAATGGCCGCGCGAATTTTAAAAGGCGCCAATTTCAGGCTGGGCTTTTACGATGGCGCCTTAGACCGATCGTGCTTCTCTATAGCTTGTTCCGCGCTTAGGCGGAACGTGACACTTTTTCTTGCGTGCAGCCGGCGTTAATCGGTTTATAAGACGTTATCACGCCAAAAAATGCATTGTATTATAAAATAACTACCTTATCCGCACAATCGATTTCGGTTACTCGGTCGATGGTTTCAATCATAAAAATAATCAAATAGGTATTTTATATTTCTATAACAATTCTGTGAACAATGCTTTCTTGTCTTTTACATGCATTAAACGTAATGCCATTGTAATAGAGTATTATTGCTTCGATGGTAAGTTAGATGGTCGTGGACATCGTATACCATTGTTTCTTGCACGAGCCATTGTATGAAATGTCGCGGTTGACACGACACGTGACGCGATATTAGGTACTGTTTTATCATTTCCCTATCGAGATGATTAAATAGTTGCTATAGACGAGTGTTATAGGTACCTACAGAGTATAGGAATATTCTGTAGGTACCTATAACACTCGTCCATAGTAATAGTTGCCATAGCCAAGTGCTGTACAGGAGTACAGCACTTGTCTATGGCAACTAAGTATTTAATATGTCCATGCGGTCATGACAGTCTGGCAAGTTGAAATGGCAGTGGGCAGGGCACATAGCGCTAACGACTAATGCCTGATGATGTTCATCCATACGGTGCGCGTACACAAAGCGTTGCTTATGCTTGGCTTAAGACGACGCATCGGGCCGAGAAACACGAAATCGAGTACTTTTGAATGCGCGATGTGAGAGGACAAATGACATTGATTCAAATTTAAAAATTTCATAGGTAAGGGAAAATCTTGAAAAATCTAATGAACCGGACAAAATCTTGAAAAGTAACCGGCTTTATTAAAAAAAAACTTACAAATTTCTCACCAATAAAAGTTTAATAATTCGAATGCTCAGAATTATCAGCGACAAGATCCCATTATTTTTTACGAATAAAATAGTCAGACCGCTATTCTATTTCATAAACCGAGAAGTAAAAAAGAAGAGTTTGGCGCGATCCTGTCGAGCGCGACCGCGTAAAATTTGTCCGATTAAAGGGAGAATTATTGAAATAATAGTTTATCAATGCGTCACCTTAAGGGAAAAATACATAATAATACTACGCTTAAGTTGCGCTGAATTTCGAATAGTTCACACGAAACCTAGTAAATTTTTCAAAAACGGCTTGGCCGTTTTCTTTAGTTTTAAAATGGGATCTCCTTTGAAGTGTAATCTACCGAACAAAAAAAATTGTCATCAATATCGGTTCAAAATGTGGGTTCGATCCCCACCCAGGGCAAATATTTATGTGATAAACATAGGTGTTTGCTCTTTGTCTGGGTGCTATTTAGGGAGTATCTATATAAGTATGTATTTAAAATATGTATCAGTAGTAGGTATATCAGTCTCTGGGAGCCGTATCACAAGCTTTGCTTAGTTTGGGGTCAGAGACAGTGTGAAAGATATCAAAAAAAAAAATATTGGCAGAGTAATCGCGTAACATATAACATATGTATGTTACAAATAAAAACGAACTTACAGCCGATTTGAGAATCCTTTTTTGAAACGAGTTAAATCAAATTGAATTATATCATTAAAAATACATATATTAGAGAACATCTTACACACTTCGTAATTTTAGTGCGCGATCAATCCCGTAGTATATAATAATAATTAACTACATTATATCATTATCATTTCAAACGACGTCAATGCCTTTCCCGAATTCGTGTACGAAAACATTATATCATTAAATATATATATTAGAGAACGTATTACACACGGTCTCTGACCCCAAACTAAGCAAAGTTGTCATATGGCTGCCAGAGACTGATATACTACATATTTTTGAAAACATACTCATATAGATAATACCTAAATAACGTTCAGACACAGAGCAAACACCTATGTTCACATAAATACTTGCCCTGGGTGGGAATCTAACCCACGCCTCTTTGGTCCCGTAGTCAGAGTCATTAACCACTGAGCCAAAGGCAGGTAGATTAAAGATACACTTACCAATTCTTAATAACGTTGAATATATGGCCCTTGTCGTTGATTGTGACGAAGAGTCCTCTGGGCCGGCGGTAGATGAGGCCGAACCTCTGGCAGGCGAGGCCCACTGTGGGCGTGTATACGATCGGCAAGTACTTTTTCACGTTCTCAGACAGAAGCCTGAAGAACAGCTTCTCGTTTCTGTCCTGTAAACGTCAAAGAAGATATAATAATACTACGTATAGAACGGCCACTCGTTACCCCCCACCCGTTTGAGTCTTCCTCACTTCCACCCCGCGTCAGGACACGATTGACTACTCTGCGCGCGGGCTGCACAGGCCGCTGCAAATACCCGAGTAGCGTTCGTGCGTATGTGTAGTGTCTGTGAATAAATATAGTGTTGTGTGCGTAAGACAGCAGATTTTGTAAGAAGAAACGCGGAGTGTCCGGGCTGTGTAAACGTTTAGAATTCGCTGTAGGTAAATATCACTGCCATGGTCTAGTGGTAACATTCGCCTATAATTCATGAGGTCGTAGGTTCAAATCTAATCGTAAAATGCGGAGATCCGTAGAAGAACCAAAGTTACCGACATAGCCCAGCGGATTGGCAAGTTGAAATGGCAATGGGCAGGGCACATAGCTCGGAGGACTGATGACCGGTGAGGTCGAAAAGTACTCGAGTAGAGACCACGTACCGACAAGCGCTGCGTAGGACGTTCAACTACGAGGTGGACAGATGATCTCATCAAGAACGCAGGATCATGCTGGATGCAAACCGCTTCCAACCGGTCTTATTGGAGATCCATAGACGAGGCCTATGTCCAACAGTGGACGTCATAATATATGGCTGATGGATGAATGGATGTATGGAAAACTTACTAGAACTCTAGTATTTCGCGATAGTGTTGTAAAACCCACGAATAGAAAAAAAATCAATTAGTATCTAACTTCACACTGTCACAAAATTTCCATTATGAAGGAAACCAGATATTATTAACAATAGTGATGTCATTAATCACCATTATAATAATTCTAATGAACATTGCTATACAGCGTGGCAAAGAGAAGTATAATTATGCAAAATTATTTAAAACAATGGATTTCATTTCAGGTTGCGTTGAAAAATGGTGAAACTAAAAGATATGCTAAAATACAGATAATATATACAGATATAGAATACAGAGTTTTACAATAATTACAAGTAGAAAACGTTTAATTTGACATATTTGAAAATTTTACTCCGTAGAACGTCTACCGACTAGGTGGACTGATACAATAAAGATCGATGGAGCGCGCTGGATGCAGGCCGCTTCCATCCGGCCTTATTGGAAGTCCATAGGCCTATGTCCAGCAGTGGACGTCTCACGGCTGATGGATGATTTGAAACCAACAAGGTGGACGGGAAATCTAATCGAATCCGCGAGAACTCGCTGGACAAGCCCCTTCCGATCGGTCTCAATGGAAAGTCACAGGGGAAGCCTATGTTCAGCAGCAGACGTTCCCGGCTGATAATATGATGAATATTTTAAATGGCGGTGTAAACTTAGTGCGCTGTCGTGTGGGTTCTGTAACGAACATCTACAGTATAACCATCTTACTACAAAAGGTTTTCACAAACACTCTTTAAACACTGTTCAAGCGTGCAATTTGTACTGTTGAACATTGTCTAAAGCGTGCGTAAAACTTTTGTGGTAGTACGTAAGTGTCTATATTTAAACAATATCCGTCTTCAAAATTATGGATTCAAGTTTTACTTTTAATTAAACATCCTCTCTAACACAAATTCAATGAACAAAACATCAATGAGTTAATTATACCACTAGTGTTACTCATTACAGCGAGGTTATGCGACTCATAAAATTACACGATTATTCATACATCATCCGTAGCATTAAGTCGGAAACATACTATCGGACGCGGCTGACGGACGCGACTGACAGCCGCGACTTAGCAGTCTGCACATCTTAAGGTGCGCTTACACGAGGGCAATAATTGCTCGGCGACACGAATGGACCGATCTGGAGCAATTAATGGAGCAATTTCAATAAATTGCGGCAATTATTTCGGCGATATTGCTTCTAATTGCTCCAGATATTTCATATCGCTCAATGTCGCAGATACGAATTGACGAATATCCAATGGGCTTGGAAATTCCTAGCAATTTTTGTATATATCTCATACGCACTTGTTTGTTTTGCGGCTTGCCGTCTTGCTTCCGCGGGGAGAGCGAGAGAAGAACGAAAGAACGTTCTTCTCGAAGAACTTCTGCAATAGCTCTGCATACAGTAGGTACAAATAGTGCAATACAACTATCAGAAATTCTAAACAGATACTTTAAACTTTTGTATGAATCTCCAGTTGCCAGAAATCGAAGGGTTAAAGCAAGTTTTGTTGATGCAGAAATTGGTTCTCTCATGTTGGTCGTCTGTTTCGTAATTAATGGGCTAACTTTATTCAAAAGTAATTCAAAGTCTGTTCGTGACATTCTAGTAAAGTTTTTGAATAATATATCATCTAATTCTTTACACAATGAAAATTGGGGCCTCTTTGCCAAAAACGATCGCACCCAGATACGCCTATTCCTTTTCTTTCGTTTTTGGTTTTGATTAATAATAAAAAAAGCGCTACAAGCCGCCGCAGCAAGAACAATGTCGTCCATAGCGAGCGAATACTGAAATGCTCGTGTAGGACAGTATTGCCTAGTTGATGAAGTTGCGCCATATCGCTCAATATTGTATTGCACATATTGATGCTTGTTGCCGTTGCCGTAAATTGCTTGAAGTAGTCGTGACGTCATAGTTGACGAGTATTGACTGGAATTGACCAATTTTAGTTGCCCGTATAAGCCCACCTTTAAAACATCTGGCGCGCCAGATCGCTCTCGGATGTCCGAAAGCTCAAGGTCGTCCGCAGGTGACGTCCGCGACTTATGTTCGATAGTATGCACGGCTCAGTGTACTTTCATAGTCTAGATACCTATCAGTCGTGGCTGTCAGTCGCGTCCGATAGTATGTTTCCAGCTTTATCGTTGCATTCACAGATAATCGCCTAAATACTTCAACTGAAGACATAATTACAGTTACGTGGAAAAACCACTGCACGTACCACAGATATTTATAAATAACAGATTAGTAAGTTCGTATAGGCCGGTGGCTAACTCAGATTTATAATGCTGTTTTCGCTTAAGGCAATAGACATGATCACTGGGTAAATAAATCATTATTATAATTAGTCCGTGATGTAGATTATCAAAAAATATTGGACACGTATTTTTTTCTTTAGTCAATTAAACTACAAATGACAAAGATAAACCTTGTCAAAGTTTGGGAGTGGGGGTCGTGACGTCACTTCTCTTACAGAAGTCTGTACATTTGTATGGCACTTGTGACGTCACGCAAAACTTTAACGGGCTATATCTTCATAAAAATAACGTTTAATTGACAAAAGAAAAAATACTTGTCTAATATTTTTGATAGTCTATCTGACGGACTAATTATATTTTTTTAGTCGTCTTCCCAATTCTCAACCACAAAATGCATGGAAAATCTTCCAAGCTGCTGTCAAAACTGTCAATTAGTATTTAACTTTCCTTGTCTAAAAATCCGACAACAACCACCGAATCTAGATATTTTTCATGTCTCTTTCTAACTCGTGCCATATTAAATCGACGCATCTCTTTCAGATTTTCTCTATCGACCACATTATCGCTATGCTATCTCTATGGCACGTATAGATTATTTTTATGTAGCTAACTGTCATGAATGTCATGATTCTGTCAAAGTAGCATTTTATATTCATTTTCCACCTCTATGTAGGGACATGTTTTCTACAGTACATTTTTCTAAAATAGGCATAATGACCAAAAAAATATAATAAGTCCGTCAGATAGATTTTATCGAATTATATAATTTAAAAAAAAATACTTTTGTCTATTCTTCTTCTTCTTTTATTTGGCGTCGCATTGTTGTGCATTTGCCAGTGTCAAGTATTAAGTTTAAATAATTTTTGATATTTTATCAAATAGTCACTGTCGTAGTCACGTCATAGTACAATAAAGTCGCGGTTAAGTCCAGTCCAACATCACAGACTACTATAGATACTTAGTCCAAGTCATGCCTCAGTAAAGCAGTGGAGACTTTAATAGAGGCATCTATGGAGTTTTGGTGACAACACGGTACGACCTGATACGTCACATTTATATCACTTGCCTAAAGTCATGCACGTAAATCAGCTCATAATCAACGAAATTCCACAATTTTTCACAAATTATCACTGATAAAAACGCAAGTTTAACAAAATAATACAATACGGCGACATGATTTTTCCGCGTTCCCGCCAAAACTCCTTTTGTCTATTAACAAAAGGAGTTTTGGCGGGAAAAGAAGATATAGCCTGTTAAAGCTCCGCGTGACGTCACGAGTAGATTACAAATGTATGAAGTGACGTCACGAGTCCCCGCTTCAGAACTTTGACAAGGTTTATCTTAATCATTTATTATTTGATTGTCAAAAGAAAAAATACGTGTTCAATATATTTTGATAATCCAACTCACGGACCAATTATAATGATTTTTTTACCCAGTCATTATGGCCATTGTTGCCTTTTATTTCGCACACTTTGACTAGAGATAAAGATTGATAGAGTGCTGTCAGATTAACTGTAGTGGCTCATAACGATGTTAGTGGCCATTATTATGTTTACCAACACCTGTAGGTACGAGTACATGCTGTTAGAAAACGTGTACTTGCTAATGATATCGGCAATACAGAAAATGACTCAATGAAAACTTGGACTACGAATCTGACTTCTGTACTAGACTGTTTTTAATTTTTGACCCACGAACCGGATGAGGCACTCAATTCGACGCGTATAATTTTTTATGTATAACCACGCATAACTTTTTTCATAGTAGTCCGATTTAAATAATTATTTTTTTATTGGAAAGAATATACTTCGAAATTGGTCCCATTTCAATTTTATCGAAAACGGCTGAGCCATTTTTGATAAATCAACAAAAATGGGAAAAATGCTACATCGATCCGTGCGAAATATTCGCGAATTCTGTATAAGGGTGAAGTCGGTCATGCTATTTTTTGCAAAAAATAATCTTGTGAATTGTATATTTGTACCAAAAGATAAGACCAAAGCCGTGGTGGTCAAGAGAGAGTATGTGAATCCGCCAACCCGCACTGGGCCAGCGTGGTGGATATGGCCCAATCACCCTTCGTGGGTAGGCCTACGTCCTGCAGTGGACTATTAAAAAGTACAGTACAGTACCAAAAGATTATATTTTAAAACAGACAAACATGTTTCTATCTCATTTTATTTCAGCTCGATCAGCAGTATTTTTTGCGGTTTATTGGCTAAGTATTTATGAGCTATTTCACCGCATCTCAGATTAAAACGAAATCCCTAGATACTTTTGAGCAAATAAAATGATATGAAAAGCTGGTGCCCGCGAGGGCAACACTGTAGTCGATCAAAGTGTTCAGTGAGGCAAAAAATATATCATTTGAAATAGAATAGAATAGCGACATCGATACAGACGTTCATTATTCGTTCTGTACAACCGATTCTCAATAATCGAATAAGAAATCTCATTTCTGTACAGGGTTACTCAGAACTGATGTACTAAGCTAAGCCGAAAAGACGCGATTCAGACCTTCATTATACAAAAACTTATAAGGCCAAGCCGGAATTCGAGAAAATAAAATTAGCTGTTTCATACCTATTGTCGACTAAACTTGCAATTTTGTATAATACAGCTGTTTTTTTTTTCTCAAATTTCGGGTTGCTCCATCCTACTAATATTATAAACGCGAAAGTTTGTGAGGATGGACGGATGGATGGATGGATGGATGGATGGATGGATGGATGTATGGATGTTTGTTACTCTTTCACGCAAAAACTACTGAACGGATTGAGATGAAACTTTGCAATAATATAGCTTATATATCAGATTAACACATAGGCTATAAATTATAATGATATGCAGGCGAAGCCGCGGGTGAAAACTAGTCGCTTATAATTTAGCTCTAGATAACCCTGTATAGGCAGCTAAAACTTTTAGTAAAACGTCTGTATCGAGTCATCTGGGTGTTCTTAAAAAGGTATTACAAGTTTCAAACTCGTTATACGTAAATATCGTCACAGTCTCGTAGGCCACTTTTAGCCATTCGATTCGATATGACAAAGATCGAATAGCTTCAAATCGATTGAACTAGGTCCTAGGAAGTAGTCAAACGTCTGAAGGTCTCAAAGAACAAACGCTTATGCTAAACATATGCAAACATAAATCTATTATAGAAATCTACAGTAATTCCTTCTTTAACACAATGCGCGAGACATATAACGGATATCGTCATACGCCGTAAAATGCATATTTACTATGCATAATACAGGGTTATTTCTAATCAATTAGCATCCTTTTAGGGGCTTATTCTGTGCATCAAAACTAACAACTTTTGTTCTACGATTTAGGTATGTCAAAACTAAAAAAAAAAATTGTTGATTCATAGAAAAAAGTAATTCACACGCGACGACAAAATGTATGGAACAGATGATTTTTTGTGAGTTTTGACGAATGTCGTAGAACAAAAGTTGTTAGTTTTGATGTATAGAATAAGCCCCTAGAAGGATGCTAATTGATTAGAAATAATCCTGTATAATTACGGTGATTTATTGTGCACTGAGCATAGAAATTTTCGTGTGAAATCTACTTTTTGACTGCCACGCTTCGAGCAAAAATCTAAAGAGTCACAATCGTGCAAAAGAAGTGTCCGAGCCAAAACCTGCCCAAGCTACGTAGTGGGCAGGCTTTTTAATTAGTCGTAAGGCGACTGCAAGCCGACTACAACGTCGCGCTATGCCAAAGAGCTCGGTTACAAGCAATAACCGGTGATAATAACGTCGAAATTCGAGAAAACGGGTCATTGTGAATTATTTCATGTACCTAAATATCAAAGACGGTATGTATAACGGCGCTCGGACATTTTTTTACTTTTTTACTTTCACTTAGGTACTGCTCTGTAGATATTTGGTCAAAGCCGTCACGTCTCCATTATTTAAAATTTCATATTGAGATCCAATTTTTGACGACTATAAACATCGGTGGAGTTTGGTGATCAAAAAGCTATGTCCCCGTAAGATCGAGACATGTGACGACTGCCGAGTATGTATGTCCCATTTCAAAAACACCCGATAACTACGCCACCAACCATCCTCAACCAGCTAACATCTAAAAAGCATAGTTTGAATGAATGGTACCTTAATGTTGGCTAGTCACCTGTAACTCGACGAGGTAGAGGTACTTGTTGAGGTTGTCAGTGTACCGGTCAATGGATATCTGACAGATCTCGAGCTGTTCTTCTTGGGTTTTAAACTTGGCAGCTAAAAGACCGTGAATCCCAAGCGCTTGGCGCTCTTCGAGTGTGAATGCGAGACCCTGAAAAGATAAAAGTGTAATTAACGATCTTCTTCTTCTTAGTCGTGTTCTTCATTACTGAAGATCGTACCTAACTTTCTTTTTGTGATAAACATTTCAAAAATTGACGCGTTCGCAGGATTTGAACCTGCATCTCTCTGGGATTCCGGCCCAGATGCTTTGTCCAAATTAAGCTAGAACGCTGTCTGCGAAAACGTCGAATTATTGAAAGTGGTTTATAATTTTTACCAACTACTACATTGTTGGAAGCGCCATCTGTGAGAACTGCTTTAAACCAGTTAGTCACTTAATGTGAAATTATCATATTATTATAAAAATCCTGCGAACGCGTCAATTTTTGAAATGTTTATCACAAAAATAAAGTTTCTATACACCTAGTGTGTGAAGCACGATAAAAAAAATCATTTCACTGAAGATCGTGTCTAAATTGAAGCAAACTGTACATTTGTGACAAATGCCATACAAAACTAAACATTTGTGACGTCACGCGGAACTTTAACGGATAATATCTTCATTATTTTTTGTTTAATTGAATCAAGAATGAGGAGATCCGTAGAAGAACCAAAGTTACCGGCATAGCCCAGCGAATTAGCAAGTTGAAGTGGCAGTGGGCAGGTCACATACCTCGGATAACTGATGACCAATGGGGTCAAAAAGTTCTCGAATGGAAACTACGTACCGGCAAACATAGCGTAAGTCGTCCACCTACAAGGTGGACAGATAATCTCATCAAGACCGCAGGATCACGCTAGCTGCAGGCCACTTTCAATCGATCTCATTAGAGATCCATAGGGGAGGAGATCTGTCAATACTCGCTCATTTATAGGTACTATTTTTCATCCTACACCGAACAACCCATTTATAACACACTCAAATTCATATACGTTGTTTTACGAGTTTCTTATGTAAATAGCTTCTATCTTACTGTATACAGAATTTCTATAAATAGCTCAAAAATTACTCTTTTTCTTACACAACGAATGGGAGATATTAGACAGAGATCAAAATTGACCCTTCACGGGAAGGCCTGGGGTCAGCAGTGGACTATTATAAGGCAGTTCAAGCAGGTACATCAGATTAGGCCAGATTAGTTGAATGAGAAGGTGGCACAGAGAATCGCAGTATTAACATTATTTTTTAGGGTTCCGTACCTCAAACGGAAAAAACGGAACCCTTATAGGATCACTTTGTTGTCCGTATGTCCGTCTGTCCTTCTGTGTGTGTTGTACTCTTTATCTCGGGAACGCGAAAAGATATCGAGTTAAAATTTAATCTGTATACGTATATCTATGATCTCTTGCTGTAGTGTAAAAGAAAAACTTCTCAGTTATCGTTTAAAAAAGTTAGAGCCGTTTATGTCGTAACAAAACCGCATGTTTCGCACTCACAAAAATCAAAACCTACAGGGTACTTACCGTTGACATAGAACTATGAAATTTGTCGAGAAACATTGTCTCAGAGTACACATATAGGAATAAATCTGAAAACTGCACATTTTTTATTTAAATTACAAAAAATAAATCACAAAATATGGGTTCAAAATACAAAGTGAGTAAATCGTATCATGTAAGGTATCATATAAAAGAACTTCATTAGGACATGCTAAAACCGGTTTTTAATTATTTTAACAACGTGTTTGTACGGAACCCTCAATGTACGAGCATGACTCGCACTTGTCCGGTTTTTTATCGTTTATTGGATGTATGTACGGATAACAATAGCTTTAGAACTGTAAATATTGAAAATGAAACAATTCATATCAGAATGGACTCATAAAGTAAAACATGCGGATATTATGAATTCGCAAACTTTATAGTCCACTACTTAAGTAGGTATGTTGAATAATGTTTATAATTAAGTATGACGTAAGGACGCAACTAACCTTTTGAATTGTTTCGCAGTTAGGTATATCGAAAACGCCATTTGAACAGGAAAAATGATTACAAATATTGGTGATGGCACCAGATAGTGTAGGTAATAATATGGGCAGTACAACCAAAACTACGGAAAAGCTCGGCAAAAGATTTAACTATAAATGCCCTGGTATAGTGCCCTGCGAGACTCCTAACTATTTTTTGTTTTTATTTGATCGGTTAAAAAACTACTCGTGTCGACGTATAGGTGTTTATTTGCGGAAAAGTTTTACTTCTCCAGAGCAAATAATCAAATTAGATCTTAGACGATAGAGACATCAACATGTAACATACACACAAAATAGCATACTCAAATTGATAACCATTTTATTTGTAGATAGAAAATAAAGAAATCAGTAAATCAATACTAATATGGCAATGACTCATAATCATAGGGCAATACAAAAGAATAACACCTCGTACTCAAACACGTATCTCTTAAAAACACAACTAAAGTTTATACATTTAACATTACGTACAAAACAGGTACAAACTCAACGTAACATAGTACGTAGGTTCTTGGTTACGGACTGTTTGATATTGTAGTCACTAACAACTAGGTCGCAACGCAAGTCGACCTATTTTATATCGAAGATAGATTTTTTTCCGCCCACTCAAAGGCATAATGGGTACTATACCGAAAGAGAGAGCGAGTTTATTACAGAGTATGTAAAAGTTCTCAAAAAATCACTCGACACATACTTTTCTCTATGTTTCTCTTACTCGTATCTTCCTGTATTCTCAGTATGAATCATGTAAACACAGCTGACAATAAACGATCTTCACTACATAGTATAAAGCAAAACCGCTATTTGCGTGTGTCTGTCTGTGTGTCCGCTTATATCATCCAAACTAGACAACAGATTGCAATGCTGTTTTTACTATCTTTTAGAATATTTCTTCCGGGAGGTTTACAACTATAACTCATCCGTAACCGGGCGAAGCCAGGAGGTGCAGCTAGTGATTTAATACGAGAAAATAAAGACGTAAGTCTCGACATTATACGCTTTGTACTTTCAAACGAATTAATTACAACCGAGCAAATCACATCCTAGATTTATAGCAATCAGGTAGATACGGGTCTTCAGATAAGGAAGAAATTTGGATTGGTAAATAAAGATTGTAAGCCCTGATGTCGAAAAGTTTTTAAGCCGCCCGAAGGCCTCTGACACGACTAAATGGTTAAAACAACCAAGACCCACAATCTTCAATAGATAGCCTTACCTTATTCAATCTAGGATCCCTCAAATGGTCGATGCCTCGTAGCATGTTGGGGCAGATGACGTTGCCGGTCACCTCGTGGTATTCCCGACTCTGGATCAGATGTTCCAGCGCCGGACATTTCGTCAGGGCATACGCTAGCGCCCGATTGGGGCTTATTGCGTTTGTGCAGCATCTGTGACAAGGAAATAGATTTTAAGGAAAAAATGACGGAAAGAAACCCAAGGAAATGCTCTGTATCCGACGCTTGTTGCAACTCGTGACAAGGATATGCCAAATAAACAATTGAAATGACTGAGACACTACGCGTTCTCTCGCTAAGATACAGGTGCTTTATTATACCCAGTTTGGGGAATGGTGTCTGCAAACCAATTGTATAATTTTATATCTTGTGACAATAAAAAAGTACCTCACCAAGCATACGCTTGATTTGGTTTCGTATTCCATTAAAAGTTCGAACTATATCGACCCATACTCCAGTATCAAAATCGTCTAAAATATATTCAGTTTCTCTAGATCGTTGTAAGCTCACAACAATATTTTTCTCTTATTCCTCTTCTGTCTAAAGATCCATGAACGGCCTTGAAAAGACTAACAATATTAAGAGGCTTATTTAGCCGGGACATTTAGCTAAATACGCTGCAAATAAACGTTGTATAAAACTGCTATCCTCTAGCAAAACCTCATTATACGCCGACCACCGGCCATAAAATCTAAAATTAAGATACAGCTGATTTGGAATTCAACGACTCGGCCAAACAGTTCTTGAACTTGGTATCGGTTATGTAAGTCGCGCGGTTAAGTAGGTGTGTCGTCGTAATAAAAAGTGCCAATATTAGAGCTCGTGACAAGATACTTTACGTAGAACTGACTCTGTTTGTTCCAATTAACTTATTCTTCGTTGCTACTTTAGAAATTGCACGTCACATGATTTGGTTTAGAACGTCGTTTCCTTAAATATTCATAGACATTGTGTCCCAAGGTGGGTTAGTGATAATTTAATTTATAGGCGCTAAATTAAACAAAAGTCGCAAACTAGTAGAGCCTATATATTCGTTAGAGATGGGATGGAGCAATATTGGCACGGTTTATAATAATATAAACTTCTTAGAAGATGAAGCGTTATATCTGTTAGTGTTTATCTCGTAACTCAATCTGCCTCAATAGATCTTTAAAATTTTCAAAATAACTACTTTTGAGAATAGCATTCCAAAATGAGCGACGGATATAATAACCAGTATAGACGAAGTCTGTCCTTGAAATGTCGGTAACCGACCTTGGACAAGACTGTATGCGTTCACATTTACTGACTTCGAAATAACGTGCTCCAAATTCACGCTTTGTCACGTTTTGTTACTCTTCCTCAATTACATCTTTAGCGATGCACATGTATATTGTGTAACTTCTGTGACTTATATAACTTGCGAATATTTTAACCAATCATGTCCGCATAACATCAACGGGTTGAATTATGAGAATTAATTACACCTCTAAAGTAAGTACATCATGCGTGCTACTATACAGTTTGATGTTAACTACCCGTGAACGCGGTTCGAAATGAAATGGTAGTAAAAGACTAGAAATACTGTTGCAAGATGAAGCCACGAAGATCGTTTGACCATGAATATGTCCAAGGTCTAGGTTCTGGCATACGGTGTCTGGCAGAGAAAATAATAGATTATATGACCTTCCTATGCAGTTTCGAATAGAAGCATATCATATGAGTATAGTACCATAGTAAATATGTAATAGGAAGAGCGTCGTTAGTCATCCTGTGGGTGTTGTTAGTACAACAACTACATATAACTATAGTAGACAATATTGGCTAATGACAACTGGTGTTGTTTTTGTTCGATGCTCGGCTTAATTTTGCGTATAGAAAACTTGGCAGTTTCGTCCAATAGTGGAATGATTACTATGGTCCACACCCATTTCGTCTGTCAAAACAGTTTTTAAAACGTGATGAATTCGAACCATTGAGGAAGGAATCAGAAGGAGATGGTGTAATGACATTTAGATACTTTGACATGTAATAGTTTAAAAACCGAAATAATAATCATATAGGCGTCTCTTTCAAATGTACGTAATAAGAATAGACCAACATTATACAGCACAGTTTCGCTATAGTGTCTATATTTTTCTTGACGTGTCGCGCGTGCCTGGTCCGCCATATTGAGTCGAAAAACATTAGCGATGTTCTTAAAATATATCAAAAAAACTATCGATATTTTGGTTAGTTTTTATTCGTGTGTAAAATTTTGAATTTTTATTTCATTTCACTTTTCATGACAAATTTGACAACTGTCATTCCAGAATTAATACAAGTAAAATGGCATGACAGCTGTGAAAGTAACAGCTGTCAAACTAAGAAGTATTATTATCTCCGTAACTATCGAAGCTAGACCATTACTGTCTTAATAGCAGTAATAACACTCAATGAGATCTATTAGATTGTTCTAATGACTGCTGTCAAAGCTTAAAAGTGAATTATCTCCGTAACTATCGAAGTTAGACTACTGCTGACTTCACAAAAGTGACAGAGCGCAATTAGATCTATATTTTAAATGACACCTGTCAAACTTAAAAGTGGATTATCTCCGTAACCATCGAAGTTCGACTATTGCTGTCTTCACAAAAGTGATAGAACTCAACGAGATCTAAATTTCGGATGACAGCTGTCAAACTAAAAAGTGGAATACCTTCGTAACTATTAAAGCTAGACTATTGCTGTCTTCACAAAAGTGATAGAGCTCAACGAGACCTACATTTCGGATGACAGCTGTCAAACTTAAACGTGGAATATCTCCATAACTATTAAAGCTAGACTATTGCTGTCTTGATACAAGTGATAGAGCTCAACAAGACCTACATTACGGATGACAGCTGTCAAACTTAAAAGTGGAATATCTCCGTAACTAATAAAGCTAGACTATTGCTGACGTGACACAAGTGATAGAACTCAACGAGACCTACATTTCAGATGACAGCTTTAAAGTGAAAAATCTGTGTAACTATTGACCCTAGACCATTGCTGTGTTTACAAAAGTGATAGAGCTTAAAAAGATCTACATTTGATGTGACAGCTCAAACTTAAAAGTTGATTATTTCCGTAATATTGATAGCTGTCATATGAAAGATATCATATCTCTCTTTGAGTTTTATCACTTTTGTGAAGACAGCAATGGTCTAGCATCGACAGTGACGGAGATAATCCACTTTTAAGTTTGACAGCTGTCATCCGAAATGTAGATCTCATATCAGTTTAGTGAAGAAAGCAATGGTCTATAATAGATACTTATGGAGATATTCCACATTTAAGCTTGACAGCTGTCATCCGATATGTAGTTCTTATTAAGTCCTATCACTTTAATTCTAAGTCATACCTCAGTAAAGCAGTGGAGACTTTTCTAGAGGTGTCTATGGAGTTTTGGTAACAACACGGAACGACATGATACGTCACATTATATCATTTGCCCACACTTACGCACGTAATTCAGCTCATAATCAATGAAATACCACAATTTTTCACTAATTATCACTGATAAAAACACAACTTTAACAAAATAATACAATGAGGCGACATGTCTTTTCCGCGTTCCCGCCATAAAACTCGTCCTACCATTCTAGTGTGGATTCTTGAATATGACAGCTGCAATCTTGCAATCTGTAATTTTTAGGGTTCTGTACCTCAAAAGGAAAAAACGGAACCCTTATAGGATCACTTTGTTGTCCGTCTGTCCGTCTGTGTGTCTGTCAAGACTCCTTATCTAGAGAACGCGTAAAGATATCGAGTTGAAATTTAAACTGTATACGTATATTAATGAACTCTTGCTGTTGTGTAAAAGAAAAACTTCTCAGTTGTCGTTTAAAAAAGTTAGAGTCGTTTATATCGTAAAAAAACAGCATATTTCGACACTCACAAAAATCAAATGGGTACTTTCCGTTGACATTGAACTATGAAATTTGGCGAAAAGCATTGTCTCAAATACACATATAGGATTAAATCTGAAAACTGCACATTTTTATTTACATCACAAAAAATAGGGCCTCAAAATTCACAAAATATGGGCTTAAAATTCAAAGTGAGTAAATCGTATCATGAAAGGTGTCATATAAAAGAACTTCATTAGCACATGCTAAAACAGGTTTTTAATTACTTTAACAATGTGTTTGTACGGAACCCTCGATGTGCGATTCTGACTCACACTTGTCCGGTTTTTTAAATAAAAGTTTGCCATTATGTTTGATTCGGCTAAAATTAATTTGTGTCGATAGTTTTATCGATAAATACGGGGAAATCGATAAGTGTAGTGTGGTAGTAACAACACTAATCCGCCGTATTATGTGCGGTGGGTATGCAGGTTTTTCTCGTCGTTAGGGCAACTCCATTCTGATTCCTTCCTCAATGATTCGAACTACTACGCTGCGAAAATAGTCAAGTAAAAGACGTCATGCTTGCTTTGCTCAATTAAATTTCAGCTCCGCTTAGTTTCAATTTGAAGAGTTCAAAAAACTCTGCATTGCGCTCTTGGCTTTAAAAGACGTCTAAGGACATTTTTGACCGACGAAACAGAGGAGGTACTCAATTCGACGCGAATACAATGTGTTTGTCTACTGGTGTCGGAGCCTTAAGCGGTGACATCTATGGCAAAGGACATGTCCACAAAATGTATGAAGGCTGATATAATAATAATCAAAAAATCCAACCACAGCACTCTTTACATTTCGAGAAAGTTCATATTTTTCTGAGTCTATTACGAGTATACGCGAATTCTGTACACGGTTAAAATCGGTCATGCTATTTTTTGCAAAAAATAATTATAACTTATGTAAAGTAGACCCATTGAGTACACTTAATAAGTAGACCAGACCAGAATATATATATATACATACACTCTAGAAGTAGGTAGGTACTAAGTTACAGTAGTTTCTGGAAGTTAGTGTTCACAAACATCATCGTTGTTACTTCCGCACTTTGATACGTATACCTACGTAAACCTGTGATGTTTCATAAACAAAACGACTGGGTAATCTCTTCGCTGACACGAAGCTACATTCAATCCAAAGCAGTACAAGGTCATTGCCAATACCGAGGCTGCTACAAACGCTATGGTAGGTATATATTATCTATAGTTATAGTTCTATACAAACTGTTAGCGATGTACCATATCTAATTAATTTGAGTTAGTGATGTATCCCGCCGTTCAAAGCTACGTAAGCAAACGTAGTTTTATTGCTGTCGCCATGTTTTTTTTACTTTTTAGTAGACTATAGTTTGTATGATGATGGTTGATTGATGAACAGAGTTAGCCAGACATGGGGAGGGGCTACCGTCAGTCAGAATTTAATAAAGTTTTGAAACCAATTTTATCATTTTTAGGGTTCTGTACTTCAAAAGAAAAAAAACCGGACAAGTGCAAGTCAGGCTTGCACACCGAGGGATCCGTACAAATCCAGAAAATTTCACAAAATTGGAAAGTACGTTGTTAAAATCTCTATACTCATCATCATCAATGACAAAAGTTTTATTTTTTACTTTTCTCGTCATTCATCGAAAATTGTTAAAATAATTAAAAACCTGTTTTAGCATACATGTGCTAATGAAGCTCTTTTATATGATACCTTACATGATACGATTTACGCACTTTAAATTTTAAACCCATATTTTGTGAATTTTGAAGCCCTATTTTTTGTGATTTAAATAAAAATGTTCAGTTTTCAGATTTATTCCCATATGTGTACTCTGAGATAATGCTTTCCGACAAATTTCATAGTTCTATGTCAATGGGAAGTACCCTGTAGGTTTTGATTTTTGTGAGTGTCGAAATATGCGGTTTTTTACGACATAAACGGCTCTAACTTTTTTATACTGAGAGGTTTTTCTTATACACAACTGCAAGAGACAATAGATATACGGACAGATAGGACAGGACTATAGACAGATTCACTACTTATCTTTGAGGCGGTCGTATAAATTAAGATAGGCAGAGACTGCATCCAGGCTACTTGCAACCAGTTCTTATGAATCCGATAGGGGAGACGGAGACCTATGTTCTAGCAATAAACGTCCTACAGTTAGGATGACGACGATAATAGATTGCTCTACAATTTCAGTTCCATTTGGACAGCGCTTGGTATCAAACAACTAAATCGGACTAATTGGCTTGGCTGAAAGACAGATAAGGCCAGATAAAGTATTACTAATTGTACAGATTAGTGCATTAGTCGCTACTTAGCAACGTTGGCTAATTTTAAATTGGAATGCCTTAGCTACATCTATTATATAAAAGGCTTCCCTGAGTGACTGACTGACAGACAGCCTACAGCCCAAATCGCTTAAGATATAACGTTGAAATTTGGAATATAGATACATTGTATGACGTAATGGAGCACTAAGGAAGAAAATTTTGGAAAATCGACCCCTAACGGGGTAAAACGGGCCCTTTTCGTATGTATGTAACTTTTTATTTCCTGAACCGATTGACTTGAAACTTTGTACGCATACTTTTAGAACAAAATAAAAGTTACGTTTGTTCCTGTTTTTCCGAATTTTTCTTATCTAAGGGGTCAAATAAGGTCCCAAAGTTGGTGATAAAAGTGTCAATTACATCCAACCAGCTGAACGGTTATGGTTGAAATCTGGTATGATGGAAGCACACAGCATGTTTCAAAACAGGAACTAATAATATCCAGGAAAATCTATAGGGTTCCTGAGGGATAGCCAAAGTTAATCAGTTTAGGCTACAGCCCAAACCGCTGAAGATATGAGCTTGAAATTTGGGATATAGGTACATTGAATGACGTAATGGAGCACTAAGGACAAAAATTTTGAACTTTCGACCTCTAGGGGGGTTAAATGGGCCCTTTTCGTTTGTATGTAACTTTTTATTCCCTGTACCGATTGACTTGAAACTTTGTATACATGCTTTCCAAACAAAATAAAAGTCACGTTTTTTTCCTGTTTTTCCGAATTTTCCTCATCTAAGGGGTCAAATAAGGTCCCAAAGTTGGTGAAAAAAGCGTCAATTACATCGAACCAGCTGAACGGTTATGGTTGAAAATTGGTATGAAGGAAGCACTCAGCATGTTTTAATACAGAAACTAATAAAATCCAGGAAAATCTATAAGGTTCCTTAGGGATACGCAAAATTAATAAGTTTAGGCTACAGCCCAAACCGCTGTAGATACGAGCTTGAAATTTGGAATATACGTCCATCGTACGACATAATGAAGCACTAAGGATGAAAAACGTACCCAACTCTAACTTACGGGGTAAAACGGGCCCTTTTTGTTTGCATGTAACTTCTTATTCCCTGTACCGATTGACATGAAACTTTGTATAGATGCTTTTGAGACTAAACAAAAAATATGGCTGTACCTGTTTTCTAAATTTTCCTTAAAAAATCCATAGGGGTCAGATACGTCCCAAAACTTCAATGCGCTTTTTTAAATAATGTAGTATCTAGAATTATGATAATGATAGTTTATCTTTTAATGGGGCAAAATGGGTCCCCAAAAGTTTACGATTTTTTTTTATTTTGTGAGCCAATAGTCTTAAGCTTAGCGCACATATGGATCAATATAGGTATTTTACTATGGGATCAACTCTGACAAGCGAAAATAACCAACATTTTCCATACATTTTGTCGCGGGTCGATGAACTTTTTGTGTTGAACAGCTGATTTTATTCACGTGCTTTTGGGGTTGGTACCATTGTAAAAGTTAATCAAATTATGAGTATAATAGCATCCTAGAATATGCCTGACTAGAATTACGACTTGTGTGCCATTTTTTCATTTGCCTGGAAAATTAAATTTCTAATGACTTAATGAAACATGTCGAATACCTGTACCGGCCTTAATTAATAGTGCACTACTGAAAATAGGTACTACGGATAGCACTACGGATAATAGAAACAGGTGGGTCTTAAGATGAACATGGACAAGACGAAAGTCATGTGTAATTCCCATGTTTTACCTACCCCGATTTCTGTTGGAAACTCGGTTCTTGAAGTCGTTGACTCGTACGTCTACCTAGGACAAGTAGTCCAGTTAGGTAGGTCCGACTTCAACAAAGAGGCCAATCGACGAATTCAACTCGGCTGGGCAGCGTTCGGAAAAGTGCGTAGTGTCTTCTCGTCCGACATACCTCAGTGCCTCAAGTCGAAAGTTTTCGACCAGTGTGTGTTGTCAGTGATGACTTATGGCACATAAACGTGTTCTCTCACTATGGGCCTTATTAGTAAGCTCCAAGTAGCCCAACGAGCTATGGAGAGGGCTATGCTTGGAGTCTCTCTGCGAGATCGAATCATTAATGAGGAGATCCGTAGAAGAACCAAAGTTACCGACATAGCCCAACGGATTGGCAAGTTGAAATGGCAATGGGCAGGGCACATAGCGCGGAGGGCTGATGACCGTTGGGGTCGAAAAGTTCTCGAGTGGAGACCATGTACTGGCAAGCGCAGCGTAGGACGTCCACCCACAAGGTGGACGGATGACCTCATTAAGACCGCAGGATCGCCCTGGATACAAGCTGATTCCAACCGGTCTTATTGGAGATCCATAGGGAAGGCCTATGTCCAGTAGTGGACGTCCTGCGGCTGATGGATGACTGAAAATAGGCCTATCCGCGAAGGGTAATTGGGCCATATCCATCACGCCGGCCAAGCATGGGTTGCTGAATTCACATACGACATTGATTTTTTTCTACGTACGTACAGGTTGTCTCAATGTTTTCCAGCAAAGAAAAGTGAAATTTCTTACATAGTTACTCATACAATTATTATTATTGGCTCCCTCGGTGGCTCAGTGGTTGACTCTGACTCCTGGGTCAAAGAGGCGTGGGTTTGATTCCCAGGGAAAATATTTATGTGATTTTCATATGTGTTTGCTCTGTGTCTGAGTGTTATGTATTTTTATTTATTTATTTAACACTTTATTGCACACTATTTGTACAAAAGGAGGACTTAACGCTAAACAGCATTATCTGCCAGTCAACCTACATGTATAAATAAATAAATAAATATATCTTTATTGTACACAGAAACACAGTACAGAAACTATACAATATGCTGTACAATGGCGGCCTTATCGCCTTTGGCGATTTCTACCAGGCAACCTTTGGACGGACTGGAATTATTCTAAAAATAGGAGTATGGTCGGTGGTGTATACAATACAGTACATACATTGAAATACATACATGTATATGTAGTATATCAGTCTCTGCCAGCCAAATCACAAACTTTGCTTAGTTTGGGATCAGAGACCGTGTGTGAGATGTCCTCCAATATTTATTTTATATATTTATTTATTATTGAGTTAATTTCAGAAATTCGGGAATTTATCATCCAAAAATTCACGTATGTACTCTGTAATAAGCTTTAGATACAAGTAAATTAAATAACCAAATACTGAGACAATTCAGGCTAAACCGTAGGCATTATTTTGCAAGTAATACAATAATAGGCTCAGTTATGAAGACGCCATAGTAAATATAATAACAACATAAAAAGTGTTCTCTCTATCGAATGCTTAAAGTGAAAATGAAACAGATATAATTATGATAATTAGCTATTATAATTACGATGGCGCCTTCATAATCGAGCCTAATGCGGGCTTAACCACGAGCTACTATTATTTTAAGTAAGTGCCAAGAAAACGCGGGCCTAACTGTGGGTTTTTATCATTTTTAGCAGTTACGAAAATAACGCGGGCCAGACCGTGGGCTATTATCATTACAAGCAATACAAAAACGCAGGCTAACGGCATGCTATTATAATTTTAAGGATTTATTAAGACAACACGGGCCAGACCGCGAACTATTAGATATTATTATAAGCAAATGCCAAGATAACGCGGGTTGAACCGCGAGCTGTTATTTTAATTAAGTAAGTATTAAAACAACGAGGGCCAAACTGTGGGTTATTATCTTTGTAAGTACCTAATTATTAACACAACGCGAGCTAAACCGCGGGCTTTTATCATTTTGAGCAGGTACTAAGACAATACGGGCCAGACCATGGGCTATTATCATTGTAAGTAATACGACAATGCAGGCCAAACGGCGAGCTTTTATAATTTTAAGCAAGTATTAAGACATCGCAGTCCATGCTGCGTGCTATAAATAACCATCTTAAGCAAGTACTAACAATACGCGGGCCAAACCGTGATCTATTATCATTATAGGCAAATACTGTTACAATTTTGACCAAATCGTGGGCATTATCCTTGCAAGTAATTTTAAGCAAGTATTAAGACAACGCGGGCCAAATTGCGGACTATTAGATATTATTTTAAGCATGTACAAAGACAACGTAGATCAAACCGCGGACTCTTTTCATTTTAAGTAAGTACCTATGTACTAAGACAACGCGGGCGAAGCCGCGGGTTTTAAGCTAGTTAATAATAAAATAATTGGACTTATAATTGAGGTATTTTATGAGCATTTGGCCTTTTTACATAAATAATGTAACAAAACAGTACAACGTAGATAATTATAGTGGAAAGAAAAATTACTCGGTTTTCGTATCATTTACTTGCCTGTTACTTTTTATAATATCGTCTCTTTTATTGTGAGCTCTATGAAATTTGTATTTGAGTTCACATTCATAATAACGATAATCTGAACAGCTCACAAACTTATATCGCTATACGTATTTTAATGTCAGGACTTCTGAAATTACGTACTATAGAACAATCGTACATTTGACTCACAAAAGCGGAACATTTCTCAAAGAATTCTGTAGCCAAGTATTATAATAGACTTACGTAACGTTCAAATCAACTATCAAACGTTTTGTTGATTGCAGCTGTATACTTAACAAATACATATAAATATTATAAGAGGAACATGAAACAGAGGAAACCCGGCGATAAGAAGACTTGTTATCAACGACCTTGAAACCCACAGGCAGCGCTGCTTTTACAATTTTACGTATAGAATAGCGAGCGCGAAGGTCATTGGGAGGTAATCACTCTCCCCTGCTCGAGCGCTTTGGGAACCATCCACAAAATACGTCACACAAGTTTCATAACTTAGAGACAACTCTCTCCTCATGTCAAGAATTTTAGGTTTTTTTTCTATCGAGCAGAATTTATTGAATAGTGTTTCTGCTCCCAAAATTAATAAGAATATTTTGTAAACATTTTTACCACACAAAAATATTTCATAAATGAATCGTTTTTAGTTTGAAGGGTTTAGTTTCAAATATTCGTAACGACTAATTTGAAACCCAGTTCGTCTTTAGGACAGGTGGTCCTACTGCTCTACCCAACAAGCTAGACGACGGACCTTTACAAGTTGTCCAGCTTAAAAATAATTGGACCACACAACCTTTGGAGAGTGCCATGGACCAAGTAATAAACAAAAATACTAATTGCTTTACTTGCACATTTGCTCCTAGCAAAGGCCCAGCAAAACCACAGCCCCGAAATGTAGATCTAGTTGAGCTCTATCACTTTTGTAAAGATAGCAGTAGTCTAGAATTGATAATAACCGAGATAAATCACTTTGAAGTTTGACAGCTGTCACTTGGACAGCTGTTACTGTGACACTCGTCGTGACAAAACACACGAGTCCATAGCCATACTCGATGGGGTTATGAGATAATTTTCATGTCACTTTTCAATGCGTGTCATATTAAATCAATGCATCTCTTTCAGATTTTATCGATCGATCACATTATTCCTCTAGTATATAAGAATGACCTTCCGGTGACCATCAGGCGTGCGCAGAGCGTTGAATCTTTCAAGACTCAAGTCAAGGAACACTATCTTGCTAAGAAGTTTTAAAACTGATATTACTTATCGCTTACGTTTTAACTATATGTATTTATTTATGTATGTAAGTAGGTTTATTTTTATTGTATGTATTATAAGAAGTATTTGTGTATGCCTATTATTATGTAGTGTATTTTATTGTTTTTGGATATTTATAGCTTTACTTTATTCATTTATGTTTACACCACCGTCCACGTCAATCACATGTTTCCACACAGTAGAGGTTGTCTGGAAGAAATCGCTTTTAGCGATAAGACCGCCTTTTGTACCATTCTTCTGTCGTTATTTCTTTTTCTGTAATGTTTAACTACTTGTGGTGTCAATAAAGTGTTTTTGTATTGTATTGTATTGTAGTATATCTGTGATCAAACGAAAAACAAAAAATACACTTTCTGATTTATAATATTAGAAAGAGTTAGCGAGGACAAAGTTGGACCGCTGACACTACGCACGATCCGATTTCGCGGTTGGCTCACACAAAATCGCTTAAGGTTGAACGTTTATCCCTAAAACCTAACTGCTAACTGTCTAGATATCATCAGTGTCTAAGGCAACACTGGGCGCCGCGGTGCAATGTCGCGGCGACACACGTCTGGCATCTCTCTTACGGTCTCACTGAACAGTAAATATATATAAAAATTTATCGTATACTGCGGAAGCGTAACGCGTTTTCATCTTGCTTGAAAATGACAACGCGTATTTTCAGGAAACCAAAACGGCACAGGCTAAAATTGTGTTCTAAATTATGTAACATGGGCTTTATCGAATAAAATAAATGAATTACGGTTACAACTGCACCTGCCGATACTCGAGATATTACTCGATATAAAGATATCGGACATGAACGATGGTAATCGATACTGGGGATTCTCAATGCCAGCGGTCGACAAGTATACCGTATGATTACCTCAACCTTGCAAACTTAGTTTATCATGAACTAACGCAATAATCATTTAGTGCTGAATGCTGCATTATGATTATGAAGCAGGTAATTAGCATTCCAGTCACAGTAAAGTGCACGTCCATACACAGAATTGGTAATCAGGAAGTAAATTATTTCGCATTCTCTTTTCAATGAACCGCTTCTACGAAATTAGCGGAAAAGCATGATACAGAGGACCCAGACAGAGATCAAAATGTTAGATCTTGAAAGAAGACTTAGCTAGTAGAAGTCAATGATCTATTACAGGGGTCTCCAAACTTTGAAGCCTTAGGGCCATAATATTTTTTTCGGTATGTTCCAAGGGTCAAAACAATTTTAAATTTTCTACCCACCTGAGCAAACATATGCTTTTTGCATTTCAATAGGGTATTTGACTAGTTTTTGGAAATCGTTTTAAATTATTTGTTAGTACACACTAAGCACACTACATTTATATTTTCGAGAGATCTACTGTATTAACAATGAAAATCAGTGTTAAAGAATAGATATTCAAGATCCCACCAAAAACGACATTCTGTAATGGCGCTGGTCTTTGACGTCACTCACTAGTAAATAACGTTAGTTAATACCGGTAAACACGGTAGTTCACATCTAAAAATTGACAAAAAATACTTTAAAAGTAACTTACAGATCCAATAATATTACTCCGAAATAGTCCGAAATGATAAAACACAAATTACATAAACAACAGTCAATCGAGAAATTCTCGTTTACTAGCACGTAACGTCACCAGAGTTGCCGCCCTTCTTAGAGCGTTTACGTCACAGATAAAATATCAAAAAAATATCGTATTTTATTATTTCGATTTACGAAAATTAGACATATTTCAGTTTAAATATAGTGAAATATGTCTTTTACAGGCTATTATCTGTATGGATTACCACAATTAATAGAATATTTTTAATGTTCTCAAATATTAATATTACTATTGATTGTTAGTTATTAATTTGCTAAAGCTTAGATACTTAAGTTGAGTTTTCTGCGCCATCGTTTCAGTCGTAAAGATTTACCTTGCAAGTAAATAAAACCGAGTAATTATCTTTATTCGTGATTTTATTTTCTTCCATTCAAATTATCACAGCAATAGTAACAACAGTAAAACATTGGCTGTCGTGGGCCAGATTAATCACACTAATCTTAAGCTATCGCGGGCCGGGTTTGGCCCGCGGACCGTTGTTTGGAGGACTATTTATTACAATCTAATGTTATTGTACACAAGCTCATTGGTAGAGACATTTTCCGCAATTCCTTAACCACGAATACTGATGGAATTATACTCCGGAGCAGTGTCATAATAAGACGGTATGTCGTTGGTTTTCCCGTGGTTACACGAAGTGAATTTTCCCCTCTGCCTCAATACGTCTATAAACTGTGCGGTCAGCGCGTCAGAATATCGTAAAAATCAATTGTTAGGAATAGTCGAAATTAAAATGTGGTCTAAAATAAAAAGGGAATCAAATCAAAGTTGTTGAGGAAGGTGATGCAAGATATACATCTTGACAAAGGGCAAATTAATAAAAGACTTGCACGACACAGAAAACTGTCGGAAGTTACTGTCTGGCATATCCGGGAGGGCTTGGTCAAAGTCAAAGATATCTGGGATGTGTGCAAGGAAATGGAGCAAACCGTCGTCGCCTAACACTAGCTGGATGGAAAAATAAAATAGGTGTACTGAATGCACTACAACTACACTGGTATCGAAAGGAAGATTATTTTGTTTGATTGCTATAACGCTGAATTTATCAAATTATGCTACCTATCGAGTAGTTGATTTATGTCAGTCATAAAATATCCTCTCAAACGCATGCTTCATTGATGAAAAAATAACAATAAATTAGATACAATCCCCTTCAACACGATATGACGACAGATTTACTGTTCGAGTATTGGCACTACGGCTACACAGTAGGAATCTATAGATATGTATTAGGATATTCAACCAACCAAACGGTAGGCCAAGAGCGTGAGAAATTTTTAAAAGAGTGACAGATTCCAGGGTAGAAATATGAGCACTGTTGGTTTTGATGTACAGAATAATCCCCCCTAAAAGATGCTAATTGATTACCAGTCACCCTGTATAAAAGCATTAAAATTCTTATGACAGAGACGAGCTCGATTAATTTTGCCATATTTACGATCGACCATGTATTTAATTTAAACTGTACCATTTTTGACTACGGGCCTCGAAGCTTTTTCTGATTTAGAGAAGTGCTAGGCTACCACATTATATGAGAGGGTTTTAGTGGGTACAATCCCACATAACCCGACTGCACCCCAAAGCGAACGGGCATCTTTGGAAGATTTCCACATCAAAAAAAAAAAAAAGGCCACTACATTATATTATGCATTTGACCATGTGGTCATCTCAAAGTTGTTATGCATGAATCTAAGGTTTCTGAGTTGGTTAAACGAAGTTGGCCGGGCCAGCTAGTAATTAATAAGGTCCATTCAAAATGAATACAAGCTACCGGCTAGCGCAGCGTAGGACGTCCACCCACAAGGTGGACGGATGACCTTATTAGGACCGCAGGATCGCGCTGGATGCAAACCGCTATCAACCGGTCTTATTGGAAATCATTAGGGGAGGCCTATGTCCAGCAGTGGACGTCCTATGGCTGAAATGATGATGATGATGATTCAAAATGAAAATGATATAAGTATTGTGAAACATTATGAAACATCAAATAGGTAAATGCGGGTCGCAATACCTTTATAAATACAAAAATAGAGAATCTCGTCACACTCGTCGAAATCTGCTGTGTCATAAATGAATATAATTAATAAGGTACATTCAAAATGACAATGATATATTGTGAAACATTATGAAATACTCCAAATCCGGTTTCGGGATGTCTCAGCGAGTATCATAATTCGACATCAGATCTAAACTATAAGTACCTATCCATGCTTGGTAAAGGCCTTCTCTCTTTTGGCGCCAATCTTTTCGGTTCTGCACAAGCCTCGTCCACTGCCTTCCGACATCAGGTCTTGTATGGAATAGGAATTGCTCGCACCTTTGCGATGGCTCTGCCAAATACCAACTGGAGGCTTTAGCCGATCGAGAGGCGAGCCAGGAGGCTGATAGACAACTAATCTCTCACAGTTGCAAAGAGTCGAGCATCGACGTAAGGTTGCGTGTCTATCAGCTTTCTATCGGATCGGTACACTTCGGAGAGTGCACTTAGGAATTACACAAATTGACCCCTGCCCCTTTCGTCTATCGTAACGTACTTATCTATCGTGTCTAGACAGACGCGACCAATGCACCGCCTTTTTATGGTGGACATTCCGCACGTCAGCACTAAGCGTTTCGAATCCTCATTCCTCAGCGAATAGCCAGAACGTGGAACGCTTTCTTCTATCTTGGCGCTTGAGTACAATACAGGCGTCTTCAAATCTCGAGGGAGATAGGTATCCTCTAGGTAAGCGTGCTACATCGTAGACCGCATATCTGCTTAACATCAGGTAGTATGTACGAGTACATACGAACAGCCGGAATGTGGAATGCTTTGCCTGGGTCTGTCTTCCCTTTAAAGTACAACGTGAGTGTCTTCAAATCCCGAGTAAATAGGTATCTTCTAGGTAAGCGTGCTACACCCTAGACCGCACATCTGCTTAACATCAGGCAGTGTGTAGTCAAACGCAAACCTATTCGAAATAAAAAAATAAAAAAAAAAATGTGGTCAAACGCAAACCTATATTAAATTAAATACCCTTGGGCTGGTGGTCTGCCTCTGTGTCGTGGTCCATTTCTCGGGCACCACTGAGAATGCCTTGGTTGAGAATGTTTTCATTTCATTTCATTCAGCACTCATGGCGAAAATAATAATTCTAAAAAGAGTGCCTACCTATACCAAAACTTACAATCTAATCAAACCGATCAATCATGTCAGGTTCAAGAAACTATTATTTTCATAGATAACTTGTAATAGAAAGGCTCGATAAGCATTTTATCACCTTGTTAGTAAACAAAGGTATTCAGAAACGAATCTTTTGCACAACCTTTCAACAAACATTTTCTGTGTGAAAATGTGCCAAGACTGTGTAAGAGCTGTGCTATTATTAGAACTCAATGTAATGTAATTTGCTGACATTCAGATTTGAATTTTCTTTGGTAATTCCAGATTTAGGATCAAATGTTTGATGGAATTTGAAATTAATAATAATTTGTAACTGGTGACTAAATTTATAATTTTATTGTTTGTGAATATGGGTGCAAATGCCTGACGAAATTAATGAATTTTTATTGTGATATTTTTTTAAAAGAGTGAGTGAGTGAAGAGCACTTGGGCACTACTGAGAATGCCTTGGTTCACTTACACATATTGTAAATACTTACAGTGCAAACTCTTCATAATGAAACTAGATATAGAGATTCCCTTAATTTTATATGGTTCAATATGGTTGGTTTTCCTTAAAGCTCATATATTTTATTCACTGTTTATGACAATATCTAATGAAAAAAAACTTATCGTCCCATGTTGTTTATGCTAAGTAAATTATAATTATGTTATGTTATAATACTATGTTAATAAAATAAATATTATACATCAGGCATTATGTTATCATACGCAAACCTACTTGAAATAAAAAATAAATTAAAAAATGTTATGAAATATTTCAATCAAGTGATAATAAAAGGTTTTAAAATTTAAAATTCTTTAAGATCTTAAACAAGATAGCAACCTACATGTTTGTGTAAGTTCCCATCAACATAATAAAATAATATCATTAAGATAATAATAGTACATTATGATATAAGTGCGGTAAGTTGAAAATTACAGCCTAGGGGATATTGCTAGCAGCAGAGGCTGTAATTTTCATGTCATACAACGTTTTATAACATATTTGCGAGGAAATTAATAAAACTCTGACTTTCTTAAACAAATAAATCTTTAATTACTTGTTAAAGCAGTTACAGAAATTTGAACAATTTTTAAAAGTGATTGTTACGTTGCCAGTTGGCATTTTTAATGTTGTCAAGTTATTATTATTAGTTACAATTTCCCGTCTCTCTCTCTCTCTTGAGTGAAAGTAAGTTCATCACTACTTTACGACATTTTCAAATAAAAACAATACAGCGAAAAGGAAAAGCGAGCAAAGTAATTTTTATCTCCCAAAGTTAATTTTATTCATAAAATAATGACCACTTTTCTGACATAAAAACTCTTTGCTAAGATTTTAAAAAGTATCGTTCATTTTTAGATGGAGCACCTTAAAAAACCGTGCATGTTACTTTATTAAAAAAAAAACTCGTGCGTTTTCATTACAATAACGCACAAGCGCGTAATGAAATACAATGATACAATGATACAATGATACAATGATACAATGATTTATTAGTCTGTGAAACTAGGTATAAATGTAAATACATAGATGTCCGAATAAATTATAAAAAGTTCTCTAGCCTCCGCCATCAATGGCATACAGACAATTGGTTGTTTGAAGCTATATAAACATAGTAAGTTTAAAATTAGGTACATCAATTAAACAGTATGTCAATCAAATTTAAAGTATATAAATGTCAAAAATAATTAATTGTCAAATAAGTCATCATACAGAAGGTCAACAAGCTGAACACTTATATGTAAGTATAATGCAAAAATGACTTATATTATGCCACTCATGTTTTTATCTGAAAGAAATTCGTCGACGCTGTAGTATGCTTTTTTAACTAACAAATTGTTCAGTAAGTTTTTGAATATATTTAGATCATTATTATTACGAATGGTTTCTGGTATTTTATTGTAAATAATTGGTGCCATGCAGAATATACTTTTATTTAAAAATGTTGTTTTTGAAGGGACAATATGTAAGCAGCCCTCTCGCCTACTTCCTACTGGCCACACTTTAAAGAGTTCAGGATTGGACTTAATGAAAACAGCAATTTCACTAATGTATAAACAAGGCAGCGTAAGTATTTTCAACCGAACAAATTGTTTTTTACAAGAGTCTCGTCGTTTCAGACCACAAATAGATCGTATGCAACGCTTTTGTGCCCTGAAAACCCTAAGACGATCCGTTGAATTTCCCCAGAATAGGATACCGTAACGTAAGATTGAAGCAGCATGTCCATAGTACGCCGTTAGTAATGCAGTTTCGTTAACTGTTTTGCGGAGTTGAAAAAGAGCATACGCAAATTTATGTAACCTTTTCGAAATTTTATCTATGTGGAATTTCCATGACAGATTTTTATCTATGGTTAGTCCGAGGAAGCGTGTTAGTTCTACTTCAGTGACTTGCTTTCCACTATATTCGATGTTAAAGTTTATAATATTATTTTGTTTTATCCTAAAATCCATAATGTGAGTTTTATCAATGTTTATATTTAAATTATTACTAGTCAACCAATTTATTATAGATGTCAGTGTATTATTAATGTCAAATTCTATATCGCTATGCTTGTCACTTGTAAATAAAATTGTACTATCATCAGCAAATAAGGTCATAGGATGATTCGAAGCATTTACCATGTCATTGATATAAATTAAAAATAATAGAGGCCCAAGTACACTGCCCTGAGGTACGCCAAATCGTACATATCTTATTTTAGATTGGTATGATTTAATAGTTGTTGTTTTTT
This sequence comes from Hypomecis punctinalis, assembly GCA_949316475.1. Classification (NCBI taxonomy): domain Eukaryota; kingdom Metazoa; phylum Arthropoda; class Insecta; order Lepidoptera; family Geometridae; genus Hypomecis; species Hypomecis punctinalis. The sequence continues at coordinate 10,508,655 of OX438796.1, forward strand.
GGCACATCCTAGACAATTGAGTAATCTGCGATCTGTTTGTAAGATAAGATTCTATGAGCTTATGTGCAATACCTCTAACACCATATATATAAAGCTTTTGTAATAAGATATCGTGGTGGACATTGTCGAAGGCTTTAGTCATGTCCATGTAGAGTGCTATCGTTCTAAAGTTCTTATCTAGACTAGTCATTACCTTTTTGAGAAAATTAAATATGGCCATATTTATCGTTTTGCCTTTTCTAAACCCATATTGATTTTCTGTAAATAAATTGTGATGCTCAAAATACGAATAAACTCTGGTAAATACATTAAGATACTGAAATTGGTGTAATTACAGCCACTTTACATGTTATAAAGGTACTTTATGTACAAAAGTGCTGTAGTGCCAATAGTACATAATTCACTGATCTGAAAAATAGCTGAAAAGATATGGATTTAAGCTAATTAAACCTTATATTATTCAAGGTCAATATGAACAGGCAATAAGCCTAGGCAAGCAAGCTACATATCCAACCACATGTCATTTTCACATCCTATCAGATGAGATCATAGCCAAACACGCTATGTTGTTAATAAATACTGTTTGAAATCAATTACCTCTATTCTTACTACAGTGTACACTTTCTATAATAAAGGTCAAGAGATTGAGGATTTTCTCATCGTAAAAGAAATCCTACTAATATTATAAACGTGAAAGTCTGTGAGGATGGATGGATGTTTGTTACTCTTTCACGCAAAAACTTCTGAACGGATTGAGATGAAACTTTGCAATAATATAGCTTATATATGAGAATAACACATAAATTATAATGATATATTGCGAAGCCGCGGGTATAAACTAGTTTATTATAATGGGGAGTGAGGAAAAAAGTTAATAAAAATCTAGGCGATAAATTATCAAAAGCAAATGCCAATTGTTTGAGGCCTTAGGAGTATTTCTTTCAGAAATTGAGGCATATCAAAGGTTTAATCTGGTCATGAAGTGGCCCTGCCAATACAAGCCAAGCAAAGAAACGCGCAAGAGTTATATTTACTTATGTCAACTAGGTATAATGAACTTATTTCATTACACCTAGTTAATATACAAGTTTAAGCCTACCAAATTGTACTAAGTACCAATAAGTACTTACTGTGTTGCAGATTTTTTACTGTTGATTTTCTAGAGTGCCGCCAAGAAGTCACTCATAATTAATTCAGGAAGGCTGCTGTTTATCAATGCATTAAGTTATTGTGTTATCAAACAATGTGAAGTATAAATCAAGTAGGTAAGTCGGTACCAACTCATAAATTTTATCAATGCAATCTCCATTCAGGGATTATAATGCAAAATTTCAAAAAGTATTTATTTATGAAAAGCATATCAAGCTTTCAGAGGCTCTAGCTGCCATACCGGGTGTAGGAAACCCGTGTTTCGTAAATCAAGTAAGATCAAAATATATTAATTAAAATGCATTATTACCATGAACATTACAAGGTAGGTACTATGTAAGATTTTACTCAGAAATCGTCTCTGTTGTAGAAAATAAGAAGGGAAAAAATATGGTCAAACATATTATTATCTGAAACTGGGCACAAGAGCAAAAGTATGGTTTCCGGGAAACAAAAATATTACATCAATTTTATTAGGTACATAGAGCAGCTACCATGCCATTTAGCACAATGTTGTGAATTAAAAATAAACGCTGTGCGAATTTTGGCGATATCACAAGACGACTAATTCTTGTAAATCTTTATATTTTTGGGGATACGAGCTCTTGCTTCGCCGAGGAAAGGATAAAAGACCACAAAAACAAAAGAAACTCGTGCCCTCAGCTCTTTTCGCGCTCCATTTTACAAATATTTATTGCTGATTGCAGCACAAAATACTGATTCACAACAGGAGGCCCTTAAAAATAAAACACGCAGCAAAATATTCAAGAATGACTTACGCCTGAAGAAGGCCACAATTAACTGAAAATCTATAGATTCGACAGAAAAACAGCTGTCAGGTTATGTAAACTCCGAAAATAAATAGCTACTTACATTATCGATCTCGGCACGGTGGAAAACATTTTAAAAATATTTAAATTATCTACTGATGCACGTTTGTAGAAGAAAGCACTGCTTTTTCGTGTAACACAAATTGGTTTTCTAATTTTCTAAATAAAAATTAGACACGCCCCCACCCATGTGGCAGCGATTTTTCTGACTGAATTTGTGTTACCAGCAGTAGCCGTGCGAGATTTAATTCATGTAGCTTTGTTTTTTAGATTTGACATAATTATTTTATTAAAGCTTCTGACAAGACAACAGGTTTAGAGCATTTTACAGCATTTTCTCTTATAAAGGTTTTAGAACTTTTTAAACTGTGTAGTGTGTTATTTATTTATATCATTTCTAGCTGATTTTGGCTACGGCGGCTTTACACTGCTAATTTGTATCATATGCTATATGTACTTCTAATTTGTACGGTCATCTGACTGATGAAACCAATTTTTGCACAAAAAGTGCAGGCGCAAATTTTGCATGAGGAATGTGCATGTCAGCAGACCATTATTAGAATGGTAAGATATTATATTCCAAGGCCTGCAATTATAATATTATATAGTGCCTACCTTTTTGTAGAAAATCGTTTGGCCGATTATCACTTGCCAACCAACGTGTTACCTATGTTTCACTTTGAAAATGTCAAAGTGAAACATCGGCCAAACGATTTTATTTTTATGTCAGTGACAACCAACGATTGGCAAATTTTTGTCCGACTTTTTTGTTCTGAACAATTGGTGTCAAATCTTTTACTAGGCCAAACAACTATTTAGACGAACTGTTTCGTCACATCAAAGATTAGGTGTAAAACAAAAAGTAAGTTAAGTAAGCGGCTTGCATCCAACTTGACCCAACAGTAACAATATTTTTGATACCCTTATTTCAAATAAATTTTCGCTCGGTTCAAATGAATAGGTGATCAGCATGATATAATTATTACCCTTATACTGACTATTCCATAACTACCAATAAATACATGACTTATACAATATAAAACTACATAAAGTATTTATACATGTATAACAAGCATTAGTTAAATCTTCCAAGGTGCTTGGTTGAATACAAGCTTTTTGTCACTGCTAAAAATACAATTAGCTTATATCGAGTCAGATGATTCTGGTAACATTTCTTATTTTAGGGATGAATGTCTACGATGTTTGTTATCGATTCTGAATTAATCGACTAATTTGTAAGCCATAGACAATAATTAAAAAAATTTGTAATGACAAATTGTTGTAATGTCAAGTTTGACAACTTCCTTTGGATTTTTCAGTTTTTTGACAGACAGACAGCTGACAGAGATACAATTAAAAACATTGAACGGACCGGATGGAATTCACGAGTTCTTTTATAATATTTTAAACCAGTTTAAAGTAAAATAGTCGGCTTATCTAAAATGATACGAGAAGATGACCCCCAATTCCGAATCACCCCATTCCAACAAATGGCATCAGCTTGTTCTGGTGCCCTAATAACCTCACTGTTTAGTAAGTAATTATTTCCGTGTTTATTCCGCATATATTTCATAATTAACTTGTTTACATCATTGAATCATTATTTACAGTGACTCCACTTGATGTGGTAAAAATTAGACTGCAAGCGCAGCAGAAAGCGCTGCTCTCGAATAAATGTTACTTGTATTGCAATGGGCTGATGGAACACCTTTGTCCTTGTGGAGAGAGTGCTTGGATTCCACGACGGGTACACTTCCACGGCACATTCGTGAGTATAGTGCTATATTTCAGTCTTGGTTTATTTTTTATTTATTTACTAAATCATACAAATGCCATAATTTATGTCCAGAGTTATTATATTACCTACATATTAAACTCTGTTTTAGGGTGTTGCAAATACATCAATTAAATAAAATAGTATGTAAATTAATTATACACAAACATCAATATATATTGATGGTGAGAACTTATTCCTTATGGACTGCTAATGCTATTGGCTGACTGTGATGTCCATAATGTTTACTCACTTGAATTTATAGCTACTTATCCATGTAACAATTTTATTTACTTGTTTTATTGCAGTAGATATACTATCAACTATTTTTTGCTGCCTAGTTACAGATAACACAGATGTACCCATGTTACAAAAAAAGTAATCAAAGTCCAAAAAATCAGCAAGATCAATTGCTTATTTTTGTAGTAATAGCATTTTCTCTCAGTATTTTGTTATTTAATTTTTTTTTTGTTATGATTGTGTATTCCATATTAAATTTAGTTTAGGCACTTAGAAGAATTTTTTTTAGCATTTGTTGCTGTTTACTTGTATCTCAAAACAAACTTAATTTATATGATGTTTGTAAGCATTTTTAATAAAACACAACACCATAAAATTACTATAGCTCTGATGCTAGTCTGTATTCCATAAGATGTGTTTGTTGATTTGTGTTTAAATAGTCAACAACTGTAAGTCTCTTCCGGCCAGTCTTATTGGAAATTTATCAGACAGGCTTATCTCCAGTAGTAGACACTCAAGGCTGAAATGATGATCAGTCAACTATGGATTGACTTTTACAATAAGTATTCTTACTAATATTATAAATCCGAAAATGTTTGTTGATTTATTTGAGTGCTTCCACTCTGCCCCACCAAAGCGCCCCACTGGTGGGGCAGATTCCACTCCTTCATTTTTTGGAGTGGAATCTGCCCCACTCATCCCATTTTGGTAGGGCAGATTCCACTCACTTTTTAGACCAGTGGAATCTGCCCTACCAGGGGTTTCGCATGGTTTTAAATTAAAAAATTAGTGTGATGAAGTGCGAAACTCGACTTCAAAATTTTAATCATTATAACGCCCCACCAAATGAACAGATAAGTGACGACATTGAATCGACAGTGAATAAAAATATTAAGAAGATTTTATTTGTTCCCTTTTGATGCAGCAATGGGGCAATGGATTGACTTGATTTTTGGCATGAACATAGTTTGAAAGATGGAAAACGACATAGGCTACTTTATTATCTCGTAAAAATAAAAGAGATGGCACAAAAACAAACAAAATATTATGCGAGTGGAGCCGCAAGCAAAGGCTGGTATTTCATATGTAAACATTGACTTTTTCAGGATGCGTTTGTCAAAATAGCTAAATTAGAAGGTGTCCCAGCGTTATGGTCCGGTCTCAGCCCTACATTAGTGTTAGCTCTTCCATGTACTGTGATATATTTTGTTTCCTATGAACAACTTCGATATAAAATGAAGACAACTTATAATGAGATAACAAACACCAGTAAGTACTTGTCAAATTAATGTGTGGTAAAGATAGCAATACCTAAGTAAACATACATACATACATTTTTGGAACTGTTGAAATTGGAGTAAGGATCGAAACAAAAAGCGTTTCCATACAAAATATAACTGCGCATAAACATGCTATTATTCATTATTGTTTTGAAATGCATGCGTGCCCACTTAACACAGTTTTAAATATAACGGTATCAGAACACTATTATGGACTGCAAACACTCCTGACATTATCAAATGTGTTGTCTCAAATGTCTCAAACTCCATGATAAAAATACTGTACCATTTAAATTGTTATGTTTTGTAAACCTCTCCTTGTTTAGTTGGGTAAGTATTATAGCTAGGTAAATGTGTGATAATTGTAAAGGTGCTAGTAAAAATTGATTCTGTAATTTTCACATTTTGTCTTCGTAGCCATCCAAAACTTGGCATATTCCTTCCAGTTTATTAATTATTCAAAACAAGTTTCGACGATAAACCTTATTGCTGTAGACCTAAGGTTCAATTTTACTGTCATAGCAATATCTATTCATGTATTGTTTACTACGCCACAAGGCCTTGACTACAAGGTAGATAGTGAATTAGCTATTGCTATATTTAGTAGCCATAGATTAAATTAGTGTTTTAGAGAATTATCAGAAAAACAAAATAACTCAGTCCAACAGGTCCAACAGATACCTTCGACCTCTCATATTAGGCAACTTAGCTGAAGTCTATAGTCAAAAAAGTATTCATAAACATCTAAAACTTTATTGCTCTTGCCCTTCAACATTGTAAAATATATTAATTTAACAAATCATTTGTTTAGACTTGGAATGATTCACTATATTATGAATACCAGTGTAACTTACACTTAAGTTGCGATTGTATGACTCTTCAAAAAAAGAAGCAAAATATAGTATAGGCAGAATCTTACTAGTCGGCGGATGTGAAATTATCTACAAGCTGTGCGAAACCCAATTAACGCAGTTTTATGTGAGCTTCAGTCAGGACTGGATATAGCACAGCTTTTTTTTTTTTTTTTATTTCGAATAGGTTCGCGTTTGACTACACACTGCCTGATGTTAAGCAGATGTGCGGTCTAGGGTGTAGCACGCTTACCTAGAAGATACCTATTTACTCGGGATTTGAAGACACCCACGTTGTACTTTAACGGGAAGACAGACCCAGGCAAAGCGTTCCACATTCCGGCTGTTCGTATGAGGAATGAGGATTCGAAACGCTTGGTTCTAACGCGCGGAATGTCCACCATAAAAGGGTAGCGCTTTGGTCGCGTCTGTCTAGCCGTACGATAGAAGAAAGGGGCAGGGGGGACCAGATTGTGCAACTCCTGGGCGCACTCTCCGAAGTGTATCCGGTAAAAGGCCGACAAACACGCTACCTTGCGACGATGCTCAAGACTTTGCAGCTGTGACTTAGTCAAGGTGTCGTTGTCAATCAGCCTCCTGGCTCGCCTCTCAATCGACTCCAGAGCCGCCAGTTGATATTTAGCAGACCCTTTCCAAAGGTGAGAGCATTATTCCATGCAAGACCTGACTTGCATGGAATACTGCTCTCTCATTGCATTGAAGCTTGTAGCAAACTTCACATCCGCCGACTTGTGTGATTTGGCTTGTATTTAGGTGATTATCTCATTTTGGAGAATGTTCTAATCATGTTCATGTCAAACTTGAATCTCACTTAAAACTAGCCCAACTGGTTTAGAGACAATAAAATCATTGATTGAGTAGATAACTTAAATAGACTGTTATAAAATATTAACATACTTAATGGTATCTCTACTGATATCATACTGAGCGCCACACAAATTGATGGTTGGGAAGTTATGCGCAGCGTTCTGCGCAAAAGCCGAAATATGGGCACACGCGGGAGTCAGAGAGACGAAATGCCGGGGCACACCCGCCCGCCAACCTCATGCCTTCCGCGCGCTTCCTACGCCCAAGCAAATTGCGACAAATGGCGAAGTAGTAAGTAGTAGTAATGGCCATTTGTAGACTCGAGATTATACATATATAGATTGACTCGATTTCAAGACTCGATCGAAACTATATTACCTACATCAATTATTACATGGTACCTACTTATAATACACCTAAAAGTTTTCATAAATACCTACCTCGGATATAAAATCTAGTTATAAATTCTAAGTACCTACCTACACGTTCAAATCAGTTGTTTGGAAGAGTGGTCATAGTCGTTTATTTACCTACTTCCCTAATCTATTCAAAAATTGTACATCTATGTATTTGTCAGTTCAAACACTTTCAACCTATCCTTACTGATTCTTATGTTAGATTAACATGTATTTTCTCTTTTAAGTGAATTTTATTGTAATTCTTATGAGAAAATAAATATCTTAAACCAGAATTAGCGGATCACGGCGAAGTGTAATCTGCGGCTAACTTCCCATACATCAATTTCTGTGGCGCTGAGTATACAAATATAAATCCGAAAATGTGTTTGGCTTGTTTGTTACTCTTTCATGCAACAATGGAGAAAAGAATCTTATTGATTTTTTGTATGGATATAACAGACATGACTTGTTAAAAAATCATTATTACAATTAATCCGTTAGTTAGATTATTAAAAAATAATGGATACGTATTTTTTCTTTTGTCAATCAAACAATAAATGGCAAAGATAAGCTTTGTCAAAGTTTGGGAGTCGGCTCGTGACGTCACTAGTGCGACGTAGTCTGTATATCTGTAGTGCACTCGTGATGTCACGAGGAAATTTAGCGGGCCATATCTTCATCAAGTTTTGTTTAATTGAGAAAAGAAAAATACATGTTTATTTTTTTTTAATTTATCTGATGGGCTAATTATATATTTTATTAGTCATCATGTCTATTAAAGGTCGAATGTAACAGGCCCATACCCATTGTATCCCAGACAAAAGGTTTCTAGGGAATACCTAGCATAAAATGTCACGCAGACAAAAGCTAGTTATACTGAGCGCCACACAAATCGACGGAGGGGAAGTTATGCGCAGAGCACTGCGCAAAAGCCGAAATATAGGCATTAGCGGGAGCCAGAGAAACGAGACGCCGGGGCACACCCGCCCGCCAACCTCATGCCTCCCGCGCGCTCCCTATGCACTACCACATGCGGCGTCTGAATAGTGCACACATGCGCAATAAATAGCCAATCACGGCGAAGTGTCATCTGCGGCTAACATCTCATCTGGCGATTTGTGTGACGCTCAGTATACCAATAAATAAGTTTGTATAGACCGGGTGGCTAGCCCTGGTGTCAGTTTTTTAGCCGCCGGAAGGCCTCTGACATGGCTAAACGGTTAAAACAACCGGGACCCACAATTTAACGTCATCGGAGCCACGTCATTGTAAATGCCACCCGCGGTCACCCATCCGAAGACTGTGCTGAACGTTACTTAACTTCGAAGATCACTAACAAACACCTAGTCAAACTACACTATGAGTGCTATAAATGATTTGTATATTTCCAGCGCATCAGCCAATGTGGATACCGATGATAGCAGGCGCGACAGCCAGGACCACAGCAGTTTCTATAGTAAGCCCATTGGAGCTTATTCGGACAAAAATGCAGTCAAAAAAATTAACGTATTCAGGTAAATATTTTTTCATCACATCTATTCGAAAAGGACAATTTGGTTCGCTTTTAAGTGCGCCCAAAGGAGGTGTTTTCTATAAGGAACATTATAAGTGCGACGGAATTATCTTTGCCGCGCACTTTTTGAATTTGGAAGTATTTGTAATGTTAGTGTTCAGCGTCAAGAAAATGAATGAAAAGAATGTAAATATAAGTTTTCATTTGTTTTTTTATTAGATACCATTTAATTTCAATTTAGTTGTTACTCGACGTTTAATAAATAATAATATTATAGTAAAATATGAGGCGCCTTTTGTTTTCTCATAGAGGTGATGAAAAGTAGAGTGTACCACTCGGGTGCAAAATATATTTTTGGCTCGGGCGACGTACTTTGAATCCAGAGCGAAGTGAGGGATTCTAGAGCAGAATCCTGAACGTAGCGAGGGAAAAAGCGCCCTCGCCGTAAAAATATTATTTTGCTCCCATATGATACAATCTACTATTTATAACCCTAAAATACAAAAAAAAAAAAATACAAAGCGGTGCAAAGCGAAAATTCCTGAAAAACCATCGACTTGGTAGGTTTTTTAGAAAAAGTCATGTTGGATTGAAGTGTGATCAAATTAATTTCCTTTTGTGTAAATAATATAATTATTTTTCGCCAAAAATGGCATAACCGACTGCAGTGCGACATAAAGGTCGATTCACACATACGCGGGTCGGGTGCGGGTCGGGCGCGGTGCGGGGCGGGAGTACGGCGTGTCTTTTAGTACCTGTTTCACGCCGTACTCCCGCCCCGCACCGCGCCCGCCGTATGTGTGAATCGGCGTTAAAAGATTTTAAAATAAATGAGGTCGCCACCATCGCTTTGTTAGCATATTTTGCATTATTTTTTGCATAATGATACTTTACTGTTTTCCTGATCACAATCCACAAAATAACACAGAACGAGAAAAATGCTAGGAAGTTAACAATGATTGACAGCTCAGGTTGTGGTTCCAGCAAAAGTGATTATTTCGTTCCTAAATAATTAATTTCATCTCTTTTATTTATTTATTAAACTCCATTGCTTGCCGCATTTACAGCGTTAGCCAAGGCATGCGACAGCTACATAACAATTAAATTTACATATTAAACACATTCAATTATACAAGCAAAAAATAAAACAGTCAAAATAAAACATACAATTAGAAAAGTCAATAATAATGAAAATGTCAAAGTAAAATAAATATCTTAAAATCTGTCAGAAATAAAAAGTTAAAATAGATGTCATTGTAAATAATGAAATAAAAAAAAACAGTAGCACAACGATTAGAAGATACTAAACTTTAACTTAAAAAATTGATACACGCATTTATAAACACATAAAACTTTGTCGAAAACATGTCAACATCTGGATGTTGAGCAATCAGGGCATTGAGCAGAGAGACGGCCTCGCTTTTGTGTCGCACTGTACAACCGTGTAAAAAATTCGAGTGCTTCCACTTTGCCCCACCAAAGCGCCCCACTGGTGGGGCAGATTCCACTCCTTCATTTTTTGGAGTGGAATCTGCCCCACTCATCCCATCTTGGTGGGGCAGATTCCACTCACTTTTTAGACCAGTGGAATCTGCCCCACCAGGGGTGTCGCATAATTTTAAATTAAATTATTAGTGCCATGAAGTGCGAAATTCGACTTCAAAATTTTAATCATTATAACGCCCCACCAAAAGAACAGATAAGTGACGACATTGAATCCAAAATATTAAGAAGATTGTAAACTAAAAGCACAATTATCTGAATTCAAAAATTTCAGATTGTATGTAGTTATAGTATTTATGTCGCAAATATTTTCAAATCATCGTATAGTAAAAGAAAATTAAAAATTGCATATTATCCATTTATAATAATCTATCCATTGTAATGATCTTTAATAATATATTCGAGATTTTATCTCAGACAGCAAGTTACTTGAATAAAATTTGCACCTTTTACAAATGATAAACGTTTCCATCTTAATTGCAACCTTTATTATGTGAATTAATTATACAGGGTTATATCTAATCAATTACCATGCTTTTAGGAGCTTATTCTGTACATCAAATTCTGTATATTTGTTCAACGACTTTTGTCAAATCTCAAAAAAAAAATGTTGTTCTATAGAAAAATATCGTTCACCCTTGACAAAATGTATGGAACAGCTGTTTTTTTTTTTGAGTTTTCACAAATGTCGTAGAACAAGTACAGAATAGTAACAAAGTGGTAAGTTTTGAAGTACAGAACAAGCCCCTAGAAAGATGCTAATTGATTAGAAATAACCCTGAATTTTCTGCATTAATACGTTAATCACAACTTATGTATGTAGTATACAGATCGGAGAGCTGACGCTGACATAATTTTTTTTTAATTTTTTTTTTAACTATATTTGGGACATTTTACACACGGTCTCTGACCCCAAACTAAGCAAAGCTTGTGATATGGCTGCCAGAGACTGATATCCCAACAAGCAAAATAGTCGAATAAGGAAACATTTACTCGACTAAACATCGAATAGTTGTTGAATAGTAGCTACATACGTACAAAATTGTGCAGTAAAAGTGTTTATGTTATGTCTTTTAGTGCAAATCGTATAGAAGTGCCCGTATCTGGCTTATGTCACAAATAAATGCTATACGAGGGCTATAATAGTGTTTGATTTACTATTTAATGTGTAAAAAAAGCTTTTATACGACAATTACCTGACATACTTTTATTCAGCAAATTTGTCGAATACTAGCTACCTGGTGATTAAATAGCAATGTAGTTACTTTTATAACACGGTAAAAACACAAGTCGAATTATAGTTTTCCAATTACAGTTACAGAACCTCAAGTGTAACAATTTTATTATAGCACTTTTATTCGACAAAATATTGAGTAAAAGAGTTTTTGGTACTTTTATTGCTCAAAAACCCAAAACATGGCTGCATATGAATGCAACGCAGTCACATTTATTCGACGAATAGTCGAGTTAGTATGATATAACAGCAACAAATTTACTAGTGTTCGCGTAATGGCTCCCTAGTAGCATATTAATAAAATTAAATGGAATTTATAAAATATATCTACAAAATTATTGCAAAAGACGCGTGGCCCACACAAATATGTTAAATAATACATTACAGTTTGTCGACAAAGTTAAATTGCCAGTAATTTTCCTACATAATTATGTCGATATACATTTAGATACAGAAACTGTATTCTTTTTAATAATTACTAAATGGACATGACACCTCTGTCTTTTATAATATTTATTTACACAAAGACTGGTGCATTTCCATAACGGCACAGAATACGCAATCGTTCTAATTTAAAATGGAATAACAGTGCAAATTTGGCGTTTAACGAACAAAAATGTCGAATTGTAGCAAATTAGCAGCGTTTACTTCACTTTATTGCTGATTAGTGGCAACATAAACACTTCAACTCTATCAATAAGGGGTACAGTTGCAGCTATATTGCTTTTACTGCACTAAATTGGGATCGTTTTGCTTTTATTCGATGTTTATTCCACAAATCATTCGTCCTATTTACACAGTTACTGCACTTCTACAGCACTTTTTAGTGCTATAATCTGCGCCTTTTTCGCGTTGTATAAACGTTGACTCGACGTTTATAGCACTAATTATGGGATTTTTATAGAACTAAACAGTAAAACCAAAACGTCGCCGCGACTGTTATAGCACAACTTTTTGCTAGTTGGGATACTACATATAGTTATTTTTAAATACATACTTATATAGATAGTAACTAAATAACACCCAGACACAGAGCAAACACTTATGTTCATCACATAAATAATTGCCCTGGGTGGGGATCGAACCCACGCCTCTTTGATCCAGAAGTTAGGGTCACTAACCACTGAGCCACCGAGGCAGTCTATTGACCAACTTGACCCACATGTAGTACTAGTAACCAGTAGTGGATTGTCAGTGGCTTCTAGTTTATACAAGCGACTATTTAAGTTGCAGTGACCAGGTATAAGTCCTACCACAAGTCGGAGGTCTTGCCACTGCAACTTCAATAGGTCGTTTGTGATGTTTTTATTTAAATTAGGGAAAGCAACCTTAGAGTGTTTGCAATCCTCCCTTTTTTCCACATATTCTGATATTCTTTTTTGGTAAGACAACACAGCAACACGTGCTCTTCCGCCGCTATTGACTTACAGTGTTTAGTTGCCTCGTCCTCTACCTGTTTTCTCGTGCCCTCTTTGGCCAGTGTCAGTGTCGGCTTTGTTGTTGCCTGAACATGTACTGTGACTCTTTATTCAGCGCACGATTGTTCTGTGTTAAGTTGAAAGAGTTTGAAGTGTCGCATGACATTCAGCAACAACTCTAGAACTTGTTACAGGTCTTCTGAGTGCGTAAATTGTAGCATCAGGGAAAACGATGATTTCTTTGGCCTCACTGTTTTTTGTAGCTGAATTGATTGATAATATTAAATTCATAATTTTCTTTTACTTTACGATGACTTCGAAATTATTTGCGACATAAATACTATAACTACATACAATCTGAAATTTTTGAATTCAGATAATTGTGCTTTTAGTTTACAATCTTCTTAATATTTTGGATTCAATGTCGTCACTTATCTGTTCTTTTGGTGGGGCGTTATAATGATTAAAATTTTGAAGTCGAATTTCGCACTTCATGGCACTAATAATTTAATTTAAAATCATGCGACACCCCTGGTGGGGCAGATTCCACTGGTCTAAAAGTGAGTGGAATCTGCCCCACCAAGATGGGATGAGTGGGGCAGATTCCACTCCAAAAAATGAAGGAGTGGAATCTGCCCCACCAGTGGGGCGCTTTGGTGGGGCAAAGTGGAAGCACTCAAAAATTCGAGTAATCGCACGGATCGACGTAGTAATTTATACGTTATTGTTGATTTTTAACACGCTTTTACTAGGTCGACCTGTATGTAACTATGTAATGGAATCTAAGGTAACTAATTTAACCATCTTCCAAGGGTCGTAGCGTAATGAAAATTGGCAGCTGTATGTAGTTCTTTTTTTTTTTGTTTAAGAATCGCTGACGAACTTTTCTTAAAAATTACTATCTAGCCATGGGCTAATAAGTAATTTAAATCTAACTTAAATTGCTAGGTATAATAAACTAAGAATGTGTCCATCAACACTTTTCTTATTGTCTCTATTAAGGCGAAGACACTACGTTATTGTGTTCTTTACACGCGGTACTAGCATTATAGCACTATGATTACGAGTTAGCACTCAATTAACTTTTAAGTAGTTCTGATGAAAATACTATAATATGGTACTGTCGAACTGATCTGACGATGGAGCCGGAAGATATGAACTGGAACTTCATGATGGAAAGTCGTATCATAGCTGTTTTGGATTTCTTAGAAAAGTCATAATGAACTTTGACCACGTTTAGGTTTCAAGGTCTGATGGTGAAGCCGGAAGATAGGCACTAAAGCGTGTTTTTCTAGTGTTTTTTAAACTATTAATTTATTCAAAAACGACTCTGCTGATTGCGATACAATTTAAACGGGACCACCTCTGAAGTTTGATATACCAAACAAAAAAAACCGGTTAAGTGCGAGTCAGGCTCGCACATCGAGGGTTCCGTACAAATCCAGAAAATTTTACAAAATTAGGCAGTAAGTTGTTGAAATCTCTATACTATAACCATCGACAAAAAGTTTCTTTTTGTTTCCCCTTTTCCCGTTATACATCGCAAAATTGCACATTGTTATAATAATTAAAAACCTGTTTTGGCATGTGCTAATGAAGTTCTTTTATATGATACCTTACATGATACGATTTACTCACATTGAATTTTGAACCCATATTTTGTGAATTTTCAGGCCTTATTTTTAATGATTTAAATTTGCATTGTCTCAGAGTACACGTATAGAAATAAATCTGAAAACTGTACATTTTTAGTACAGTTTTCAGATTTATTTCTATATGTGTACTCTGAGACTATGCTTCTCGCCAAATTTCATAGAGTTCTATGTCAACGGGAAGTACCCTGTAGGTTTTCATTTTTGTGAGTGACGAAATATGCGGTTTTTAACGACATAAACGGCTCTAACTTTTTTAAACGATAACTGTTAAGTTTTTATTTTACACAACTGCAAGAGACCATAGATATACAGTTTGAATTTCAACTCAATATCTTTACGCGTTCCCGAGATAAAGAGTCTTGACATACACACAGACGGACAGGCGGACAACAAAGTGAAGGTACGGAACCCTAAAAATATCGAAATAGGTACATAATTGGCGGAATAATCATGTAACATACATAAAAAACATACAACCCAATTGAGAACCTCCTTTTTTAAAGTCGGTTATAAATAGAATTCTTTCATGCAACTTCACTATTCACTTTGTGTCGCCTGCCCTATGCAAATATGTGTATAAGGGTACACATCGCCAAGATTATTGGCCTCCACTATAGATTTCTAACATAAGTATAATAAGTAAACTAGTTTATTACCTTCAAAAATTTAAGGCTCCATCAAACACAGGCGGTACGAACGGTAGAGCGGTACGAGCGGTAAAGGGCGGTACGGCGGTACGGCGGTACGGCAGTACCGCGACCGGACCTGTGTGAGCCCTTCTTATATAACCAGTACAATACAGATGCCCGCCCGTCTGCTATACCGCTCGTACCGCCTGTGTGTAATGGAGCCTTTAACAAGTTTGTATCAACTAACACTCCCATTATTTTTTTCCATAATTTATCGTGCTTGTAATATTTTCAGAAATCACCTTGGCACTGAGGAAAGTATTAAAGTATGAAGGCTACCGAGGATTGTTTAGAGGCTTGGGATCAACTTTACTTAGAGACGTTCCATTTTCAGGTAAGACGGTTTTAAGCTCTGTTTCCCTATTATAGCGATGGCCGTCATATAGCGCCCGTAATACAGAGGTAAATAACGTACCTAGAACGTTGTCTATTTGAATTTTTCATCACATCTATTCGAAAAGGACTACTTGTGGATAAGGAACTTTATAAGTGCGACGGAATTATCTTTGCCGCGCACTTTTTAAATTTGGAACAAATAAGTGCGACGGAATTCTCTTTGCCGCGCACTTTTAGAATTTGTAAGTATTTGTAATGTTAGTGTTCAGCGCCAAGAAAATGAATGAAAAGAACGTAAATATGTTTTCATTTGTTTTATTATTAGATACCATTTAATTTCAATTTAGTTGTTACTCTACGTTTTATTAAATAATAATATTATAGTAAATTATGAGGAGCCTTTTGTTTTCTCATAGAGGTGATGAAAAGTAGAGTGTACCACTCGGGCGCAAAATATATTTTTGGCTCGGGCGACGTACTTTGAATCCCTCGCTACGTTCAGGATTCTAGTAAAGAATCCCTCACTTCGCTCTGGATTCAAAAAAGCGCCCTCGCCGTAAAAATATTATTTTGCTCCCATATGTACCAATCTACTATTCCTAGAGCGCGTTAATTGATATCGTAAAGGGAGAGGTAATTTTACAACGTCTGTAATATTACGGCTAATATATATGACGGCACTGTTATGCCAGGAAACCAGAGTCTACTAACTTCAGTCTACCAAAACTGAAGTTACGGTGATGTAATTCGTTGACCATTCGATGAGGAATAATCGTGCTAGTCCAGCATTCGACCACGAATAGCCACGAAAAGAATTCATTTCGACGTGTGAAAAAGTGACAGATGTATACTATGCCATAACGCTGTCTCGTTCTGACATTACGAACTTATACTAACCCGGCTGTAGATTAGTAATTTTTTTTTCCAATTTGCAGGAATTTATTGGACAATGTTTGAAACGACAAAAAAAGCGTTCGACAAACCAGATTCGGAATCAAACTCGTTTATGTTCAATTTCTTCTGCGGTTCTGTGGCTGGAAGTGTAAGTACTGAAATACATTCTAGTCTTTATAACCATGACACAAGTAGACAATAGGCTATTTGACTAGTTTTTGGAAATCGTTTTAAATTATTTGTTAGTACATAATAAGCACACTACATTTATATTTCCGAGAGATTTACTGTATTAACAATGAAAATCAAGTGTTAAAAAGCCAAAACGTCATTCTGTAATGTCGCTGGGCTGTGACGTCACACACTAGTAAACAACGTTAGTTAATACTGGTGAATACGCTAGTTTACATCTGAAAATTGACAAAAATACTTTAAAAGTAACTTACAGATCCAATAATATTGCTCCGAAAACACAAATTACACAAACAACAATCAATCGAGAAATTCTCGTTTACTAGCACGTGACGCCACCAGAGTTACCACACGATTTAGAGCGTTTTCGTCACAGATAAAATATCACAAAAATGTCGTATTTTATTTCGTGTAATTTGCGAAAACTATACATATTTTAGTTTAAATAAGGTGAAATATGTCTTTTTCAGGCTATTATCTGTAAGGATTACCACAGTCAATAGTATATTTTCAATTTTGTCAAATAGCCTATTATTATCATCTGGAGCTTTTTTTAACCCACTGCTGGGAATAGGTCGTTGTCTCTTAAGGGGGCGCCGACCCTAAAACAACTGCCGGGCTATACCTTGTAAAATATTGCTTGATACGCGAGACATTGACATTGACATACGCGTAATGACTCACGCACTTCAAGTACCTACTATATTTTTTTATAGTCAAAATGTTCGGTACTCAATGCTGTACTTCATGGTCGAGATGCACGAGCATGAAGTACAACATTGTGAACCGTGGTTTTGCAAGTTTTTGTGGACTGAAAAAAATGTGAGTTATTTTCGAGCATATCTTCAATTGGTATTGGAAATAAAGTTGCACGATCGAAAAAACCAGTCACCTCTATTTTGAATGAAGATCTTGTTTCTTGACAAGGTTTTTTATAAGTACTATTTTTTTAGGGTTCCGTATCTCAAACGGAAAAAACCGAACCCTTATAGGATCACTTTGTTGTCCGTCTGTCCGTCTGTGTGTATGACAAGACTCGCTATCTCGGGAACGCGTAAAGATATCGAGTTGAAATTTAAACTATATACGTATATTTATGGTATCTTGCAGTTGTGTAAAAAAAACTTATCAGTTATAGTTTAAAAAAGTTAGAGCCGTTTATGTCGTAAAAAACAGCATATTTCGACACTCACAAAAATCAAAATCTACAGGGTACTTTCCGTTGACATAGAACTATGAAATTTGGCGAGAAGCATTGTCTCAGAGTACACATATAGGAATAAATATGAAAACTATACATTCTTATTTAAATTACAAAAAATAGGGCTTTGAAATTCACAAAATATGGGTTCAAAATTCAAAGTGAGTAAATCGTATCATGTAAGGTATCATATAAAAGAAGTTCATTAGCAAATGCTAAAACAGATTTTTAATTATTTTAACAATGTGTAATTTTCGATGTATGACGAGAAAAGTGAAAAAAAAAAATTCGATAGTATAGAGATTTTAACAACTTACTTCCCAATTTTGTGAAATTTTCTGAATTTGTACGGAACCCTCGATGTGCGAGCCTGACTCGCACTTGTCCGGTTTTTTTAAATTATGTTTAATATGTATATTAAATAGTAGCTAAAGTATTGGCAATCACAAACAGTTAAAAGGTTGATTTGATAATTTTATATGAATTTTTATTGTTCATTTCATCATAGAAAGACGCGCCCCCCTTGACCCCTCGCCGTCTCACGTTGTTCGCGGAGTGCGTCTATGCTCGATATGCTCAGCCGTTGATCGACGTAAATAAAACGTCAACTTAAAAACGCGGTTTTAAATTACCTTTTCTTTTAAAATAGCCGTGTTTAGTACCTACTAAAACGTTGCGTGAAATTGATAATTTTAATTATATTTGATATGACTATATTTTTACGAAATACTTTCGCACTGGACACGGCTATTTTATAAGAATAGGTAAACTGCAAAAGAGGAAAGCGTCAAATGGCACTTAAAGTTTTACTTGGCTCGCAAAGTCGCCACTCAGTGTTGCCAACACTACGACTATGTCCGTGTACTGCTTTCGGGTAGTAAATTTTCGGGCATTCTCAAATAATTTCTGTAGTCTGTTAGTTCTACTCCTCAATCCTCATTCCTCATACGAACAGCCGGAATGTGGAACGCTTTGCCTGGGTCTGTCTTCCCGTTAAAGTACAACGTGGATGTCTTCAAATCCCGAGTAAATAGGTATCTTCTAGGTAAGCGTGCTACACCCTAGACCGCATATCTGCTTAACATCACGCAGTGTGTAGTCAAACGCGAACCTATTCGAAATAAAAAAAAAATAAAAAAAATACTATCAAATCTTGGATTTGTATCTCTTATCTTGGATATTTATTGACTGCCTCGATGGCTCAGTGGTTAGTGACCCTAACTTCTGGATCAAAGAGGCGTGGGTTCGATCCCCACCCAGGGCAAATATTTATGTGATGAACATAAGTGTTTGCTCTGTGTCTGGGTGTTATTTAGTTACTATCTATATAAGTATGTATATAAAAATAAGTATATGTAGTATATCAGTATCTGGCAGCCATATCACAAGCTTTGCTTAGTTTGGGGTCAGAGGCCGTGTGTAAGATGTCCCAAAATATTTATTTATTTATTATATCCTATATTTAGGGTGTTTTCACTATCTTTATTAATTTCGTTGTACGCTACAGCGAGATAACATAAACTTTTCAAACTTCTTTCAAACATTTTGTATTTTGACGAGCCAAACAGTCTGTAAAGTCCGGTTTTAAAATTGAAATCTTTAAAACCGCGTTTTAAAGTTGAAGATCTATTTACGTCGATCTAGTCCCAGTTCGGCCGGCACTAGGCAGAAACGGAGTGATTTAGACCATCATTATTAACAACGATTACTATGGGGATAACCCGGAATTCGAGACAAAAAATCAGCCGTTTCATACATTTTGTTGATTACGAGTTGCAATATTATGGAATAAGTGTTTTTTTTTTTTTTTTTTTTTCAAATATTGTGTAGTCTCTTACGGTATTAAATGCCTTAATCACTGCCTGACCTTATGTAATTGGTCTAACTCTATTTTATTTTAATCACCGACATTCCCATTGTTATCATATCATATATAATAAATGTTTTTTTTTTTCATTTCAGATTGCTGCATTCATAACATTGCCATTTGATGTCGTCAAAACGCATCAGCAAATAGAGTTAGGCGAAAAAGAAATTTACACAGGTTGGAATTTCATTTTACTTTTTTATTTTCTCTTTGACCCTCGACCCTAAGAGAGGCCCGGGGTTATAAGTTTGATGTGTGTCATATTATGCCCATAGCATAGTTTGACTACGTTTCCGCAACGTTTGGTAGGTCAATCTTTGGATGGGTGACGGCGGGTGGCATTTACTGAGCGCTGCCGTGGCTCGGGTGACATGTAAAATTGTGGGTCCCGGTTGTTTAACCCGTATAGCCATGTCAGAAGCCTTCAGGCGGCTTTAACACACTGACAAAAGGGTGTCATCTAGGCCATACAAACTTTAGCGGAAAGATTCACTACTCACGTATTTGCAGTTCAAACATAATTATACCGTCTTATTCCAAAAAAGTTCATTAGTACCAGGTTTAAACCAGGCCTAGCAGATCCACAGTTGTTACGATACGAAGTTCCCAAGGATTAAAATACGTTCCTATTACAAATCTAGGTTTAACCTAAGATCAGATAAACCAATGATAGTCTATGGTTTAAGCAATAGCCACAGATAAAAAATAGAAATGACATATTTCATTCGTTCTTGTATGTTTAAAAGTTTTTAAAACACACTTTAATAATTGCGTCTTACTGCATAAATATACCCATATTGTTGTTTATTTGAGTATACATCAAAAATAAAAACAATTCATTATTTTTACATTTTTTCTCGTTGTTGGCAAATATGAGTGTATGTGAGGCCAAAACCCAGGCAAGAAAAAAGTGAGACTTTGTTTTTATCACAGGTTTTTGTCGTTTTTGAACTTCAATTATTTATTTATTTTTTGTTTTCTAGCCTATTAATTACACAGAAATTTATTTTTCTTATAATTTCTAAATTCTCTTAGTACCGAAGTTAGTCCATGGTTAAACTAGAGGTCTCCCAGGTTTATCTTTAGTACATATAGTACATGCCCCCAAACTGACTTGAGAAACCACTTTGGTTTGTAATAAATACACAAATTCTGGATAATAGATATATGTACAAACGTTTATAAAACGTTTAATAGATATACAAATTCTGGAATAGTTTGTTTGTACACCACTGCACCTGCCCAAGATCCCCCACCAACCACTGACGCTCGTCAAGTCTCATCTTTGGTGGCACGCACTATACCATAGTTGATCCGTAGTTTAGTGATAAACTTCGTTTCATTATTTATTTATTATTATATTTGTTAGTCCATTGTGTAAGTTTGGTATTAAGTCCAGTACTAAAAAACAGTCAAAACGTGTTTTGGAATAAAACGGATAATGTTTATCTTTTTCAGACGGCAAATCCCATCAGAGAGCGTCAAACATGAAATCAATAGCAAAGAATATCTACAAAAACCACGGGATCAAAGGCTTGTTCACCGGCCTCTTGCCTCGAATATTCAAAGTGGCGCCGGCGTGCGCCATTATGATAGCATCGTTCGAATACGGGAAACAATTCTTCCGATCTTACAACACGCAGAAATATAAAGAAAAGATGCAAAGGTGAGATGAGGACATTAAATCTCAATAGCTAATTTTGGTTGTAATGCACAAGGCACATTTGATTCTCAACCATTCAAAAGTTAGGACATTATGAATATTTTGACTCTCATTGTCTATAGGTACTCATAAATATTAGGGGGCATCATATACACTCTCTGACCCTAAACAAAGTAGTTTAGACCGTAGTTTGACTAGGTGTTTGTCAGCGATCACCGAAATTAAGCAACGTTCCGCACGGTCAGTATTTGGATGGGTGACCGCGGGTGGCATTTTCCAACTGAGCGCTACCGTGGCTCGGATGACACGTTAAATTGTAGGTCCCGGTTGTTTTAACCGTTTAGCCATGTCAGAGGCCTTCAGGCGGCCTAAAAACTCTGACACCAGGGCTAGCCACCCGGCCTATACGAACTTACTTACTTACCCTAAACAAACCGAAGCTTCTGATATGGTTGCCAGAGATTGATTGGCCTGGGTGGGATTCCAACCCACGCCTCTTTGATCCAGGAGTCAGGTTCACTAACCACTGAGCCACCGAGGTAGTCCATTAAATCTCCATAGGTATTAGTGGCTGTACGCACTGTATAGGGTGGGAATCTCAACCATAATTTAAAGGTTTTTGGGAATCAGCGAAAGTGTATCTCCATATGTCTTTAATTGTGTTATTGATCTCTTAGGGTGGGTTGCACCAAATTACTTTAACGATAACCAAACCCTAATCAGTCGTAAAATCTCTGGTTACGTGAAATATTTTTGATATACTCGTATTAGATTTTACGACTGTTTGCTTTGGTTATCGTTAGAATCACGGGTTAAGTCTAAATTATTTGACGTAACTAGAGATTTTACGACTGGTTAGGGTTTGGTTATCGTTAAAGTAATTTGGTGCAACCCACCCTTAATCTTCAACATACCTCATATAGGGCCTATTCAGCGCAACTAAAAGCCTGTTCAGATTTACGCGTGTTTACACTCGAACTTCAATACTTCCGTCCAGATGCAAACACGAGACTCATCGGTCGCGCGTAAAAATCGTGCAGTTCGCCCGAGTCTCGACTTTCACTTAGAAATCGTGCGGTTCGCTGGAGTCTCGACTTGCACGTAAAAATAGTGCAATTCGTGGGAGTCCCAACTCGTACACAAACTCGCACACTGACTCAGCCACGCGCAATCCCACTTTGTCGTAAATCGTCCTTTCTAAACATGCTTTGTGTTATAAGTTTTTACAAAATTGCAATATCAGTATTATTTGACTAAAATTAACTTATTATTTGAGCTAATTAAAATATGACTGTCCTTTCTGGGCAGTTGTTGCAAAATGTATAACAGTCTTCAAACGAGAATCAAATGTAATAGGGATTTACAAAACTAGGGGTATTTACTTAAGCTGTCTTCCATTCTTAGTATTTTTAAAATTAAGGGTATTTACATGTAAAATGTCTATGAAATAAACAGGGACAAATGTGAAATAAATAAATATCTATGAAAGAACAGGGTGAAAAAAAATCAGGGTCATACAAGATTCCCTTCCCCCAGCTTATTATGTGTTTATAGACTAAAGGGACTATAGGGCGAATCATAGAAGTCGGCGGAAGTGAAGTTAGCTACAAGCTGCGCAATATCTAATCCTGACTTATCAAAGCAGCGCGTTGATTGGGTTCGAACTTCACATCCGCCGATTTGTATGATTCGGCCTATACTAATTATATTCATTATCATCATCATCCTATCAGCCATAGAACGTCCACTGCTGGACATAGGCCTCCCCTAATGATTTCCAATAAGACCGGTTGATAGCGGTTTGCATCCAGCGCGATCCTGCAGTCCTAATAAGGTCATCCGTCCACCTTGTGGGTGGACGTCCTACGCTGCGCTTGCCGGTACGTGGTCTCCACTCAAGAACTTTTCGACCCCATCGGTGATCAGTTCTCCGCGCTATGTGCCCTGCCCATTGCCACTTCAACTTGCCAATCCGCTGGGCTATGTCGGTAACCTTGGTTCTTCTACGGATCTCCTCATTCCTGATTCGATCTCGCAGAGAAACTCCGAGCATAGCCCTCTCCATGGCTCTTTGGGCAATCATAAGGGGGGGGTTTGCCCATAATTGCCGCGCTGGGCAAGCGTGTTGGCAATCGCAGGGCGTAGCTCTCGCGACGGGGATGCTGCTGCCCATCCCCGCCCTGTTGCACTTGAGCTACGCTGTTCTGGATGGGTATACCGCCAACAGTCGGTTCCGTAGTACCTCAGTCGGCTCTTACGACACCTGGTACAAGAGCGGGGTGCTATTCTAATCTGCCGGCACCCCACGGCTAATTATATTATTAAAATTATTATTTGCAGTCGTGGTGTAGACCTGAAAATTATTAGAAAGGGTGAAGTATGATTAGCAAGACATATCAAGCTTATTGGTCTAATTGGTATGCAAGGTACAAATCCTGGTAATTAGAATTGGTAGATTTTACAGTATTAAACTTGTCTTACTACAATCAAGCCGCACTAAGTATAGGTATCGCCACACAAGTCGACGGATGAGAAATTAGCCGCAGATGACACTTCGCCGTGATTCGCTAATTATTGCGCATGTGTGCACAATGCTTACGCAAGTGGCGAAGTAGTGAGCACGAGCGTAGGGAGCGCGCGGGAGGCATGGGGTTAGCGGGCGGGTGTGCCCCGGCATCTCGTCTCTGGCTCCCGCGCATACCTATATTTTCCCTTTTGCGCAGCGTTCTGCGTCTAACTGCCCATCCGCTGACTTGTGTGGCGCGGTTTATAATGTAATTGTTTTATAAAGCAGGATTGTAGCATAATACAAACACTTTTATGTAGCGATAACCATAACGAATAATGAGAAAATCTTACCTAGTCAACTTTTTACAAAATTAAAATACTTAATGAGGCTTGGGTGTAATCAGTATTAATAAACCACTATTCATTATTGTTGATGTAATAAATACTTTTGTAAGTAATGATGTACAAAAAAATCATTCATTTTAATTTTGTTAGATCTAATTTAATCCAAGTTACCCTGTCTTCATTATGAAGACTATTATTACTGCATAAATAGGTACTGTAATAATTTAACAGTATGTATTATTAAAAATAAGAAAGAAATTGTTTTCCACTCAGCATATGCACAATGAGACTTTTTGGGCCACTTAAGTAAGTTAAGCGGTAGGATTATACCTAAAAATATGACTAAATGATATTAGATTATTAAAGCTGTGTTAATTTTTTCAGGCCACAGGAGATAGTCTTGATGAATCAGTCTTCAAATAATTCAAGCTTTTCCTAATCAACAAACCAAATATGAGGTGTTAAATTTTGCACTGATGCAGTACAAGAATATTATGTTAAAGGTATCAGCTCACTATAACGTACCATACCATGACCGTGCTAAGAACATGTCAGAAAACAAAAAATATTTGTATTGAAAAGTGTGAGACCCATTAGACCGTTCCGTCACTGACTAGCACCATCACGTGCCATGCATGGAGTGTTTCGGCACTGGCAAGATATTCTTAAATAGTATTATTAGGTGCATTCAAGATGGGCTTGATGGCATTCTTTAGCATTTACAAAATTAGCGTTGATGTGAACTGTTTGATTTTGGGAATTTCGCCCATTTCGCCAATAATGCTACTTTTGCTTACTACCCAAAACAAACGCTGAAACATCAAACTCAAACGATCTCAAAGAACCCACCTACGCAGGTGGGTCAAAAGTGGCAGTTCACAATGGCATTTTTAACTGTTTTTTAAGCTATTCAAATGGTTAACGCAAACAGTTAAAAATGCCACTTGCTTACAAATTCTCAAAACGAATGCTGAATGTGATTGTTGTTGGTGTTTGTAACTGTTAATTTTGCCATCAGTAGGCTACCCGAATGCATCTATTGATGTACGATGATGATACGTTGTAGTGGGCATAGTACAGCATATCATGTTGTTTCTGTGCCTGATAAGGTCACAACATGGCCATGGTATGGTATGTTAAAATGGGCAGACGCCTAAATACTAGACATTGTTTTGTTTCGCTAGATATTGTTTTGTTATGCTAGATATTGCTATGTTACACAAGATGTTGAGTTAATGTGAAATAATGTGATAGAAAATTTAGACTAGGTGTTTTATCTAGCTTGGTAGTGTTGAAAATAGTTACCAACAATTGTTTCAAATCTGCAGCTTAAGCTGAATAGAAATAGATAAAATTTAAATTGTTACATGTATTGTAATTTTTTTTAATGGCAATATTTACTATGTACCTAGATATACATAAAAATTAAGGTTTTTAGCTTTTAGAAATCCCTGATCAAGAACAAAAATTACTCTTGCTCGGTGCACAGAGCCATTAACTAAATTGGGCATTTAAATTGAATAGCCCATTTTCTATGATCTTGTACAATAATTATTATGCACTACAGTACTAATCGCGCACTAAAATTACGAGATAAATAAATACCTCTTCATCCTGACGTTTCGACCGAGTTGCATCAATCATGGTCACGGGTAGCGATTAGTCACGTAGTACATAATAATAATGTGTTCAAATTGCGAAAGTTAAAAAACAATACTTGTGCAATATGTTCAAAACAGGACTCTCTTTTAAATTCAAGTTCTCAATTAAATAATAATTAGGGAAATCAGACAAGTGATATAACTGAAAGTTATTGCTCCTCAAAATGTTGTTTTCAAAATTAAAATTAATGTCCTCCAAGAAATGTGATTGCTTATACAAAACATACATAAACAATTTTACTATGGAATACAATTATTAAATTCAATCACAAATATTTTATGTTATCTTATTCCACTATTAATCACTTAATGCTTAATTATAAAGTCGTTTAAGTTTTAATACCACTTGAAGTAAATTTTTCTTGAACATGACATTTGATGAAATTGGCTAGAGAATCAGATGTTGTGTTATCACTATCAGCAATTCTAGCATTCTTACTTTTATGGTATTAGAACTTAGACAAAATGTATCATTAGTTTCATGAACTATGTAATATTTTGAATGCTTTACAAAGTTATATCTTGCAAGATATTTTTGTAAATATGAATGTCAAAGTTATTGTAAATAATGCAAAGTGTAAATAATGAGTTTAAATGACACTGTTATTATTTTTATTTCCATTTCATCCTATACTTTTTGTGAAATTAGAGGTGAGTCTGTTCGGAGATAACCTATAAAGTAAATAATAATATGCCAGGAACAAGTTACTCTATGAAGTAAAACAGTTGATTGTACTAAAAATTCATTTTATTTCCTACAACTAATGTGCAATAGCTCCTAGAGGCTCAGCTTTTATATTGCCAAGGTCTAATCTGCTGTCGATAGATTCGTCTATTTGTCCAACTATCGCGACGTTGTCTCCTCTAATAATGTGAAGTCCAAGAACCACTTGAGCCACTCCGGTTGATGATGAGAACACTCTCTCGTGAGACTCGTCCAGAATAATGTTTATTGTTTGATCAAATCCTTTCAAGGTGCCGATAAAGTTCCTGCCGTCCGCAGTTATCACTGACACAGTTTGGTTCACGTAATTTTCGAGACCTGAAGCCATGATATTCAGACTATATTGGATAACCCAGGTTTTACAATGTTTTGGTAGATTTATGTTGAAATAAATAAAGATTATTGTGAAGGAAAAGCCACAAATTGCTAGTTATTTTCAAACGATATGGTGACACATGACAGTAGCACTTCATGAGTTCATGACAGACAGCACGACACATTTTTTAAATCGTTTCCTTTTTCAAAATTGGCGTCGCCTTGGACATTTGCCAGTGTCAAGCAATAGCATGAAAGTAGCCAAAAAAAGTGGTGACAAGGGGCAAGTTCTGTCATTCTGTCAAGTTTTATCAATCAAAGTTAAGGCAGAGACGAATTTAGCACTTTATTATTTTAAATAATTTCTGTATTTTGATTATTACTTATTTTAGATTTTTTTAATACAAGGTCGCTTAGGTAATTTCTGCTTTAAATATCCCAATTTAAGAGCCAATCTGCTATTAACATTGCTAGTGCTAGGACTGTGTGTTGTCATAGTAAAAAGTTTGCGGAAAAATTGAGTATCTTTGTTAGCCAGACCCAGTTTAGCGTTTGTTTTGACATCCATAATGATAGACAATAGTTTTCTGAGTACTTGGAGTATTATTTTTGAACTTCGTATGGCTCGGACTTATTCTGTTTATCTTTAACGTGGAGGCAGAATAGGTGGAGAAGTTACTAGCGTATAGGGTGTGAGAAAAAGATGTATTGTGCTATACATAATTATATAGATTGTTATATACATATTGTTAAAATTTTATTGTATTTAGACTCTAGATAATAGTAAAAACCTACATAATACTAACAGAAGTAATAGAAAATAGTTCATGAATATGTTGAGTTACTTGAGCATCACATAAAAATTCAACGGTAGTTTCTGGCGCGAAAAATTTGTCTGGGATCGACGACGTCCAGGCTGCGTGTCGTTGCCAAACAAAAAAAACGTATAGGCAATAAGAGACAAACGATATTAGTTTGGTCCTGCATACTCTTTTATAATTGCTCATCACGCCCTCTTACTTTTGTAATTATTATTATTTTAGTGCCCAGTCTACTTATACTTCACTATGATTTTTACGGACGACCTTTTTTTCTTATTATTTGAAATTATTTACTTCACGAATTTCACGAAAAAGCCGTGGTGGTCTAGTGGTAATGACACCTGCCTTACAATCTTGAGGTCGTGGGTTCAAGCCCGGTCCCGTACCAATAAATTCCTTGGAATTTATGTACGGAATTTCACACCATTGGCTTTTCGGTAAAGGAAAACATCGTGTGGCAACCTACATCCCAATCACCCTTCCTGGGTAGGTCCACGCCTGCAGTGGACTATTAAAAAGGCTGGTAGAGTACCGTGCAGTATTTCACGAAAAAAGAAGATCTTTCAAAGAGGACCCAGACTGCGTGCAGTAGCTAAAAATCCATTAAAATGGGCTATTAAATGTGCAGAGTAAAACAACCGCATTAAATGCTTGATTTGAATGGATTTTCATATTTTCTTATATGATTTTTCTTTCAAGCTGCCATTACGCCGCCATATTTTCCACGCAATGTCAATAAAAATCATTTTTCAAAACAAATAAAGCATAATTGAATACCTACTGAACAAGGTAATGGCCTAAGCTCGATAATATATTTTTATATTACTTCTCTTTTAGTACCAGACACTGCTATTTTAAAAGAAACGATAAACTACAAAAAGGGAAATCGCGAAATGGAACGATAAAATAAGAACTGTTATATGTTATCAATCTGCCACTGTCAAAGTTCCGTCCGTTGATCTTGATGTATTACGTACGTTCCCAGCTGTTCGATGCCCCTGATTCCATCCCTGCCTGCTCGTTATTTATATTGAAAAGGTGGACAAAATATTCACAAGAATAAAATATAAATGAAAAATGACGAAGAAATCATTATTATTTTCTTGATACGTTATACTAAAAGCTGTTAGCTATAACTAATTAAAAGTTTGAGTAATTTGATTGAAGCTTATAAAGTTCTAAAGATAGCAAAAATGTCAAATACTATCGTGCAATATGTTTTACTTCGAAGCGATCTCCTCAAGGAATTAGGATGGTCAATCGGTGCTGTTGTTGCTCAGGCATGCCACGCTTCTACCGCTGTTCTTCATTTATATAGAGATGATGAACACACGACGCAATATTTAAGTGATTTGGATAATATGCACAAAGTAGTGTTGGAAGTAAGTGCCTTGTACTTTCATTCTGATTTAAAACCTTATTGGTCAGTACTCGGTTGGAAATTCAAAATTGCATTGTATGTATCATTTAACTATGCATTTAACTAACTAACATTTAAGTTGCCCTGTGCCCGTTCTGGCTTTGCCTGGTCACATTTGAGTTATAGCTAGATTAGCTAGAAATCTTCCAGAATATATTCCAAAGGATAGTGAAAACTGCTTGCATTCTGTTGTCTAGTTTGGAAGATATAGGTATGCGGACACACAAAAATGGTGGTTTTGCTCTTTACTATGTTCATTCTTCATTCTGTACTAAAAAGAAAATACACTTATAAAAAATATACTTATTTCTTTTTATTGGACAATGATGTAGGCATTAGTTTACATTTTATTGGACACCATAAATTCTCTACATTTGATGGCAGTATCATACAAGATATTGGTGAAATTGTGAAACACCTTCGCAGAAGCCACAAAACAAGAATTGAATTAAACACAATTATGCTATAATTCCTGAGTTTACAGCGTTTTTTAATTACATCAATGGTTTACAGTGGACGATTCAATCTTTACAAACTTATTGTAATATCATTTGTATTCAATCATATTGATATGACTAGTTCAATTTATTGGTGTTTCCTTATGTACCAAATAGCTGAATAATTATTGAATTAATGTAATTTAGGTACTAATACTTTTTTGTTCTTCCAGGTTCCTAATGAAGCTTCCCTAAGAAAAGTAGCCGAGAAATTAAAAGAAAATTCTATTGAACACAAACTTTGGGTGGAGCAGCCAGAAAACATCCCTACTTGCTTAGCAATGAAACCTTATCCAAAAGATCAAGTTAAAAAGTTTGTTGGGAAGTTTAAATTGTACAAAGAAACTTTAAGCACTACTAGTTCTTAGTTAACTGTTAGTTCTGAAATTGTTACAATAAGTATAAGAAAAATAAAATTATGCTATGTTCATAGAATTATTTTATTTTATTCATTCTGGTCCAGCATTAGGAAACAAACATTAGTTAAGTTAGCGCCCACCCCATCCTGGCATGAAAGTTACTGGCATGTAGGAGTAACTGGCACATTGAGGATACATTTGCAAGTAATACTGGCATGCAAGTTGTGCCCTTGTACACCAGTATTGCCATCAATATGGATATATTATACATACACAGGACAGTTCGTGAGAGTCCCACCTACTCTTGCGCGCCAAACATGGATAACAATCGAAGTGAATTAAGTAAACAAAATCGTGTTGTTACCTACTAGCAATTGAATGTGTAGCTAAATTAATACTTAAGAGATAAAAAGAAAAAACGAAGACGGATTTGCGTAAGAGATTGGATAAGTAGCGCCTACGGTCACATCGAGCGGCATAATATTCCTCTATGGAGCACCTATGGAGTCGGCTACTGGCATGCCCGTAGCTGTCGCGTCTGTTCACACGGGCCAGGTAAGCAGCCCTCCCTCAAAAGGCATGCAAGAAAATCAAATGTTGTGCTAGCTACTTGCAACTAGCTAGCTTCCAGTTACAAGCATGCCAGTTAGCGAATACACATGACTGTACCTGGCACTTGCAAGGAGCTGGTATCTCCGCTTAGGAGTAAATATTTTCTTTAGCTGGTATGCTACTGTGCAAGTTACGGGCATACGTATCCCCAGCTTAAGGGATATGCTTCAAGTTGAATTTGAATTGATTTGATATCCCAGAGAATAATCTATTTTTCTCTAACTGCAAATCACACACACTAACAATATTTTAGGAGAAACAGAAAACTGGCACTGGCTAAATGGGCTTAGTTCTGCACTAACTCCACTATTTTCAAAAAATACGCTGTCATATTTGAATTTGACCTTAGTTAAAGATGACATTGACTTTTGCTTGACGTTGACAGTTAAATGGTGGATGCGAAACGAGAAATCCACAAAAAATTTTTTGTTGGATTAATTCCAGCGTACAGCGTAATTCTAAGAGATTTATTGCTGCAATTGTTAAAAAAAATAAGCCAATAATATTTTGGATTTATTATATTCATGGTAAGTGAATAACTATAGTTTTTTACCATACCCATGTTTCGAATATTTTACCCATGATCTCATACTTGCGATGCCTGTTTGTCATTGACGAAAATTAATCCATTACCTACATCATCTCTCTGTGTTTCAAATTGATTTACTTATTATCTCTGCTATTATAACGAAAGAATTCGCGGTTCATTGTACCTTGATGTCAACCCAGGAACTTTAGTACCATATCGAAACTTACACTTATTCAATGTCATACAATATTGTGAGTCATTTTCCTCCTTATTTCTTAATGATCGGGTTCACATAATCATGCATATGAATTGTTAATTATGCCTAACTCTCTTAGTTCTAATTCATAAGAATACATTGTTGACTTTGATTACAAACATTGATGCCAACAAAATGTTTACAGGTGTGAAAAATGGCATCAACAAACACTCTACAAAAAGCCATTGACCTGGTCACGAAAGCTACTGAAGAAGACAAAAATAAAAACTATGAAGAAGCCTTACGTCTCTATGAACATGGAGTTGAATATTTCCTGCATGCAGTGAAGTATGAAGCTCAAGGTGAAAGAGCTAAAGAAAGTATCCGCACCAAGTGTCTGCAGTATCTAGATAGAGCAGAAAAGCTGAAGGAATATTTGAAGAAAGATAAGAAAAAGCCTTTGAAAGATGGAGAGTCAAATTCGAGAGGGAAAGATAAAGACAAAAAGAGTGACAGTGGCAGTGACTCTGATGATCCAGAAAAGAAAAAGCTTCAGGACAAGCTTGAGGGTGCATGTATCATCGAAAAGCCTCAAGTGAAATGGAGTGATGTCGCTGGGTTGGAGCTGGCTAAAGAAGCATTGAAAGAAGCTGTTATTCTTCCAATCAAATTCCCTCACTTGTTTACAGGGAAAAGGATCCCATGGAAGGGTATCTTGCTATTCGGGCCCCCTGGTACTGGTAAATCATTCTTAGCCAAAGCTGTGGCTACAGAGGCTAACAACTCTACATTTTTCTCCGTGTCTTCTTCTGATCTTGTTTCTAAATGGTTGGGTGAATCTGAGAAATTGGTACGTAATCTTTTTGAGCTCGCTCGGGAACACAAGCCGAGCATCATTTTCATTGATGAAATAGACTCACTCTGCTCATCACGTTCTGACAATGAGTCTGAATCTGCTCGCCGTATCAAAACTGAGTTTCTGGTACAAATGCAAGGTGTTGGTAAGGATATGGACGGTATATTGGTGCTTGGGGCTACAAATATCCCATGGGTACTCGATTCTGCTATTAGAAGGCGATTTGAGAAGCGAATTTACATCCCATTACCAGAAGAGCATGCCCGATTGGCCATGTTCAAGCTATATTTGGGAAACACAAGGCACATGCTGACAGAGCAAGACTTAAAGACTCTTGCTACCAAGACAGATGGTTATTCTGGGGCTGATATTAGTATTGTAGTCCGTGATGCTTTGATGCAGCCTGTACGTAAGGTACAGTCAGCTACACACTTCAAAAAGATATCTGGACCGAGCCCAACAGACCCTGATACCATAGTCCACGATTTGCTGACTCCATGTTCGCCCGGAGATGCTGGAGCTATAGAAATGACTTGGATGGAAGTACCGAGTGATAAACTTGGTGAACCTCCAGTTACTATGAATGATATGCTACGATCTCTAGCTACATCGAAACCTACGGTCAATGACGAAGATATGGTTCGACTGAAGAAATTCATGGAAGACTTTGGACAGGAAGGCTAAGTTTTTGACTTGGGTATTTAGCGAACCGAATTTGTCTGATAATAACATAGATTTACGAACACATGAATGTTAGGTCTAGTACAAAAATTGTGAAGAATTATCTTGAGCTTAACTGTATTTCTACCAATAGTCCAAATAAGAATTCTGTCACATAAAATGCTTAATTGAGTTTCCAATTTCATTTTTGCATTGCAGGAATTAGGTATGCTTATTTCAAATTTTATTCTTGTTATTTCATATATCTCATGTAAATAGTTCCCATTATGCTTTCCTGTACTTTAGAACATAATTACTTAATAGTCTTTACAGTAGATTACATCGGTATTCTACCATTCATGCAGATGTATATCTGAAACTGAATAAATAAATAATTAGTGTAGTCTACTGAGGCTATTATTAAATCTGAGAAAGAAGATGTAAGTTGTAATTGTAAAATATTTAAAAAGAAATAGCTTACAACAGTGTTTCATAAGCTTACTATTTCAGTTTTCTATCGACCTGCCCCCCGACCGCCTAAGCAATAGCAATCGTTTATGACTTCATTTTAGTCATTTGGCACCGCCTATGTGACGTTAGCCATCAAAGTTGTTCATTCAACTATTGCTTTCGCAATCCGAATATTATAATTTGCTATTACGATTGCTTAGGCGGTCGGGGGGCTGACTACACTGAAATCCTGCTGGGATAGACCTGGGATCTATGTTTGTAAATCTATGGGTGATAATGTAATTTTACAGTTATTGATTGTATTTAAATGTTAATAAAGCACTTGTGCCTAAGTCCAGTATGCTATAATATGTCCCAACTTTGTAAATGTATGCATTCTTGATTTAGGTAGTTTGTTCTCAAATGCTTATCTGATCTAACAATATAAATAGTTTATTTAAACTTAACAAATAGATTTAATACAGTGTAGTTGCACCAAATCCTAGAATATTCTGGGAGGCATATAGGGCTATTCATAAAAGGTGTCCTAAGCTGAAAGGGGGTGATTCAGAACATTATAATTTAGAACTTTTGCCAACAGATTTGAAAGGTCAACCCGGAAATCGGAAAATAAATCAGTCGTTTCATTCAATTTGTAGATTCCAAGTTGCAATTTTATATGGGATAACTGATATTGTTTTCTCGTTTTCTGGATTGGTTCCGTAAAAAAATTCTGAACCACCTCATATTGGCTTATTACAACTATATACTTACCCTTTCTGTAGAAACCTGTAGAATCGAAGAGGCAACGAGTTTTCTACTGTCTGTCACATTTTAGTTCATGAAATGTCAACATTACAATTTAGCCAGGGTCTGTATTAAGGAATGATTACTTTTTATTTTTATATTACATCAAATTTAGTTTATTTAGCACTTTTCTAGCTTGAATGCTGTAATACACAGTATAATGTAATTGTTATGAAATTGCCTTATCTTAATTGTTTAGGTCTTTATTGTACTTGTATATATTTTTTCCTTACTGAGACTTGATCTATTGTATGAGTTTTATTTTACTTAAATTAGTTGTCTGTAAAGTCGGTTTACGGACGATAATTTTACTTACGTGATAACGTCATATGCGTCACAAGTCGAAAGCTTAGGCCGATCGTGCGTCTCTATCCCTTGTTGCCGCTCTCGCTTGCACGCTCGGCTCAGGCGGAACGTGACAATGAGTCATGGTTTTTCGTGCATGCAGCAGGCGATCATCGATTTATAAGACGTTATCACGTCAAAGATTGAACATTGATTCAAGATAGCTTCAGTACACGAAATGTTGTTAATGTAATACAAAAAATATAAACTATGTACCTATTTGAACTCTAGATAATAAATGTTGTGATATAGATTTGGCATACTTTATTCCAGTATCGTAGCTAAGGTCATGAGTGGTGTCAGAGCAAGATTTGAATGGTGCCTTTTTTATTAGAAAGAATCAAAAATTTCATTTCAATTTATCAAATTATTTTTTTTTCTGGAAGCACAAGCAAAAATCTAGGCTATGGGTAAATGGATAACAGATTTTTTTTTCGGATTAAGTAAAACTGGTTGCTATTTGTGTATATGTACTTGTTCTATAGCTATCATGACATAATAAGCTATAGGTAAATTCTCACATGATCAATGTGCCGCATAAATGCGTTGTTTCCGCGTTTCATTGCACATAAATAAAATGATACGCAATATTTATCGGCGTTTATAGCCAACTGTTAAGAGTGCGCCTAGTGCCATGAAAAAAACAGATTTCACCCGCGCTTCTTGCATCGCCCGCTATCATCTATGCTGCTTTGTTTAGAGTCGAAAATCGCATGACACAGTTCACGATGATTTTGGCTTCGAGCGCCAGCTTACATTTTATTTATTTATTCAAAATTTAAGCATACTTATATGAAAAAAACTAATTGATTACTCTACTAGAAAATTAGTCTAGCTTTGTAATTTGTCAAAAATAATGTGGTGTTGTCGATGATAATTTCATGCATTTGAAAAAAAAAAATTTTTTTTGATGTGAAGCTTTAATTTTTTTCTAAGGTTACCACATTATTTTCCAAAATTCTACGCGATTACTCTGATACTACAGGTTCTTTCCTTTCCTATAGTATTTTTTTAATATGGATATTTATGTTCTTTATCTTTACACCACGTCTTTAAAAAATCGATTAGGCGCCCTCTTAAGTTCTCATTTGACTGGTTTTTAATATTGTGTGTTAGACTTTAGCTCGCTCAATATGACTTCATCCTCGGTACTCCTTGTATCACTGAGACCAGAGACTCCAAAAAAAAAAAACTGAGTAGTGTGGAGTGAGTGACTTGTAAGAAATGTAATAATCGCATTTTCTCAATCTAAAGTTTTATTTTTAAATTATTTACATATTATTATAAGTAGTGATTAATTCCTCTATGATTATTATCTTTTTGATAACACTCGTGAAAGCTATAGCTGGCTGGCCCAACAATGGTTAATACAGTAATAAGCTGTGATCCTGAATGCACCCCTGGCACCTCTTCATTTCATAGCTATATTCCACTTATAGATTTGAAAAAGAACAACTTATTTACACAGGTATATGTATAATATTATTAGCTAATTGTGTAATGTATGATAGACTAATTCGAGATTGTACTTCTTATTTTAAGGGTGACCTATTCAGTATTCATAAAGTAACTTTTTGTAATACAATTTTGCATTCAAATCTTCGCCAATGCCTTAGGCCCTAGCCTAGAAAATAAACGAAAACATGTTGTCTTGCT
Source organism: Hypomecis punctinalis (assembly GCA_949316475.1). NCBI lineage: Eukaryota > Metazoa > Arthropoda > Insecta > Lepidoptera > Geometridae > Hypomecis > Hypomecis punctinalis. The sequence goes on from OX438796.1 coordinate 10,544,931, forward strand.
TCTTTACACTGAGTTAAAAAGAGACAGCAACATTTTTTTCATGACTTTGTCCAATTGTGGTATCGTTTATTATCGCAAACGATGAATTAGGACGCAAATAATATTATTTACTTTGGTTTGTGTCTATCTAAACTTAAATTATATCGCGTTGTATTACAAAAAGCAACCTTATGACTATTACACTTTAGGTTTATACTCCTGCTACGTAACTTTTATTTTATTTATGAACATTATGATATATTTTTCTTGTTTTGTAAATTGTTTTATAAGTGATTTAATAAAAATTAAATAAAAGTACCTATAGTAACTGTTGTTGTCAATGCAAACAAGTTTAATTGCTTCTTTGGGTAGTCACAAGATGTTTCTTTACGTAGCCCAGGGACTTACAAAGATATATTATATGTATACCTACTAGATGCGCCCCGCGATGTTACCCGCGCTAACCCGAGATAAAAAGTACCTTATGTGTTGATCTAAGGTCTAAGCTACCTTCATAACGAATTTCATCCAAATCGGTTCAGCTGTTTGTGCGTGAAAGAGTAATAAACATCCATACATACTCACAGACTTTCGCGTTTATAATATTAGTAGGATGCTCAACATCATCAACAACTTTTACTAGAGGCTCAACTACCAAATGACAAAAAAATGCCGCTCCGTGCCTACATTTTGTCGTAGAGTCAATTTTTAGGGTTCCGTACCTCAAAAGGAAAAAACGGAACCCTTATAAGATCACTTTGTTGTCCGTCTGTGGGTATGTTAAGACTCTTTATCTCGGGAACGCGTAAAGATAACGAGTTGAAATTTAAACTGTATACGTATATCTATGGTGTCTTGTAGTTGTATAAAAGAAAAACTTCTCAGTTATCGTTAAAAAAATTAGAGCAGTTTATGTCGTAAAAATCCGCATATTTCGACACTCACAAAAATTAAAACCTACAGGGTACTTCCCGTTGACATAGAACTATGAAATTTAGGTAGAAGCATTGTCTCAAAGTACACCTATAGGAATAAATCTAAAAACTGTACATTTTTATTTAAATCACGAAAAATAAGGCCTCAAAATTCACAAAATATTGGTTCAAAATTCAGTGAGTAGGTAAGTCGTATCATGTAAGGTATCATATAAAAGAACTTCAAAACACATGCTAAAACAGGGTTTTAATTATTTTAACAATGTGTAATTTTCGATGCATAACGAGAAAAGTGAAAAAGAAAAAAACACTTTTGTCGATGGTTATAGTATAGAGATTTTAACAACTTACTTCCCGATTTTGTGAAAGTTTTTGGATTTGTACGGAACCCTCGGTGTGCGAGCCTGACTCGCACTTGTCCGGTTTTTTTGTATGGCAAAGCTGAGGTTTTTTCGTGAATTTGAATTTAGTCATAAATTATCAAAAGTTGTTCATAAATAAATGATTACGTATTGAGTAGTGTATAGTTTAAGTACTAAGTAGGTATGTCCGGTGAAATAATGTACATTTTTTTACTTACATAGAGAAGATTTATTCGTATAGCTCAAATCACAGTATCTTAACGCAAAAAATGTTAATTAATATGATTAACAAACTGATGGGTTTCTCGTGGGTCGCGAAGTTTGTTTCTGAAACAAGCAAAATATACAATTATGAAAATAAAACGTCTTTTTAGGATCTCGGTGGTTTTAAGTAGGTAAAACTAGAGCTACCTAATGATAATTGTAGTTGTCGTTGACATAGGTAAAATTTAGGCAGGTAGGTAAAGTTTTATAATTTAAGTTACCAAAAATTGCATGTCTATCCTAGCAGACAAACTATTAAGAATATTTGTACCAGAATGTGAATATTAGTTTTTCTTTACTTTCTTAACCTGTGGTCCGTAAGTATGAGTATGTGTATGAGGGTCCGCCGTCTTATCTATGAATATAAGGTTATTAAGGTGTATTAAATAAGTATTAAGGGAGTCCTTGAAACTGTGCTTAATTTTCGTTTCGGTTCGCGGACTGAAAAAGGTTAAGAAACGCTGCCCTCAGTGATAAAACAATATAAATCTAAGTACAAAAAGTTTTAGAACACTGAAAAATATATTAACCATGACATTTCACTCAGTCTCTGGGTTCGCGTGCGTCCTACACTTACAAAGTAAATATCTGTAATAGCAGAATAAGTAGGTAGATCTTAATTTTAGCTTCGGAGGCCCTGACTCGTAAAACCATGTATAATACGCCTGTGCGAAGCTGGGGCGGGTCGCTAGTTTTCAATAAATAATTCACAATGACCCGTTTTCTCGAATCTCGACGTTATATCACCTAATTAAGCACTTTGTCATCGCGCGGCTTTGTAGTCAGCTTGAAAATGGCTTACGACTAACTAAAAATCTTGCCCACTACGTAGCTTGGGTAAGGTTTTGGCTCGGGCACTTTTTGCACGATTGTGACTGACTATAGATATTTGCTCGAAGAATATTTCACGTACCCACGACTACTGTCCGTTCGCGTCGGTGCGAGCCGATGCTGGCGACGCATCGCAGCTTCATCCTCGCCTTGGCAGGCGCTCGGAGGCCCAGCGTCGACACCAGCAGCCCTTGAGGCGCTGGCCGAGCTCCATACGCTATCAGCCACGATCTGTCTGTCACCTTTAGGGATATAAAAATCTTTTGAGTATTGACATAATTTTAAAGTAACAATCCATCCATCCATCCATCCATCATCCGTAATACGTCCACTACTGGACATAGGCCTCCCCTGTGGATATTCAATGAGGCCGGTTGGAAGCGGCCTGCTTCCAGCGCGTTCCTGCGATCTTTATTCTATCGTTAGTCCACCTAGTCGGTGGACGTCCTACGCTGCGCTTGCTGGCCCGTGGTCTCCATTGATAACTCTTGGCTTAGGCAATGGGCAGGGCACATAGTTCGGAGAACGGATGACCGATGGGGCAGTAAAGCACTCGAAGTAACAATGGGTAAGGGTAGCGTAGCACGTAGAACTGATAAACCGATACCTTGAAGTTCTCAAAAAGAGACTATGTACTGGTAAGCGCAGTAGACACGGGATAAACATTATATTGTTATGATTTCAGGAACGCACTGCATGTGAGCTATATTCAGCTGGTACCGTAGAAATATAATGGATCTACCTACGTCTTCTACAATTGTTTGTAGCCCGTGGTCCTACCAGATGTAAAACCACGGGCACGAAATTTTTTCCCGTTTCCAAGCACTTTAGTAGATTATTGTTACTATTATTTAGAGCCTGTATTGTCCCACTGCTGGGCAAAGGCCTCCCTTCCCTCCTTCCGGACTACGCGATCTACTGCGTTGGTGGCCCAGTATATGTCATGCGAGCGCGGTTCATCGCGCCACCTGCGTCTGGGTTGACCCAAAGGTCGTTTGGATTTTGGAATCCAGTCGGTGGTGACCTTTGCCCAGCTCGTCCGTCGTCCGGCGAAAGACGTGTCCCGCCCAATCCCTTTAGTAGAACTACGGGAAAAAAATCGTGCCTGTGGTCCTACTAATATTGCAGGATGATGATGATTGACATCACTATTGTAATTAGGTATAGATAGGTACTGTTTGTATTATATCCAAGTAATACCTAAGCTAAAAGAAGCTGTTACTCATTATTACCATTTTAAATATCGAAACAATCCTGAAATGAAAAAAATAATAACATCTGGGACTGTAGAGTAGGTACCATCTATTAGTCGGTCGATAATGGGCAAAGCCATCCTACCTACCAACCTACCCAAATATCTTCTTACCCTTAGATTAATTCATCTACAGTCCATCAAATCTAAGAGGTACCGTTTGACGTTTCATATTTTTTCATCCCATCCCTATCATTCAATTGTCAGAACTGTCAAACGGTACTTCTTAGATTTGACGGACTGCGTCAAATCTAAGAAGTACCGTTTGACAGTTCTGACAATTGAATGATAGGGATGGGATGAAAAAATATGAAACGTCAAACGGTACCTCTTAGATTTGATGGACTGTAAGTCAATCTAAGTTCTCACCTTTTGGCCATCAATGACCCACTGCAGGTCCGGCGCGGGGAATGACTTGGCAGAGGAACAGTTGACGTCGAGCTGGTCTTGCAGATTGTAGCCACGATCATGGCCTGTGATGAACGGGCTTTCTCGCGGGAAAACTGAAACGCGTAAGCAGATATTTGTTATATTTCTAGCAATCATCTTTCAAGAGTAGCCTTGATGACGTAGGTATGTCCAACAATGGAATATTAGGCTGACATAGCAGTTTCCAATTCGAAAAAGAGGTGTTTTAAGATTAACGGTTGTCTACAAAGAGAGTTATCTGTGGATCCCACGCTTATTCTGCGCTAGGTCGAAAGGGGATGATTAAGACTATCATTATGAACAACTTTTACTGTAGGGCCATCCCGGAAGCGTATTGCCAAACTGTATACTGACCCAGACCGGGGTTTCTCTGAGTTCGATCGTAGTTTGCCTTTGTAGTTGAAGAGCAAATTGTATACCTATTCAGAGAGTGTCTGAATCAAAATACATTTTGCTCTAAAATACTAGAGCAAAATACATACGAGTCCAGACGTCCATACTTTTCAAAGTTTGGTGTAGTATGTAATGTGGCATCATGATGGCATAGATTATTTAGTTTCGAGCAAAATGCATACGAGCGCACACACGGAGAGAAACGGTCTTTATTTAATAGTGTAAAAACAGAGTTAACTTTTAAAAATAAACCGACTTCATAACTGTTATTTAAAGATCGGTGTAGGCCTTAATAAATAATTGGAATCAAATTGTCACTTGACTTATAATTTTCGATTGGGAAATAAAGCACAAAAGGCGTGGCGTCCATCTCTTGCTGTTTAACTATGAAACACGACGTATAGTTAGTTGGTTACAGATATTCACGTGTCACAGTTTGCTTTACATACCTTCGAGCAAAATGCGTACCTACCATCTCAGACTGTTCTGAGCTCGTATGTACTTTGATCAAATTTTTATGTGATTTCAATGAGCACGACGTAGTTCAGTACAGACTATGGGTGTCTGGGTCAGTATATAGTTTGGCAATACGCATCCCGGAATTCGAGAATAAAACCAGCATTTCCATACAAAATTGCAACTCGGCATCAACAAAATGTATGCAACAGCAGATTATTTTCTCGAATTTCGGGTTGGCCCTTTATAAAAAGTTGTTCATAATCATGATCTGAATCACCTCCTTTCGGCTTAGTATATCAATTCTGGATAACCCTGTATAAGTAGATTTATCTCCCAAAATAATGACACCAATTTAATGATTTTTTATTTAGATTCCGAAGCTGGTACCTAATCAAGATAGCTCTTAGCTGTCGAAATTTTGTAAAATAAAATTGTCCATGGTCACCCAAGCTTGCTCAAGCTTATCCAGAATTTATTTTTATCCTGGTTTATATTGGCTCAAGTTTACTCTACATTTTGGTAGATCCTAGTACCTAGGTCAAATACATTAACTATGCTATGTTTTTACTATCTTTATCCTAGCCGATGTCCATTTATAACCTGTGTTAAGGTCACAGCGATTATTAGGTACTTCTTGTTTCGTTTGTTGTTACGTCGTACAAAAAATACGTCCACCTTCCCATCAGTCATTGGTACTATTAAGGTAGATTAGCCAGACAATACCAAGGCCATGAATGTCGAATATGTATCCTAGATGGAAGTAGTTACATTGTGAGTAGATAGGTTATAGGTAAAAGCAGATCGATTGTTTGGATTGACATGATTGTATTTTTCAGGCTACCCGAAGACTTCTTACATAATACGCCTGTTCCTTAGATAATCTAAGTCTAAGTCAATTATTAATCTAAGGCCTGTTCATTAGATTTTTCCTAAGCCGTACAGATTTTCTTTAATAATAACTGAGAACTTACTCTATTTCATACGTGCTACGAGGAGCTACGTATGAGCTACGAGTAATACATTAAAAAAACACCTCTTTACATCGAGGGTTGAAAATACTTAGCGTCTTAAGAATTAACAGTTTACTAAGGCATAAAGTAAATACAATAACAATATTCTTGCATTTGTAGAAGCTCAACTTTTCATGGCAGAAGTTACTTCTACAGCGTGGGTTTTAACTTTTTCAGTCTTAATGGTTAAGTACCTCTACCTACTGACAATTTTTTTTATTATATTAATTTTATATCATTTTAGCGATTCATATAAGCTAATTAATGATTAGAAAGAGGTGTTTGGAGACACTAGCCATCAAGACTTATTAAGTTAAGATTCGACACTGTAAAAATTCGAAGCCGTAGTGGTAGTAATACCCGCCTTACAATCGTGAGGTCGTGGGTTCAAACCCCGGTCCCGTACCAATGAGTTCTTCGGAATTTAACACCATTTCGGTGTTACTTTCGGTGAAAGAAAACATCCTGCTATCATCCGTAGAAGAGATTCGATGGCGTATGTTGTTAATCCAACCAACCCGCACTGGATCAGCGTGGTGGATATGGCCCAGTCACTCTTCATGGGTAGGCATATGTCCTGCAGTGGACTATTAAAAGGCTGATATAGTACAGTGCAGTACTGTAAAAATTCTAGATTATTTCCCAAAATCTAGCTTCCAGTTCAACAAATATCCACCACAAAGTCTCCAACTCAGCCGTTTAAAAATCATAACTGTGATAAATGTTTGTTATTTTGTACGTTTTTGAGGTTCTTCCGTCATAAAGAGAAATAATGGTGCGTATACGAAAATTATGAGCCGTTACTTTTATGTTTCAATTTTGTTAGCAGAATTGAATTTCGGGCGGATAGGCTGTTTGACGTTCAGAGAGGAGTGCCTACAGGGTGTATCACGATGGACGTTAAATCTGATCACACCATAATCGCTAGAACCCACTCTTTGAACCCTTCGCTGAGCGTCGGCCTGAGAGCTTCACTTAACTTGATTTAGATACATTTTTGTTGCTTATTATTTCCGTCCCTTTAACTTACCCTTGGGAGTTTTAAAGCCAAATGTCTTCTTCGAAATGGGACTTTTTTACTTTACTACTCGTAGGTATGTTTTTTGAAAGTAAATTTATGTTTGCGTGTCGACAAAAAATGTTAGGTACATAGATTAGATAGAGTAAAAGACAAAGGTTTTGAATTTGAGTTACAAGAAGCAGACGATAAAATAATCTTAGAAACTAACGAGATTTTTGCATGTATTAGGGTCAATTTCACCGATAATATTATAGAACGCGTTCAACTAAACTCGGTTTTGCTTGAACGAGTTCAAATATTGAATTTGATCTAGATCAAAGCCAAATCCATTTCACCAGCACAATTTTGATCGCGTTCAAGTAAACTAAGTTCACGTAATACTGATTAAAAAGGAGACACGCAGTGATTCCTTGAAAAATATTATAAAACAGGTTGTTAATTAGAAAATACCACGATAATACGTAACAAACAAACTAAAAATGTTATACAATCCTTACATTTCTGAAGGAAACCGTAATTTATCTTCAATTGAGTTCAAAACGGATAAAACTGTAGGTTCCGTGAGACGAAATCTTGTGACGAAATCTTTATCATCAAGGATGTCGAAGTGTTCTTCCCTTTCGCGAATCCATCTCGGGCGTCTTGAGCGATAAACATAATAATATTCTTCTTCATCACTATCCTCAAAAGCTAAAGCTAGTGCTCGTTCCATTTTTCACCAAATATATCTTTAAAATTTATGGAAAAGTATGTATAATATTTGTAAATAGTAGGCATATACTGTATCGTAAACCGTAGTTGTCAAATCACGTTTGAACGCGTTCAAAGAACTAAACCCTCGAAAATCGGCGGTTCAACACTTGAACTCGTTTAAGACTAAACTTCGTTCAATTTACGTTGGTGAAATCCGAAATGTAGTTTTGATCTCAGTTAAACTCTTAAACTCGGTTCAGGACAGATTGATCGCGTTCAGTTTGAACGGTGAAATCGGCCCTTAGACTCGGAGCAAATAAAAAAAAACATTTTTTTTATCTGAAGTACTAGGTTAATATGTTATACCCCAACAATATAAGCGACATTCTTCGTTCAACTTTGCACTAAATTTGAGATCACATTTTTTATTTTATTAGGTTAAGGGTTAGGTTAGGTTAAGGGTTAAATTGTCAAATGACACTGACATTTACTATTCTTGTTTCTATTGTATTAATCTTGTTTTTGTTAATTTGTTGTAGGTATTTGATAATTTTTAGTTGTATTTTGATAAATTTTAAGTATTTTGATATAAAATTTAATTTTAAGTAATAATTCTATAAGCATATTATAAAAGCAAACATGTAATTTGTCTACGAAATAAAGAGAATTTGACTTTGACTTGAAGGGCCCCTTATTGAGCATAAATATTTCAAAATGTGGACAGATCCAGGTAGAGCTTCAAGCGCCATTATAAAAAAAAGTTTCTGACTAGAGACTTTATACTGGGTAACCAGACCCAGTGTAGAGTCTCCACCCGTTGTTTATAGTAATACCCAGTATAAGCTACTTACAGTAGACTTCCATGTAGGCTTCAGCCTGTGCAGAGTGGAATGAGGGTGCCTCTTCTGAAACCTCGCAGCGGTACAGACCCCGCGACTTCAGGGTTAGCTCCCGAAGGTGCACACGACGGGCAGTGGACTTTTCTAGCTGTGTACATTTAAAAAATATTACATTTGAACGAAACCATTGATAGCATTTCATTTCTATATTGAGGTAAACGTAGATTCAACTTGAAAGGTGCGTATAATAATAATCACCACTAACAAACTAGATTAGATTGTTGTTAGATCCCCTTATAACAAACTCTACCTTAAAACATGTCATTATCTTAAATTGCGATTCTAAGTAATCCTTCGTAACTAGGTATCATAATACCTACACATAGCTCTCGATAGGTACACGATGAAAGTAATCGGTATCTCCACTATCGAAGCCTACGCTCTCAAATCAACTAGACTATCTCCCCAGAAGCCACAATACCCTATCTTGTTACAAGGCTACAACTTTAGTGTAATAAAGTTGTTAACATACGACCATCTGCCAACAATGACGGTTCCTTCCCAAACTTGCGGTGTAGTCGGTCGCTCACGTATTTATGAACTCTTGAGTTGCCGGCCAAAGACTTATACTCGTACTTTCTCGTAAGGATTGGCCCAATCAATAAATAATAAAATTAGTTAAACATTTTTTTCTACATATTGGAATTATATTATTTGAAAGAAATACATTTGAATCAAATGCTGTACTGTACAGGCCTTTTAATAGACCACTGCTGAACATAGGCCTACCCACATAGGGTGATTGGGCCATACCCACAATCCTGGCCCCGCGCGGATTAGAGCTGAAATGAGACGCTAAGACCGAAATTTGTATCGACATGACAACAACCTTTACTTCGCTTTGACGGAGAGAGAGAAGCTTACCAAGCACGGTTCAAACTACTCTATTTTAGAGTGAGACATCACTATTGTCTTGATGTTTGAGTGCGAAAGTCTTTTCGTTTTTTCCGTGTTAGGACAAAATAGGTACTTAAAATTGTATTACGCAATTAATTTATTCGTTTATAATCTACTTCAAAATACGCATTCAATTATTTTCATTAATTGATTCGTTATGGTGATCACTGCTAATGTAATTATGTGTTAAGTTATGGGTTTCCATTGCATGCAACTAATGTTTTCATTTTACTCAGTTAATTTATTCGTTTGTAATCCACTTCAAAATACGCATTCAATTATTTTCATTAATTGATTCGTTATGGTGATCACTGCTAATGTTATTGTGTTAAGTTATGACTTGTTTAATTAATTGTGTTCATTTTACGCTGTGCACTTTCGGCGCCTTGGATCTTTTTGATTTCCGCGATTAAGTTTTCGTTGCTCACAAGTAGCGTACCTATTGACCTATACCTATTATTTTGTACCTATTGACTGCCTCGGTGGCTCAGTTGTTAGTGACCCTAACTTCTGGAGCAAAGAGGCGTGGGTTCGATCCCCACCCAGGGCAAATATTTATGTGATGAACATAAGTATTTGCTCTGTGTCTGAGTGTTATTTAGTTACTATATATATAAGTATGTATTTAAAAAAAATAAGTATATGTAGTATATCAGTCTCTGGCAGCCATATCACAAGCTTAGTTTGGGGTCAGAGGCCGTGTGTAAGATGTCCCAAAAATATTTATTTATTACGTGGAAAAAATTGATTACCAGATTCTGTATTTTTTCTTTAGGGGGTAAATAGATCAGTAAGGTTTCTTACTTCATTGTTTCTGATATCTGTCAGTGTCCATCACCCAAAAGTTATCTCGATAACATCTACCAATCGGTATACCGATTTACGTCGAGCCCTTAGGACCTAACGTACCTATATACTTTACGAGCGAGCTGAGGTCTCAAAGTACTATATTATATACCTTCCTAGATGCTGGTACCTACTAGTAGTAAGCTCTTTGTCTCAAACCTCTACTACGAACGACCACGCTACGTGACACGTGCCTGATTCAAACCTATTCGAATTTGCTTTGAACTATTAAGTACTTGGTCTTATAGAGGTAGTTAATGAATAACGTTAAAGATCTACTGAAGGGTACTTACAGTGGTTTCCAAGTTTTCATTGATATTTCTAAATTGCAGTACAGATTTTAGTGAAATAAAAATCTTCAATTTATTGAAAATAAATTAACATTCCGTCCTTTGTATGCATCAACATGTTTTTAACGTGCCCGAAGTAACTGGCCGTAGATGTCAAAAGTATAATAAGTGCTTTATGAGGTGTTACCTTCCAAATCGTAGCCAAAGGTGAGAGGTGCAGAGCAATAATTATGATGAAATATGTATAATGAATTACAAAGAGTTCATCTTACTGGCATCATTGAAAGCGTTTAGATGTACAAATGCCCTTTAACCAGGGAAAACCAAAGCTCATGCCGGTTACTGCAGAAGAGAAATCTGTGATGTTTTATTTTTCATTACGGCACTTCGCGTCGTGGTCTCGTAGACGCTCATTGATATTTTTGTATTTGTTATAATAACTGCGAATAATCTACTAATCATACTATTTACAAAACTTAAAAAACAAAAAAAAAAAACTAAAATAACCCATGTAAAATAAAATAAATAATCTAAACTCTAATAAACCTATCTAAACTAAATTATCCTATCATAATTATCTTGATATGGATTCATCGTACTACTCACTCACCTCAACCCTACGTCCAACTGACGCGGTGCTGTGGCGGCCATAGTCTAGGCATGTACCTACCGATAGAATTCCCCAGTGTCTTGGTATCTGTTGATCGAGTCACACTTGATGCAAACCGCTTCTCAACCGGCGGTTTAAAAGCCGATTTATGTAGTCCAGACTTATGTCCAGAAGTAAACGTCCTACGGCTGATATAACATAAATTAGGTTAGCTACTTACGTCAACTCTAACATCGTCTAGCTGATGCGCTTGCTGCGGCAGCCGTAGTCTTGGCATGTACAGATAGAACTCTTCAGTATCTCAGTACCACTTGACCGAGTACAGTCTGCTGCCTTAAGTCAAGTCATAGTCACAGGTGAGAGTGAGAGGCAAGGTGAGCAGACAATCGGAACCGCTAGGTACAAGCCACGCTAAACTGGGGCCTTATTGTGTAAGCGCTCTGACGTTATCGGCTTCGCTTTTCCTCCCGCTCGCTCTCGTGCGTGAGTAACTGGGCGAGCTGGAGAAAAAGCGAAGCCGAACGTCAGAGCGCTTACACAATAAGGCCCCAGGTCTTATTCGAAAGCTATAGAGGAAGTTTGTCTCCAGAAGTGGACGTCTTACCGCTCGGCCACGATCACGCCGATACGAGCGGCAGCGTGGCGCAGCACTTCAAGCGGTAAAGAAACGTACCAAAATATTCGAGTGACGCTACCGAGTCGTAGCGTACGTTCCTATCGCTACGAGCGCTCTTAGACCGGCCACCGCCGCCGCTGTCATTGCATATCTATTATGCAAGATCTCGGTACCACTTGACCGAGTACAGTCTACATCCTTCCAGTAGTTCGTAGTGACTAGAGAGAGTGTCAAAGTGGACAGACAATAGGAACCGCCAGATGCAAGACACGTTCAACTGGTCTTATTTGAAAGCCACAGACGAAGCCTGTCCAGTAGAGAGGTCTTACCGTTCGGCCACGAACAAGAAGATTTGAGGGGTAGCGCGGCGTAAAGCTACGAACGGTAGATGCTACGAGGTAGATGCTACGACGTAGTACCTACCGCTCCGAGCGCTCGTAGACTCTACTGCAGGTGCCATTGCTGCTAAAGTCCAAACTCATGACCGAGTGGTTCCAGCTGATTTGATGTCCAACTGATGCGCGTGCTGTGGCGGCCTCAACCGCGGCATGCACCGGTAGAACTCTTCAGTATCTCGGTACCACTTGACTGAGTACAGTCTGCCGCCTTCCAAGTCATAGTTACTAGTGAGAGTGGCAAGGTGGACAGACAATCGGAACCGCTAGATGCAAGCCACGTTAAAATGGTCTTATTTAAAAGCCATAGAAAAAGCTTGTGTCCAAAACTGGACGTCTTACCGCTCGATCAGGACCACGCTGCTATGAGCGGTATGCAGGACGCGGAGCGACGAGCGGTAAAGAACCAATGTACCAAAATATTCGAATGACGCTGCGATGCGACGTACCTACCGCTCCGAGCGCTCGTAGACCCTGTCGCTGCCGCTGCTGCTAAAGTCCGAACACGTGGCCGTGTTTAGTTACTCACGTCAACTCTAACTCCGTCTAACTGATGCGCGTGCTGCGGCGGCCTCAACCGTGGCATGTACCGGTAAAACTCTTCAGTGTCTCGGTACCACTTGACCGAGTACAGTCTGCCGCCTTCCAAGTCGTAGTCACAGGTGAGAGTGGCGGACTCGCCGCGCTGCTTCAACGCTGGCACTGTTAGTCCAACCACTCGTAGACAGATTGATACTGAGAACACATATATGTAACTGTTACCAGCCTATTTTCAACAGTCCACTGCAGGACGTAGGCCTACCCACGAAGGGCGATTGGGTCATATCCACCACGCTGGCCCAGTGCGGGTTGGTGGATTCACAAACGCCATCGAATTTCTTCTACGGACGTATGCAGGTTGCCTCGCGATGTTTTCCTTCACCGAAAAGCCCGTGGTGTGAAATTCCGTACATAAATTCCAAGGAATTCATTGGTACGGGATCGGGATTTGAACCCACGGCCTCACGATTGTAAGGCAGGTGTCATTACCACTAGACCACCACGGCTTATGAACACATATAATAGATATATATATATATATATGTGTTCCTTATTATTTTCTTTTGATTCATAAACATTTAGTGTAACAGTGTTTGTTATCGAATCCCTCCAAAACGGTTTGAGCAATATTAATGTTTTTTTTTGTGGTCGTACGCTATCTACGCATTATAATTAGTAGTCTTGTACACGGATGGCGCTGATAGCTAGTAGTACAGTTTAATTACTAGTACAGGCACCAGCCAGACCCTTAAGTCATTTACGTAATTATGTTTGACTCTGGATTATGTATAATTACGTCTAAGTAGTATTTTGTATCTTTCAGCATATTTTATATTTAATAGTGTTTTTTTTGTAATGCGGGGGTTGATATATCATTATTTATTTATATACATCTAGGTTATAAGGGCCTCTAAAAAGGTTTTTAGATAAGAAATCAATTATTACATTGTTGTTGTTGAAATTTATAATACGGATTTCGATGCTCTTTAGAGAGATCAAGAAATCAACTTTAATTTTTGAACTGTTTCGCCTTGTTTTGACCGGTGTAACAAAAATATTAGTTACTTTTGATAATTCAAATTTGATTGGATGAATTAAATCATTTAGTGATTGTGTGGAGTTGAGTAAATAAAATCAATCAATGTATCTATAAAACTATAATTTTATGTACATTTGTAAACTTTTTTTTACTGGCAAGTGCCTTTATTAACTACAACAAAATACAATACTACTACTACCTATGCTAAAACTACATAATTTAATTACTACCACATACAAAGCTATTGGATCGATCAAAGACCTTTGAAGGTCTAAAGATAATCCAAATGCTCCAGTTTGTAAACGTATTGGCATTGATACATAATTGTTCTTAATTGTAAAATTAGTGATAGAAAATGATTTATATTGCCACTTGCGTCAGTAACGTACTTTCTGCTATTCTGTGGTAAGGTATTTGTCATTATACGTAATGGGATGTAACAAAAAAACTATCAAAGTCACTTACCATTTATGTATGTATTGAAAAAGTAACAAACAGTCCAAAAATGCCTCATATTAAACTTATATTCACCACCACTGCATTGTCATTTATATAGCATTATATAAAAAGCTCTCGACGTCTTTTTGATATTATTTTTGAACACTAGTCTAATTGAACAGTTTTCTAATTTGATTCTAGAAAATAAAAGTGTACTTTATATTATTTGGTAACAGCACTTTGATTTAAATTTTACATTTTGTTTGTTAAGTTTATTAAATTCTATTTAATGATATTGCTTTTCACAGTATTTTTTTCGTAGCTAAGTAGCACATGAATTTAAGTGCGCATTATTTCGTAGCTACGAGTAAGTAGCACATGAATTTAAGTGCGCAATATCAGACGCAAACTGTAATATTTTTTGTTAGAAACTTTCGAGTTTCGAAAGAAGCGCGTTTTGTAACCAGCGAGCGGCTCGTGGCGCGCACTGGGTGCAACTGTTGCTACGACGTGAGCAAGGGCTGGCCAGTAAAGTCAGTATGAGCTCTCTAAAGTACTCGTATCTAACGGGGGCTTCAACTACACGTAAATTGATGCATATTAAATGTAAGTATGTAAAATGTGTTTCAACACAATGTTTTTTTAAAGGGATTAGATGCTAGTGGAGTGTAAAAAAATATTTTTTGAAACTCCCGCAACATCAATACTAGCTAACGTAATGGGGTTTTGGAAGTAGTATGTACCTTTCCGCAACACTACGTTGAATGAATGAATGTAAAATGTATTTCAAAAAATTAGGATAAGATGCTAGTGGAAAGTAAAAAATATTTTTTCGAAAACCGCGCACCATCGCTTAATACTAGCTGACGTAACGGAGTTTCGGAAATGGTACGCATTCCTCCGCGATACCCCCTGAAAAAACTTCAGAAAGCCTGCATTTGGCCCCTTTATTTGACTTTAAAATATACGTCTAATTAGCTGTATTAGGTTCACAACTAAAATTTAATTAGTTTCAAAACTTTTTGAAAACTTCTTCGATTTGAATATGCCTTCCTTATACATCGCAAAAGATTGATCCCTGAAATAGACGAACGGTCAACCAAGGTACAGTGGAGATACAATACTAATTATATACCTAGGGTGTATAATTATTGATATATCTAATTATACACCTAATAATAGGGTTATTATTGCATTATTATCAGCAAGGGTCTTCATCTTTTGGCATAAATACGAAATCCAATAAACGTTTAATGCAATAAAACTTTTATTTCGTCTGTTGTAGTCGTCGATCACGATTGATCGGATCGTTTTGATTGGGTGGCGAGTCGCAGGAGAGTGATTCGATCGTTCATCCTACGTCAACCCGATCACTTACATGCCACTCGATCACCTACCGCAGGTTGGTCGCGTTGTTTGATTGACTTACACCCGAGATTATGATGAGTAGTTTCCAAACTAATTTGGAATTTAAAGCTTACGAAATAGGATAGGTACCATTTTCTTTGTAAGTATGAAGTCGTCAAATTGGGTCGATCGAGCGACACGAACTGTACCGATGCACAATCGGGTCGACAAAATGACACAAAATTAACAGACGCGCAGTTGGGTCGTTCAAACGACACAAACTTTACGATCGCACAGTCAGCTCGTTCAAAAGATCGAGTTGTTTTACCCGGGTCGTTGCAGTAGTGGGTCGGTCGCAACCCGGGTGGTAATGAACGATTGATCGACACAGTAGGTACTAGTCAGTAGGTATTGTATTACAAGCTACATTCCCCATACTGCTTATTATGTTATACGGCGCTACTTTCGTAGCCATAAACCTACGACCGAAGCAGAGTAGTGTGAATAATTAAATTTTGTTAGACAACTTTTGAGTAACGAATAGTATATAAGTACGCGCTGTGGTTTCTTTCAGAAACATTGAGATGCCTACAGCTTTTGTGCGAGAGCTAGTAATTAAAATTATTCGTGCCACAGTGGCTTGAGTAATTTAATTTTAAATATGGTGTGGAAATATAGATATACAGGGTTATTTCTAATCAATTAGCATCCTTTTAGGGGCTTATTCTGGACATCAAAACTAAAAACTCAACGAGTTTAGGCAAATCTCAAAAAAAAGTTGTTGTTCTATAAAAGAATATCGTTCAACCTCGACAAAATGTATGGAACACATGATTTTTTTAAAAATTTAGACAAAAGTCGCAGAACAAAAGTTGTTAGTTTTGATGTACAGAATAAAAAGGATGCTAATTGATTAGAAATAACCCTGTATAATTAAGATTGTTATTAAGTGAGGCGATTAATGAACTATTAAAAACTTTAAGCCGATAATGAAAATTGACAATACATGGCTCTCATAAATAACAATACTCATAAATATTGAATTAAATAAATAATATTTTAACTTCTCTATCACCGAGATTTTTTTTTCCGAAGACAACCCTAAAATCTCGTGAAAAAATAATCTGATCAACATTGTGTGGAAATATTGAAAAAAAAAATGTATATCGAATACTGACTGTCTCTTTTCCGCGATTAAGATTGACTCATTGTTAATTGGTCGTAACGATGGGTACAATAATAAATAATCGTATCCTAAAATATCCGTTTTCTAGAAAATGCTGCACAAAGTTAAGTTAGGTAAATAAATAATTATTTTGGGGCGTCTTACACTAGGCCTCTGACCCCAAACTAAGCAAAGCTTGTGATATGGCTGCTAGAGACTGATATACTATTTATACTTATTTTATATACATACTTATATAGATAGTAACTAAATGACACCAAGACACAGCAAACACTTATGTTCATCACATAAATATTTACCCAGGGTGGTGATCGAACCCACGCCTCTTTGATCCAGAAGTTAGGGTCACTAACCATTGAACCACCGAGGCAGTCAAAGGTAGGTACTTTAATCAAAATCGAAAGCATTGATCTCTATGAAAACTTTGTTTAGAAATACTCACTTACTCGGTAATTATTGATGAAACCCAATAACTTAGTCTTCAGTTCGCCCTTTTCCAGCTTCATCTATTTTCATCTACTTAAAGAATTATGTTACCGAGCCATTTCTAAGGCTTCCTCGCTTCGAAAATTAATTTTCATAATTAATTTTGAAACGTTACGTTTTCCTTGTTCAAAGGGAAGGAGTTGTATTGATTCGGTTTATTAACTGAACGTGTATGGCTAGTCTCGGTAAGATCAACTTTTTACGCAATTACCAAGAAAAAAGGTCAAATTTTTGGGATGAATTAGTACTGTAATATTGCTATGCATGCTAGTATAGGTATATGTAGAGCATAATGTTATTATTACTAAAACAAAGAATCCTACTAATATTATAGACGCGAAAATTTGTGAGGATGGATGGATGTTTGTTACTCTTTCACGCAAAAACTACTGAACGAATTGAGATGAAATTTTGCAATAATATAGCTTAAATATCAGAATAACACATAGACTACAAATTATTGCGTCAAAAATCAAAATATATGGGGGGGGAAGCCGCGGGTAAAAACTAGTAAGTAATAAAATATAATAAAAATATAACCTTTCTGAAATACAAGCTTTTGAGATCCTGGATATCATGTAGCAACAGAATGCTAGACATCAAGACAAGTAAAACGAGCCCAAACACGATAAACATCTTGTTCAGTACAGGACTTCCTATGACCACCTTCCGACTCTATCATCAGATAAGCTCCATGGTACCATATTATTGCATTGCCACGCGATATACACATGATCAAATTATCAACACACGGAAAGTTGGTCTAATTTAAGTTACAAGATTCCATCTGAACTTACGTAGCTAGGGCAGTTGCCCCGGTTGTCTTATCTTAGTATCATTTGTGGCCACTTTGAATTTTAACGATTAATTCGACAATTTAATGTTCAAATAATATAAATTAATTATAATTTGAGATTCACACAAACAACGTTTATGTTGTTACATTGTATATAACCTTTAATAAGTGTATAAATAAATAATTCTTTATTTAGCACAAAAACTTAGTTCTAAACAAAGGAACGATACTACCTGCAGTAGTCAGAAAGATTGTGTCGCGGGCAGCATCGCCAAATAATGTATGGAATAATTTTGACATCTAAATAGCCACAACTGGGTGAGTGGCCACAACTGGGGCACCTGCTATACATACATCCATTGTACGTTAAATAAAAGCTTATAAAATGACGTCCACCGACGACGTTGACTGATTGCAAAATACTGGAAGCGAGCCGCTTCTAACCAGTCTTATTGGAAGCCTAGGTCCAGCAGTAGACGTCCTACAGCTGATATAATGATGACGATGACATACAACCTCTAGCTCTAAGTCATTTTATTTGTGAAGGAGATTTAAATTGCTTATGTTTGTTTCTGTAACTACAGTCGTAATCCTATGAAGTGTAAAAAGTTAATCAAATGCATTAAAACGTCACTAAAAGTGTGTCATATTTTAAAAAGTGGAATTTTTCATTTGATTTCATACTTTAGGGAATTTAAAAAAATCAGAATAAATACATAAACTAGCAATATAACTGCTTTCTTTGCGGTATCATTTCCGTATTGAGGTTGCCTGGAAGAAATCGCTTCCAGCGATAAGGCCGTCGTTTGTTTTAACTAGGTTAAGTGACAGTTGTATTGTTTTAATATTTTCTGTTTTTGGTGTGAAACAATAAATAATTATTTATTTATTAAAGAGCAAACAAGGGGAAAAGGTTATGGCGAAAAGCGGTCCTGCTCCTGAATCAGTAAATGCGTTTCAAAACATTTATTTTTTATAATTTTTCCCGTGTTTACGCAACAAACAGTTTAGAACCACTGAATTAAACCATAAAATGATTATTGAACGACTTTAACTGCCGATTAATGCATCATTACGTTCATGCATTGCATCATTACGAAGAATTCGCAATTTCCTTCCCACTGCTACCAAAGTTGCGTTAGCACAATCCCTTCTTCTTCCGATTTTAGACTATGCCGACGCTTGCTATCTTGACTTAACCCAAGAGCAATTCGACAAGCTTGAGCGTCTCCAAAATCTATGTATACGGTTCATTTTCGGCCTCCGGAAATATGACCACATTTCCCAATTTCGTAATAAGCTCAAGTGGCTCCCCATCCGTCTTCGCCGCGATACTCACATACTTTCCCTTCTCTACAACATTCTCTTCAAACCTTCTTCTCCTTCATATTTACGCTCTCGCTTCACTTTTCTCTGTGACACTCACTCTGTCAATCTTAGATCTTCTAGCAATCTCCTTCTTTCCACTCCATCTCATTCTACTATTTTTTATGATTTTTCTTTTAGTGTCCGAGCAGTAGCGCTCTGGAATGACCTTCCTGTGACTATCAGACGTGCACAGAGCGTTGAATCTTTCAAGGCCCAGGTTCAGCAACATTATCTCGCAAAGCTCTCTCTGACCGATCCACATATCACTCCTCGTTATTAATTTGTTTGTAATATATTTACGTATAAGTATGTTTATTTTTATTGTATGTATTATTTGAAGTATTTATGTATGGCTATTATTATGTAGTTTATTTTATTGTTGATTAGGAATTTTTGGTTTTCATTATTTTATTATTATTATTTTTGTTTTTACGTTTACACCGTCCTTTTCGTATTTAGGATTCCTCGCATCCAAGAGAGGTTGTCTGGAAGAAATCGCTTTTAGCGATAAGACCGCCTTTTGTGCCTTTTCTGTCTTTGTTTCTTTTGTTATGTTTTCTTGTTGGTGTCAATAAAGTGTTGTTGTATTGTATTGTATTGTATTGTATTAATATTAATTAACCGCAGATATAACAGAAAATACGCAGCCGCTGCTTCTGGCGTTTTTAATTATGTTTACCCTTCGGTTTGTTTAAGAGGAGAACACTGATTTTCACTCCCTATTTTTTCTACGCATGTTCATAAGTGAACATGCGTAGAAAACACATGTGAGTTTTATCATGATAAGTCATGATAAAACTCACATGTGTTTTTTTCAATCCAGACTACCTGAGGCTGCATTTACACCAGAGCCGAGATACATATGTAGACGAGCAGTTTGCGAGAAATAATTGTATAATTATTTATCGCAAAAAATGGCAAAGCAGACTTCCACCTTGTACAAAATTCGAATAGTTCTCTCGAATTGCTGTATACAGTTTTTACCTTATTTTTGATTTTTCATAAACATCTCAGCTGATTTCGAAAAAAAAATTAAATAGGACGACCACCTCGGATTAAACACTTTCGAACTAAAAATAAGTTTTTAATTCGGATTAAAAATACATACAGACGAACATAGAACCTCCTGTTTGGAAGTCTGTTAAAATGCACGATACACTTGACGTAATGTCACTTCTTTGGAAGAAATTTCTAGATATTGTGTCCTGATGACATGAACTGATAGTGAGTGAAAATATCATCAATATCGTCTCATAAAAAATCGAAACTCGGAATCGACAAAATATATGAATCAGCAGATTTTTTTAGAATTCCGTGTTGGCCTCGTAGCAAAAATTGTTCATAATGATGGTCTTAATCACCCCCTTTCGGATTAGTACAGGCCAAGGAAACAACCTCGTATGGTATAAGTGAAAAAAAGAGCGTAATGCGCAGTAGCGCTCTTAATAAATTAATGCCTTAATTAAATTATGGGGCAAGTACACCGTCGTAATTATCCATTAAGTTATTTATGTATTTTTAATAAATTAATAATTCGCGGTATTCGGAAATCGCGATATCATTAGCACAATGCTGGCTTAAATTAAAATATATAGTCTGGTTATATTATGTCCAAAATAAGAAATAAAATTAATTTTCAAAATTAAAAACTCAGTTATCTATAACGATGCTCTATAATAAATCAGTCGCAAGATTTTATCTAAACAAACAATTTACTACAATAATCTACTTAAAATGTAACTACGAGTAACTGAACTTTTCATTACGATTCATTAGGAAAAGTAAAAGTTAAAATTATATTTCAATCAAAAAAAATTACAGAATTTTTTTTGTCTTTAAAATTAGTCTAAAAAATCGTACCTAATGCAATGGGCACGTATCAAGTAGGTATCGCAAATTATTCTAATCATTATCGGAAATCCGGCTTGATTTCTTCATTAAAGTAGAAGTTAGCACAAGATTATGCTATTGGTCGCTGATTACATTATACATTCATCGCTATACAGATTTACGTAAACAGCTTATTATGCGGTACCGTCCGTAATATCGCACCATTTTGCTTATGAAAGTACGTACTCAGGGAAGGACCAATAGCCCCCAAAGAGACTAAGCCACTGACAAACCGGCATAAGCTTATAACAAAAATATTAAGTTCATGCATAAAGGTCTTAACTATATTAAACTAATAAAACAGTTATGCCGTAAAATTATAAAAACTAATATAGATACATGAAACGTAACGCAGAACGAGATTATTTTTTTGTAAAAATAAGCGTGACCGACTTCAGCCGTATACAGAATTCGCGAATATTTCGCACGGATCGATGTAGCATTATTCACATTATTGTTGATTTATCGAAAATGGCTCAGCCGATTTCAATAAAATTTAAATGGGACCAATTTCGAAGTATATTCTTTCCAATAAAAAAATAATTATTGAAATCGGACTACTACGAAAAAAGGTATGCGTGGTTATACATAAAAAAAATATACGCGTCGAATTGTATACCTCCTCCGGTGGTTCGTCGGTCAAAAAAATGACGATGTTATGTCAGTGATTTAAAGAATATTTTCTATATCCCAGATAACGAACATTTTCTATATCCCGCCAGTGTTAGTTAATATGTCATTTAAATGAATATTTTCCAGTAAATTCTGCTCCTCATTTAGTCCTACGTTCGGCCCTGGTTCATCTGAACACGGCCGTTTGTGATATTCGCGGTTTAATTTAAGCTCCGAACTCGGATTTGGCTCGTATTTTTCGCGCTTGTTTACGTGGAACGATTTTAATCAGTTTTTCCATTATTAAAAACGTTATTAACGGTTTTATAACGGTTTATGGGGTTAATATCACTGCTTTTATCGGTTTAATTTATATTTCTTGACTTTGCAAAAATGTAGTTATCAAAGTGCTATAAAAACGATTTGGTTGAGTTTATTTGTAAATAAATAAGTATTTTGCACATTTTGCACAATATAGGTACCCTAAAAATATACAATATTATTCATTTGCTTGAAAACAGTAAGTTTGTATAGGCCGAGTGGCTAGTCCTTGTGCCAAACTTTTTAAGTCACCCGACTTCGCCATGAAAAATGCACTAATAATTTGATTTCAATATTTTTCTGCGTGTTAAAGTTATACTTCATCTTGTTTATTAATATACAGTATCAGCTGTATGAAAATTTGACTTTAACATTATGAAATATAATTTATTCAGCTACTTGAAAAGTAAAATCGCCAAACTTTCGCACTAACATTCATTGGACATTGAATGAGAGTAGTGCTGCTTAGAGTAGTGTTTTTTTACTCGCCTGATGGTAAGCAACGTTGTGGTCAAAGATGAAGCACGCAAGACTTAGAAAATACGTATTCACTCTGATCATGAAAAGCTTTAGGTAATATCTCTTAGGAAACACGAAAGCAGGAAGACTGTTCTATTCCCTGGCGGTACGAATCAGAAGTATTATATTATTAATCCTTGGATTACTTTTCATCGTATTTTATGGTTCGGACTTATTATATGCTCACATATTCCTTGTACCTACTATTGCTTGAATTTTACAGTTATGTGCATATTAGTTGCATGCGAGGCCGGGCTTTTTCTCATTCATAATAATTATTTTTTGCAAAAAATAGCATGACCGACTTCACCCGTGTACAAAATCATTACATATATAAAAACAAAGTCGCTTTCCGCTGTCTGTCCCCATGTATACTTATATCTTTAAAACTACGCAACGGATTTTGATGCAGTTTATTTTAATAGATAGAGTAATTCAAGAGAAATGTTTATATGTATAATACACTTATGCACAGCCTGGGCGCATCGCTAGAACGCAAATAAATAATATGCACGGATCGATGTAGCATTTTTCACATTATTGTAGATTTATCAAAAATGGCTCAACCGATTTCGATAAAATTTAAATGGGACTAATTTCGAAGTACATTCTTTTCAATAAAAAAATAATTATTGAAATCGGACTACTATAAAAAGTTATGCGTGGTTACACATAAAAAAAATATACGTTTCGAATTGTATACCTCCTCCGGTGGTTCGTCGGTCAAAAAGAGTTTATTTTTTACAAACTACAACGTAAATAATTTTCTCTATTTTGCTTAATTTGTTTTGCAAGAAATAAAGATAGAATTGAATTGGTTTATTCTACGTAAATTTGCATAGAATGATCCGATCTAGGCTGTTAGTTTCAGAACGGACGTAGCTCCAAATATACGACAACAGGAAGTGATAAAGTTAGGTATATTCCTCGCTGGGTATTGCAAAACATTGTACTGTATGTCATTTTTAATGCACACTTAGATACTTAGCGGTTCTTGAACCGGACTTATAACTTATAACTCGCATATAAATTTGTAAGTTAAAAGTTGTTAAGTTTGTGTAGGCATTAAGTTCCTAAAAACCTTAATAAGCATTTATCAACCAAGCAAGTGTAATGTATACAGAAAAGATTTTTTATATCTTTTGATTTATGTTAAATACCTCTAATTTTTTATTAGCTCTGTAAAATTACGAGATTTATAAATAAAAAAATCTTTCTACAAAACGTGTTGCTTCATATAGTTTTTGAAAATGCATTGCACATGCTGCATTTTTTATCTTCCTTAATGAAGACTGAGACTGCGAGAGCGAGATGGAAAATTTGCATAAGTATAAAACTCATGTTTAAGTAGAGTATACATTTTAATAACCTCATGAAAATCTACTACAAAAATGTACACATAAACACACAGCCACATAAGCTGTCAAAATATTATAAAAAAACATATTACCACCACAACGTCACTTACCATCAGGCAAGTTCAACCGCGGACATATTCGCAATAAAAAAAAATAGCTGTTAAACTGTTTTTGTATTGCAAAAGGAGATTTGTATACATGATAAATTGCAATTTTATTTTGCCGTGCAAAGTTCGGGTCCGGACACGTGTTTACACTGCTTTGTTACGACAGTGCTTAAAAATATACTTAAAAATAACTATTCCGCCATATTGGACGGTCCGCCATATTGGATTTAGAATGATGTCACACACCATATCGTGCATTGTCATCCAAACTAAACGTGTAAACAAAATTTCAGCTCAATCGGTTGAAGATATCTACTTCAAAATTTAGTTCAAAGATTCCACCCGAACAGACATACTTACATATATACATAAATTGCGAGTTAAATAAAAGCTTTTAAAAATACACGGCGCTGAGAGATCTAAGACTTGAGCAATACATGCATTTTAACCTTATTTTACGATTTTCTCTTTATTTTCCAAGTTTTCATTTAAAATCTTTTTACAGGAAGAATATTGATTAAAATTATCCGCATATAATAATGTTCTTTTATCCAGTCATTCTTGAATTAGTCTCGTGCTTGTAATATCTTTAAGTCTTTGTCGTTTTACAGTAGCTTCTATTGAAACTAGATAAATGAGTTTCCTTGTAATTTACCTACCGGGAATGCCAAAGGAACTTTATGTTTAAACTTACCTTTTAGTTGCCTCATAGTTTCATTTTCTTGTGTATCTCGAAATACAAAGAAAAGCGTAAGAAAGAGTTTCGAGACCGGAAAATGTAAAGTTCAGATCTAATTATAGAAAATTGTTTTTTTTTTAATTTATTATTTTGTTACTAAATTCTTAATATTGTAAATCCAATATATTATATATTATCCAAAAGCGTGTATGTGAATTTGTTTGTTCCTTGGCGACGCCATGTATAAATTTATTCTTTTGCATGGATGTAGTGCAAAAGTCGGAATGTTATAATCATTTATTTTTTATTCCGAATAAGTTTGCGCTTGACTGCATACTGCATGATGTTGCGCAGATGTGCGTTCACAGGGTGTAGCACACTTACCTAGAAGATACCTATTTACTCGGGATTTGAAGACACCCACGTTGTACTTTAGCGGGAAGACAGACTCAGGCAAAGCGTTCCACGTTCTGGGTGTTCGTATGAGGAATGAGGATTCAAAACGCTTAGTTCTAACGCGCGGTATGTCCATCATAAAAGGGTGGCGCTTTGGTCGCGTCTGTCTATTAGTGTCTATATGATAGAAAAAAGGGAAAGGGAAAGAAATTATCTAAAATATCATCAAATAAAGTAATATGGCAGATATACGTACCTTACCTTACTAGATATTTCTACTACATGCATTCATATATTTGTACATCATAATTTTATTACTGTTTTCCACAATACTTTGTACGTACCGTGTGTTTTGGCTACTTTTTAACTTCCCGTTTAATATTCTCTAAGATCTGTATCGCAGAGTATTGATATAGGGAGTGCATTATCTTGAAAGTATAATTATAGGGCATAGTCAAAAAGCTATTTTGTATTAAAATGAAACACGTCGTAGCAACTCCGCTATAACTTAGTAGGAATTGCGTTCAAAAAGCGCTTTATTCTTCACATAAAGCTGTTCCTATTTTATATATTTTTATAAATTATAGCCCGTAAACTTAAAGCATAAAACAAGAGAGGTTTATTGGTATCGCAGCGGCTACCAATGCTATAAACGAGATATCGCAACATAAATATGTGAATTGATACTTTTGAATGGCCCTATGTATGAGACGTCCAGTCCGAAGTGGTCTTTGATGGCCGAATCGATGTGGTTTATCTTCGGTAGACATAAATAAATATGGATATGGGTTTTGGAATCATGAAATAGACTATTAAGGTGCTGTTATCTTTGTGGATATAGCAGGTGATAGCGTCGGCATTCCGGATGCACCACTGTTAACTTATACAGGGTGATTGGTAAACAATTAGCGTCCTTTTATGGGCTTATTCTGTACATCAAAACTAACAACTTTTGTTCCACGACTTTTATCAAATCTCAAAAAAAATATTGTTCCATAGAAAAATATCATTCACACTTGGACAAAATGTAAGGATTAGCTGATTAAATTTTTTGAGTTTTAACAAAAGTCGCAGAACAAAAGTTGTTAATTTTGATGTACGGAATAAGTCCCTAAAAGGATGCTTATTGTTTACCAATCAGCCTGTAGATAGACTGAATCGATTTCATTCGACTTAAGATAAATTAGACTTAGATAATTTTATTGTAATACTAGCTGACACGGTGAACTTCTTTCCGCAATATCTTTATAAATTAGAGCCTATTCTGATGTCAAAACATTCCTATTGCAAATGGTCATCTCAATCCTCTCAATACTTTTTGCGTGAAAGAGTAACATACATCCATAAATACTCACAAAATTTCGCGTTTATAATATTAGTAGGATTAGAAGCAATAATACTGTGAAATTTAAAAAAACTGTTTAGGTCTTGTAAATAAGAAAAGATGAACAACTTATGAATTTTAAACATCCTAAGATAGTTTTCATAGCAATACTAAACACACTATTAACCGATTTCCAAAAAGGAGGAGGTTTGTTGTGTGTTGCGATGCATTGCGATGAACATCGATACTTGCACTAAGTAATTGTGAACCGTTTTAATATTTCTTCATTAGATAGAAAGAGTATAGAAAATGATCTCATTTAAACTTTATCGAAATCAGCAGAGGCGTTTTTGAAAAATAAACAGTAATTGAAAAATTCTATACGTGAATTTGAGCGAACTATTCGAATTGAAAGTGGATTTTTTTGTAAAAAATAATAATTATACAAGAACTTTTATTTAATCGATTTCAAAAAAGGAGGACGTTCTGTGTTCGTCTGTATGTATTTTTTTTTGTGTATGTTCATCGATAATTTCCCCAATTGCGAACCAACTCGAAGAAATATTTTTTAGATCTCAAGGGTATACTGCCGAGTTGGTTCCATTTAAATTTCCCAGTAATCGGCTGAGCAGTTTTTCAGTTCGAGCGAAATATTCGAATTTTCTACACGATGGAAGGCGGTTTGCCATTTTTTGTGAAAAATAATTATGGTTTACTCGGTGTTTTCAAAATCCTTACATTGCTTGCACTCTACGACGTAAACACACGAAGAAAATGTAACCTCCATCCATTGCATCAAGCTTTTTGCCTTAATCTGTTCTGCAATATATCAGTGGGCACAATAGCAGATAGAAACCACTGTGAGCAACAGTTAACCTAACTGGCGGCAATTTGGACCATATGAAATAGAATAAATCGACGTTGTCACTGCTACTCTACATTCAACTCTATAACTGGCGCAGTAATTTTATATTTCTTTACGATGGCTGTGTCTTTTAGGACCTTTTGTTAAGGACGAGATTTTGGTAAACTGCAACGGTTTCAGGTATATTTTAGACTCTAGTACAAGGATTTAGAATTGCAATTTCCTTGTACAGGTCATTAGGGTATGGTACTAAGCCTGATGTTTGCGAACGCAACGCAGGAGAGTTAATGGTGCAAGTGTTATTGAAGCCAGATATTGCTCTAGAAATTTAGAATTCACGTAAAATGCTACAAATGCCCCGGTTCGTTCGTGGTTCAGCATTATTTAGCAAAAGATAATCAACGCAGGACGTAATCCTACTAATATTATAAACGCGAAAATTTGTGAGGATGGATGGATGGATGGATGGATGGATGTATGGATGTTTGTTACTCTTTCACGCAAAAACTACTGAACGGATTGAGATGAAACTTTGCAATAATATAGCTTATATATCAGAATAACACATCCTACTAATATTATAAACGCGAAAGTTTGTGAGGATGGATGGATGGATGGATGGATGGATGGATGGATGTATGGATGTTTGTTACTCTTTCACGCAAAAACTACTGAACGGATTGAGATGAAACTTTGCAATAATATAGCTTATATGTCAGAATAACACATAGGCTATAAATTATAATGATATTGCGTCAAAAATCAAAATATCATGCGGGCGAAGCCGCGGGTAAAAACTAGTAGGGATATAATGGTGTAAACAACAAAGCGGAAGCTACGAATTATACATTGATCGAAGAGATAAAAAATAGCCTAAATGACTAAAAATATATAATTAGTTCGTCAGATAGATTATTCATCAAATAATTATTTTTCGCAAAAAAAATGTAACACCAACTTCCGCTGTGTACAAAATTCGAATAATTTGTTGGTTACATTTTTGTTGGTTTATCAAAACAGCTTGGCCAATTTTGATAGAAATTAAATGGGACTACCTCGGTCGGAAGTATGTGTGGAAGTATCTCTTTTAAACTACAAAGATTTTTTTTAAATCGGTTCACAATTTACGAAAATATCGATGAATATACCCGAATAAAAAAATTAAAAGCAGACGAACATAGTACCTCCTTTTTTTTGGAAGTCGGTAAAAAATATTAGTCAGGTATTAAAATAAACATTGGTGAAGGTATAGCCTGTTGAAGTTTCGCGTAACGTCATGACTAGACTACAAATTTTTGTAACGTAACGTCATGAGTCATGACTGACTTTTGGCAGAGAAGTGACGTCACGAGCCCCCACTCCCGAACTTTGACAAGGTTTATCCATGTCATTTATTTTTCGATTAACAAAAGAAGAAATACGAAAATATGCATTTTTTTTGATAATATACTCTAACTAACGGACTAATTGTAATAATGATTTTTTTTACCCAATCATCATGTTATTTTTTTTATCACATCAATAACCTAAATCGAGACGCCTAGTTTGTTAATACTCATGCATCTCATAAGTATTTTAAGTTCAAGGTACTTTAGAATATTATGTAGGTATCTATTTATATTATTTCTTCAATTCGCGTTTTTGCTAGGTAGAGAAAGTAGGTCAAAAGTGCCTGCATTTTAAATAGAGCCAGAATAATAGGAATAATTTTTTAGCATTAAAATATTATACTAGCAAAACGTTTAGAATAAATAAATAAACAAATGTCATGGGCCATTTTACACACGGTCTCTGACCCCAAACTAAGCAAATCTTGTGATACGGCTGCCAGAGACTGATATACTACATATACATATTTTAAATACATACATAGTACCTAAACAACACCCCAACATAGAGCAAACACCTATGTTCATCTAAATGCTTGCTCTGGGTGGGGATCGAACCCACGCCTCTTTGATCCAGAGGTAAGGGTTACTAACCACTGAGCCACCGAGGCAGTCAACTTAACTTTGAGTAACTTTGAGTTTTGGTAACTTTGAGTTTAGAAAAACTCAAAGTTACCTTCTTTGGCAACACGATCATCTTTTCAAGTACATTTTCGACCTTATTTTCCAGCCCGTAAAGAGTTCATTGTGTTTGTATAACAAGTGGTACTTATTCTACGATCTCTTGAGACTTAAGAATTTAATAACTTCTTGAGGAGACACTTGTTACACGGACAAAAGATCAAGATTTTAATAACACAAAACGCTACTCACTATTCTTAAAACTGTATTTTAGAAACAATAAGAAGTTATCGTGTAAAAAAGTCCAAAGGACATGTCTACAAAATGTATGGAGGCTGGTATAATAATAATCAAACATTCTAACCACAACACTCGTTACATTTCGAGAAAGTTCATATTTTTCTGAGTTTTTACATCAGTTGAAATCAAAAATGAGCCCTCAGTTTTTTAAAAATAATTTTGAATCTATTAGGATAAATAAATATATTTGGCTCAATAGGCAACACTGCCTAAGTAACCTCCAAATTGTTGAATAGAAGCATTTTTACTAGTTAGACACAGTTTTTAAGCGTTTATTTGTCACGTTGTACCTACTAACTGGTCACACTGGTCGGTTATAATTTTTAATTTTAGCAAATTATGATATGAATGTGGAAGAATTAGCTACGAATGCAAGTAAAATAACGATAGAAGCACTTTAAGTGCTAAACTAGAAAAAATACATAGCTGTATTATTGTTTTTCATACAATTTATTTTTCACATTTAAAAAAGAAATGGAGGGTTAAAAAATCCAAATTAAATATTTTTGAGAAGCCCATAAATCAAGCTTTCAAATTATGCATATATCATCTTAGTCCGATTTTTCTCTGAATAATATACCACTTGTGGACGTCACCTTTAGTCAAAGATTGTACTTGGTTACTTCATTGTACTTGTACATGTACACACATAGGGTAGCTAGCCATGTTGTCAGTTTTTAAGCCACCTCAAGAACGTTTACCCACTGACAAGGTTAAACGGTTAAAACATCCGAATCTAAGATTTTACGAGTCATCCAAGCCACAGTAGCACTCAGTTCGAAATGCCAACTGCGGTTACCTATCCAAAGACTGACCCTGGCGAGCGTAGAATAGCAGCTTTTGAATGTAATTTATTGTTTATCGCCCTTAAATTCTGGACCGGATTTTTAATACCTCTTTGCTGATTTTGCTTTGATTTAATAATCACGCCAGTTGCTTCATACTGTTTTCTTTGTTTTCTGTATTATGCAATGTGTGTGAATCATTAAATAGTTAACGATTATCAAAGATTCACGGTAATCACAGTTATTTGTAACCATATCCACCATGCTGGCCCGCGTCGTATTGGTCGATTTAATTACGCCATCAATTTCTGCTACGGATGTACTTGCATGCGGGTTGCTTTACAATGTAACTTTAACTTCACCGAAAGCCAGTGGTACATGGTCGATTCAGAATCCTCTCTAAAACCGTAGCACTGTAGAGCATTCTCGTAGCAACGTAGCCATAGCGTAGAGCTTATGCTACGCTGTTTCTGACAATTTCTTTGCAGATCAGTTTCAAATACTAAAGGGCATTTATAACATTGCAAGTTAAATAGAAGCTTTAAAAAAGCGTTCAGTCTTTGAATGTACGTGCTAAAGTCACGCACTGTACAGCGTACAGTGAAATAACAAAATGTTATTGTTAAATTAAAAATATCTCTATCCCGGTTATTTTAACCATTTAGCCATGTCAGGTGGCTTAAAAACTCTGAAACCAGGGCTAGCAACAACGGACGGAGGCGGTGGGGCTGCAGGGGAAGAGGCGTGTCGGTATCGCGATGGCCGCTCTCCCTATTCTCTGCAGCCGTAGTGGCAGGCGCGGGGCCACTTTAATTGACCCGTTGCATCGGGACCAGGGCTGTCGGACACGGGTACTGTCTCATCATCCGGGTTCTTCTCCCCCCGTGTTTGGCGGGAGTGAGGGTTCCGACTCGAGCTTGCGCTCTTTTCGGAGGCTGGACGCCTCAGCTATCGAACTGAGGGGCAATGTTGGGAGGGTGCGAGTACCCTTCCCGTCCGCGAGGACGGGCGGCTTCTCTCAGCACCCTCGCTAGCCACATGTATGGCCATCGCTGGCCACATCTGGGCTTGGTTGTACTGGGGTGGCCATTCTTTGGCTTGGTGGTACTCTCTTCATTTTTTGGGCCTCATCTATTTACTGGATGCCGCTTGGTCCCTCAGAGTCCTGCCCCATGTCCGAGTCAGCCAGGAGGAGATCTCTAGGGAGGGCACGCCATGTACGTTCGTCAGGGGGGCGTGCGTGAAGCGGCGCAATGTTGTTCAGGTGGGGGTGTGGCCCATTGTCCGCGCGGGTACTGTCTGACGCCCAGTGCTGGTTGGTCTCAGGATGACGATGTATCTGGTGTTCGGCACATCGTCATTCTGGAGGGAGCTTACGCTCCGAGGGCGTAAGCTCCCTCCAGAATGACGATGTGGGGCCCGGTTTGGGCCAGCGCTGTCGGGTGCCGCGGAGGAGTGCGAAAGCGTGCCCGTAGCCCCGACACCAAGCGCAGTGGCAGAACACCCAGGGGTTTTGGTGGGTATACCGTCCAGCGATGGGCGGGGACTCCCACATAACAACCCGCCTGTCCCGAGGTGCGGTAGTATCTTTAAAAGATTTCCCCTGGACAAAAAAAAGGGCTAGCCACCCGGCCTATGAGAACTTATCTATTTTATTTATTCTTACACATATTTTACAATATCTACTAAATTTCAAACTCGGTCTGGTTATTCAACTGTACATAAGAACATGAAAAAAGACGGTAATATTTTATTCCTAACAGAACCCCCCGCACATATTGAATAAAGTGAACAAAGTGATTGAACTCTGAATTGTTCGAAAACTTTTGTTGCTCACTGTACATTGAAGATTTGAATACTAGCCGTGTACAATCGAGGCCAAAGATGAACGGAATCTTTAATTTTCAGAACGAAGGAGGAAAGCGAGACTGGAATATTTTTACTTAGATCATAAATCACGAGTCGTGTTCCAATTTTGTGTGCTTTTGCTAACTAAGGCATTGGTGTTAAGAATACAAATTATTGCTAATTTACTGAGTTGAAGATAACAATTTTGTGCCGAGATATTTTTTTTTCATCAAAGCTTAGGTATCGTCTTTCCATTTATAGTCATTAAACGAGTGTTGAATAATATGGACCGTAGATGGACCAAAGTCACTGAAATTCCTTAACTGATTATAAATCCGTTAAAATATAAAAAGTATTTATTCATCATATTATAATTTATTCTATTATAATAGTACATTATGGCACAAGTGTGCAATGTTGATGATTACCGCTGTGGCGCCATTGAGAGAGCCGAGAACGGTAATCATAAATACACACGTGTAGCATACGACGTTTTTCAACACACATGTGAATAAAATAATACTGAAAAATATTTTCAACAGTGCAAACGAGTTGTGAATAATAAATAAATAAATATTGAGGGACATCTTACACACGGTCTCTGACCCCAAACTAAGCAAAGCTTGTGATACGGCTGCCAGCGAGTGATATACTACATATGCACATTTTAAATACATACTTATATAGATATTATTATTTAAATACACCCAGACACAGAGCAAACACCTATGGTCACCACATAAATGCTTGCCCTGGGTGGGGATTGAACCCACGCCTCTTTAAGCCAGAAGTCAGGGTCACAAACCACTGAGCCACCGAGGCAATCAAAATGTTTCGAAATGGCGGAAAAAAATAATCAGTTTTCCTATGCGCACGCAATGGTAATCGACCATAGACTAAAAGAATGAGGTTTTTTTTTTGGCTTTTTGCGGATAACGTTTTAGCTACGTACAAAACGGGGAATTCCAAGTTTTCTTTATTGATTACAGAGAAAACAAAAGTTGTATTTGAGTGAAAGTTCTATTTGCTAAACACGTACTAGTTGAAATTATCTATTTAAATACGAAGTGGCATGAAATGAGCAAGCAATAGGGTACATTAATTTATTTGTACCGACTATTAAACACAATCTTTTTTGTTTTGAAATTTTTTTTAAGAACAAAGCAACTCAAGCAATAAAAATTTAAAAAAAACCTCTATAACTCACTTGTGAATAATAGCAAAGAAAAAGTCACAATTTGACTTAGTACAGGTGTCATTATGTGCCTAATTGCGGTGAAATTAGAGCCAATTTATGAGAAAGTGTGTTGAAAAAATATATATAACAATATTAATTAAGTTGTAAGTTGAATTGGCATTATTTCGGGCATAGCACTCAAAACCATGGAGTGGTTAACGCTCCTACAAACATAGGGTAAGATATTCATTCATCCATGCATAAACAAACATATAACCGACCGAAAAATCTACGACACTCTAAGATCTATGATACTATCATTAACTCCATAAAAAAAACTGTATAAAGCTTGTCACAACTAATTGGTTTTATCGTAATCTATATAATTACAAGCGCTATTACATCGATGTATGATTATAAACCTACTAAGCTTACATAGCTAATTTAGGCCTAACCTAACTTAAACTTATTATAGCTATCTCATATCTATATAAACTTAGTGTGTTGAATCAAGCGATTGACCTATAAACATTAAACTGTAATCGATTCAATACTACAAGGACCGAGTACTAAAACTAAACCACTTACATAAGCATTCCCCGTGTAACTGACCTATTGAGCTTAAAGTGGAATAATTGCGTACATTAGTCCAACGATTCTGTTAGCCGCCCTTTGACGGCACATTACGTGTTCACAAGTTATAGTTCAAAGGCGACACTTGAATTGCAACTCTTGCCTATTTTTTTCTTTGAATTTATATGGTTGTTACGTGAGACGTGAATCTTGTTAAGTTGTTTTATATTTAGAGGTTTTCGTAACGTTGCGCGTAACGTGATGGTTACGTATTTTGGAAAGGGTTGTTTTGATTCAAATTGTTTTCGGTCTTTTATTTAGGAGGTGTGAGAGTGAGCAAAATTATCAGAAGTATTGTAGAAAATTAATTTAATTGTGCGTACCTGAGATCAGACAAAGCTAGGGATGGTCTAAAAACGCTGGCGTGCCGATTTGACACTTTCTTGAAAGATTGGCTGCAATGACTGCCTTAGTGGCTCAGTGGTTAGTGACCCTGACTACGGGATCAAAGAGGCGTGGGTTTGATTCCCACCCAGGGCAAGTATTTATGTGATGAACGTAGGTGTTTGCTCTGTGTCTGGGTGTTATTTAGGTATTATCTATTAAAAATACGTATATGTAGTATATCAGTTTCTGGCAGCCAAGTAACAAGCTTTGCTTAGTTTGGGGTAAGAGACCGTGTGTAAGATGTCCCCTAATATTTATTATTATCTATTATTAAATCGCTACTTAACGCGTAACATGAATTGAAGTTGGTGGTCCTCAATGGGAGCATATATCAAGAAAAATAAACTTTAAATGCTACATTTCGAAGTAAAGTTTAATAATGAGTACACAAACTACTCTCCTCACCCGCCATCTCTCGAGATATGTTTTCGAGTTATATATTATTAACTTGAGTACATCGACTTGCCATTTTTCTTTCCTCTTGAGTATACTTGTAACAATTTATTACAATCAGTCATATTTTCCAGATTTATTTTCGCCCTCAAACATATCACTTTAATTACGTAATAAATGAATCGCCGAATAAAAATACAACAGGGTGATATAAAAATGTTAATAAATCCAAGCATCAATCAAACCAGACCGCAGGGCAATGAAAAATGAGGAATTCCATTAAATTGTGACCGCGAAATACGGCACGCGACGCAATTCGTAATTACAACATTTAAATTGCATCAATCATTCGATATCCTTTGTTTCTTTTATTTTGGAAATTATAATATTGCCTTAATTTGGTAACTAAATGCTACTCTCACGTTAAGTCGTAAATGCCATTTAATTATTGTTGGTATTTGTCCAATATTGAGACTGATTGCTGCGTGCGAGCCTCTTTTTGACTGACGAACCACCGGTATACAATTCGTATATCAATATACATACATATATTTTTTTATGTATAATCACGCATAACTTTTTTCATAGTGGTCTGATTCCAATAATTCTTTTTTTATTGGAAAGAGTATACTTCGAAATTGGTTCCATTTAAATTTTATCGAAATCGGCTCAGCCATTTTTGATAAATCAACAATAATGTGAAAAATGCTACATCGATCCGTGCGAAATAATCGCGAATTCTGTACACGGGTGAAGTCGGTCATGTTAATTTTTGCAAAAAATAATCTTGTCTTATGCAAGTAAAATTACGTCATAGTCCACCATGCTCAATAGAGTTTGTACAAAAAGAAAAGCGTCATAGGTGAGGTCGCCCGTGTGCCATTTTACTAATTTTGTTACGTTAACAACACTTCTCTGTCATTGCTAGTACAACTAAAAGTGTTAGATAATTGGTAGACACCAATTTGGTTTTCATCAATTCCCGCGTCTACCAAGTATAGTCGGTACCTTGGCTGCTGGTTAAAATTAAGATTTTTAGATTAAAATTGCGATTTTTGTTAGTTCACCGTAACGCCACGACGGTTTTTTTTTGCACATAATCTAGCCGTTTATGTTTCACTAAAGTCATTCGATAAGCATTTTAAGTCAATCATTGGATAACATCAACTTACAAATCAAAATAAATTTAGCTAAAAAAAACCGGACAAGTGCGAGTCAGGCTCGCACATCGAGGGTTCCGTACAAACAAATTGTTAAAATAATTAAAAACCTGTTTTAGCATATGCTAATGAAGTTCTTATAAATGACACCTTTCATGATACGATTTACTCACTTTGAATTTTAAGCCCATATTTTGTGAATATTGAGGCCCTATTTTTTTGTGATGTAAATAAAAATGTACAGTTTTCAGATTTATTCCTATATGTGTACTCTGAGACAATGTTTCTCGCCAAATTTCATAGTTCTATGTCAACGGGAAGTACCCTGTGGGTTTTGATTTTTGTGAGTATCGAAATATGCGGTTTTTTACGACATAAACGACTCTAATTTTTTTAAACAACAACTGAGAAGTTTTTCTTTTACACAACAGCAAGAGTTCATCGATATACGTATACTGTTTAAATTTCAATTCGATATCTTTAAACGTTTTCGAGATCTTGACATACACACAGACGGACAGACGGACAACAAAGTGATCCTATAAGGGCTCCGTTCTTTCCTTTTGAGGTATGGAACCCTAAAAAGAGTAGGTAGGGCAGAAGCAATTTTTAAAAATGTATTATCAAGAACTATATTTTAAAAATTCTAATAAAGAGTAGGCCTCATTTTGAAGACGCCATCGTAATTATAATAGCTATTTAGACTATTTCTGTTTCTTTTTCACTTTAGTCATTCAATAGAGAGACGTTGTTTTTAAACTTTCGCAATTTCAACACATGATTATTATATACTACGGGACTAATCGCGCACTAAAATTACGAGATAATAAATACCTCATCATCCCGACGTTTCGGCCGAGTGACATCGACCACGGGTAGACTCGTGGTCTACCCGTGACCACGGTCGATGTAACTCGGCCGAAACGTCGGGATGAGGCGTCGCAATGCGATGCGATGTCGCAAGTAATGCGATTTCATACGAACAGTTATATATTTTATTTTTATCACCTATAACTCTCTAAAACTCGATAAGTAATATTGGTAATTATGAAACTAAAAATGCGATTTAAACACTGCAATGTTTTTTTATCAATTAGATTTTATGCGTACTTCTACAAGTTGTAGTCTTCTATTAGGTATTTAAAATAAATAATGTAGCCCAAACTGTTTTATGCCATTAAAACACGACCCCAATGCTAAGTACCAACCACTATTGAAATCCCCCAAGTAATGAGCATGAAAAGCGAAGTTAAAGCGGCGTATAGTTCACGTAACTGCGTGGGAAAGCCAGAAAGCGTCGAATTCACCTTAGAATTCACGCCAAGAATGAAAGAGGAATCGCAAAAGGCTTTTGCTTTTGGATTGAAAATGCTGAATCATCGCGTCGAGCGCCACTACTGATGACGCGCAATAACGAGCTAGGGCGGGCTGCTATGGGAGTCGAATATTCTTTTGGAGTTTTTGAGTATGGGGTGTACAAAAGATAATGGTAACGTGATTGAACGAAATTTTAGTGCATTTTGTAGAAAATAAGAGATATTAAGTTTGAAATTGAAAACAAGAAATAAAAAAAATATTTCAATAGAATAGATTTATAATTATAGGCTTCACTGAAGTAAAGATATTTTTTAAAATAAATATAATCGATGTTATTGCTTTAAAAACAATAATGTATGTAAAATATCCGCAAACGACGTCCTAGAGGTCCCTTTTAAAAATAATACCTAAATTGTTAGTCAAAGTATTTAAGCAATTTGTTTTCCTTAAAACACATTTCAGTGCAGAAAATTACGACAGGAGGTAAATAAAATTAACACACTGAAGAGAAAAATCAACTCAACGTACTAGAGTAGAGTAAACGTCAAAGATTTTCACCAGTTTCAACATCCCTAGGGTGACGTCACAAGAACTAGTGCCTAATCTTGCGCGGGATCTCAAAAGGAGGGTTTGAAAGCATACTCGGTGTCTCGTCCTGATGAAAAACCAGCTCGAGTGTCTCCGGGCCGTTTAATATTCACCCCCATCTTTGTCTCGGGCGATTGACGAAAATCGTCGGTAGTGTGATGTGCCGTGGGCCCGCCGTCGCGATTTGTGTGCACAGGATGCTTTTTTAACGAAGCAAGCAGAGGTTAGGTTGAGTTCGTTGGGTAGCGCTTTTATACGGTAAACCTATGTTGGACAGTGGACATTTAAAAAACTACTACAGTATAGTTGGTTTGATTTGGTTGGATGAATATGTTAATTGAGTTATGGTTATTTATAAATCAATCAAGAGTACTGAGGCAGTGATCAGTGCAGGCTCCAATTGAGAGGCCTAAAAAGGTTTTTAAATCGCAATTACATACACTGATGATCCTTTAAATACATTTGTTTGTATCTCTTGATGCCAATGGGCCCGCCATCGCGATTTGTGTTCACAGGATGCATTTTGAACGAAGCAAGCAGAGGCTAGGTTGAGTTCGTTGGGTAGCGCTTTTATACGGTAAACCTATGTTGGACAGTGGACATTAAAAAAACTACCACAGTATAGTTGGTTTGATTTGGTTGGATGAATATGTTAATTGAGTTATGGTTATTTATGAATCAATCAAGAGTACTGAGACAGTGATCAGTGCAGGCTCCAATTGAGAGGCCTAAAAAGGTTTTAAATCGCAGTTATGTATACTGATGATCCTTTAAATACATTTGTTTGTATCTCTTGATGCATTGGCATCAATTGGGTGTTGGGTTGGAGTGATATTTGGCTTATGAATTGAAAGTAAGTAGAACTTGTATTTGTGTGAATTCTGAATTACTTGAGTGTGACGCATTATTTAAGCTTTACTATTATTATTCTTTTTGCAAAATAAACCTTAAACTTCGTGGTAGAGTCACAAAACTATTACGTACAATGCACATACCTACATATATAGAGTCGTAAATGAAATTTAACAGAAATTCACCCGCTGCAGCCAATGTTCTCTAAGCTCTCGAAACCAAACGAAACTATTCTAACAGTCGCTAACGCCTACCTATTAAAACTTTCTATCCAAGAAAATCTCCGCAGCAAGGAAACTGCAGTGGTTTCCAAACTAAAGCAAATTGCCTAAATTGGGACCGTTTTGTGGGCGTTAACTTAACTTTGTTACATTACAAAAGTTTTACGCTGACCGAGCAATTTAAGTTGGTGATGTAACGACTTATTTGCCTAAAGTGAGCCTGAACTCGAGTCATGTAGAAATATATGAGTCAGCATCAACAATTCAGCCTTGTGACATTCAGTATTGGACTTAAACTGCCCTTATAAAGGGTTACAGGGTAAGTCGACCTATTCCCGTTAAGGGTGTGCAGTTTACTTTGTTTCTGACTAATTTGACTATGAAATACACTATCCAAAATCCAAAAAAAAAAAAAAAAAAAAAACAGATATTTGAAAAGTATTTGAATTCAAATATCTCGAAAACTGTGAGATTTAGGATATGGTGTTTCATAGTCAAATCGGTCAGAAACGTAGTCAACTACACACGGTTAACGGGAATAGGTCGACTTACCCTGTAACCCTGTATATTGCCCCTGTACTGTACTGTACTGTATCAACCTTTTAATAGTCCACTGCAGGTCGTAAGCCTACCCACGAAGGGTGATTGGGTCATATCCACCACGCTGGCCTAGTGCGGGTTGGTGGATTCACATACGCCATCAAATTTCTTCTACGGACATATGCAGGTTGCTTCACGATATTTTCCTTCGCTAAAAAGCCAGTGGTGTTGAAATTCCTTAAATAAATTCCAATGAACTCATTAGTACGAGACCGGGATTTGAACCCATGACCTCACGATTGTAAGGCAGGTGTTACAACCTTTAGACCACCACGGTTTCTATATTGCCCCTATATATCTTCAACAAGACTGATTGGAAGGAGTTACTTACAATGCTGCGGGTTTTACGAGTTGACTTGTCCGCATTGTAGGTGGACCACAAATAATGCCAAGTCAATGGGAGGATTCTATCCATACCGCATTTAGATAACCTAAAAAGTAGGACGGATAGATGACTTTACGAGGAGGAATACTTCACGTATTATAATATCATTATCTAT
Organism: Hypomecis punctinalis; assembly: GCA_949316475.1. NCBI lineage: Eukaryota > Metazoa > Arthropoda > Insecta > Lepidoptera > Geometridae > Hypomecis > Hypomecis punctinalis. The sequence continues at coordinate 10,585,153 of OX438796.1, forward strand.
AGTGAGAGCTTTAGACAAATTTTAAGACGCTTGAAGTATCATTTTGAGTGCTGAATGCACTAAAATTTTTGGTTTCGGCCGCGTACGTAACCAATGTTCGCAACTGGTTGCGTACGAGGAGTTTTTCCGCTTCGTAGGCAACTAGATGCCAACGAAGAATATTTTTTCCGCATACGCAACCAACGACTTTTTACATTTCTTACTACATTACGTGCGAAAGACTAAAATCGGTGGTTCGTTAATCTCTCATGGCAGTACTGAATTTATGAATGCGAAATAACAATTAAAAAAACATAATAATTTAAAAACTGTCAGGTGTCACTGTGACAGATGTCATATTTTAAAATGCAAGACAAGTGTCAAAGGGACAGCTGTGAAACTCAAAAGACTCCTCGTCAACCAGTTGCGAACATTGATTGCGTACGCGGCCGACACCAAATTTTTTTTTTTGTATAAGTAGCTTTGCAGAAACGTAGATGCGATTAAAGTCAGTGAAAGATCTATAGAACCGCTCTTAGTTGCTTAGAACTTACATATCATTATGAACAAATTTACGATGAGATCTACTCCGAAATTGCAAAATAAACTCAACTGTTCTATTTATTTAGTCATTTTTTTTATTACTTCTATTCATTTTGCCTATTTGTATGGAATATATTAATAAAGTGAAAACTTTAGTGGCGTTGTGCACTTTTTGGGATGGGTAAAAAATGCTAAGCTCGCGTCATATCGTGACCTGATCAAAAGTACGTAAGACGGGTGACGTAATGTTCACGTTTTCACTTCTGCACTCCCGGAGTGCAACTTGTTGTTTTTAGGGTTCCGTACCTCAAAAGGAAAAAACGGAACCCTTATAGGATCACTTTGTTGTCCGTCTGTGTGTATGTCAAGACTCTTTATCTCGAGAACGCGTAAATATATCGAGTTGAAATTTAAACTGTATACGTATATCGATAAACTCTTGCTGTTGTGTAAAAGAAAAGAAAAACGTTTATGTCGTAAAAATACCGCATATTTCGACACTCACAAAAATCAAAACCTACAGGGTACTTCCCGTTGACGTAGAACTATGAAATTTGTCGAGAAGCATTATCTTAGAGTACACATATAGGAATAAATCTGAAAACTGTACGTTTTTATTTACATCACAAAAAATAGGGCCTCAAAATTCACAAAATATGGGCTCAAAGTTCAAACTTCATATAAAAGAACTGCATTAGCACATGCTAAAACAGGTTTTTAATTATTTTAACAATGTGTTTGTACGGAACCCTCGATATGCGAGCCTGACTTGCACTTGTCCGGTTTTTTTATTTATTTTGTGATTTCGAAGTTGGTAAATAAATGATGATATTATACACCTACCCCTGAAAGACCATACACTTTGCAAAGCAACATATTATTGTGTATTTAAGGCTAGTATTAGTGAGACGAAGAGAGTTCTAGAAATGGCTTAGGATGATAAAATGTTATGACTGGATTATCCTCAAAGTGCTAGAGTACCTGTACGTACAGCACTTAGAGAATTTTACGATAACAGTGCATTCATAAACTCATAAGCAGATGTGCGCTTATGGCGTCAATTCTGGCACTCACTGAATGAAGATAATTATAGATATGTTTTGATACCTTTTATTGTAATCATTACATTTTAAGAAAAAATGTTATCTATAATGAAGTTTATACAAGCCCTCTTAAACCAAATTGCAAATGTGTCAATTTTGATATTATACCAAAACTAAAGTTAATTATTTTATTTTTAAATCATCTTGCAAAGGGTGAAAAAAATAACACATGAAACGGTTTTATAATGTCTGTAATTCAATCTGGCAGTGTACCTATAGTCAAACGTAAAACTATACGAAATAAAAAAAAAATAGCCCTCAAAAAGCGAAGAAGTTAGGTAACATCGAAGAAAAACGTAAACATACAGACCAGCAGGCCAATCGCATTAAAAAATTACAGCTGAATCACAATTGAACTTTAACCGAACTTCAACTTTTTGTCTATTTTCGTATCGCGCTAATGATTTTGACAAAAGTTGAAACGCAACTCAATCAGAGTTGGAACGTAACCGCTGTCAAACTAACTGTTAGTGTATGAAGTTTAGCGCAATACAGAATTCTTAAAGCTGAATTAAAACTTAACTACAATTGTAACCGAACTTTAACTGAATTGCAGACGAAACGCAGCTGTTTAAAATTAGCGCGATTGGCCTGCAGTTGGGTACCTTCTCTATTGTCGAAAGTTTTCCAAATAAATCATATCTCTTACTTCCCTTAGTATTAAACAAATCTTAATCTAATAGTTAAGAATAATAGTACGATGCAACCAGAATCGACATCCTCATCTCGAGCATAAAGTCAGAAACAACAAGTAAAGTGCAAAGCGTAGTACAGACTAACCAACTCAGTCCTTTTTTGGTCAAATCAACAAACTACAATACTTCTCTGGTGACGTTTAAGAAACGTTACAGAAGCGCCCCCGTTCGAGTTTATGACTGAGTTGATCACGTGGTAGGTACTATATTATAATCTATGCATATAGCAAGAAGTACTCTACAGGGAGACATTAGAAAAGCAATATTTAACTCAATCAAACTTGCAGAGGTGGAGCAATCATATTTTATGAGACATACGAGCTTGTCGCAACTTTGCATGATTGCATGTCTAGACGTCTTTTGTTGGACTTTTGTTAATGTTCGTACTTAGAGTGAGAACTTTAGATAGTACAAGTTATTAATAAATTATCAGGTGTCTTATAAACAGAGTAAATAGGTCTTTGCAAGCATATATACAGGGTTATTGGTAATCAATTAGCATTTTTTATGGGGCTTATTGTGTACATCAACACTAACATCTTTTGTGCAACAACATTTATCTCATCACAAAAAAAATATCGTTTACCTTCGACAAAATCAAACTGTTGTTTTTTTAGTTTTGACAAAAGTCGCAAAACAAACGTTGTTAGTTTTGATGTACAGTCTAAGCCCCTAAAATAATGCCAATTACTTACCAATAACCCTGTATATTATTATGATAAAACCAAACAAAAGTTTCATTTTTTTGGGACCATGCTATTCATTTCATACGCTATCGAATTTCTTCCTTGATGTTTTAGGTTACCTAAAAGTCAGAAGCGTAGAAATTCACAGACGAGCTCCAAAGAACTTATTAGTACGGGAACGGATGGAGATTTGAACTCACGATGGCGACGTTACTATTAAATTTAATAGCCTTAAAATGAATTATTATTAAAATATAACTTTTAAATACAAGCTTTTAAGATCATGTATATCATGTAGCAACAGAGTGCTACCCAAGACAAGTAAAACGAGCCCAAACACGACGGATCTATCTCGTTTAGTACAGGAGTTCCTACGGCCACCTTCCGACTCCATCGTCAGATCAGCTCCGTGGTACCATATTATTGCGTTGTCATGCGATATACAAATGCGTGCAAAATTTCAACTCAATCGGTAACCGAGAAGTTTATCAAATTTAACTTGCAAGATTCCACCCGAACTTACATAGGTACATCCATTGCAAGTTAAATAAAAGCTTGTAAAAAGTACCACTAGGCTAGGTTTCCCACTGTCACACTATTTCTAGCACCATATTATTATAACAGCGCCATCTACTGTGATAACGGAATTTCTTTAGCGAGAAACTGTGGCGAGAAAGTCTCACTTGGTATCATCCTTTAAAAGTCGGTAATGCCATCTATTGGGGGGTGTTATTTTCTCTTACGTGACGGTAAAAACAGGGTTAGGTTGTATCCATGAGAACTTAGTTCAAAAAACTTTGTTTAGATGGAGCTCTTGCTAATTTAGAAAATTAAATACAGTCTTCGTCAAGTGTTTTCTAGTGTAGAATGGTTCAATTTCTTTGTTTCAGCATGGTAATGGTATTATTATATGCCTAGTAATAGGTAGTTTTGTTTAAATAACATTCAATTTTAAAGTAGGTTATAAACTCAAGTAGGTGCTTGGCCGACAAGAGCTTTATTTCTAGAAGATTTTGAAGAGAGTTTTTGTCAGTATTAAGTATGTAATGTTTACTTTAAGTGACAGTCAACTGGTCTTATTGGAAATCCATAGAAGAGGCGTAGGTCCAGCAGTACACGTTCTACGGATGATGATACTATAATAATCTAAATTTTCTAGTATACTATGTACTTACTAGAACATAGGTACTTACTACTTAGAATGCCTGAATTTGACTTCAAATTCACTCTGCTAAATCTCATAACTATGGTATTAGACATCTTTGTAACTTATGTGTTTCATTGTAAGTTTTCTAGTAAATAAACTTTCTTTCTTTCAATTTAAGAAACTTGTTGTTATATACGGCTAAAATTTCAAATCTTACTATTTTCAAGTCTGCGTAATGATATTGACGTCAAACCATTTCTCGACCTAAAAAGTGTTTATAAAACATCCTGGCAATAAAACAAACGTCTAAATAAATGAGGGCTTAAAAATACTGCCCACAATTATCTTACGGCTCGAATATTTCACAAACGCCACTTTTGAGGGGCCGAGACAAAAGAAAATAATAAAAGAAAACACATTGGAGGGTTTTCACAAAGTCTCTTTAAACGCGTTCTCGGCTCTTTAGAGGTTCATACCAGTAACGGCTGCGAGGCATTAAATATAATTCTCCTTTTGTTATTAACATATTTTGAAGTATTGCACTGGGAATAATATTTTGTATTGTTGTCGTTATGCGTATCTGGAAGTGGCTTTTAGCCTGCGGCTTTGCCTGTGAAAATCCTTGTGAAAATGACTTACAGACAGATAGATGGATAATATAAATTCAATTTAAAATATCTGGTTATGCCAACTATATTCTATTCAGAATTCTGTCATTAACATCATCATTATTAGGATCAATTAAGGGCAAGTTTAGTCCAACAACATGAAAAAATTTGGTACTTTTTATATGGAACTAACAATTACTTTGAGAACAATCTTGAAAAAGCAAAATAGTTGTTATATATAAAAAAAGTTCATTGGCTTTTGAGGAAACGTATGACACAACTATTGTTAACGATTTCGGTTAGTTTTAGTTTTAGGGTTACTTTTGCAGTAAAAGCTCTCTATTGAAGTATTAAAGCCATTAATTTTGAATAAGTAGATGTTGATGTATTACGTAAAATGATTGTGCATAAGTTGCCAGAGACTCGGTGCAAATATTTTATCGAGAACCAATAACATACTTTGTAATGAAATTATTATTAGTACTATTAAAATATGACATAATTGAAAAAAAAAACCGGACAACTCGGACATCGAGGGTTCTGTTCCAACCAACTTGTTAAAATAATTAAAAACCTGTTTTAGAATGTGCTAATGAAGTTATTTTATATGATATCTTACATGATATGATTTACTCACTTTGAATTTTGAACCAAATTTTGTGAATTTTGAGGCCCTATTTTTATGTGAATTAGATAAAAAAAATTATTAACATTCAATGTACAGTTTTCAGATTTATTCCTATATGTGTACTTTGAGACAATGCTCTTCGCCAAATTTCATAGTTCTATGTTAACGGGAAGTACCGTGTAGGTTTTGATTTTTGTGAGCGTTGAAATATGCGGTTTTTTACGACATAAATGGCTCTAACTTTTTTATAGTGTAACTGAGAAGCTTTTCTTTTACAAAACTGCAAGAATCCATAGGTTTACGTATGTAATTTTAAATTTCAACTCGATATCTTTACGCATTCCCGAGATAAAGAGTCTTGACATACACACAGACGGACAGACGGACAGACGGACAACAAAGTGATGCTATAAGGGTTCCGTTTTGTCCTTTTGAGGTACGGAACCCTAAAAATGAGTACAAATCATGAAAAACACGTAGGTAGGTAACAGAAAGCGTAGCATCTATTGATTCCCATCGAGCTGAACATCAGTGGACCCGTAGGGTAACCTTGCTCAATCCATCCAAACATAATGCACCGAGCACTCAGGCATGTCTACTCGCTCCAGTAATTGATCCAGTCAGCTGCCGAGCACTGTTTGATTTCAATTTAAGCGTTGTTGATGTTCGCTGTTTTGGATGCGCATTTGTCTTTCAACTTTGCCGCTCGAAATTTCGACGATGAAGGTAGTTTGCGAGTTTAATTGAGACCTCGATCGCTGTTTGTTTTGAAGATGTTTTGGTTTGCTTTCGTTGCGAAATTATGAATGCTAAGCTTTGAAGGTAGGTGGTAACCTAATTTTATAGTCTTGCGTTAAAAGGTGTCTAAGATTATACTGAAGTGCTGGTATAATAAAATACATCCTTTTACCTTAGTAAAAGGAGTAAGGATGTATTAAGAAAGAGAATTTTTTTGAAATATGCCTCGTCATTGAGACAAAAAAATCTTTTCCTTACAAACAGTATATTACAGAGAGATAGAGATTATTTACATTTTCACGATTTGGAAGTTAGTCCTATAATAATTAATAGTTGTGCATAGTTATGTATATGTATAACTCTGAAAGTCTGTGAAAAAAAAATTACGAACAATATTTTACGATATCTTATAATGAATCTATAATATACATCTGAAAGTTCGTGCATATTGCCAAAAACTCCACGTATGCAATATTTTAATGTCTTTTTTTTGTAAACTATACCTACTCTGAACAATAGTTCTTATCCTTACAATGCGAAAAATCATCGCGGACTGATCCTAGACGCCGCATCTGTAGATATTTGGTTAGCGCCGTGGATACACTGCAAGCACTGCTTAGCACAATGCAGGCTACCCAAGCATGGTCAGATTGGTTAGCTGGCCAGTCAACAGCACTAATTGGCTTCCGGCTGCAGTGGTTTGATCCACGTCAGCGCTGCTACTGCACTGTTTGCTTAAAATCATAGATCTGACGCTTCATAGGCACGATAGAGGGCGAATATTTTCAGTCAACACATTAGCTCAAGTTAATCAAGTATAACAGGTATTGTACAATTGTACCTCTAGCATAATACGACTTCATGAAAATGACATAATTATTAACTTTCAATAAATACCTGTTTCATAAGTTATGTCGAAACTTAATCGATAATAAAGCTGGAAATAGCCGTGGTGGTCTAGAGGTCAGCCGTGGTGGTCTAGAGGTAGTGACACTCGCCTTACAATCGTGAGGTCGTGGGTTCAAATCCCCGGTCCCGTACCAATGAGTTCTTTGGAATTTATGTACGGAATTTCACACCACTGGTTATTCGGTGAAGGAAAACATCGTGAGGCAACCTGCATACGCCCGTAGAAGAAATTCGATGGCGTATGTGGATCCACCAACCCGCACTGGGCCAGCGTGGTAGATATGGCCCAATCACCCTTCGTGGGTAGGCCTACGTCCTGCAGTGGACTATTAAAAAGGCTGGTACAGTACAATATAAAGCGGCATTTTAGTGTTTGTCTCCAAGTGAAATTAGGATTTATTGATGATTATAATCATGTATGTCGTACAAAAGATTAGAAAAAACAGCCCATGCTACTGGCGACATTAAAGTCTCACTTGCTTATACAACTAAACGAAACGAATGAATTATATCTTATCTTGAAAACCGCAAACAGACAATTGAGATAAGGAAAGTTCCTTAGACAATAACACGTGTGTCATTAGTGAAAAATCAAAATAAAATCACTTAGTAATACCATTTTATTAGGCTGCTCTCCTTTTGGATGTTTCTGCTTCTACTGTTCCGGCCACAATAAGTTGCTCCAGATTTTCGAGGGGTTTACGTAAAAAGCAAGTTAAATGTGGAGTCTATAAAATATTTAGTCGTTGGCCAAAATTTAGAGCTGATGATATTAGTTTCACATACGCATTATCAGGTCATTTGGCTGACGACTTTGTAGAGCCATTAATGAATGCAGTTTGCGTGCAATTGTAATTGATGCACTGGTTTGAAAGCTAGTTTGAGTGGTATTAATCACGATTATCGAATATTCAGATTTACCCAACGAGAGATTGGTTAGTCTAATTTGGGGTAGTTCTAGTTTGGCACAAAGGTAATGTGTAATGTAGAATGGATGGCAAGAAAAATGGAAGTTGGAAATTATGATATGATAAAAAAATATAGGTATTATTATTTTGTAGTAACGAACATCGTATCTCTCCTGCAACAGGAGGTATATATAACACCGGCCAAAGACAAGTGCATTCTTAAAAATTAAATTTATATATTCAGTAGTTTTATGCCTACGCAGTATCGTGTTTATGTATTTAAGAATTTCCGCACGATTCTGCAGGTGTTCAGTAGCCTAACCTAACCTTATATAGCAGCTTTTTGTAGGAGGATGTAACTTATTGATGGGATTCCTAGTGTATTTAAGCTTGTGTGGAGTGTTTTGGGTATTACACCTGTGGTGGATATTAGTTACTATTGGTACAGTCCTTGTAGTATTGACGCGCCATTGGGTTTTGATTTCGATTGATAGGTCGACATATTTTGCAATCTTTTCTGTATGTGTAGATGTGAGGTTGTGAGTATTGCAATGCTATGTCTACGAGGAAAATGGATTTGTTTTGGTTATCTAACACTGTTACATCGGGCCTATTATAATGGATTGTTTTATCTGTAACTATAGTTATATCCCAGTAAAGTCTGTAATTTAAGTTCTCAAGGATGGTTTGTGGTTTGTATTTGTAATAGGGTGCTTTTTCATTGTCTAATTTGTATTTATATGCTAGGGATTGGTCTACTATTGCAGCTACTTATTATTGTATTGAATTCACAGGCTTGGCCTGGTCCTTTATTAGGCATTAATGGAGCCTAAGCCAACATTGAGAGGCCCCATTTACAATTACTTTACTTTTTATTTGGCTCAACGTATAAGCATTGCCATTCAGCGTGGCAATGCTGCCAGCATGCTGGGCACGCTGCCAACTGGCGGTGGGCTTGAGCATTTGGATTGTCTTTATACCTTCAAGGGTCTGTGGATGATCCTATTGCTTTCTATGTAGTAGTAGTGTAGGTAGTTTTAGCATATAAAGTACTATTGTATCTTATTGTAGTTAATAGAGGCACATGTGCCCGTTAAAAAAATTTACAAAAAGATATTATTACATTATGTTAAAGCGACGAACTTTATTGTTTTGCCGTGAAAGAATTCAGCAGCTCCATTTTAATAGTTCATTTTAATAGTGCCAGCATTTTAGGCACGTTGCCTAAGATTAGAGACTGTTTAAACAGTCTCTGACATGGTCTAATTTTAACTAGTTTACTTTAGATCGGATATTTTAGTTTAGATAGGATAATTTATTTAAGTTTTGACGTTTTATGAGTTTTTTGTGTAAATAAAAGTATGTTATATCATAAGATACCGATTTACTCGGGATTTGAATACTCCCACGTTGTTCTTTAGCGGAAAGACAGACTCGGCAAAGCGTTCTACATTCTGGTTGTTCTTATGAAGAATGTGGATTTAAACAGTTTTTTCTAATGCGCGGAATATCCACCACAAAAGGGTGGCACTTTGGTCGCGTCTGTCTAGCCGTACGATAGAAGAAAGTTGTTCATGATGATAAGTATATAAACTTTTTAAAATCTCTTTGTAACACAATACGCTAATGTAGCGGTGGACGTGCAACGGATGAGAAAATTATGATCAACCCTATTAGTCGCTGAGATTATCACCACCGCATTTAAAACTGTTTTTATTATAGCTATAGCTTAGTGCAATACTGTTCAAAGTTTAATTAAAAAGGCAGGGTGCATGTAAGCGATTAATGCTTAAAATTAACTAGCTGAACGTGCCTACACTATGCAGAATCAGGCTGTAAGCAGAGTGCGCCGGCCACTCGAGCACGTCAGCTAAATCGGCTTCATATCACGTACGGACTTAGGCCGAGTGCACAATGGGTATGATGACTGGGTTTTAAAATCATTATTATTATAAGTCCATAAGTTAGGTTATCAAAAAAGATAAGACAAGTATTTTTTCTTTGTCAATTAAACAACAAATGACAAAGATACACCTTGTCAATGTTTGGGAGTGGGGGTCTTCTCTTACACAAGTATATACATTCGTATGTGAGTTGTGACGTCACGCGGTACTTTAACAGGTTATAGCTTCAACAATTTATGCTTAATTGACAAAATAAAAAATGTGTCTAATATTTTTAGGGTTCCGTACCTCAAACGGAAAAACGGAACCCTTATAGGATCATTTTGTTGTCTGTCTGTCCGTCTGTGTGTATGTCAAGACTCTTTATCTCGGGAACGCGTAATGGTATCGAGTTAAAGCTTAAACTATATACGTATATTTATAGTCTCTTGAAGTTGTGTAAAAAAAAAAAAACTTCTTAATTATCGTATAAAAAAGCTAGAGCTGTTTATGTCGTAAATAACCGCAAATTTCGACACTCACAAAAATCAAAACCTACAGGGTACTTCCTGTTGACAAAGAACTATGAAATTTGGCGAGAAGTATTGTCTTAGAGTACACTTATAAGAAGTATGACGAAGTATGACGAGAAAAGAGAAAAAATAAAAATAAAAATTTGTTGATGATTAGGTATAGGTATATTAAGTAACTAAAGAGATTTTAATAACTTCCCAATTTTGTGAAATTTTCTGGATTTGTACGGAACCCTCAGTGTGTGAGCCTGACTCACACTTGTCCGGTTTTTTTTAATAATCTATCTGACGGACTAATTATATTATATATTTTTAGTCATCATATCTATTAAGGTAGACGAGTACGGTTAGCTAGTGACTGAAACAAGGGCAATGTATCACAGTTTTCTAATTTTTTGCCAGACTATCCTAAAATTAAAGCCATGATTTTTATAGTGCGTATTTTGTATGAAGAAGTGGGTGCACAACTCCACATAAGTAGGTATGCAAGTACTTAGTTGAGTTGTGCTGTAGAGTCTGGCTAGCGAAAGTTGATACTGCATTTTTTCGCAAACTTTTTAAATGACAACACACAGTGCTACTGCCATCGCAGATTTACCTTTAAATTGGGGTATTTTACCTTGTATTAAAAACATTGTACAAACCTACGTCATGTAGGTACTAAACTGAACAAAATAATTCATTATATTATTATAGTCTTCATCGTAATGAAGTAGATCGGCACGCGTTGAAATCATTTGGATCATTTGGAGAGCAATGCAAAGCCTCAGTTTAGCACAATAATAACGTCAAAAAACAGAAATTAATTAACGTAATTAATATAAAACTCCTACACGACAAAATGAAGCTTGAAAAAAAATTATTTTTTGCGATTCCCCTAAATATTTGGAAGAATCAAAATCGCAGTATGGTAACAATGCTACATCGTGTGAGTGAGAAAAAGTGTTTCCCTCTCAGTTTAGTGCTGACATAGTGATATTTTTTTAAATTTGCCGCGCTTTGTCAGTATCAACTTTCGTTAGCCAGACTCAAGTTGTGTTGTTGAATAAAATATATAATATCATACGTGAAGAAAATACCTCATTAAACAGTTTAATATACCAGATCCCTACATTTTATAACTTCGTGAAATTAGCTTGATGCAATTTTACATTAATCTAAAATATCGCAGTTGGCAGACTACTGCAATCACTAACAGTCATGCCATTGCGGTGCTTCATCACATAATTTGGAACTCCTATGATGCCGATAAACCTGCTCATAAAACCTTTGTTAAGCAAATACAACAGCAGTTGCCGTAGCCACTTAGATGACTAGATCTAATTCCAATGAGAAGCTATGCACTTACTGCGCGTTCCTGTGTTACGCGTAGTCGGTATACGCTGTCCACGCATACATTGGATACGCGTGAGCTATACGCGTATCCAACGGAAAATGTACGGACCGCCGCGAACGTGAACGCGAGGTCAATTGACCCATACCGCTACGCGAACCTCGCCGGTCATCCGCCATGACTCAGAGAAACATAGCGATTACGTGCAACATCATGTATCTTTGCGCAAATCGTTTTTTTCGATAGTTAGTCAGTGTGCTACCCCCTTCTTGCAAATATCTGTAGAGTCATAATCGTGCAAAAAAAGCGTCCGAGCCAAAACTCTGCCGAACCTACGTAGTGGGCAGGCTTTTTAGTTAGTCGAAAGGTAATTTCAAGCCGACTACAACGCCGCGCAATGCCGAAGTGCTCGGTTACAAGCACTAATTAGGTGACATTACGTCAAGATTCGAAAAAACGGGTCATTGTGAATTATTTAATGTAAATATCTTAGTCGGTAACTCGGTATATATGACGGCGCTCGGACATTTTTTATTACTTATACTTAAGGACTGTGGGTCTGTAGATATTTGCTCGAAAGCTATCCCACATAACCCGGTAAAATTCATTAAACTAACTGAATATGGCAATATTTTCATCATTGAAACTCGATGAATCTTCGTGTCTATTCATTTTATCGTCCAAATATATGTAGCGTACCCGGACGGACATGCGTAACCGACCACGCGTACCAATGTACGCACTGTCCGTACTCACCTTTACATAAATGTTGAACCGGTAACAAGAAAGCTACGAGACGAAGAGATGAAAAGTAACAGTTTTTCTCAGTACAGTACAACAAAATGTAAGCTTATGATTACGCATGATTATCCCGGCAAGCAGCCCGTGTGCTCGAGCCTTGAGAATGCAGACTGCGTCTGGCACGCAGCCAGGTCCTCAGCACTAGTGCCCACTTAGTGCGCCGGCGAAACTGTGACGTCGCCATGATACATAGCCAGGAGACATTCTAAAACGCACCTTGCTGCAGTTTTCAAACTAAGTCTCGAGATAAAACATAATCCTTGATCGTAGTCAATGTTTACTTCGTCAGCCTTATTATAAGGGAGAGATCAAACTTGGCAGCTCCTTCATTCCAAACTTCTCTTACTTACAACAATACAAAATCAAAAATATCACATTAAATTATTAAACACAATATTGCAATAATTTAATTGTAACATTCTATAAGTCTCGTAATATAAGAATAATGTACTAAAATCGCGAAAGCTTAAAAATAGCCATGCAACATTCTTTTTTAAAATTTTTCATCATCGATGATTTTTTTTCTACTTTGTTTGAAATGACTTCATTAGTGGTAGTTTAGTTCAGTGGGACTTTTTAATACACTGTTATAAAAATATATATAAGAAGACAGTGATTAAATATGTACCGGCGACGGTTGATGACCTATGCGAAGCTAAACCTCTCCATATACCAAGTCCGTCTTCACTATTTCATCAAACAACATTGACTAAAGGTTGAATCTTGAAAAAACTTGAATCAATTCAAACATTTCATACTATACCCTATATCTAAAGCCACAAAAGCTACGAATAACAAGTCCCTACTCATACAAAAGGGCGACACGATACCATACAAGTAATTACGAACTCCCCATTATAGACACGAATACGCTAAAATTTTCCCCTCCAGCTGATATGGCGAGGATCAAGGTATTACCCATGACTAATCAACCATGACGTGTTGTATCCCGAAATAAATCGGACAAGATATTCACTCGAAAAGGGACTTTGTTCCTGTTCACATAGGGTCAGTTTTTATTTGATTTTTCTATTACAAGACTGAATATCCGGCTATGGCTTCCAATGCTCATTAGTTGATGATGACGTATAACTGGAAATAATCTGATCGAATCGAGTACACATCATTATATAGTCATATTCCCTTTCAAGTAGTGGGTCTAATTTATTTTGAAATCATTAGGGAATATGAAATATGGATCCACACTTTGAAGTAAGTTACGTACGAACTTTTTTTTTGGTTAAAGTGGGGAGGTTTATATTGGGCAATACCTACAGGTGTTGTCTGTTGTCGGAGTTTTAAAGTTGGTAGTAGTCCTTTCGAATTTGAAATTAAACGTAATAGGGACATGTCTTTTAAAGCACGGTAGATACCCAATTTTGTACGAAGACATTGAATCCCAACAAGTATTTAAAATTAACAATTATATGAATGAATCAAATTGATTCATTGATCCATGCAGTAAAGATAGATAGGTAATTAAATCCTTACTAATGGAGCATTTCACGCAAAGCGGAAATAAAAAAAAATACCCCAGGAAAAAAAGCGGTATTCTTTGCTTGCAGTGAATTTCTGATCCATTTTTTATTTTATAATAATTGGGGTTCCTTACAGAGCATAAAATCACAATATGGACAGATCCAGGTGGAGTGTCAAATTGTCAATCGCTATATTGAAAAATACAGAATAAGTGTACGTAGGACTAGTATAATTTTCTAAACAGTTTATTTAGATGTTATTGAGGTGGGTAGCCCCGGGCAACGTGAACAAAGCGTGGGCAGAGCGTGAGTGGAGACCTGAGTGAGGCCTATGTGGTTGAGTGGAAGATAGTTATGTAAGTTTTTGTATCTATTGAATGAGACACTGTGGGCGAAAATCGTAGCCATTCACTTCGTTCCTCCGACCTACGTCAGTGGTAAAGCTTGTTTCATAGAAATTGTGTTGCATGATAGTGCTACCTACAAAGTAAATTTGATATCAAACTACTATGACATTTGAAACTAACATAATTTTAGTAGTAGCACGCCCACTAATGCACACACTTTTTCAATGAGTTCCATATGAATGCAAGACCTGTTTTTAAGTCTAATTTACAGATCTCAAAGAGTTTTCTAGTGATAAGCATCTCTTGTCAATCTTTACGAGTTCTAATAATTTATATTTGAGTGATTTCTTGTCTAATATAGGTATCACATGTGGCGCTGCCAAAGCTATAAGTTGGTAGTTTGAAGTGCTTATCATTATAAGCACTTCAAAAATTTGGCGCTTGCGTGGGAGGCGGGCTAGCTCAGTTGGGAGAGCGTCGGGCTAGTAATCCGTAGGGGCAGGTACAAATCCTGCGTTCGCTTCAGATTTTTGAAATGCTTATCACAAAGATAACTCTGTGAGATGAAACCTAGTGTGCAAAGCACTAAATAAAATCATATCATTCATTTAGCGATGTCCTACAGAGTATTATGAGGGTACTAAATACGTCATAATAAAACATCGAACGGAGAAAAACCAGCAAGACTTCCGCGCTCGATAAGTGAAGCCACAAAAACTACTCTGAAATAAAGCAGTTTTTAGTGCGCTATCTCTATTTTTCAAAGCGGAGTGAAGGATGTTGTCGGTGACGATTATTATAGACATAGTGAATTTAATTCAAATGTACTCGTATCTAGAGTCCTTAATTCTAGTTTCTTTAAAGTTCAATGTTATAACATCTAAAATTATACAGGGTTATAACGACTTTTGTCAATACTAAAAAAAACAGCTGTTTAATGTTCAATGTTATAAAATCTAAAATTGTACAGAGTTATAACGACTTTTGACAAAACTAAAAAAAACAGCTGTTCCATACATTTGGTCGCGGGTGAACGATATTTTTTTATGGAACACCATTTTTTATTTTGAGTTTTGACAAAAGTCGCAAAACAATAGTTGTTAGTTTTAATGACCAGAATAAGCCCCTAAAATGATGCTAATTGATTAGATAGCATATAACCCTGTATTTACCACATTTTTTTTGTTTTTTCTATTTAATGCGCACCCCGTCTATTATTTATACGCTATCTATCCTCTCCATCCTAAGGTTGCCTGGCAGAGATCGCTATTAGCGAAAAGGCCGCCCCTTGTTACACTGTTTTGTATCTTTATGTTTTCTTATTATGGTTATTTCTTGGTGTTCAATAAAGTGTTTATCTATCTATCCATCTACTTCGTAGTGATAAAACCATTAACATGAAAATTTATTTTCGCTCTATAAAACACACAAATTTATCTGTGAGCAAAAAAGTACTCTCACACACAAAATATAAATCACCCTTACAATCAGTCGAATAAAACCTACAATTTCTTTACCACAGAAAGCTAATACCTTTCCCGCAAAAAGAAAATGTACCCAATACGTGCTTATCAAAATATTAGGGTAAGATACCAGCGCCCGATACATTTATTAACCCAACATTATAGCCTGCGCCTGAGGTGTATCGGATCCTATATTTATTGTTCTATTCAGGCCTCCTTTGTCCCGAAACCCATCAACGGGACCAATCAAGTAAGAAATTGGTGATCCCGGTTGAATCCAGAGGTCCCTCGTATGCCTGCGTCTAAAGATAAGCTCCTTAGGATGCGATGAAAATAGCATACGAGCTTTGGGAAAAACAGTTTTTAACAGTCGCTGGGTTAAAAGCCGGCTTGGGAGGTAAGACGATAAAATAGGATATTCTTCGGAATACGGTTGGTGTTTTGGTATTTTTTCTATGCTAGAGTAGGCTTTTAGTACAATAAGTTGTGAAAAAATGTAACATAGGGTTATGTAGAGACGTTTCCAAAACTATGAAGCTGAAGAGCTTTATTTTAATTTTACTTTTACTAGACTTAGCTTAAATTGTATACTCGAAATATTTTTTTTTATTTCGAATAGGTTTGCGTTTGACTACACACTGCCTGATGTTAAGCAGATGTGCGGTCTAGGGTGTAGCGAGCTTACCTAGAAGATACCTATTTACTCGGGATTTGAAGACATCTACGTTGTATTTTAACGGGAAGACAGACCCAGGCAAAGCGTTCCACATTCCGGCTGTTCATATGAGGAATGAGGATTCGAAACGTTTGGTATTATTATGATGATTTCATTAGCTTTAGGGTGTAATTAGGGCTAAAAGCTTCAAATCTGGTTTATATGAACGTACTGATAGCGAAAACAATGCTAGACGTAGGTGAAACAATTATTTCACCAAAATTTTTGTACCTAATCATCAAATCTAACTAAAATATACCTAGATGAGAGGACAACATGACAAACAGATGAATCTAAAATAAAATAACAAAAGTTTTTACTATTCTACAAGACTTTATGGGACTATTCCAGTAAGTTTATATAATAAATAAATAATAAATTCTTTATTCGACCAAAACAAAGTTTACATGTTTTAACTTAACTAAGCTAGAATAATTGACTAATAAATTTATAACAGGTTTCTGTTGTCGAACTAGGCCGAAGCCTGTGTTTCAGCTTACAGTGCCCTCCCCCCTATATGCACATTTCCAGCCGTAACAGAAAACTTAAGTTTTAAAAACAGGACGAATAAAATCTAAACGAGCAGGTACCCATACAAAACAGACTTAAATTAATTTATGATGACGGTATTTACAAAAATGTCTAGTTATCATTAAAATTGTTTCCCAACCATTCAATAAAGACAAGCATGCTTGTTACAATAAGTTTAAATAAAATATAGGTTGGGTAAGAGACTAAGAGTCGTGTAAGAGTTCTTAAGCTGTCTGAACGCTTCTAACGCAGCTACAATTTAACGTTACTGTGTGTACTATGAAACGTACACTCAAAATTTGCTAAGGTTGAGTAGTTATGAGAGTTTTTGATAGTTGATATTCAGACCTTCCTCAAACTAACACAATCTAATTTAAATGTTGGTACCATCGAAAATATATTAGGTACGAAAATGTGGATGATATGTTTCATATTACCCACGTATTCGCATTCAATGTATACATAATACTTTACACGTGTAACATTTGTCGCGTTGCGTAAACCAGGGTAGCTATTATTACGGGAATAATATTGTTCGTAACCAACCATTCAAACAGTATTTTGTGTGATAAACAAGCATGAGTTTTTAGACGAATTAAGTATATTTTTATATCATCCTTCGTGGGTAGACCTACATCCTGGAGAGGACTATTAAAGAGGCTGGTACAAGACAAGTATATTTTTAGCACTTACAAAGGTTTTACAAAATGTTTCTTCTATAAAGTTAAATATGTTGTGGCTTTAAGTGATAAAATCAGCGTTGAAATTTTTAGATATAAAAAATCAGTTTTACTAAAAAATTCGGTATTTTTATCTACGGAATTGTATCCAACCGTTAAAAAATTCGATGCTATTAAGGATATAGAAAACTAATACTTACGTACAAAAATACGCGCAAAAACTTAACCCATCTTTAGCGAGCGGGTAAATAACATGTCTTTCACGTGATTAAAAATAAGATACCAAATGAAAGTCAATCTCGCAAATGTTTCCCAAAAAGCTCGAACGTATTGCTACTCCTTTTCCAATTCGAGATACTGATCTATGAACATAAAACGCAGACTCTGCGAGAAATGAAAGACCAACCTTTCTAGATAATTGCCGAGATATGAACGGAACAATCCGGGTTATCTGCCCGGCTATCTCGACTCATACAGCATTTCTGGAAGTAAGCTCTGCAAAGAACCTGGTACTTTCATTAGTTTATCTTGATTTACGAGTGCTCAAAATATGTCGGGAATAGACTTGTTTTGTCAGCTGCATGCGGTAGAGCGTGTCTCTTTATGATGTGGAGCAACTGAACGTAACACAAGATTTAAGATCTCAATCCAGATTTTATACTACCTTGATCCTCTATACATGGATCTTCTTATCACGTGTGGAGAGGATACAAGGATTCCTTATGTCGGAGTTGCCAGAGAACATACAAAAAAGTATAGTTCAAATTTTTGATGGCTCTATTTTTATTTATTTATTTCTTGTAATCAACAGCGTTACAATACATAATTATCCTACAAATATAAAAACAGAAATAAGGCCAAAACAGATTACAAATAATTTAGAGTACAAATAAATTATAATTATACAAACAACATCCCAATGAAATCCCAATAATAGTGTGTGTGTTTGTGTGTGTGTGTTAGTGTGTTTGTGTGTGTGTGTGTGTGTGTGTGTGTGTGTGTGTGTGTGTGTGTGTGTGTGTGTGTGTGTGTCATATCACTCGTAATCGGTCCAAAGGTTGCCTGGTAGAAATCGCCAAAGGCGATAAGGCCGCCATTGTACAGCATATTGTATACTGAGTAGTTTCTGTAATGTGTTTCTGTGTACAATAAAGATATATTTATTTATTTACTTATTTATTTATCGTTACTGGGAGCATTCACTTGTAGTTTAAAATCTTGGATTTATGTTATGTAATGCTCGGTTAAGTCTGTATTGTTAAATTACAGGCAAATGCTTCCGGTGATAGAGCACAGGCGATATGTCATATTTTTAGACTTATATAATGTGATGCGTATATAGTTTCCAGAAGAGAGAAAGAAATCTGCTGTTCTGTGGGTTACTTCGGTACACAATATGATGATTCGTCTATTAAAATATGAAGTCTATTAAAAATATGGTTTGTTTTTAAGCACCCTTAGTTCGTTGCTGGGTTTCACGTCTTTCAGGCAGGCTGTCTTAACAGAAAATTATTCTGCCTGGTAAACACTAAATATAATAGAAACACGCAAACTCAAGTAAATAAATAGTACGGCGTTCCGCATTCCGAACCTATCTGAAACAACTAAGTAGAACAAGTTTCGAAGCCGTGAGCAAACTTTAAGTACACTTTTCCCTGTAGCTTGCAAGTTCGCTAAGTAATTATTGCAACGGACATTACTATTTAGTTGGCTGGTACCAGCATATCGGTTTGGTAAAGTTAGTTTTTTTGCATTATTGCTTGCTATTAACTTGGTATTAAAAGAGTAGATCGCGTCCGAAACACAACACTGCGTTCCATGACAGGTGTAAGCGGCGGGACACGTGAGTCCTATGCACCCAGACAGATGGGCAAAGGTCTCAACGGAGTGGGTTCCTCTTTCCAGTCGACCCCGAGGCTGTCCTCCAACACGATGGCGCGACGAAATCGAGAGGTTTAAACAGGATTGAACGGAGGTAGCACGGAACAGAAAGGAATGGAAGGAATTGGGGAGACCTTTGCCCAGCAGTGGGACAGTACAGGTTAAATAAAAAAAATGCTTCCTAAGTTATCAATTTTGTTAATAGCTTCAAAGTTATTGTCTTGCTAGAAATAAATAAGCTTTGACAAAAAACTCAACTAAAGCTTAATTTTTAGTTTGCTGGCACCATTTGCTTGGAAAAATAGATTTTGCATGATTGCTTGTTCAGATACCAACGACATTATTTTTTTTCTCATTGTTTGCTTTAAAAGACGGTTATCGTGGAAACGTAACGCCACCAATTTTATTTTAATCAGATATTCAAAATAATTAATTTAATTGGAACAAACAAATAATGATAATAATAATATAATAATAATAATAATGTGGACCTGCTCGCGTCGGTGGCCTGGCTGCGCTTCGGTGACCTCTTTGGGGAAACCGAAGGTTTTGCCTGTGCAATTGCGGACGAAGTTGTCTTGACGAACAATTACCGGAAGTATATCCTGAAGGACGGTACGGTCGACATTTGTCGGGCATGCCACCGTCCGGGAGAGTCACTCAGGCATATTACTTCCGGTTGTTCTCATCTTGCCAACGGCGAGTACTTGCACAGGCATAACCAAGTAGCCAGGATCATCCATCAGCAACTTGCTCTTCGATACGGCCTTGTCGAGTCTGAGGTGCCGTACTATAAGTACGCACCGGCGCCAGTTCTCGAAAATGGTCGTGCGTTGCTCTACTGGGACCGCTCTATCATCACGGACAGGACTATTGTCGCCAATAGGCCTGATATCGTGGTGGTCGACCGGTCCCAACGCCGGGCAGTGCTCGTCGACGTCACCATCCCACATGACGAGAACCTCGTGAAGGCCGAGAAGGACAAGCTCAGCAAGTACCTTGACTTGGCTCACGAGGTTACCGCCATGTGGGATGTGGACTCTACGATCATTGTCCCGATAGTCGTTTCGGTAAACGGCTTAATAGCGAAAAGTCTCGACCACCATCTTAAGAGGCTCTCGCTAGACGGTTGGGTCAAGGGTCAGATACAGAAGGCGGTCGTCCTGGACACAGCGCGCATTGTCAGGAGGTTCCTCTCTCTGTAGACCCAACCACCGGTAGCTTGGGCCTCGCCCCGCTGCCGGCGGCACTCTAGGTTTAGGTTTTTTTATAGTATTTTGTTTTTTATTATATAAATATTGTAAAAAAACTTAAATTTAAGACTATAAATAAATATGTGTATAATAATAATAAATAAAGGAGAATAATGGTTGGGTCTACAGAGAGAGGAACCTCCTGACAATGCGCGCTGTGTCCAGGACGACCGCCTTCTGTATCTGACCCTTGACCCAACCGTCTAGCGAGAGCCTCTTAAGATGGTGGTCGAGACTCTTCGCTATTAAGCCGTTTACCGAAACGACTATCGGGACAATGATCGTAGAGTCCACATCCCACATGGCGGTAACCTCGTGAGCCAAGTCAAGGTACTTGCTGAGCTTGTCCTTGTCGCAGGGGCGACTTTGTGGCGAGTCGTCGGTGAGTGGCGACACCGCGAACCCTGATTCCCTGGGGCTAAATGAGACCCCTGACTCCTCTCTTGCCTTAACCGGCCGGTTTGGAGTGGAAACCGCAAGAGCTAAGAACCTAAGCTCCAGGGTGGAAGTGTTAAAGGGCATAACGCCGCGAGTAGCGTCTAGTGAAAGCGCAGCACACCTCTCGACACCCTAAGCCGTCC
Source organism: Hypomecis punctinalis (assembly GCA_949316475.1). Classification (NCBI taxonomy): domain Eukaryota; kingdom Metazoa; phylum Arthropoda; class Insecta; order Lepidoptera; family Geometridae; genus Hypomecis; species Hypomecis punctinalis. The sequence goes on from OX438796.1 coordinate 10,606,576, forward strand.
ACACCAATGTTGCCCCTCCGGTGCCAACTTACGGTAGCCTTTATGGGGGGCCCATTTAGTGGACGGCAAGTCACCACCCGCTACGAAATTTTGAAATGGGGCATATTTAGCGGGTGCCGTACCTCATTCCATAGTCTAATTTTACAAAACATTTAAAATTTCACCAAAATAGCCCAGTTACAATATTTCAAGTCATTTTATATGCCATACTTTCCATTTCACGCTATCTTTTTTATACCTACCACTGTTTTTATATTTCATAATAAAATTGTAAAAGGGGCCTCTCAATGTTGGCTTAGGCTCCATTGATGCCTAGTAAAGGACCAGGCTAAGCCTGTGATTTCAGTTGAATAAAGAGGAATAATAATAAGTAATACTTAGGGTCAGATACAGAAGGCGGTCGTTCTGGACACGGCGCGCATTGTCAGAAGGTTCCTCTCTCTGTAGGCCCAACCACCGGTAGCTTGAGCCCCGCCCTGCTGCCGGCGGCACTCTAGGTTTAGGTTTTTTTATAGTATTTTGTTTCTTTTATATAAATATTGATCCACCAACCCGCACTGGGCCAGCGTGGTGGATATGGCCCAATCACCCTTCGTGGGTAGGCCTACGTCCTGCAGTGGACTATTAAAAAGGCTGGTACAGGTACAGGTATATAAATATTGTAAAAAAACTTAGATTTAAGATAATAAATGAATATGTGTATTATTATAAATCATTTATTTCCAAGACAGACTTACAAAACAACAATCAATTTATCAGTGTACATTGCATGCAATTTTTTTTATTAAGTATTAATTATATTTAAATCACTATAATTATGCATTATTTATTCACAAATTGAAATGGTTATCAGTGGGCCCCAAACTAGCCTAAGCCTGTATTTTGGGCACCCGAAAGAATTATCCCATAGTATTATTTTGACATAATGGACGCCGAAGTGTAAGACGGTTAGGACAATCAAAAAAATTTCTACCTTACCGAATAGCTAGCTAATAAAATGCCTATAATTATGATAAACCACCCGATCTTGTTTTGAACATGATTTAATATTTTCAAAACCGAAATTTATTTACACAGTACTTAACTAGAGACAATTATAAAATCAGACGAAATGTTGTTTAATTTTTTGAACTTTACATTTTAGCTTTCTGACTGACAGTATGGTAAAAAGGAATAGTCAAGTTATTCATTAAAGAGTATGAACTTTTACAAAGTTAATTAAAAGTCTTTCCCGTCTAGATTAACTTTGAATGCTTAAAGCAATTTAGTTAATTACTTACGATGCTATGACATTTTGAGTCTGTGACGTAAAAGATGCTGTAAGTTTATAGTGAACTAGTTTTTACCCGCGGCTTCGCCCGCATACGCAATATATCATTATAATTTATAGCCTATGTGTTATTCTGATATATAAGCTATATTATTGCAAAGTTTCATCTCAATCCGGTCAGTAGTTTTTGCGTGAAAGAGTAACAAACATCCATACATCCATCCATCCATCCACCCATCCATCCTCACAAACTTTCGCGTTTATAATATTAGTAGGATATTCTTGTATCTGAATCGTTGATATTGGAGATCCGTTGCAGAGGAATATGACCAGCAGTGAACGACATGTGTAATTGAATCTATATACAGGGTTATTTCCAATCAATTAGCATCCTTTAAAGGACTCATTCTGTTCATCAAAACTAACAATTTTTGTTCTGTGATTTTCGTCAAAACTAAAAAAAAAACAATTGTTCCATACATTTTGTCGCAGGTGAACGATATTTTTCTATAGAAGAACGAATTTTTTTTTGAGTTTTTACAAAAGTCGTACATCAAAAGTTGATGTACAACAGTTCAGTTCAGTTCATTTATTCTCACGTAGGTACAATAATGCACACTTATGAATGTCAAAAGTAAACAATAAATATAAATTAACATAAAACAATAAAACTAACATAATAAATACACTTTCATTTAACAATATTGTCACATGTCAGTTTGCGCAAGGAATTTTTGTCACACATAAAATCTTTTACACTATAGTATGCTTTTTGTGTAAGAAAATCCTTGATAATACTTTCAAACATTGTTTCATTTTTCTTTGTCAAATTTTCAGGTATCAAATTGTAATAGCAAATACTATTTCTTACAAATGAATTGTCGGTTTTAGCAAGTCTCGCTTTTGGTAGAACAATTTTGGAGTTATTCCTTGTATTGTAGGTATGAATATCACTACGTTTTTTAAATTTGTGCAGATTCTTACGCGCGTACATAATATTTAAGAAAATATAATTATAAGCTAGGTAGTGTCATGATCTTTACTTGCGCAAATATTTCACGAAGAGATTCTCTATTTCCAAGCCTATAGATTGCTCTAACCGCACGTTTTTGTAAAACAAAAATCCGGTTTACATCTGCTGCATTTCCCCAGAGTAGAAGGCCGTATGACATAATTGAATGAAAGTAACTGAAATATACGGTTCTAGCAGTTTTCTCATCTGACAGCTCTCTTATTTTCCGTACTGCATAAGCTGCAGAACTCAGTTTACTGGATAATTTCTTAATATGAGGCCCCCATTGGAGCCTGCTGTCCAAGGTGAGGCCAAGAAATTTAGTGGTAGTTGACATGTCAAGAATTACATTATTAATAATTATATTAGGCATAGAAGGACTATTTGTCAAAGTGAATCTAATACATTTGGTTTTTTTAGCATTCAACATTAAATTATTAACACTAAACCATCTATCAATAGCATTAAGAGCCGCATTAATTTGCGATACATCCAGAGTTTTTCTGTTAATTTTGAATAACAAAGATGTGTCGTCTGCGAACATAGTAATTTCACAATACTTGCGAGCTAAAAAAGGAAGATCATTAGCATATGCTTTGAATGAAAAGGGTCCGAAAATCGATCCCTGTGGAACCCCTATAGAAACATGGCCTGCGTTTGAAAGTACTCCGTCGATGTCCACCGTTTGTGTTCTGTTAGAAAGGAATGATTCTATAAATTGCAAAGCATCATCAGTCAAACCGTAGGAAGAAAACTTACGTAAAAGGATTTCGTGGCTAACACAGTCAAAGGCCTTCGACAAATCACAAAAAATGCCTATGGAGTCATGCTGAGACTCCCAAGCTTCATAAACTTTCTGAACGAGATTACAAGCTGCGTCAACAGTTGAGCATCCTTTAGTAAATCCAAACTGTTTATTGTAGAATATGTTATTAATATTAAAATAGAAACTAAGCTGGTTTAACATTATTTTTTCAAATATCTTGCTGAGACATGGTAATATCGAGATTGGTCTAAAATTACCAGGATCCTTTTTGTTACCGCTCTTAAATAATGGTATCACTTTGCTGCATTTCATGAGATTCGGAAATTCATTAGTTACAACAGAGCAATTAAAAATGTGAGCCAGATATGGTGCTATTATGCAGATTATTTCTCCAACCAAGTGAACAGACATTCCCCAAAGGTCCTCCGATTTTTTAAGTTTGAGAGATTTGAACGTTTTAATGATTATAATACTCGTTATTCTGTGAAACCTAAATACTTTTGGGCGTACTCCAATATTATTCACTAGCAATTGCACAGCTTCATCAGAGTTGGTGTCTAATAACTCTGTCGTTTTATAAGGGATATTACCAAAGTAAGCAACGAATTCATTTGCAATTTCTTCCTTACTTGTGATTAGTTTATTATTCTTACTAAGCTTGTACTCTTTGTCGTGACTATTAACTTTTCCCGTTTCAGTTTTAATTATGGACCACACTGTTTTTGATGTGTTTTTTGACTGTTTTATTTTATTTAGTATAAACAGAGCTTTTGCGTATTTGCAAACCTTTTTAAATATTTTGCTGTAATTACGGACATACTCAATCAATTGTATATCGTTACTTCCTGATTTTTCATTGTAAAGTTGATACATTTTGTCACGACTCTTTCTTATACCAGGAGTTGCCCACTCATTAAAAACTAGCTTGATGTTAATTTTTTTACAAATTTTGGGAAAAGTAGTATTAAAGTTATTAATTATGATTTTAAATAGATCATTATAACAATTATTAGGATTATCAGTAATATCTAGTTTATTTGCGAGGTCATATTTTATATTATGTCTAAACTGGTCAAGCTTATTTGCATTAAATTGTCTTTTACGAATAGTCACAGATGAATTTGTTTTATTTAGTGGTACTACGACACATTGTCCTGTATGATCAGAAGGCAAACAATTAAAAATAGTCTTATGGACCACATTTTTCGTTTCACAAAATATATTATCGATGCAAGTGGCAGATTTATCAGTAAGACGAGTGGGTACGTCAAACTGAGGCATCAAATTGTAACTTTGAAACAGAGACAGTAAGTTATTCTTTTTGACTGTTTCCTCTAGCAAGTTTACATTAAAATCTCCAAGAACGATTACTTCCTTATTTTTGTCACACAGTTTATTAAGAACTTCTTCAATCACTGCCTCAAATACAATAAAATTTCCCGTTGGAGGTCTGTATGAGCTAACAATTATATATTTATCAAGTTCTACACACGCTAACTCAACGTGCCGTTCAGAAGAAAGACGGGTTATATCAAGTCTGTTTTGTTAACTTTTAAAGAGTTCTTAACTACAATCAGAGAACCTCCATGAGTGGAAAACTTTCTACAAAAACTGCTAACAACATGATAGTTTTCAAAATTAAGGATTAACTGATGATCGCTCAAAAAAGTTTCTGTTAAGCATAAGACATCGACGTTGAACTTCTCCACAAATAAACCGATTTCTAACTCCTTATTTTTTAGACCACCCTGGATGTTTTGATGAACTATGGAGAGGCTACAATCAGCTTTACATGGTCTAAAAAATTTGACGAATCTAACTGCGAGCATTGTTCCATCACAGTGTTTACCACAGCAGGGGTTTTTGCAATGGCACATTCATTGTCACATACAATTTCGATAATTGTTTTATTCTTCTTCCCATCATTGGGCGAGTCTATATTCCATAGTATTAAGTCACATATACGGTTAGATAAAATTTTTCTAAAATTAATTACATTTATTTTATTGATGTCAAAGTTATTATTTATGTCAATCACATGAAAGTTTTTTCGAATGGAAGCAAAGTTATAAAGCTCACAATTCAATTTGTATAAGAATTGATTGTGGTCAAAAGAGTATATCAACTGTTGTCAATGTTGTTTTGATGTACAGAATAAGCCCCTAGAAGGATGCTAATTGATTAGAAATAACCCTGTATATGTAGGGTTATAACTATGTGTATTGACTAAATTGTTATTCATTGTGTTTTTTTCCTCTTAGATCTTATAGAAGTAATCGAGATAGTTTTCAGACATCATTGAAATAAAATCTAACGTCACACGGATGTACTTATGTATGTTAATTTCTCAGGGCTAAAATATCTAGCGCTCCCTACCAGTACCATTAGAAATCTATAGATAAAGCCTATGTCTAGCAAGAGAAGTCCTACGTCTACGGCTAGAAAAAAACATCATATTAAGTGCATTATTTATTTAGTAATCGCTGAAGCTGTCATATAAAATTAAGTTACAAAAGTAGAGAATTTAAGACCGCTCCGTTTCCCAGGCACTTATTAAAATGCACCCTCAAGAATATTGTCTTCAGGGATTTCCAGTAACTTTGAAACTTTAAGGCGTAGACTATCCTAATTGATGGCTCAGAGAAAAGTTAAGCCATCGCTTACCGGTTTATTGAATGTAGAGTAATTAAGAGCAAGAGTTTTGTGACGATAGTACAACAACCAACATTACTTTTAAGAACCCTTTCGCTATAACAATATTTCCACTTCAGTCTCAAGATAAGGAACGTTACTTGGGTACTGAAAAAGACAAAGTACTAAAGTGTAAGAGAGGATGGTGTAGTTTATTTCTACTCTGTTTATTATGACTTTGTGGTTAATAAGTGGCTGTTTTGAGTTGTTGGTTTCAGAACAATGTTTAACGAAGTGCTGATGTTGCTTATACTCGTAGGTAAATAATAATAGTGATGTGGCGGTGCATGTTTACGCGCGTCAGCGATTTTGCCGCTCTCGCTGCGCTCTCATACGCTGCTACAATTAATGGGCTAATAAATATGTAAAATATTTTTACTTTCTTAAATTTACTTATGGCAGCTTAAATAGAAGTTTAATAATAAAAAAAATAGATATTATTTAAAATTGAACCAACCCTACTCTAATTGTTGATCGAAAAATATTGGTTGGTGTTATTATGGCGATGTTAGCGTTCTAGTTTTCTTAGCGAGAAACAAAACACAATAGCGATCGGAAGACAGCACATTTTGTTCTTCACTAAGCAGTTTGTAAGCCCATTGTAGAGATGCTAATGTGATATTTCTGTATTGCAGCTATGAGCTTATGAACTACATAATGCTCTGCCTCAGACCAATTAAAAACTACGCCTTGGCTCGTCAGTCGAAACATGGCGGCACAACACCAATTCACTCACCACATGTATAAAAAACTGTCACTCATTTGTCTGTTCACGACGTTCTGTGTTGTTTTTAGGGTTCCTTACCTCAAAAGGAAAAACGGAACCCTTATAGGATCACTTTGTTGTCCGTCTGGCCGTCTGTGTGTATGTCAAGACCTTTTATGTCGAGAACGCGTAAAGTAAACGAGTTGAAATTCAAACTGTATACGTATATCTACAGTATCTTGCAGTTGTGAAAAAACTATACTCCTCAGGTAACTAAGAAAAAAGTTAGATCTGTTTATGTCATATAATAACGCATATTTCGAAACTCAAACAAATCAAAACCTATAGGGAATATAGGGCCTAAATGCTAGAAGTGAGAGTCCAAATTTTAAAGGGAGTTAATCGTATCATGTACCTATCATTTGAAATAACTTTACTAGCACGAGTTAAAACAGGTTTTAATTCTTTTTACGACATTTGATTTTCCATTTATAGTGAGAAATGTAAAAATAATCATTAATTTTGACCTTTTGGTGCGTTTTAAAGGACTAACGCCATGTAGTATACTTTCGCGTAAACAATCGATGACCAGCTTCGTCCTAAGGTTGGCCTACTAAACTTAGTTCCCGATTTTCAGGATTTGTACGGAACCTTCGGTGAGCGAGCTTGACTCGCACTTGTCCAGTTTTTTTTTTATTTGGTCTGAGCGCTCTGCTCTTCTCCACTCCGTGTTACTTCGGGCCTAACTCATCTGAATCAAATATTTGTACAGAACTTTATCTTTACACTTGCGTCACTCTGACGCCATTTACTCAATTTTCTTTCACTTTAGGTAGGGGAAAGTGTCAAAATTTGTATGATTAAAGACAAATAAGGTATTCAACATAATTTATTTCGTGACAAGTTCAAAGTTTGTGACGGCAAACGACTTCCAAACACCTTCGCGTCACAAATCACACGACGCGTGAAGCGAAGTTTTAAAGAACTCCCTAATAGAATATCCTTTGAATGAGTTGTTGGAGCTTGTAAATAACTTTGAAGACACTGATTGTGGAATAATACAGATGTAGCTTTGTACTTACACATGTAGATCTTAACACAGGTAATTTGAATAGGTTTTTTACAGGAAAATGTGTTTCACTCTAGAGGTAAGGATGTTGTCAGTTGTTATGTTAGAACAAATATGTATGTAAGTGGTGGAAAAAAATTGCAGAAATACGAAAAAATTAAATCATATTTTGTGCTCATAGTAATAAATGAAAATTGTCCGTCGTTACGCATTAACCGTGAGTTTATCATAACTTCGTATAGTATTTCGTGTAGCTCTTTAAATTTTTATTGTAGTTTTCGATCTTTAATTGCCCATGATGATGTACGAAAATGTAAAACTTATTGCTGAATGGCTTCTCGATATGGATCATGACGATGCTAAAAAGCTCTTAATGTTAATATATTTAAATTTAAATTTAAATTTAAGTTTTTTTTATTATTATTCTCAAGCGTTTAAAGTTCTCATAATATTTCTATTAGTAGAAACTTATAATTAGCTTATTTGTTATCCTATTTAAGTTTATAAGCTGTAATATAAAAGCTGTTAGTTTCTAAGAATGTAAAAATAAAATAAAAATATCATTAAAAAGAAGCATACACATACACAAACACACACACACGAGTAACGCTGCAAAACCTTGACTTTCAAGAGATTTTGTGTATTACAGTGCTACTCACACACATACACGAGTAACGCTGCAAAAGCTTGACTTTCAAGAGATATTGTGTATTACAGTTACAGTTTTATTCACACACACACACACACACACACACACACACACGCACACACACCCCCCCCACACACATACACATACACAAGAATAAGCTGACTATTGTGATACAGGTTTTTAACTTAGTACAAGAGTCAGAGACTTGTAGTGTAACTTAATTTTGTTGGTTAAATTATTTATGTTTCATTTGAACTTTTCTCTCTGCAGTAGTCTGTTATCAAAGCCCGGTGGAGGTGTCAAAAGTTGCCGAAGTGAGAGCGTGTACTCAGAGCACCCGAAACTTGACAACCTCTCTAAATCTACAACTTTACGCTGTTGACATTGTTCAAGATGAGACTTCTGAATCGGGACATGTGTAAAAGAGTTCAGTAGTGGGTACCAGTTACAGTTCAGTGTACATTGGTTTATTACTTTTGTCTTGTTCTATGTTTGAATTTAAATTTGCGCGAACAAAGAAAGCTTTGAGAGAGGAGAGGAAGACACTACCTACATTTTTACAGTAAGCTTTTAGATATCTAAAGGTTATACATATAGGTAAATAAATATGGTTAAAAAAACCTAAAAAACACGCTTTCATAGCATATCAAACTAAAGAGTGTAATAGTATATTATGTAGAGTCTGGCCAACGAAAGCTGTCCAAGAAAAAAGGCGGGAATTTTAAAAAATCAAGAGCTGCTAACCCTGGCTATACACTGCATAAACGGAGTTGATACTATTTATTTTTCAGCAAGTACATTTTTTTCGAGTTGTAAAAATTTAGTTTTGTTAGCAACTGTTGTTGAAATTTTCGAATGTATTATGAAGAATATCAAATAAAAGATTACTTTAAATTCTGTCTTTTTATTATTTTCAAATAATCCATTATTTATGTACAGTCGAGGACCCCGAGGAGCCGTACAAATATAGGAGCTATGAGTCATAGTTAAAATCGGATTCTAAAAACTCTATACCTGATATTGAATCAGCTTCATTGCTTTCTTAGCTGCTAATGCTACTGTCCCCAACATGTATTATGAATGGTTCAAGTTCATTTTCAGTAGTACGAAAAGTCAAAGTGTCAATTTTGACAGTCTTAAATTATTGCCATTTCAAAACTTCTGAAAATAATACGTGGACAGCTTTCGTTGGCCAGACTCTATCAAGAGAACCAAGTAGTGCCTTATGTCACCGGCGACAATTGGACCCTGAGCCTAGCGAGAGTAGCGAGGGACTCTGTAGTTAACGAGAGAATATTTAGAGTCCTGAGTAAAGCGAGGGTTCAAGTCTCCCATGACGAAGACAGACTTGGTTCCAGTGGTACGTACTCTACTTTTCATACATCCTGTGAGAAAATAAAACCCTAAGAATATAAGTAATACTTACATCATAAACTCACTAAGTGTAGGTACTCACTAGGCAACTCGGTACTGTTCACAATAAATTAAAACAAATTAGAATGTACCTACGAATTTTCGTAGAATCGCACACAATTTGTAGTATAACAGTGAATGTAAATACTACGTGAAAAAAATAAGACCATGGCCAGCTCGATTATCATGGCCTAGCACGGGCATTGCAAAGAGGTTTTTTTTATTCTATAAAATGGAACTGATACGGGCACCAAAGAGGTTTTATTCTGTGAAATCGAGTAGAACCTCCTTACAATGCCAGTTGCCGTGCAATGTAAATAGGTTATATTCGACTTTGCAAAATGAAACCACTTTACGATGTCCTTAAATGTTCAAAGTTGAGACATTTTCATACGATTTAGACGTTCCAAATTTAATCACTTTACTCCCTAGGGAGTTTCATACAACGTTATTGACCTGCCATAGCCCTCCTCCTTTTTGGAAGTCGGTAAAAATAATCCAAGCTCCGTTTATACGATCTTTATTCTATTATACAGGATTCAGATGCATCCCTGTCTCGCTTTCATGATTTATGTGCCTGGCATAAAGTTCAACATCTGGATAATAAAATGATGAATGTTCCTCTGATCCTTTTCAGCGACTGCATGCATTGTTATTGCTAGTATAATAATAGTAAAGTTTATTATCTTAAGTTGAAAAGATGCGAAGCGCTGAACGTTACAATTTAGTAAATAAAGTATCCTACTAGTCCTACTAATATTATAAACGTGAAAGTTTGTGAGGAGGGATGGATGGATGGATGGATATATGGATGTTTGTTACTCTTTCACGCAAAAACTACTGATCGGATTGAGATGAAACTTTGCAATAATATAGCTTATATATCAGAATAACACATAGACTGTAAATTATAATGATATTGCGTCAAAAATCAAAATATCATGCGGGCGAAGCCGTGGGTAAAAACTAATATTAAATATTTTTCGCAAAAAATGAAACCAGCGCCTTCGATCGTGTACAGAATTTGAAGTAGAGTATACGAAGTGTAGAGTGCACGAATCGAATGCGACATCCATGTACATTATTGTTGATTTATCAATAACGGCTGAGCCGATTTCGATAAAATTAAAATGGGACTACATAGTATAAAACAAAATCGCTTCCCTGTCTGTCTGTCTTTATGTATCCTTATTTCTTTAAAAATACGCAACTGATATTTATGCGGTTTTATTTAATAAATAGAATGATTAAAGAGAAAGGTTTGTATGTTTAATACACTTGTGCAAAACCGGGGCAGGTCGAAAGAAATAAAAAAAAATCTTAAATCGGTGCGCAATTGGCGAAAATGTCGATGAACATACACAAAAAAAATACATACTGACGAATATAGTCCCTCCTCCTTTTTGGAAGTCGGTAATAAGTGTGACGTGTAATATTTTAAGAATAAAATGAATATGAATAAAGTATCATAAATAACCGTTAGATCATCAACAGATTGAGTGAAGACTAAGTACTGGGAAGTGTAGCGTTGGCCGTCTAATTGCAAGATGGACGCATAACCTGTGAACGAATGATCACAGGGCTGCGCTGGATTTAAGCCACTTAACCAGGCTTATTTGAGAACCATATCGAAGAGGCTTATGTCTTCAGTGCAGGTCCTATGGCTGATTGTCAGATGGAACTATGTGCCCTACCCTATGCCACTTCAACTTACTAATCCTCTGGGCTATGTCGCTAACTTTGGCTCGTCTTCCACATTCTTGCTGCAATAGGATATCTGTAGATCTATAATTATCAATATGAGTAATAAGAAACTAGCTGATTATATGTAATGTATGTACTTAAACTATATTTTACGGTTTCTGGTTTATATATATATTATTTATGTCGTACTTTTTAATAACAACATGCTTAATAATAAAATAGTTGGCGCTCATATTAAAGATACCAACAAGGTCTCATAAGTAGGACAGGGATAGGGTCAGTGAGGAACAGCGGGGCGTATTATATTAATACTTTTGGGTCTGATATCCCCCCTAAGCCAGGGCGTTATTATGAGCAATACATTGGCGGGGACAAATAGGTACTTTGCTAAGTATTACGACATCCGGCGCATATCTTGGGGAGCTGGCGGACTTTGAAACGAAGTTATTATTTGGATCGTGGGTATACATTTTACTGACGGATTGTTCTTGTTTTGTATGCGTATTTGCGTCAGGCCTGGTGCCTGTTTACTGTTTTTTAGGGTTTTGGTTCACGTTCTCTGTCCAATGACTCCAAAAGGAGTCAAACCTGTACCCAAGTCATACGTTCACGACTCTAGTTGGAGTCACAATTTAAAGGTAAAATTGATGTTTTTTATTTGACTGGACGTATAACCAAAAACAAACACCAAAAGAACAAAAAAGTCTCATGGACATAATGGTTTAGTAACAAGGCTACCAAAAAAGGAGCCTCCGTAAAATGTTGCCAGTTTTTTCAAGCTAGAGCGAGATTGTAGGTAGACGTATGAATACAGATCATAACTTTGTACAGGGACAGTGAAAGTGTTAAAAGAAAAATGAAACCTTTACAGGATCTCTTTGTTGGCCGTCTGTCCGTACATCAGTTTGTCTGTCAAGACATATCTTGCAAACGCGTGGAGGTAATTATTAAGTTGTTTGTAACGTATAAGTGCTCATGTAGTAGTAGTAGTCAGAATAAAGAAAAAAAAAGTGCGAAGCAGAGTGAGTCTTGTAGAGTGCATTAGTAAAAACTCTTGTAAAAGAGTGTGGTTATTTGCAAAATGCAGAAGATACTTGCATAGGCGTATACGTGCTCTCATCTTTAAAAACAATGTCTATAATTTTACTAACAGAATAGGAAAACTAAATCACGAAAAATATGATATTTTCATTGTTTTGTGAGAAATATCAACAAAATATTGACTCATTCTTTTTCTATTCTTTTTTCTAGTACCGTAGTAAAAGTTGTTCACAATGCTAATTTTTGTACTTTACCAAACAGCAGCCTGTATATTATAAGTAGCTGAACGATAAATAAAATTGGATTATATAGAAGGAAACTTCCATTAGAGAGTGGTTCAAAAGTGTTTACTTACGTCATGAATAAAGGAGTATTTCCGCTTATTATTGAATACATATCAGTATACTTGTTCTCATTGTAGAAAAAATACCTAACCCTTGATTTCTTATTTAAGTACCGACAACCCAATATCAATCGTAGAACGTCCTAACAGAGTCTAATTCAAACTAACACAAAAGAAAAACAAGAAAAAAATGTTCGCAAAACGGTATTTATTGATAGTACATTCGACATGAGTAATATTCGTAGCAATATGATCGATAAGGGTAAACAGGACCGCAAGTTGTCTTAAATCTCGAAACATGACAACCAAATTAGTAAGACCCCTGATACGCTTTGATTATTACCATGAATACTAGGAATAAGCTTTTGTTTTGGAAGAGAGAGGTCTTCCACTGTTGGTCGCTTCACCACTTCGGAGCCCCGGGGAAATCTATATGAAAGCGAGGCAAATGAAATAATGCTTTTGTATGTAGCTTATTGTTATCCATATATCTTGCTTGCATGCGTATCTATTGTCGTTTGGATGGTGAATATTTATCGTTGACGTGTTTGTTTGGTATATGAAGCTCATTAATCGTGGTAAGCTCATCGCATTAATAATTGTAAGGGAAAGTTCGGCAAAACCTATTCCATCCATCCATCAGCCGTAGGACGTCAACTGCTGGGCATAGGCCTTCCCCATGGATTTCCAATATCAATTGCATCCAGCGCGTTTCTAAATTTTTTATTATATCTTCAGACCACCTAGTAGGTAGACGTCCTACTCGGCGCTTGCTGATTCGTGGTCTCCATTCGAGAATTTCACGGCCCCATCGGCCATCCGTTCTTCTAAACATCAGCTGGGTATGTTGTACTTAAGTTGATAATATCGATGAAATGACAAATGATAACACCACAATAGATAGAGATATAATTACATTTAATTCATCTCTTCTATCGTCATCAAAAGTTTCTAAATGCGGGAATAGAACTTCATTAGACAGTAGATAACATCCCAGAGGGAGATGGATACCTTTTTAGAGTACCCAAATGCAGGAATAGAGCTTCATTCATTAGGCACCGCCGTGTCCCGATACTGCTTTTGCATGTTTCAGAGCGGATCGTAGCTGACTACGGCTCGTAACTCCCTACGAGCTACGGGCTACGTCGTAGCAATCACATTACGGTTCACGAAGTCCGAAACTGCAACTCGGACAGCCCGGTAATGACGTCATCTGCAAACGGAAAATCGGCCTTATCGCAAGCGATACCTTAGATGTAAAATAAGGAGGGATGTGTCAAAAGTATATTAAATGTCGTCTATCGGTTTTTAAATTTCAAATTGTGGTTACAGTTAGAAGATTGTATCTTCTTACAGAAAATTTGAATGAGACATGAGATTATGAAAAAAAAATGGCAAAATGACCATGATAAAACGGCAAAACCGACTTCGATCGTGTACTAAATTCGAATAGTTCGCTCGAATTAATGTATACAATTTTCACATTATTATTCACCTTTAAAAAACGGCTTAGCCGATTCCGTTAGTATTCTAATGGAACTACCTCAAAAGTATAACCATTCAAACTAAAAAGACATTTTTTGATTCGGTTCACAATTGACGAAAATATCGAAGAACTTGAAACAAAAAAAAAATACAACAAATATAACCCCTTTAACAAATTACCATAGTATTAGCCGCAAAATTTTCAAGCGTCCTATTGATTTTCAATAGCGCCGACAGGAAAAGAGAAAAAATAAAATAAAAAAGATTAGACACTCCTTCTATACATGTTTTTCATCCAAGAGCAATTCGATCTCTCAGCCGTCAAACCAAAATTGAATTTTACAGCGCGAATCTAGCTCGTGACAGCCGAGTGATGGATCACCAATTCAAATGACCCTTTAAGAGCATAATCTACTTACACAATTTTTTCTCAAAATACGTATTACTTTTACTTCAAGTCAAGAGTGAATAGGTATCTTTTAGGTCTGCATGCTCCATCTTCGGCTACAGTTTCGCTTTCCATAAGGCGAGTTGGTGGCCAAAAGTACATTCTACATGAAAAATAAAAATATATAAATATAAATAAATATTTTTGGGACATCTTACACACGGCCTCTGACCCAAAACTAAGCAAAGCTTGTGATATGGCTGCCAGAGACTGATATACTACATATACTTATTTTTTAAATACATACTTATATAGATAGTAACTAAATAACACCCAGACACAGAGCAAACACTTATGTTCATCACACAAATATTTGCCCTGGTGGGGATCGAACCCACGCCTCTTTGATCCAGAAGTCAGGGTCACTCACCACTGAGCCACCGAGGCAGTAAATTTTTATAAATTTTTATTACGTGATTTTTGTAGCAACTTTAGAATACAATCTTAGTTTTTTATGGATTTGTGATGCCTGTCTATCTGGGATTAACGGTTTTTAATAATGAGTAAAAGTCAGAGCTTAATTATTTTTTGCAAAAAATTGCATGACCACTTCACCCGTGTACAGAATTTGCGAATATTTCGCACGGATTGATGTAGCATTTTTCACATTATTGTTGATTTATCAAAAATGACTCAGCTGATTTCGATAAATTTTAAATTAGACCCATTCCGAAGTATATTCTTTCCAATAAAAACAGAATTATTGAAATCGGACTACTATGAAAAAAGTTATGCGTGGTAATACATAAAAAAATATATATAGGCGTTGAGTTGTATACCTCCTCTGGTGGTTCGACGGTCAAAAAAAGTGCGTGCTGATTTGTATGTGAAAGATAATGATAATAAGTAGGTATATTGCTTTATAATACGAACAAACATTAGAGCTTGTTACTCTTTAAAAATATTACTTGATCAGAATTTTTTAAAACTATGTATGATGTTTTATATTATTTTACTCTACTCTAATATCAATCATACGTCTTTGATTTTATACTATACGTTTTCAATATAGTTAAAAAAATTTTTCACATTACATGACATGCACTGTGAAATATGTAAACAAAACAGAATACAGCTACAATATACACCGACAACATACGAGTACCTACGAGTACCTACGTATGAACGGTATACACGCGCTCACGTTTTATTAATAAACCGAAATCGAATCGCGAAAAATACGTGCAAAATCCATTGGGATTATGTCAATTTTCAGATCTCCATTCAATTGGACAGGCACTTATTCCGAGTATCTGGACAGCGTAATCCTAATCGACATGTACACAAGCGAACCGTGTTAGTTAGTTACACAGCGTCAATGCGATGCCCAAACAAAACCTTTGTCCTAAGTAAATACAGGCGGTACTTTTTCCGCCATACAGAACACTTGGGCAAAATCCCAATGTAAATTTAAGGGGTTTGTTGCCGCTAAATTCCACTTAGCTCGAACAATGCTACATTGTTAGGGATTAAGAAAAATCACTAAATGTCATCTTCACCGCCCCTAGCCTGTAAGTATCGGCCTTCTGCTGGGTATTGGTAGGATTGACATCCATCCGAGTTTACCCGGATTTGCCCTAGTTTAGAGGGCGTCTTGGGAGCGTCCGAGCTGGGTTTCATTTGTAGTCGAGACTTCAATTCGCTAATTTCAGTCCTTTGCAGTTGCTACGGTTAAAAAATCTGTTGACGTGTCCGGGCTCTAAAATCCTGGGATTTCACGTTTCGTCTGGTGGCCAAATTTTAGAGATGGCAACCTTTGGTTTAGGCCGCCTTTCTTTTAAATAAGTGTTATTTTCCTCGAGGTAATCTCATCCACTCATGAGCTGCGATAGTTTTGATGTCGTCATTCGATCAGGCTGGTGGTCTACTTACGGAACGCTTGTACTTCATTAGAAGCCACTAAATATGAATATTCACAAACTATTTGCAACTGTGATCAAATGAAAAATCAATACCTATAGTATACTATATCTATAATATAGTTTAATTTGCAGACTGTGTAAATAAGGCCGCTAAGTACAAATATTTAAACACGTTCGTATCGTTACTGCTGTATAAAACACTTTCGAGAAGAAGAAAGAGAAAATTAAATTCTTTTCTGCTAAATAAAAAGCGATGTGATTGAGAAATAAAAATAATGTGATATTTAGAAATACTTATTTCTTGCGTTCCGCGGTAAAAAAAATACGAGAACGTTCATTTGTAAGTTTCGGTTATTACAATAGTAATTAATTATTTTGCATTATCAGTATCTTTCCGGCGGCTTTAATATTCTAGCTCTAGCCACTTGATCTATTTTAACTTACTTTAAAGCTTATGTATGTGCAAAAGAGATAATTATATCACGGTCAAAAGGCCGCTAAGTAAATTCAGCTGGCCGTACTTTTTCTGCCATACAGACCACTTGCGCAAAATCCCAATGTAAATTTAAGCGACCGTTGAAAAGCTGAATAAAATGTTGATACAATGCTTCTTTTTGCGAAGCGCGGATTTAGAACAATGAGTGCAGTACCTGGTAACTTTACCTATGTTTCATTATAATTCTACTTCACGCTCTCGTGTCCATATTTTTTGAATACGCATTCATAGTATGCAGGCTTTGAATGGTTCACCAGCTTTAAATGAAAATTGATTTTATTTCTATGGTACTACAGTTTGTATAACTGGACGAAGTGTTTGGAGTCGGAGAAAAATCATAAAGAGTCATAGTTGCATTTAACACTTAGAATATCGTCAAACAAATACAAATAGAGTCAAATGATCCAAAGTACCTGGAAATAAATTACTTATACTTAAAAAAATATCATTGAATAAAATTAATTGTTATATTAATTATTTTGCATGACTGACTACCCGTGTACAGAATTCGCGAATATTTCGCACGGATCTATGTAATATTTTTCACATTATTGTTGATTTATCGAAAATGGCTCAGCCGATTTCGATAAAATTTAAACGGAACCAATTTCGAAGTATTTTCTTTACAATGAAAAAAAAATTATTGAAATCGGACAACTATGAAAAAAGTTATGCGTGGTTATACTTACATAAAAAAAATATACATACCTATATATATACGCGTCGAATTGTATACCTCCTCAGGTGGTTCGTCGGTCAAAAATAATTTTCACTGATTCGCGTTAAAGTAACATTACGTCTTTGATAACTTTGATAGGATGTTTACATTGAAAAAAAAAGCGCCGTCAAATATATTCGCTCAGAAAATCCAATAAACTTTTAAAATTTATCTTTCAAAGTAAAATTAACACCTGAGTCAATAATCCCGATCTTTCTCAATTATCCCCATTTTTAGACAGTTCATGCCCTAAAACCTAACGGATTAAAACTCTTTTGAAAGACGTTAAACTCTGTTAAGTTGTAGATTAAAACATTAAATTTAATTATGAAGTTTTGGAAAAGCAATTAGCTTCAGTAAACCTTTGAGCAGTTATAAATGTTTCGATGAAGATTTCACGTGGAACTTTGAAGAAATCTATTTTGAGTAGAAACTTTCGTCCGTTTTAAAGTTTTTTTAATTGTACAGCAGCAGATTTAAGCAGAAGTAGGCGAAAATTTTAAGAATAAAACGGAGCTTAATGTCTTGAAGTGCTATACCTAAACTATCCGACCCTCTGTATAAAAATTAAAAATAAAATGATTATTTTTTGCAAAAACTAGCATGACCGACTTCACCCGTGTACAAAATCATTACATAGTATGAAACAAAGTCGCTTTCCGCTGTCTGTCCCCATGTATGCTTATATCTTTAAAACTACGCAGCAGATTTTGATGCAGTTTGTTTTAGTAGATAGAGTAATTCAAGAGATATGTTTATATGTACACATATAATACACCTGTGCGAAGCCGGGGCGCATCGCTAGAACGCAAATATTATGCACGGATCGATGTAATATTTATCACATTATTGTTGATTTATCAAAAAAGGCTCACCTTATTTCGATAAAATTTAAATGAGTCCAATTTCAAAGTATATTCTTTTCAATAAAAAAAGAATTATTGAAATCAGACTTCTACGAAAAACCTTATGCGTGGTTACACATAAAAAAATATATATACGCGTCGAATTGTATACCTCCTCCGGTGGTTCGTCGGTCAATAATCTATATTTATAAATGGCAGAATTTCATTTTAGCATCATGTACAAATAATACCTTATAACTATTATATCTCAATAAAAATAATTGCACAAAGATTTAATGTCACGAACTTCTAATAATTACGCAATATTTCTTTACATTTAATAGCGTAATACATAGACTTATTTATTTGCCTGGACAATAGATATGTAATTTATTTGTGTAGATAATATTAAAAAACCTATCTGTTGGGACAAATAATTCATCTACCCGACGAAAGTTTAATATCCAAAACACACGCTTAACACATAACAAAAAAGGGTCGAAACCTAGCAACTCGTATCCTTTCCACGCCTCGAAAAAGCTAAATTATTCAAAGCAAACATTCATACAATTTAAATTCAACAAGCTCAGCAAAAAGTGACGTCACGCCTGAAAATTTTCCGCAAAATTGTAAACAAAAAATCGGCTAAGTGCGAGTCAGACTCGCGTGTGAAGGGTTCCGTACCATATAGTAAGCCCCCTTAAAATATTTTATTTTAATTTGATTATTATTTTTGGAGGGAATAAACAAGTTACTCTGTGAATATTTGAATTATTTTTCTGTTGCCTTTATTAGAATCGAGCAAAAAATTACGTTTCTTGAATGGCTGCTCCACTTTATTTTATTATAATTATTTATATTTGAAGTACCTATTCAACTAAATATCATTATTATTTTATACTACGAGACTAATCGCGTACTATATACTATTAGTCCCGTAGTATAAAATAATAATGTGTTCAAATCGCGAAAGTTTAAAAACAACAACTAAATATCTGTATTTTTCAAGCACCTGTCATCGTTATTAATTTTTTGCGAAAAATGGCTTACAAATCAGGTTTGTTGTATGGGAGGAGAATATTTCAGGGGGCTTGGATTTTTTTTCTATTTTTAGTATTTGTTATATAGCGGCAACTGAAATACGTCATCTGTGAAAATTTCAATGTTCTAGCTATCACATTTTATGATATACAATCTGGTGACAGACAGACGGACATAAACCGGACATGTTCTTTTTTACTCTTTGGTTACGGAACCCTAAAAAACGAACGACAGCAACAGAACAGAAGAATTTAATATCCACCGTGGCATACGGAATGCTCGTAACAATTTGTTTTCTTCCCGCCAACATTCTTTTTTCGGGTTCCACATACTTATCGTGCTTTTTTCTCATTTGTTTGTCGCGGTTGAGTAGTCATCACTTTGATAACTCGTTTAACAACTCTTTTCAAACTTCGCCTTTTGGTCGTAAACTCCGCGGTTTATGTTCATCTTGGAAGAAAGAAAGAGCAAGGAAGTGTCCTAAAGTTAAGAATTTGAAGCTATAATAACCTCAAAAACGCATCATCATCATCATCATTTCAGCCATAGGACGTCCACTGCTGGACATAGGCCTCCCCTAATGATTTCCAATAAGACCGGTTGATAGCGGTTTGCATCCAGCGCGATCCTGCGGTTCTAATAAGGTCATCCGTCCACCTTGTGGGTGGACGTCCTACGCTGCGCTTACTGGTACGTGGTCTCCACTCGAGAACTTTTCGACCCCATCGGTCATCAGTTCTCCGCGCTATGTGCCCTGCCCATTGCCACTTCAACTTGCCAATCCGCTGAGCTATGTCGGTAACCTTGGTTCTTCTACGGATCTCCTCATTCCTGATTCGATCTTGCAGAGAAACTCCGAGCATAGCCCTCTCCATGGCTCGTTGGGCTACTTGGAGCTTACTAATAAGGCCCATAGTGAGAGACCACGTTTCTGTGCCATAAGTCATCACTGGCAACACACACTGGTCGAAAACTTTCGACTTGAGGCACTGAGGTATGTCAGACGAGAAGACGTTACGCAATTTTCCAAACGCTGCCCAACCGAGTTGGATTCGGCGATTGGCCTCTTTCTTGAAGTTGGATCTACCTAACTGGACTACTTGTCCCAGGTAGACGTACGAGTCAACGACTTCAAGAACCGAGTTCCCAACTGAAATAGGGGTGGGTACAACATGAGAATTACACATGACCTTTGTCTTATCCATGTTCATTTTAAGACCCACCTGTTGAGAGACTCGATTAAGGCCTTCGAGCATCGTGCTGAGTTCTTCCATCGACTTTGCCATGACTACGATATCGTCGGCAAATCGAAGGTGAGTGATGTATTCGCCATTGATCTTGATGCCGAGTCCTTTCCATTCCAGGAGCTTAAAGGCGTTCTCCAGAGTAGTAGTAAACAGTTTCGGAGATATTACGTCTCCCTGTCTTACGCCTCTCTTCAAAGGGATCGCCTTGGAGCTCTCTTCCTGTACTCGAACCGACATAGTGGCGTTATTATACAAACACTTCAGCACTTCAATGTACCGATGGTCAATACGGCATCGTTGAAGAGACTCAAGCACAGCCCATGTCTCAACCGAATCAAAGGCTTTCTCATAGTCCACAAACGCCAAGCAAAGTGGCAGGTTATACTCCTCGGTCTTCTGTATAACCTGCCGCAGCATATGTATGTAGTCCATGGTGCCAAAGCCCTTCCGGAAACCGGCTTGTTCGGCAGGCTGGAAGTCATCAAGCCTGCGTTCGAGACGATTCGTAATGACCCTTGATAAACATGGCTCAGAAGCGAGATGGGTCTGTAGTTTTTCAATAAGGTGTTGTCACCTTTTTTGAAGAACAACACCACCACGCCTCTGTTCCACGCTTCTGGCGTTATGCCCTCGAGGACGACGGTGTTAAAAAGCTTCTGAAGAACTTTTAGTACCGGCGTTCCACCCGCTTTCAGAAGCTCTGAAGTGATTCCGTCGTCACCCGGCGCCTTATTGTTCTTAAGTTGGTTCAGGGCCATCCTAATCTCGTATAGGCTAATGTCCGGGATGTCTTCGGTGAAGTGTCGGGTCAGCTTGGCTCTTGGGTCTTTGGCCGTGCTGTTTACAGGCTTTGCTACCGAGGCGTATAACTGTCCGTAAAACCTTTCGATCTCCTGCAATACCTCTGCCTTGGTTGACGCTATACTGCCATCTTCTCTCTTCAGCTATGTCAACTGGCTTTGCCCAATAGAAAAATGCCTCGCAAACACTTTGGAGCCTTTGTTCCGCTCAATTGTCTCTTTAACATGTTTAGTATTAAAGAGACGAATGTCGCACCGCACCGATTTTGAAATCTGTCTATTGAGCCGCCTGTAGGACTTTACATCATCGGAAGACTGCAGTCTTAGCGAGCGTCGTTCGGCCATGAGATTTAGAGTATGATCGGAGAATTTCTTAGGTTTATCTGAACGGCGGGGTCTAAAGAACTTAGAACCCACCGTTTGGACAGTTTCTACGAGCCCGTTATTGATCTCGTCCACCGACGCAAAGTTCTCCAGGCAAGCAAAGCGATTTGAGAGCTCGAGCTGAAAGTTCTCGGGGTTTTGTATGTGGGCACGAGTAGGTCGAAGCGTAGACTTCATCAGGCGGGACCTTTCGAGTTTAACGTTGATATTCAGTTTGCCTCGCACGATTCTGTGATCACTGCCAGTTTTTACCCTGTGGATCACGGAGACGTCGTTGAATATCCGTTTCTCGCTAGTCATGATGAAGTCTATCTCATTTCTCGTGGTACCGTCGGGACTCATCCAGGTCCATTTCCTGCGAGGTGGCTTCTGAAAGAAAGAGTTCATCATGAAGAGTTCCTCTTTCTCCAGAAAGTCTGCCAGCATGTGGCCCCTGGGGTTCCGTTGCCCACATCCAAATTGCCCCACTCTCAACTCATCATCGCTTTTCTTGCCCAACTTTGCGTTGAAGTCTCCCATAACAACCGTGAAGCGGGTCTTAGACGTATGTATGGCCCGACTTACGTCCTCATACATAGCCTCCACTTCATCATCTGGGTGTGACGAGGTCGGTGCGTATACCTGGATGACCTTCAACGAATATCGTTTGGATATTCTGAGTATCAGGTATACAACCCTGCTCGACACACTTTCGATGGTAATGATGTTGTTAACGAGAGACCTGTGAACGAGAAAGCCGACACCACCTTGGGACCGTTGGTCACCTTCCCGGTAGTACAGTAGGTTGCCGGATTTCAGGGTTATCGTGTCCTCGCCCTCTCTACGGACTTCAGATAACCCCATAATATCCCATCGCAAAAACGCATAGAAACTGCCAAATATAATGAAATGAAATGAATAAAATGAAATAATTTATTAATATGTCGAGTTACAACCACTTCTTAAATTAATAGTCAGTGTTGAACATCAGACAATATCTCGTCACAAAAATGACAAAATAAATAATAAAATATAAACAGTACATTTTACATTTCCCAAATTCATCATAAAAATAAATGTTAAAACATTTTAGCTGTAAACGGGCTACTGATAACATACATAATATTTATGTGCTCAATTTTAATTCACTGTTGTCATTATCAAAGTACTCTTTAATTGTGTAAATAGTCCTGTCTAACAGAAGCACCTTGATGGCGTTGAGAAATTAATTTACATTTGTCATTGTCTTAACGTGCTCTGGAAGTTTATTAAATATCAATCGACCCATTGCCATAATATGTAATTTGTCAAGTAGTACTCTATTATTACTTTTTTTTTTTTTTTTATTGGAAAATTACAAACCACGGACTCCAGGGTCGGTGCCTTTTGTTAACTAAAATATTCAATTATTCGATTTTACTATACAAAAAGAGTTAGTACAATAGAGATGGGTTAGTTTAAGTTTTAGCCTAAGTTAGTAGTTTCAGTGCATTGCGTGAATGCCACGAGCAAACCGGCGACCCGCATGCAGCACCCGATCACGAGTGTGACGCATGTGCCAGCCATCGCTCTCCTCGACCATATTTTAGGGAAGAGAACGACCCGACACACAACGCCGCCGCAAGAAGGAGCCATCGATGGCGAGAATGAATGCTCAGGGCATGCACGCAATGCTAAACTCTAGATATTACACACTTGTCATGATTTACTTTGTGAAAGCGATCATCCGCAGAGTCCGAGGCTACGACTCCGTGTGTTACTCGGTGGTTTCAACTCTGCTTGTGATCGCTCCCATGTTCTTCTATAACAACTCTGTTGTCACCTCCCGGCCCAGAGCCTCCATCACCGCCTCGTTCCGATCTCTGATGGCCATCTGCAGGTTGTACTCTTTGATGGCCCTCAATGACGCGGAAGATGCACGCCGCACGAATCGGCTGATGGCATCATCTTCGATGTCGTCGGCGTAGTAAATGAAGGTTCCAGTGTGCCGTGATAATGCAACGACAGCGTGTGACACGCTCTCGTGTAGTTTCATTACTCTATTATTCCTTATGGTCCGCTTGCTCTTAACAGTCTTTCTTTTGCATTCGTGAATATGTTTATAACAATATAAACAACATAACTCGACTTAAGTGACGCTTGATCTACTGTTCAAATGTCACATTGGCGTTTCTGCAATACGGCGGACAAACTGACGAAAAGAACATGCTGCCAGCATGCTGGGCACGCTGCCAACTGGCATTGGGCTTGAACATTTTGATTATGTTTAGACTTTCAAGGGTGTGTGCATGATCAAATTGCTTTTTATGCAGTAGTAGACAATGTAGTTTTAGTTTATGTTACATAGTGTTCAATTTTTTTGTAGTTACCAAAAACACTTACCATTAAAAAAAACTGACAAGGCAGGAATTATTGCGGAGACGTTAGTTTGACATTTGAACAGTTGTCCAAATCTCAGTTATTTCAAGTTACGTCGTTGATTAAATAGGAGATTCTATGAGTTGTTGACGCCATCTTGCGGTGATCATGGCTTCAAATTTTCAAGCTTAGAGCGCTTCCTCATTATTTCTTACTTCCATTGTAGTTATGCATCTATCTTTTGTTTTCCGAACAGACAAAGTTACATGTTATATCTTCATCGCATAATATTGACCCGATATTCTATAAATGTTATTGTGAAAGTTTCACGTCTCGACTGAAGAAACAAGTTCAGTAGTTACGTAATACGCTAACTGTCAAAATTAACGCTAAAATGTATCAACATTTTGGGAGCTAAATCATTTTTAATAAATTGTAGATAAAACCCGTAAATTCACTATATAGTACAAAACAAAGTCGTTTCCCTGTCTGTCTGTCCCAATGTATGGTTAAATCTTTAAAACTATGCTACGAATTTTAATACGGTTTTTTTAATAGAGTGATTCAAGAGGAAGGTTTATTTATCTATATCTATAATTATATACACCTGTGTGAAGCCGGGGCGGGTCGCTAGTAGTTTATAAAACAATCTTGATGCCGATAATAATGACAAAATTCTCATTGGTCGTCAAAACATAAATATATCACATGACTGTACATTATATTTTGTATCAGCTATTTCAAAGTGGATTTTTGTTGAAAATTGCAATGTTTGCACTTAGTGTCTGATATCTGAACCTTCTTGACACTGGAGTAGTGTATTGGTGGTCACTACAGATGTATTATGTACATGATTCCAAGGCTATGTAAGTGTAAGATTAATATTCTATAAGGTTATATTTAATTATTGTCACAACGCGGTTTTGCATTGTGTATCGATTACCGATTGTTTATTTGCACTTTATTTTGATGAACAAACCTTTGCAAGGTTTTTTATTGTAACTCAAATATGTATATTATACATTGTAACCTTTTGTTTATAATAATAATAAAATCGCAGGCGCGGCTTTGTGGCGAGCCGTCGGTGAGTGGCGACACCGCGAACCCCGATTCCCTGGGGCTAAATGAGACCCCTGACTCCTTTCTTGCCTTAACCGGCCGGCTAGGAGTGCAAACACGCAGCACACCTCTCGACACCCTAAGCCGTCCACACCAATGTTGCCCCTCCGGCGCCAACTTAAGGTAGCCTTTATGGGGGGCCCATTTAGTGGACGGCAAGTCACCACCTACTACTACCACGCTACGAAATTTTGAAATGGGGCATATATAGCGGGTGCCGAACATCATTCCATAGTCCAATTTTACAGAACATTTAATATTTCACCTCAATAGCCCAGTTTCAATATTTCAAGTTTTTTTTAAATGCCATAGTTTGTCTACAATGCTATCTTTTTTATACGTACTGCTGATTTTTATATTTCAAATTGTAAAAAGGGCCTCTTAATGTTGGCTTAGGCTCCATTGATGCCTAATAAAGGACCAGGCCAAGCTTGTGAATTTCACTGAATAAGGAGAAATAATAATAAAAAAGGGGCCTCTCAAAATTGTAAAAGGGGCCTGTGTTGTACTGTACTGTACCAGCCTTTTTGATAGTCCACTGCAGGACGTAGACCTACCCACGAAGACTACCACGGCTTTTTTGGCCTATCCCAAATATGTAAAAGCACTTACCGAGTCAATTTATAGCTATAACAGTTCCCTATTCAATTGACCTACTAACGGTACTAACTCAACCTCTTAATAGTCAAATGTGTCACAAACAGATCAACAGATGTTGATTGTTGATCAAAGATCCAATCCGAAACCATTAGTTGTGTGAGACAGATAGTTAAACTGTTAGTTCATGGCATCAAAGCGCTATATGTGTAGAGCTATTACTGTTATAGTAATATTTGATTTGACGATCAATTTGTGATATTGGATTTTATATTTATGTAATGGCAGTGACACGCGTTTGCCAAGCTTTGAATGTTAAATGCCATTACGTCGTGTTGAATCATAAAATAAGAACAGTAATAGAAACCGTACTAAAATAGCAAGAGATATACATCACTTTGTCTCATTTTAAATATGAAATTTAAAAGGTGTTAGAAAAAGATACACGAACACCCGAACTTACGTAATTTCAAAGGGTGACAAAAGTCGCAGAACAAAATTTGCTAGTTTCGATGTACAGGATAAGCCCCTAAAAGGATGCTAATGAGGCGTTTTCCAAAAAAAAATAGTTTCACAAAACTTACTAGATGGCGTAATAGTCATATAAATTGATCTGTCATTATCAACGGGAAAAGGGTGTGAGAGTGAAACCTATGTATATTAAAGTCTCCAATACTTTACTGAGGTATGACTTGGACTACGTTTGGACTTGACCACGACTTTATTGGACTATGACGTGACTATTTTGATAAAATATAACTAAAAAAATATTCAATCTTAATACTTGATATTGGCAAATGCACAACAATGAGCCGTCAAAACATAAAAAAGAAGAAGAAGACATCTTGCAATGACAGTACGATTTCCATAGTCAAAGAATCGACGATTTCAAACTATTGTCGCCATCTATTGGATACTTTTGTCACTAATTTTTTTTTAGAAAACGCCTCATTGATTAGGAATAACCTTATATCGAAATTTCTTTGAGTCGGGTGTGTTTTATTGGACTAACACTATTATTATAACTATATTTCTGAATTGATTGATCTAAATCTCCTAAGCACATATAATAAATATAAATATCTTATGTATAAATTAAAATAATGGGCCCGTCTTTAAAGCGTAGGGTGGCAATGCCTGGTGCGTTCTCTTTTAGGCCTTTGGAGTTCCATTTGTTTAAACTGAACTGTGACATCTACTTATTATCACCGTGCTTGCAATTTTGTCTCATCATCAACATCCAGTCATAAGATATTTGCTGCGTAAGCCTTTGCAATGGAGACTGGTTAAAAGCGGCTTGCATCAAACAAAGCAAGGTACATAAATAGCAACTCTGTTTTTTACTTTATATTTGTGTGTTATACATATAAACCTTCCTCTTGAATCACTCTATCTATTAAAAAACCGCATCAAAATCGCGTAGTTTTAAAGATAAAAACATACATAGGGATAGACACACAGCGAGACACACACACTTTGTTTTTATATTATTTCTGTATTTTACACACAATTTATTTTTTAACTTAAAAAATCATTGAAATATAATTCTAAGCTATCTAATATTTACACATACAAATCAATAATAGCAAAATTTGGATTCAAATCCTAATCCTATCCTCATCATCATCATTTCAGCCATAGGACGTCCACTGCTGGACATAGGCCTCCCCTAATGATTTCCAATAAGACCGGTTGATAGCGGCTTGCATCCAGCGCGATCCTGCGGTCCTAATAAGGTCATCCGTCCACCTCGTGGGTGGACGACCTACACTGCGCTTGCCGGTACGTGGTCTCCACTCGAGAACTTTTCGACCCCATCGGTCATCAGTTCTCCGCGCTATGTGCCCTGCCCATTGCCACTTCAACTTGCCAATCCGCTGGGCTATGTCGGTAACCTTGGTTCTTCTACGGATCTCCTCATTCCTGATTCGATCTCGCAGAGAAACTCCGAGCATAGCCCTCTCCATGGCTCGTTGGGCTACTTGGAGCTTACTAATAAGGCCCATAGTGAGAGACCACGTTTCTGTGCCATAAGTCATCACTGGCAACACACACTGGTCGAAAACTTTCGACTTGAGGCACTGAGGTATGTCGGACGAGAAGACGTTACGCAATTTTCCAAACGCTGCCCAACCGAGTTGGATTCGGCGATTGGCCTCTTTCTTGAAGTCGGACCTACCTAACTGGACTTCTTGTCCTAGGTAGACGTACGAGTCAACGACTTCAAGAACCGAGTTCCCAACTGAAATAGGGGTGGGTACAACATGAGAATTACACATGACCTTTGTCTTGTCCATGTTCATTTTAAGACCCACCTGTTGAGAGACTCGATTAAGGCCTTCGAGCATCGTGCTTAGTTCTTCCATCGACTTTGCCATGACCATGTAGTAGTAAACAGTTTCGGAGATATTACGTCTCCCTGTCTTACGCCTCTCTTCAAAGGGATCGCCTTGGAGCTCTCTTCCTGTACTCGAACTGACATAGTGGCGTTATTATACAAACACTTCAGCACTTCAATGTACCTATAGTCAATACGGCATCGTTGGAGAGACTCAAGCACAGCCCATGTCTCGACCGAATCAAAGGCTTTCTCATAGTCCACAAACGCCAAGCAAAGTGGCAGGTTATACTCCTCGGTCTTCTGTATAACCTGCCGCAGCGTATGTATGTGGTCCATGGTGCCAAAACCCTTCCGGAAACCGGCTTGTTCGGGAGGCTGGAAGTCATCAAGCCTGCGTTCGAGACGATTCGTAATGACCCTTGAAAACAACTTATAAACATGGCTCAGAAGCGAGATGGGTCTGTAGTTTTTCAATAAGGTGTTGTCACCTTTTTTGAAGAACAACACCACCACGCCTCTGTTCCACGCTTCTGGCGTTATGCCCTCGAGGACGACGGTGTTAAAAAGCTTCTGAAGGACTTTTAGTACCGGCGTTCCACCCGCTTTCAGAAGCTCTGAAGTGATTCCGTCGTCACCCGGCGCCTTATTGTTCTTAAGTTGGTTCAGGGCCATCCTAATCTCGTACAGGCTAATGTCCGGGATGTCTTCGGTGAAGTGTCGGGTCAGCTTGGCTCTTGGGTCTTTGGCCGCGCTGTTTACAGGCTTTGTTACCGAGGCGTATAACTGTCCGTAAAACCTTTCGATCTCCTGCAATACCTCTGCCTTCGTTGACGCTATACTGCCATCTTCTCTCTTCAGCTTTGTCAACTGGCTTTGCCCAATAGAAAAATGCCTCGCGAACACTTTGGAGCCTTTGTTCCGCTCTATTGTCTCTTTAACATGTTTAGTATTAAAGAGACGAATGTCGCACCGCACTGATTTTTAAATCTGTCTATTGAGCCGCCTGTATGACTTTGCATCATCGGAAGACTGCAGTCTTAGCGAGCGTCGTTCGGCCATGAGATTTAGAGTATGATTGGTGAATTTCTGAGGTCTATCTGAACGGCGGGGTCTAAAGAATTTAGAACCCACCGTTTGGACAGTTTCTACGAGCCCGTTATTGATCTCGTCCACTGACGCAAAGTTCTCCAGGCAAGCAAAGCGATTTGAGAGCTCGAGCTGAAAGTTCTCGGGGTTTTGTATGTGGGCACGAGAAGGTCGGAGCGTAGACTTTATCAGACGGGACCTTTCGAGTTTAACGTTGATATTCAGTTTGCCTCGGACGATTCTGTGATCACTGCCGGTTTTTACCCTGTGGATCACGGAGACGTCGTTGAATATCCGTTTCTCACTAGTCATGATGAAGTCTATCTCATTTCTCGTGGTACCGTCGGGACTCATCCAGGTCCATTTCCTGCGAGGTGGCTTCTGGAAGAAAGAGTTCATCATGAAGAGTTCCTCTTTCTCCAGAAAGTCTGCCAGCATGTGGCCCCTAGGGTTCCGTTGCCCACATCCAAATTGCCCCACTCTCAACTCATCATCGCTTTTCTTGCCCAACTTTGCGTTGAAGTCTCCCATAACAACCGTGAAGCGGGTCTTAGACGTATGTATGGCCCGACTAACGTCCTCATACATAGCGATCCTAATCCTATCCTACTCCTACTTAATATTATAAACGCGAAAGTTTGTGAGGATGGATGGATGGATGGAGGGATGGATGAATGTTCGTTACTCTTTCACGCAAATACTACCGAACGGATTGAGATGAAACTTTGCAATAATATACCCTTTCGTCGCCCAGTGACCTGTTTCAGGCCGCTACCGAATTTGACGCATTCGCCCAGTGGCCTTGAATAGGTCACTCGCGGAATTTTTTTTGTTTATTTTAATTGAAGTCTAAGGAATCGTGCTATCCTGTTTTAACTTATGCCAATAGGTTGCCAGTGAAACAAAGAAAAAAATAGTGGGGCTCGTCTATAATCGTTTCATACTCTATGTCTTCGAAAATATGGCTTTTTGATGGGGGTCGCCATTGAAGTAATACGAATTTGGAGGGATGGATGGATGTTCGTTACTCTTTCACGCAAAAACTACCGAACGGATTATGATGAAACTTTGCAATAATTTAGCTTTTAAATCAGAATATAAATTATAATGATATATTGCGTTTGCGGGCGAAGCCGCGGGTAAAAACTAGTCACTACATAGTATAAAACAAAGTCGCTGTCTGTCCATCCCTATGTATGCTTAAATCTTCAAAACCACGCAACGGATTTTGAAGCAGTTTTTTTAATAGAAAGATAAGGAAGAGGAAGGTTTATATGTATAATACATGCATAATATTGTAGAGGAACACTGATAAATTTACAGGTTTCTAATGTAATGTCGTAAATAAACACGTTTTTTTGCGCTTACATTGCAAACGCTGACTGAACCCCACGAGATAAATCAAAATAATGTACTACGGTATTGTACACCTTAAAAAGATCTACAAAAAAGTCCGCGATGGTATATGTCTATCTCTTAAGGATAACCCACAATAACCATTTTTTATCCTTTACATTTTACGGGAAAAAATGGCTTATTTAGAAAGTTATTTTAAGCAGTACATAATTAATGCTTATCCAATTAAGTACCTTAAATACATTGTCCATTAAATATAGATCAATATGGCCTTTTACAGCATGTAATTTAAATGAATATTTTCGAAGATATTACAGATTTAAAATGCAGGGACATATCGGTGCGGCGCGGGCGGTAGCGGCCCGGCCGGCGCGCGGCGGACGTTTGTATTACGTGTGTGTATGTTTGTAATGAATAAACTCGAAAACTACTGTGCCGATTTTAAAAATTCTTTCACCATTGGAAAGCTACATTCACTTTAAGTAACATAAGTTATATTTATTGCTAGAAAAGATTACGAATCCTTACTAAAACTTAAGTAACGTAACCCAACGCATAAAAAAAGCCTTAATTAAAACGTCTTTCGTTGCATGCGCTACGAAAACTATTGATGATAGAACAAAAGTCTGTTCTACAATATTAAAGAACTTATCAATATCTACAAAAAAACTTCGCAATACCATAATGTCCAACTACTATCATTATGTCACAATAACCACTTATTATTACATTTTAAAAGTTAATAGAAATACCGACCAATATTCGACCATGTTATTAATACTTCTGTTTAAATCCTTATCCAAATAAATCATATTGTTTTCAAGACTGTTTCAATTTATATGTATAAGTAAATTGTTTTTTGAATCGTTCAAATCGGCTATTCCGAAGCACTTAGATAATTTTTTAAGTCATAGAAATATAAAAAAATAAACGCTGTCGCGTTGTGCATGTATTATATCACTCCTATTCCTATATGTACTGTTTATATACCAGTCTTCTTTAATCGTCCACTGTAGAACATAGGTCTGTTTACGAAGGGTGATTGGGTCATATCCATCACGGTGGCCCAGTACGGGTTGGTTGATATACGTCATCAAGTTCCTTCTTCGGATGTACATAGCTACATAGGTATGCAGGTTGCCACACGACATTGTGAAATTCCGTACATATGTTCCAAAGAAACTCATTGATACGGGATTAGGATTTGAATCCAACAACTCTCGATTGTAGGATAGGTTTTACTACCACTTGACCACCACGTCTCTATATAGGTACCACCTCTATTAGTGCGCTGATTTATGTAACACCTTGAGATTTGGTTCTCCAAATCTACTCCTAAGTAAGGCGAGCCGACATACCGACGATTTAAAATTTGTGTTGTAGTGGTAGTTAATAGGTACTGACACATAGTTCGTAAAACGAATGATCGATGAGGGTTTAAAGTTCATGAACGTAGACAATGTACTTGAATGTACCTATTGGCAAGCGTAGAAAAGGTCTCCACGTGAATCTAAGATCAGGTCGAGACTACCAGATCACGTTGGATGCCAGCGTTTCCATCGGTTCAATTTGCTCTTTGGGTTAGCAAGTTGTAGAGGCTTTAGATAGGGCACACAATTCGTAGAAGTAGAACTGATGGCGAATATTTTACAAAGTTATCAAATGAAGAAAAAATCAAATACAAGTATATAGTAGAAACGTCAACTAACTTAGTAGGTAGAATGTAGATGGACTGAATATTCTAACCGTTTAAAAACAATGAAATCAGAGTGATAGATTACGTATAGCCCCCGACCCATACGAACTTACTTTTATTTAGATGGCCAATGCTATATTTATTTTATGTTAATAGTTGAACAGATTAAGACTACGGGAACACCCGCGATTCCTACCCGCGACCTACGAGTAGCTTTCAACCCATCCTATCGGTTCGTCTGGTAGGTATGTCTAGCAATGGACATTATAATAGATAGGTACATTTCAAGACTACAACGCTTTATTGAGAGTCGAAGTTAATTTGACGGAATGATCGCATAACATATGTACATACTAAATGAAACAATCTAATTGAGAACCTCATTTTTTGGTGGATACATTGATGGAAGCTGGATGCAAACCTCTTGCAAAGGTTTTATTCGGTGTTATTCAAGATCTAATAAGGGAGCCCTATGTTTAGTAGTGGGTGTTCTATGGTGAAAATATTTGCGTATAGGTAAGCTAATGTAATATGAAAACGCGCCAAAATAACTGTGCGCATGTGTGTGACGTTACTTGGTTACATGGTAGGTATATAAGCAAAATGTCTTTTTTAACCAGTCGTACCCGGGCGAAGCCGGGGCGGGCAGCTAGTAATATTATAAACGCGAAAGTTTGTATGTATGGATGTTTGTTCCTCTTTCACGCAAAAACTACTGAACGGATTGAGATGAAACTTTACAATAGTAATGTTTATACATCAGAATAGCACATAGGCTATAAGTCGTAAAGATATTGCATGAAACGAAGTTCGCCGGTTAAGCTAGTTAAAATAAATATGATGCTACAAAGGAAACA
Organism: Hypomecis punctinalis; assembly: GCA_949316475.1. Classification (NCBI taxonomy): domain Eukaryota; kingdom Metazoa; phylum Arthropoda; class Insecta; order Lepidoptera; family Geometridae; genus Hypomecis; species Hypomecis punctinalis. The sequence continues at coordinate 10,639,955 of OX438796.1, forward strand.
ACGTAAATTTCTACTCAATTGAACTGATAATGACGGGTTTACCACGTCGATAACTCAATGAATAAACGAATAACAATATGTTATGAATTTCAATGCGTGAAAAGCATAACATTGTGCTGTTTACTATTTAAATCAACAATGATTTGAATTATTCGCGAATCGGAATTGAAATGACACGAGGCAATTTAAAATCTACTCGTATGTGGAATTTGATGTATTATTTGGTTCTTAGCAAAATAAATATTTTGTTTCACGCTTTGAAGTACACTTTTATGTTATTCCTATCATTACGCTTTAGGAACTCAACTGATATATTTTATGATTTATTCTACTGATATATGTAGTAGGTACCTAAGCATTCACTATAATAATATATTTTAAATGACATTATGCTTTCTCCTTGCGAATGAACATTCTATGTTGCTCTTGTTGTACAAGGTCTTTATTCGAGAACTTTCCAATGATACAATCGCAAAGTCACGAATGTGTGACTTTTATGACTGCCTCGGTGGCTCAGTGGTTAGTGACCCTAACTTCTGGATTAAAGAGGCGTGGGTTCGATCCCCGCCCAGGGCAAATATTCATGTGATGTTTGCTCTGTGTCTGGGTGTTATTAAGTTACTGTCTATATAAATAAGTATTTAAAAATAAGTATATGGAGAATATCAGTCTCTGGCAGCCATATCACATGCTTTGCTTAGTTTGGAGTCAGAGGCCGTGTGTAAGATGTCCCAAAAATATTTATTTATTTATTTAAAATACATTGACCACTGACGTTTTGCGAAACGTTCGAAACGGTCAGTCTTCTGATGGGTGACCGCGGGAGGCATTTTAAACTTAGCGCTGCCGTGGCTTAAATGACACGTTAAAACTAGCGTGAGGATTCATTATTAAAATTTATATGAACACCGGATACAACTCACGATTACAAACGCCCGCGCAGCCGTTGTCGGGGGTGCGCGTATTCCCTGAAGAAGGAGTACTAACTACTCTGAAACCGGTCGGACGCATAGCGGCTCGACCGTTCAAATAATCGTGAGTTGTATCCTGTGTTCATATAAATTTTGACACGTTAAATTGTAGGTCCCGGTAGTTTTAAGCGTTGCGTTAGTCATAGTCGTAATGCGTCTAACAGAGTTGTTAGACGCATTCAGACGGCTTGAAAACTCTGACGCCACGCCTAGCCACCAAGGCTATACGAATCTACTTTACTTTTCTATTTTGTTTAATTGTATACTGCCTTTGAACTAAATAAATATCGTCACCATCTCAGTCGTAAAACATTCAAGTATCAATATAAAGATAAGTTCAAAGTACAGAACGGGATTAAAGTGTTGTGAAAATTATTTACTTAGTTACAGCTTTGAGTTAAGATAAGTTGTAAAATGTTCCATGCTCAAGTAGTTCTCAAAGAACTAAGGTAAAACGTTAATTCCGTCTACCTCTTAGAGGGCCATCTCGCCAAATGAGTTTGCGACGCCTTGGATTGACACTTGACAGACTTTCCAACACGAAAATGGCTCATAAAGATATAGTTCACAGTGTATAAACATAGAAGACAGTATACAATCTCCATAGCTAGTTAAATAGCTAGCTACCTATATAGAAACAGTGATATTATATGGCATAATATGGTGTGTTAAAATAACTTTCCTAATATAGTTTTAAAAGAAATTCTGTTGAATTTTTAAGCATATTAAAGTTTTAAGAAAGAAAACTCTTGAATATTAAGTTCATTCTTACCTACTTCATTTTTGTAAGTGGAAGTTATTTGAGTGCTCCTACTTTCTGAGCCTTATCGGCAAATTGAAAATGATTTTAATATTTTGCCTCTGATTCTGCCTCTGCAAGTCTATTACTATTTTAAAAAGGTCAGTATTTTACTAATATCATTGATAGCTTTATGTTTAGTAAAATAATGAAAATAAAAAGAATATGATTTCTTAGTATAATTTTGAATTTTAGATTAAATTTTGGAAAAGATCAAAAAATGAAAAAAGTATATTCGACGTTACATCTACGAATACTTGGTAGTTACTAACTTATTGGGCGAAATTTAAAAGGGTCCACTGTATAGGTCAAATTTACTCAAAAAATCATTTATTATTAAACTAAAATTTATTTATTTATTTTCTACTAAAATATGCCATCTATAAGACATAGAGAACACCGTTTAAAAAAAAGTATTAGATGTCAAAACCGACAAACTTACGTATAATGTTTTTACTGAAAACAGCTCTCTAATTTTTTCCCCATTAACTCTACATTAAAATCATATCACCAAAATATAAAACGCATCATAATAATTTGGAGCAAATGTACCGTGTCAATATAATGGTGAATGGCTTAAGCGATATTTGTCCCAAATAGCTCGGATAAAGGCTCTCGAGGCGGAAGTGTGCCGCTGCTCCTTTATCGCTCTGCCGATGGTTGAGTACACGTCATTCTGGGGTAATGACGATAAATGTATCGAATACCGTGGTGGGTATTTTTTAGATAAAATGCTGACTCGTATATAACTCGTAGTTTTTTGCTATTCTTAAGACTAGTATTTTAGTTTATCTCGTGTTACAATTGTTCTTCGTCGTATCGATGATCCAAATATCTGTTTGCAAGGCCTTTTTCTAACGCTTCCCTGCTACTCCGCGACTCCCATGCTTGGTACAGGTTCTGGAGAGTGCAGGTTGGACCCTGAGGGCTTGCGAACAGGAATAAGTTATTTTTATCAACTTTTTCTAGACTTGTCAATACTTAATCCATTATTGTATTATTTATTTTGTGCACTTCTTTTGTGATATACGAGTGTGTGATGTTATTAATACCTATATTTTAAATTTTAATTTATGTTACGTAAAATTAAAACAGTTCCTGGTTCTAAAACTTCCGCAAATCGAACATGTACAAAAACAAATTAGTTTCAGTTTTGATTTATAACGATGTATTCAGTTCTAATATTTTTAAATCTGTGGATAAGACTCATTTATTTACATATATACAAGACTTAGAGAGTAAACAGTAAATAAAATATAAACCCGCCCCTCATCGTTCCTGGTGCAAAGGTGCCTATAACGCTTGCTGCATTGCCGCGTTGGATGGCGATGGCCATTCTTTGCACCAGAAACGAGGTAGAACGGTCACCTCTTCTTTCATGAATCCTGCGCCCTATTTCCGAGGTTTATTATATCTCTCGAAACAGAAAGAAGTTGACTCATGTGATAGGTGTACAAATTTATAATTGTTTGCCGAAGGACATCACTAGCTCAGTGAGCGATAATATATTTAAACCAAAACTAAAGAACTGGCTCGTACAAAAGGCATTTTATACAATTGATGAATTTTTTGCTTGCAATAATAAGAGTAATTTCTTTTTAAAAAAATTGATGTGATATGACATTATTAATTTTTGATATACTTCACATTATTATTGGATACTTACTAAGTATTTACTATTAATCTTATGAATGATTATTGTATTTTGTGACTTATAATTTTTGACAAATTATCAATAAAATGTTTATCTGTTTATCAGATAATAACCTGTGAATTGTTAACTATTTCAATACATATTTCACAAAACTATACTTCCAACTCCATAAAAAATATCGCGAGAATCCAAAACAATGCAATTTTGCCGTCATTACAGCGACTATTTGTAAACTTGTGAACTTGTAAACAACGATATCAGATAATGACCATTCTGTATCGGAGCGCCGACGTGGGCTAAGTTTTATGGCATTTTTATGACCGACCGTGATCGTTTTTGCTGACTCTACTTAGAAACATTGGTGATTTGGCGCACGTGAAGCAGCTGTTACGGGCATTGTGAAAAAGCCTAATGAGTGGGCAATTTGCTTCGAGTTATGCTTCATGGGGTTTAAATGCAGGGCTTTAATATTTTATTGTTTTTTTTTTGTGTTTAGAACTGTTACTTCTAACTTACCAGTACTATTAATGTTCTTTGTTTTAGTTAAATATTATTTGCCAGTAAATGTGTCGAAAGATAATTTATTATCGTTAATTATGATTGATGAATATCATAGAATAGGATAAATTGAATCCGATATTATTTAAAAAAAAAACACACCTACCGTTAAAAATATTGAGCGGCTACGAGTATGTCATTCCGGTAACATCAACATTAAATTTATTTGACTTCATAATTTACGTAATTTTGTTTATTCTGGAATGTCTAGCAAATAAAAATTAGACTTATATGTAAATTCAAATTAGGCATTAACTTCATGAGACCAAGGCAACTAAATTGCTTTTGGGGAACTACGAGTAAATCCATCTTAAAATATTTAGTTCGTTCGCACCAAGCTTGTATAAGACGAATCCTCTAAGGCTTATAAACTTGTTCAATGGTTAAAGAGTCTGATGTGAAAACAGTGTAACGTGTTATTTGACAAAGCTCTGTGTTATACATAAATCCGTTGCGGCCACCAATCCAACGACTAACGACCGTACCAAACGTCTTGTACAACAAAATAGTCACTTACAACTGGCAAGGGCATGTCCCCGTAAATAGTAGCTGTACAAACACATTTATTCCAGGCTGTTACTGAAACCTTTTTAATAATGCACTGCAGGACGTAGGCGTACCCAAGAAGGTGATTGGGCTATATCCACCACGCTGGCCCAGTGCGTGTTGGTGGGTTCACATACGCCATCGAATTTGTTTCACAGACGTAGGTTACTTCACGATGTTTTTCTTTACCGAAAATCCAGTGGTGTGAAATTCCGTACACAAATTTCAAAGAGCTGATGCGGTACCGGGACTCAAACCCAGCCTTGAGTCGATTTTGAAGCCGTTCACGGTTGTAACTACCATTTGACCACTACGGTTTCAGAGGATGTTTAGAATACATTGAAATGTTGGCTATATGAGCAACTATTTTATGATGTAAATGACTTTTTCACCGACGAACCACCGGAGGAGGTATACAATTCGACGCGTATATATATTTTTTCGTTATTTATTTTATTTTTGCAAAAAAAATATCTTGTTAAATTACCTGAACTGTATTAAGATTTAATGACTAATTTGGTACTTTCAAGTATTTTTATTTTAGTTTTGTTCGTGTGCCTTAATGTAATGTTTAACACCATTTGTTACTTGACTTGTAACAAATGGTGTTATGAATAAATGACTACATGACTATATACAATTCAATACCAGACTAACAATTTATAAATTTAAATAAGTAATATTTTACTGTAAAGTTGCCTCTTTATTTCTGCGCCAAGGATTTATTTTTCAATCCAACACGTTTTGAATTTTTAATTTGCAATGCCTAATGGAAATCCTAATTACGTACGTGTAATAACTGTTCGTGTTATTCTGCTACTAATTACGATTTAATGTTTGTTTACGTTTGTGGATATTAAACACGCGAGTACATTTAATGACGTGCGTTTTATTCAAATGCTCAGAAAATGCGGCGACGTTGTAGAAATTGAGGAATAGCTGAACGCAAGATTATTAATGGAAAGCTTTGGGTGTTTTGAGAGTCTCATAGGTTCTATTAAAAATAGTCTTATAAGTGATCTCCTCATTCCTGATTCGATCCCGCAGAGACACTCCGAGCATAGCCCTCTCCATAGCTCGTTGGGCTACTTGGAGCTTACTAATAAGGCTCATAGTGAGAGACCACGTTTCTGTAAATCAGGAATGAGGAGATCCGTAGAAGAACCAAACTTGTTCACTTCATATAGTTTAAGTAAATTAGTCGAAAGTTTTCGACCAGTGTGTGTTGCCAGTGATGACTTATGGCACAGAAACGTAGTCTCTCACTATAGGCCTTATTAGTAAGCTCCAAGTAGCCCAACGAGTTATGGAGAGGGCTATGCTCGGAGTCTCTCTGCGAGATCGAATCAGAAATGAGGAGATCCGTAGACGAACCAAAGTTACCGACATAGCCCAACGGATTAGCAAGTTGAAATGGCAATGGGCAGGGCACATAGCTCGGAGGACTGATGACTGGTGGAGTCGAAAAGTTCTCGAGTGGAGACCACGTACCGGCAAGCGCAGCGTAGGGCGTCCATTCACAACGTGGACGGATGACCTCATTAAGACCGCAGGATCTCGCTGGATGCAAGCCGCTTCCAACCGGTCTTATTGGAGATCTATAGGGGAGGCCTATGTCCAGCAGTGGACGCATTTGGCTGATGGATGATGGATGAAATTAAGTGATGTTTACTCTAATGCTAAAAAGTCCTCTTTTCTCTCCTGACACTCTACGCTGCACTGCATAAATACAAATAAAAGTTTACAGTTGAAAAATATTGATAATCTCAGACTTCAGAAATTAATAGAATTTCAGATTCAAATCACGTATTGCAATTTGAATGTTAAATTAATTCTGCCATAATTTCTGTATCTTTTATATTGTGGATATTGGTATGTAAATCTTGTAATTTGTCTTAACTCATAAATGGCATGTAATACCGGTTTCCTAAGAGATATAATGTATAGATTTCAATTCAGCAAGATCAATGTGAATAGGTATCTTTTAAGTCTGCGTGCTTCATCTTTGACCACAACGTCGCTTACCATCAGACGAGTTGGTGGTCAAGCGCGGACTTATTTGCGATAAAAAAATACCATTTCAGCTATGAAGACACTCTCAATAAAGTTTCAAAGATACGATCTCACAGACAAATACACAGATATACGGGCAACGTCAAAAATTAATATCATAAGTTTCTAAAAATTGCTCTAAATACGAGTACGTAGCTAGCTCGATTCAAATCAACTTGTCCAAGGTTTTTTATTCTGCCCAGTAAAAGCAACCATAGTAGATTGTATCATAAGGGAGCAAATTAATATTTTTACGGCGAGGGCGCTTTTTTGAATCCAGAGCGAAGAAAAGGATTCTTTAGTAGAATCCTGAACGTAGCGAGGGATTCAAAGTACGTCATCCGAGCCAAAAATATATTTTGCGCCCGAGTGGTACACTCTACTTTTCATCACTTTTATGAAAAAACTAGCTTAAAACCCGCGGCTTTGCCCGCGTTGTCTTAGTACATAGGTACTTACTAAAATGAAAATAGCCCGCGGTTTGATCTACGTAGTCTTTGTACTTGCTCATAACAATATCTAATAGTCCGCGATATGGCCCGCGTTGTCCTATTACTTGCAAGGATAATGCCCACGGTTTGGCCAAAATTGTAATAGTATTTGCCTATAATGATCATAGGTCACGGTTTGGCCTGCGTATTATTAGTACTTGCTTAAGATGGTTATTTATAGCACGCAGCATGGACTGCGATGTCTTAATACTTGCTTAAAATCATAAAAGCTTGCCGTTTGGCCTGCATTGTCGTATTACTTACAATGATAATAGCCCATGGTCTGGCCCGTATTGTCTTAGTACTTGCTCAAAATGATAATAACCCAGTTTGGCTCACGTTGTTTTAGTACTTACTTGATTAAAACAACAGCCCGCGGTTCAACCCGCGTTATCTTGGCGTTTGCTTATAATAATATCTAATAGTTCGTGGTCTGGCCCGCGTTGTCTTAATACTCCCTTAAAATTATAATAGCATGCCGTTAGCCTGCGTTGTTGTATTACTTGCAATGATAATAGCCCACGGTCTGGCCCGCGCTATTTTCATATTTATTTCATAATTGCTTAAAATGATAAAAACCCACAGTTTGGCCCGCGTTTTCTTGGCACTTACTTAAAATAATAGTAGCTCGTGGTTAAGCCCGCATTAGGCTCGATTATGAAGGCGCCATCGTAATTATAATAGATATTTAGCATAATCATTTCTGTTTCATTTTCACTTTAGGCATTCGATAGAGAGAACACTGTTGTTGTTTTATGTTGCTATTATATTTACCATGGCGCCTTCATAATTGAGCCTATTATCGTATTACTTGCAAGGATAATGCCTATGGTTTAGCCTGAATTGTATCAGTATTTGCCTAAAATGATAATGGCTCACGGATTGGCCTGCATTGTCACAGTATTTGCTTATTTAATTTACTTGTATCTAAAGCTTATTACGGAGTACGTGAATTTTTGGATGATAAATTGCCGAATTTCTGAAATTAACTCCATCCATCCATCCATCAGCCAAAAGACGTCCACTGCTGGACATAGGCCTCCCCTATGGATCTCCAATAAGACCGGTTGATAGCGGCTTGCATCCAGCGCGATCCTGCGACCTTAATGAGGTCATCTGTCCACCTTGTGGGTGGACGTCCTACGCTGCGCTTGCCGGTACGTGGTCTCCACTCGAGAACTTTTCGACTCCACCGGTCATCAGTCCTCCGCGCTATGTGCCCTGCCCATTGCCATTTCAACTTGCTAATCCGTTATTACTTGCGTGTGTTGCCAGTGATGACTTATGGCACAGAAACGTGGTCTCTCACTATGGGCCTTATTAGTAAGCTCCAAGTAGCCCAACGAGCTATGGAGAGGGCTATGCTCGGAGTCTCTCTGCGTGATCGAATCAGAAATGAGGAGATCCGTAGAAGAGCCAAAGTTACCGACATAGCCCAACGGATTAGCAAATTAACTCAATAATAAATAAAAATATAAAATAAATATTGGGGGACATCTTACACACAGTCTCTGACACCAAACTAAGCAAAGCTTGTGATTTGGTTGGCAGAGACTGATATAATACGTATACAGTAATAACACCCAGGTACAGAGCAGACACATAATAATATGATCATCACATAAATATTTGCCCTGGGTGGGAATCGAACCCCCGCCTCTTTGACCCAGGAGTCAAGGGTCACACACCACTGAGCCACCGAGGTAGCCAATAATAATAATTGTATTGTAACTATGTAAGGAATTTCACACTACTGGCTTTTCATTGATGGAAAACATTGAGGCAACCTGTATAGGTACGTCCGTAGAGAAAAAATCAATGTCGTTTGTGGATTCAGCAACCCGCGCTCGGCCCAATCACCCTTCGCGGGTAGGCCTATGTTCAGTAGTGCACTATTAATTAAGGCCGGTACAGGTATTCGACATGTTTCATTAAGTCATTAGTTAAATTTAATTTTCCAGGCAAATGAAAAAATGGCACACAAGTAGGTACCTATATTTTATTTTATTTGAGAAACACATAGTGTATATCTAGTCGTCAGGCATGTTCTAGGATGCTATTATACTCATAATTTGATTAACTTTTACTATGGTATCAACCCCAAAATCATTGGGTTGATCCCATAGTAAAATACGTATATTGACTCGTATGTGCGCTAAGTTCAAAACTTGGCTCACAAAATAAAAAAATCGTGAACTATTATGGACCCATTTTGCCCCATTTAAGGATAAATCATTATCTTAATCCTATTCTAGATACTACATTATTTAAAAAAGCGCATTGAAGTTTTGGGACGTATCTGACCCCTAAGGAATTTTTTTAAGAAAAATTCAGAAAAACAGGTACAACCATATTTTTTATTTATTTAGTCTCAAAAGCATCTATACAAAGTTTCATGTCAATCGGTACAGGGAATAAAAAGTTACATGTAAACAAAAAGGGCCCGTTTTACCCCGTCAGTTAGAGTTGGGTACGTTTTTCATCCTTAGTGCTTCATTTTGTCGTATGATGTACGTATATTCCAAATTTCAAGTTTATATCTTTAGCGGTTTGGGTTGTAGCCTAAACTGATTATTTTTTGCCATCCTTAAGGAACCCTATAGATTTTCCTGGATATTATTAGTTCCAGTATTGAAACATGCTATGTGTTTCCTTCATTCTAGATTTCAACCATAACCGTAACCAGCTGGTTGGATGTAATTGACACTTTTTTCACCAACTTTGGGACCTTATTTGACCCCTTAGATGAGGAAAATTCGGAAAAACAGGAAAAAACGTAACTTTTATTTTGTTTGAAAAGCATGTCTACAAAGTTTCAAGTCAATCGGTACAGGGAATAAAAAGTTACATATAAACGAAAAGGGCCCGTTTTACCCCGTTAGAGGTCGATTTTCTAAATTTTCGTCCTTAGTGCTCCATTGGGTCGTACAATGTACCTTCATTCCAAATTTCAACGTTTTATCTTTAGCGGTTTGAGCTGTAGGCCGTCTGTCAGTCAGTCACTCAGGGAAGCCTTTTATATAATAGATAAAAGGCGCCTCATATTTATTATTATTTAATAAAACATAGAGTAGCAACTAAATTGAAATTAAATGGTATCTAATAATAAAACAAATAAAAACTTAAAGTATATTTACATTCATTTTCTTGTCGCTGAACACTAACATTACAAACACTTCCAAATTCAAAGATCATTCCGTCGCACTTATTTGTTCCAGATTCAAAAAGTACGCGGCAAAGTTCATTCCGTTGCACTTATTTGTTCCAAATTCAAAAAGTGCGCGGCAAAGATAATTCCGGCGCACTTATAAAGTTCCTTATAGAAAACACAAACTTTGGGCGCACTTAAAGGCGAACCAAGTAGTCCTTTTCGAATTGATGTGATGAAAAAAATATGTCTTCTTAGTTCTTAGACTTTCCTTATTATGTATTAAAAATAAATCATACGAAAAGTAACTAAATCGATACCTACTTATTATAACTTAGCTAACACCTGAATCTCAAAAGGAAATTCTCGGAAAACTGAAATATGAAGTTGTTTATCAAACTTTGAACAGGCTTAAAGTTAGCAAAAGGAATTTGATACAAGTAACGTAAGTGCTTAGCGTCTACTTAAAACGGAATAAATAAAGCATGAAGCGTTCCCGTCGCTTCATTTTCGCGTCAGAAGAAGCTTTAGAGACAGCTGGGGAGGGGGCTTTCTTGTGTGTTTGTGACCTAATTTCATCGAGCAAATATCTATAGAGTCACAATCGTGCAAAAAATGTGTCCAAGCAAAAACCCTGCCTAAGCTACGTAGTGGGCAGGCTTTTTAGTTAATTGTAATGCAATTGCAAGCTGACTACAACGCCGCGCGATGCCAAAGTGCTCGGTTACAAGCACTAATTAGGTGACATAACATCGAGATTCGAGAAGTCATTGTGAATTATTTAATGTAAATATCTAACAAAATGTAAAATCTAAATTATGACGGCGCTCGAACATTTTATTACTTTTTCAGGGACTGTGGATCTGTACATATTTGCTCGAAGCCCAATTTAGTTTAAATTTTGTGAAAGTTAAAAAAGAATTTATAAAACACAACTATAGAATTGAATACTAATACTAACACCAGAAGCGTTAGTATGAGTTTGCGTAGTAAATGGAAACTATTACCGTTTTCGTGTATACATACGTTGTTGCTATTTTTTCCTCGTTTCCGCCCGAGGAGCAGTACAATATGTATGGAGTCAAACGGAACTGTAGTTTCAGTTTACGTGTAAACTAATGCTAATTTCCATAGTTCAGTAGTAATTTTGAATATTCAAATTAGCACTACAGTTGAGTCCCTGCTGGTTCCAATCGACTTTGTCAAATATTTCTTCTTATTTAATGATTTTAAATCATCGATCATAGAGCCTCATTTTGAGGCATCCGATTTTAAAAATTAATACAACGATATGAAACGAAACACAGGCTGACTGAGCAAGCGAAGAGCAATGACATTCGAGCAGTAGGCTACATGGATGCAATTGGTAATGAACCATCGAGTTGGCTTTTTTAGGGTTCCGTACCTCAAAAGGAAACAACGGAACCCTTATAGGTCAAAAGTCAAAATTTCTTTATTCTGTAGACACAATACACTTGGAATCGTCTAGTTACAATTTTTAAAAGTTCTACTTAATTAAATTTTTACTATAAATAAATAAGCACACTTTTTAAATTTTACCAAATCAGTATCATTAGGTACACAAAAATAAATATTAGAATACAAATTAAAAATGAAACTGAATTGTATTATAGGATCACTTTGTTGTCCGTCTGTCCGTCTGTGTGTATGTCAAGACTCTTCATCTCGGGAACGCGTAAAGATATCGAGTTGAAATTTAAACTGTATACGTATATCAATGAGCTCTTGCAGTTGTGTAAAAGAAAAACTTCTCAGTTATCGTTTAAAAAAGTTAGAGCCGTTTATGCCGTAAAAAACCGCCTATTTCGCACTCACAAAAATCAAAACCTACAGGGTACTTCCCATTGACAAAGAACTATGAAATTTGGCGAGAAGCGTTGTCCCAGAGTACACATATAGGAATAAATCTGAAAATTGTACATTTTTATTTAAATCACAAAAAATAGGGCCTCAAAATTCACAAAATAGGTTCAAAATTCAAAGTGAGTAAGTCGTATCATGTGAGGTATCGTATAAAAGAACTTCATTAGCACATGCTAAAACAGGTTTTTAATTATTTTAACATTTTCAGTAATTTTCGATGTATGACGAGTAAAGTGAAAAAAAAACTTTTTTGTCGATGGTTATAGTATAGAGATTTTAACAACTTACTTCTCAATTTTGTGAAATTTTCTGGATTTGTACGGAACCCTCGGCGTGCGGGCCTGACTCGCACTTGTCCGGTTTTTTTTTGTAAGGAACAGGTGAATGGCATAGGATCTCCGTCCTATAGTGAATAGCATAATTTAAGTAAAGGGAAACCTATGTCCAGCGGTGGCTTATTAGGGCTTGATGATAGTGAAGATGTAACTAACGATAGAGATATACATAGACAGTCTGATACACTACACTATTCATATTTTATCAATGTCAAGCGTTTAAAGACTGCAAAAATTATACTTAAATGATTGTTTTTGAATATGTGCGGTAGTTATTTCATAAAATATTATATAAACATGAACATAAAATACATATAAATATATAATATATAGTCATACACATGGCAGCTATGTGAGCTATGTCATAGCTCGTCGCGAGCATATCTGCGCAACATCGCTCTCTTTTATAAATTAGAGATGCGGTACGTGAACAGAGTCCCAATAGTACGAAGGAATAACATGATTAATTCAAAATCTCCCGTGTTATGATTAGATTAAAATGCTACTGACATATGTGGAGAGATGAGCGAGGGAGCCACTGTAACGTTTATTGAATACTAGGAACAATCTTCTGTCGGAAAATTTAGTTTGTTATTATAACCAGACGTATATTTATGTTGGTAGCGCTGTACTCTGGTATATCGCATGTATTATTCGTGGTGAGCTGGGAGTTGGCTACCAGTGCATGTTGTTGGTATTCTATGAATTCTGAAAGTATTAGATATGATTGGATCGAGAAATTGCAGTTGGCGTGTTAACATAATATACGGACAAATCATTTGCTAATTGAAAATGTTCTATCTTCAATAGTAATGATACACAAATACATATGCATAGGGAATTGTAGAGTCTGTCTACCTGTTAAAGTACAATGTGGGTGTCTTCAAATCCCGAGTAAACACCTAGGTATTTTCTTGGTAAGCGTGTCACATCCTAGACCTCATGACTGCTTAACATCAGTCAGTGTGTAGTCTAAAGCAAACCCATACGAATAAAAAAAAACATAAGTAAGTAATGGAATAATGTTACTGACGTCAGATATAAGTAGTTTAAGTATAATATAAACCGGTCATGATAATTACTAGTTAAGTAGTCCGCCCTTTACTTGGGCCTCGCGCTATTCCTATTTTATATCATAAATACTTACCGGGATTAAAAAAAATGTAACAATATTTGTATGAAAGTTAGCGATTAATTTGAAACAAATGTTGAAAGACATAGAACATTCGGTGAAATGTTTAAAATAGTCATCCGCTACTCCTGCATAAAGTGGCGCTGTTTTGCCTCTTTTTACCACGGCCCTCGCATCTTCGCAACCACTGAACAGAACATGCTCATATTCGAATTTAAAAATTCTATAAATAAAACTACGTTCATGCAAAATTTCATAGAGATCGGTTGAGCGATACTTGAGTTATTAGTCCAATAATACAAACATACACCCAAGTTCCGGCTTGTCCCAGTAGACTCTGAGACCTCACTTACGCTCGCTCAATCATCATCTTTATTTGTCTTCTAACTCAGAGCACTTTTTACCGTTTTTAAATTTAATTTCACATATCATAGAGTTCAGATGAAAGTATTACTCTCACTCAGAGGTTTCACAATTGAAAGCTGAAATATTATTGGATTGGAAAAGTTACTGTTTAAACAATTCGCTAAGTATACACGACATTTTTCTAAGCCCTTTTTTAACCACTTGTTCGCAACGCGTTCAAATATTTGAACCTTAGTAATTAATTTCTCTAGGCTACGTTTTGACTCAAATTGTTCATTAACGTTGTGGCTTGAGTGGTTAACATTTAATAGAGGTAATAAAACAGTTTTAGAGGCGACTGAGAATAATCATAATAATTTAGAAATAACATTGGCTTTTTATTAACATTTAATGTGTCAAAACTTTGCTGAAAAGTTACTTTTAATGTGTAAAAATTTGACGACTCTGTTTATTGAACTTCTGTTTTAAATATATGTAACAATATTTTATAATATTGTATTATTCTAATAGTTTTAAAGCTGAACATAAGCAGAGTATAAAATCGTTGTAGAGCAGATGCAAATTTAATAAGAACTAATTTCTAAACTGTTTTATACACTCTTTTGTATACCGAAATCATTGTAAACAATTATAAAAATATCTATCTTATCGATAGATATTCTTTCTATCTTATAGATAAATATTTGGTAGAATAGTATACAATGATTTAGGTATACAACAGAGTGTCTAAAACAGCTTAGAAACTAGTTTATATTAAATTTTCACACAACAATTTTGCTACAACAATTTTGTATACTCTTTCTTAATGTTTAAAAAATAGTTCGAAAAATAATTCATTAGATTCCTGTTATCTTTGACATCCAACGTAGGTAAATAGCCAAGCCTGGTAATAAAATGGGCAGATAGTTTTACACCATGACTTAACTCGAAATGGATGTTTTCCGAACATGCCAGTGCGCGATATGGAAATTTATTTCACAGGCGTGTAAAGTTTTATAACCGCGGGGTTATGACCGGGTTCGCTCGCTCAGATTTATTAGTGGCCCACCTTGCCCCGACCCGAAATTGTAATCTGGGAATGTTAATTCAACTGTGACTGCGTCAGTTTACGAGCCGCGCAGAATGGCGCTGAGGGGACGCCCACACGGGGGACAAATCGTGGCGAACAAGTTTGTTGCAAAGATATACTTAACTATTTAAAGTTATTTTTGCGATAAATATTTCAAAAAAAAATTTACAGGCAAGCGCGTTTATAGACTACTACAAAACACAATACTACTACTACCTACGCTAAAACAACATAATAATACTACTACTGCATACTTACCTAACAAGCAATTGGATCAACTAAAATCTTGAAGGTCTAAAGATAATCCAAATGCCCAAACCCACTCTCAGTTGGTAGAATGGCCAGCAGGCTGGCGGCATTAAAAATAATATCTGCATCGACCGCAGAGATGAAATTTCGATATGAAATGTTTATAACAAAAATACTTCTTTGAGATAAACCTAGTGTTGGAATCACTACACTAATAGATTCATATACTTATCTTGCAAGCTTATATTAGAGACTAGATATCTTTTTTTGAGAGCGGCTAAATGCATCTCAGCAGATGACAATAAGACAAGTCGCGTTCTTTTCCTGAGACCCGCGCAATAATGTTCTAACTTAAGATGTTTATTTGACTAAGTTAACAAGCATTAAACATTAAGTACGTCGAACAAAATATTACAATATACGAGTATGTACTTTTGAAAACAAAATTCTTTGCATTATATATATATCTATTTTAAGTTTTATTTTAAGTAAATGATTTTATTTTATAGTAACATTCGTTACAAATATTCCAAAAATAATTATTTTTTGCAAAAAATAGCATGACCGACTTCACCCGTGTACAGAATCATTACATAGTAGAAAAGAAAGTCGCTTTCCGCTGTCTGTCCCCATGTATGCTTATATCTTTAAAACTACGCAACGGATTTTGATGCAGATTGTTTTAATAGATAGAGTAATTCAAGAGAAATGTTAATACGTATAATACACCTGTGCGAAGCCGGGGCGCATCGCTAGAACGCAAATATTATGCACAGATCGATGTTGTATTTTTCATATTATTGTTGATTTATCAAAAATGGCTCAGCCAATTTCAATAAAATTTAAATGGGACCAATTTTGAAGTATATTCTTTCCAATAGAAAAAAGAATTATTGAAATTGGACTATTATAAAAAAAGTTATGCGTGGTTATACATAAAAAAAATATATTATATACGCGTCGAATTGTATGCCTACTCCGGTGGTTCGTAGGTCAAAAAGAGTAAATGCAATGGGCTCACTGAACGCTTCGCTTTCCGTACAACTCAGTTCGTTGGGCTTGATCTGACTTCAGCAAACGGCGAGCAAAACCCGCGAGCAAGTTCGACAGCATGACATTTCCTCAAACCGTAAATATTTCGTAAAACCTTCTCGCTGACACGTTTCGTATCTATTGCGTGAGATATTCCTTTTTTACGGTTCTTTTGTACTTTGATGGAGAGATCGATGCGGGGCGGCTTTCGGCTGGGGAGTATTAGGCGCGCCTTGTGAAAGTCGGACCGGATAGCTTTTCCCGCCATGTGTTTTGTGAAGAATGTAGTGTATATTATGCGAATATTTTTGGTGAAAAAATGAACTGACCTTTTAAAGTCAAAGTCAAATCATTTATTGCAACATATGAAATTTACATGCGGTTCTTAGTTAACATGTTTTGTATGGTAATACATATGACCCTGTGTATGAAAATTTTATTATTTGTATTGGAACGATTTATTATTATGTTTTCTAGATTATCGTTAAAAAATCGTCTAATGTGTAATAGCATTTCGATAAAAGGATTATTTTTAGTTGTTTTATGAAACAGTTTTTCTCTTTCGATATCTTTTAGATTATTTGGAAATTTATTGAATATTTTTATAGCCATAGAATTTGGGCTAGAACTGTGCATTGCTAAGTTTTTTTTTTGACATTCACAAGTATACATATTATTATAATTGTATCTATGTTGAGAAATAAATGAAATGAAATGAAATAGACTTTGGTTCTACGTTTATGATCTAATTTTGTGCTATTTATCAGACGCTTTGTTAAAATAGTCAGGGTGCTTTTTGACAAATTTGCATATTACAAATATATAAATAGATACCAGGGACATAATTTCAAGTTTTATAAAGTAAGGTTTATGGAATTTTGGTTTGGTAATAATTGGTAAAATTTTTAATAGTTATGATGAAAATAGTCTACTAACGAATAAAGATTGAGCCACATCCATCACATTGGCGCAATGTGGGCCGATGGATTCACATGTGTTATCAAATTTCTGGTGTGTAAAGCCCGGTTTTCACAGGCCCAGGTACTGATCACCCAGTAGACATCAACTGTACATTCTGCTGTCTGTTTCTGTCGTGTTCTCCTTACTGGATCTACATTGGGACAGCAGCAGTACACAGCAACTGTGTTGCTAGTTCTGTCTTTTGTTTCTGACCCATTGCGTTTTCACGGGGCCAGCAAAATGGCTGATCAGTGCGATATAATTTGAGAAAAATATACGACTATTGGTATTACTCCTTGGTGAACATTTGATGGAAATTCTCAAAAGCCAAAAGAGAAAAAAGAAAAAAAATATGGACAACCTCACTGTCCAGGCGTCCACTATTCTTCGGCACTGACCGACCCTGTTGAGCTGTCCTTGTGAGGGTGAGGGAAGGTCAGTAATCAGTAGAAACAAAAAAAAAAATAAGTAGCTGTCCGACAGCAACTGACTGGTCAGTGCTGGCTCAACTATGTCTTCACGGACCCAGTAGCTGCCTTACAATAATTTTCCCTCACTGACCACCAGTTACTGGGCCTGTGAAAACCGGGCTTAAATTACTACGTTAATTCTACAGGACTCACAGGATGGAGAAAGTTAGTTAATAATGAGAAAAAATTAAATCTTTATCTTGTTAGTTAAAAAAAATTAAGGTAGCCTATAACATATCACAAATCAAAGAACCATGAATTCGATATTTAGTAGATACCTACTTATTAGTTTTTAGGGTTCCGTACCTCAAACGGAAAAAACGGAACCCTTATAAGATCACTTTGTTGTCCGTCTGTCCGTCTGTGTGTATGTCAAGACTCTTTATCTCGCGAACGCGTAAAGATATCGAGTTGAAATTTAAACTGTATACGCATCTATGGTATCTTGCAGTTGTGTAAAGGAAAAACTTCTCAGTTATCGTATAAAAAAGTTAGAGCTGTTTATGTCGTAAAAAACCGCATATTTTGCACTCATAAAAATCAAAACCTACAGGGTACTTCCCGTTGACATAGAACTATGAAATTTGGCGAGAAGCATTGTCTTAGAGTACACATATCGGAATAAATCTGAAAACTGTACATTTTTATTTATATCACAAAAAATAGGGCCTCAAAATTCACAAAATATGGGTTCAAAATTCAAAGTGAGTAAATCGTATCACGTAAGGTATCATATAAAATAACTTTATTAGCACATACTAAAACAGGTTTTTAATTATTTTAACAACGTGTTTGTACGGAACCCACGATGTGTGAGCCTGACTCGCACTTGTCCGGTTTTTTATTTTATTTCATTTCCCAAAACGAAAACCACTTAACCAAGTCGAAATTCACTAAGCAGTTTTATAACTTAAAAGTTAGGGATTGGTCGACCTACGCAAACTTGATCATTTCATGTACTGTACTGTAACTGTAACAGCCTTTTAATAGTCCACTGCAGGACGTAAGCCTACCCACGAAGGGTGATTGGGTCGTAATCACCACGCTGGCCCAGTGCGGGTTGGTGGATTCGCATACGCCATCGAATTTCTTCTACGGAAGTATGCAGGTTGCCTCAAGATGTTTTTCCTTCACCAAAAGCCAGTGGTGTGAAATTCCGTACATAAATTCCAAAGAACTCATTGGTACGGGACCGGGATTTGAACCCACGACCTCACGATTGCAAGGCGGGTATCACTACTTCTAGGCCACCACGGCTTTTCATGTAGTCTACGTAAATTAGGATATTGATATTAGTCCTTTTTTGCGACTCCTTAAAACACGCTTAACAAACCCAGAAATTCGTCTCATAGCATATTCTCTGCCGACTTTGAGTTAGGTTTCTTTCTGTCTAGTAAATATTTAATACTAAAATCTCACAGCGAAGGAATTCAAAGAAGCAGAATACGAAGTTTATTAAGGGATGTGTTATATTACCTTAGCGAAATTCTTACAAACTATGCGGGAATCTGTAACCTGAACAATGTTTGCTTTGAGACAAAACCCCTTTATAAACAAAGTTTGTTCTGGAATCTGAGATGTTCTTATTTAATATGCAAAGAGCAACAGCTGTGAGCAGACTGTGTGGGAAGCAAAGACTTTAGCTTAATTTTATCTAAACTTAGGCATTTAAACTGTACGATAAGCATATGTTACAAGATTATTTTTTGCAAAAATTAGCATGACCGACTTCACACTTATGCAGAATTCGCGAATATTTCGCACGGATCGATGGAGCATTTTTCACATTATTGTTGATTTATCAAAAGCAGCCGATTTCGATAAAATTTAAATGAGACCAATTTCGAAATATACTCTGTCTAATAAAAAATAATTATTGAAATCGGACTATTATAAAAAAAAGTTATGCGTGGTTATACATAAAAAATGTGGTATTATGATTTAAGATGTTTTAATACTAATATGTTTTAGCCAATAAACACAATTGCTCATTCAAGACATCAATTAAAATAAATGAAACAACAGATATCTCTATTTAAAGCATTTGATAAGGTTATTTATATTTTGCACAAAGATACCAGAGGGATAATGTGGTCGACCGAGAAAAGAAAGAAAGAGATACAATGATTTATTATCACATGAGTTAGAAAGAGACATGAAAAGTATCTCGATTTAAGTGGCTACTTTTCTCTTAGTAGAGTAAAATTCCAATTCATATTTGACGGTTTTGATAGCTCTGGGCAAGATTTTCTATACATTTTTGTGGTGGACAATTGAACAAAAATTGATACAACGCGGTCACATTAACTCGACGCATCGCTGGAATTTTTAAGCAATTTTTACTCGATCTTATTAAACAGGTAGAAACTTATCTTTTATAGACGATGGCTTGGAACCTTTCGTGCGGGAGTCCGACTCGCACTTGGCTGATTTTTTTTGCACACCGTACTTGAGTGCCAAAATAACGTCACATGGTCAAGCGTCTAGTTAATGTAACCGCGTTGTAGTATGTCAAAGTTCCGCGTGACGTCACAAGTGCCATACAAATGTATAGACTTCTGTAAGAGAGGTGACGTCACGACCCCCACTCCCAAACTTTGACAAGGCTTATCTTTGTCATTTGTTGTTTGATTAACAAAGAAAAAATACGTGTCCTATATTTTTTGATAATATAACTCACAAACTAATTATAAAAGTAATTTTGTTACCTAGTCATCATTCGTATTGTCTCGAGCGACAACAGCGCCATCTCTCTAGTTGTAATAGCTTTGTGATATATCGCCTCGGACTCCTTTCTCGAAGCCCACGTAACGTAATTGCCATTCCACAATATAAACATTGTCGTGACTTTTTACAGTCCTCGTCGTCTCATATGACGTGTTTATTTGCCCTCGCATGTTCTATTAAATCACATCGTCAGTTCCAATGGGACACAATTTATTCGAGCTTGTTTACTTTCCTGTTTGTGTTGAGAATGTATTTATGTACATAAAGTTACATCTGTATGTAATGGAGACTGGCAAGGCTTTCTGTTTCTTGAAGCAGCTGAGAATATAAAGTATAAGAACAGATGAATTCACGCAGAGAAATAAATCTCAACGCAGAATGATTTCGTTTGCCCTTTGTTATAGAAGTTTATTTAAACAAATGTTACACTTAGATGGTTGATTGTAACGTTATACTGCAATTCAAATGCATGAAAAGCGTTCAGAAAATTTTTGTTCGTATGTTTGGGGCCCAAAATATATTGTAACGTAGTAGGCGCACGCCTGTTGTAGGTATGCAGTAACTATGATGTAATCTGCGATGTTTACGTGATCACGCTTCTAGGGTGCTCTATTGCTTTGCGTTTTTTGGTGCCTTTTGTTTCCCGGTCTTTTATATTCGGTTTTATGTTTTTTTGTGTGTATTTGAGAATAATAGGGAAGTCTCGAACTTTTATCTTGTTTACTTTGTCAAACACAATGGCACCGATATTTCCAGAACTTTTCAACCTGCTACTCTGTTAACAATAGCGTTAATTCGATCGAGTAACGTCGCGACTCGTCTAGTACATTTGAGACTGAAGTAACGGATATAAATACACCGGCCGACCCTTGGGGATCAGTTTTTTCGTTTCCCGTCGAAGCGAAAACATCTCGTGTCCCAGTGCGATGCGAACCAGTTGTGTCGTGTGTATTCTGATTTTGTGCAATAAAGTGCAAAGTGAATAATCGGCGTTTTAACTGATTATCCAAGAACCCATCTCGTAACAATATTGTAAATATATTATATAAATGGAATAATCATAGTCACATCAGTCACCCATGACTATTTTATTACTTCTGATAAAATATCTGTGCACTTTACCATAAACGATTTCAACCCCTTGCAGTCCAACTCCACCAGAAATAGACAAACCAAAACTTATTTTTCCGCATTGGATAAATACTACCAAACATCCCACGCTTACACGAAAATCATCATCAGTAACTGGAATATTATTTCTTGTAAAAACTTTTTAAATTGTGCATAGTTGTGCTTAGTTGTACGTGGTTGTGCCATTAGAAATGGTCCACGAAGAACTCCTCTAAAAAACTACATACATATAAAGTTCACAAAAGTCTTTGCTTGTTGTATTTGGGCTTTCGTTGCCGTAACTATTTATAACAGAAGTTTTCAAGTGGTTTTAAAACTATTTAGAACGAACGGACTTATATAGTTTATCCGCCTATATGACTGTTTTTTACTAAAAACCTGTCGCGCGGGTCATTGAGACCAAGAAATGGACAGTGAGGTCAAAGAGATGAATAGCGAAAGGGGAGCCAGTGAGCCTTATCTTCTGAGAACAATTTGCCATAAATTTTCTCATCCGCGTCCGCAGTCCATAAAGTGTGAGATAAAATAAACAAAGCCCTAAATATACACATTGCTCTTGTTATTTATATTGTTTGTAAATCTTGTAAAAGTAAGATATATGCAGTGAGCTGTATAGAAACATTAAGATGTGATTTAACTGCACACGGCTTGTTTCTAAAAATAATTTCTAGATTTCTCATCAACCCAATGCTATTGCAAATACATATGTTTCCTGTATGCTATTTCCCGAATTATTTTTTAGCACTTTTTTAACTAACTTTTTTTGATGTTATGTTTTTAAGTAAAGCCATGTGCAAGCCTGAGCAACAATGTTTCGGATACACAGTTTCTGAAACATCACGTAGAAGTTTCCAGGAACTGATTTGTTTCCGTGTTCCACACGGTAGTGTTTACAGAAACCAAATAATTGTCTCTGAAACATTATTTTTGTTTCGGAAACACGTAGATTTTGTTTCTGAAACAGAGTTCATAAACAAATGTTGCTGAAACTTTATAAATCAATCCTATATAAACTATTTGAATTTGATGAATGCAAAACCATGAGATTACATCTAAAAACATATCTGAACTGAATTAAACCCGATGTAAATATGTAGTATAAAAGTATTCATATCATTAAACAATAGGTGAGTGAGTAGTATGCATATAATTCGAAACCATGTAATTTATCTAAAAATCATATCTGAATTGAATTAAACCCATTGTAAAATTCAAGTCTAGGTATAGAAGTGATCTTCAAGGGCGCTACACGCCCTTTCGCCGCTGCGAGCGAATAATGTACGTCTCCGCTACTACTTTGTAACCTCCAATAAATTGCTGTTGCGTAGGAGTGTTCGTGCAAAGGTCATTATAAGAGTATAAAATAGGTAAGTGAGTGTATGTACCTTTTAGTCAAGCGACACGTATACAAACGATTATGTTTCATGATGGAAAAATACTAATTATTCGTAAAGAGGTTAGCAGAGACGTAAGATTTTATTTTCTTGAAATTAAGAAAGACACGTTAAATACTATATCTGTCTAGCTAAGATACAATATGAAAAAAGTTTCAAAATACTTTACTACCTCCGAAATAGGGCTAAGCAAATACGCCTGAAGCAAATACATTTTTTATTCACAAACTGTAGTCTAAGTACTTTAACAAGAGTGCCTAATAATTGGGTTCATGTAAGAGGCCGTACGGAAAAGTAACATAAACGGAACTAAGGAACAAGTTTGGACAAAAAAGCTCTCCAAGGAGTTACTTACGAAGGCAAAATCTTCCGCTAATTGAACTTTTTCTTTTGTTTTCCCCAGAAGTCCTCGAGTGTATCTAAGAACCTCTTTTTCCTACGAAAGTAGCTAAGTAAGGTGACTTTGGCTTAATTAAGTGCAATCATTTATTCATCAAGCAGGTAGGTCCAATGAAAGAAGTCGATCGTCAAATCTGACTTGGCTAGGCAGCGTTTGGAAAACTACGTATTGTCTCCAGATATAGTGCCAGTGCCTCAAGTCGAAAATGTGCGTTGCCAGTGATGATTACAATATATAATCGTACTCGTACCTCTTACTATAGGGCTTCATAGTAAGCTCCAAGTAAGCCCAACGCGCTATGCAGAGGGTTATGATCAGAATCTCTGCGCAAATGAATCATAAGTGAGTGCGCCCAGGAGTTGCATGATCTGGTCCCACCTGCCCCTTTCTTCTATCGTACGGCTAGACAGACGCGACCAAAGCGCCACCCTTTTATGGTGGACATCCCACGCGTTAGAACAAAGCGTTTTGAGTCCACATTCCTCATACGAACTGCCAGAATGTGGAACGCTTTGCCTAAGTCTGTCTTTCCGTTAAAGTACAATGTAGGTGTCTTCAAATCTCGAGTAAATAGGTATCTTCTAGGTAAGCGTGCTACATCCTAGACCGCATATCTGCTTTACATCAGGCAGTGTGTAGTCAAACGCAAACCTATTTGAAATAAAAAAAAAAAAATATATATAAATAAAGTAATAAATTATTTATTGACACCAATTACAAATCACTATTAAATTTGACTTATATTGAAAGTTCCTATATACTAGTCGTAATTATACAATATCCAGAATCAACCATAGATTACTTTAATAGCTTATGGGTCTGGCTGGTGCCTGTACTAGTAATTAAACTGTGCTATTGGCTACCAGCGCCCTCCGTGTACAGGACTAACTACTAATTATAATGCGTAGCAATATTTACCGCAAATTCAACATAATTTGAACGAAAGAAAAAAAATACAATGTTTTAGAACTTCTAATGTTTAGAATTTAGTGACAATTACAATGATAATTTAAAATTAAATCAAATTAATTATGTAAGTTGAGTAAAACCACAAGACACATATTCTTTGAGAAGAATTGTGTTTGCTGGAAAATCAATGAATCAATCATGGATTGGCCAGTTGTAAAATAACACGAAGCACTGATGACCGATGGGGTCAAAAAGTTCACAAGTAGAGACCACGTAACATTAAAATTATCGATCCAACTTATCGGAAACTTTTTGTGGCTTGGAAAGTTGTTATGGTAGTTAGCAGGGCACATAGCACGAAGGACTGATGACCGACGGGGTCAAAAAGTTCGCAAAATATACAGACCAAGTACCATTAAAATTATCGGTCCAACTTATCTGAAACTTTTTGATAATATAAAAATACCCGACGAACTTCATTTCACGCAATATCTTATTATAGCATATGTGTTATTCTAATGTATCATAAGCATTACTATTCCAAAGTTTCATCTCAATCCGTTCAGTAGTTTTTGCGTGAAAGAGGAACAAACATCCATACTCACAAACTTTCACGTTGATAATATTAATTAAATAGGATAGGTATAGTATAGTAGGATAGGTTATACTACTTTTCATTCTATGAACGAGTACCTTAATTAATTTGTTAATTAATAAACTCCATTAAATTTGATGACCGTAAACACGATTATTATAATCCACAGCATCGGTTGGGCAATTAATTGTTTATTATACCGTATTGTTTATCAAACGTTGATAAATTTTAAATAATTTATCAGGTCAGCAAAATTATAAAATCTATGTTTTGAATTAATATTTAGTGTATTTCCGCTATCTTGTTGTAGGCAAATAAGTTTAAGGGCATTAAGTGCATTAAGGACATATATGGAAAAAAAAAAATTACAAACAATTACTAATATTACAATAATTATACATTTAAAAACTTAATTTTACAAAATATATAAAATAATAATAAATATCACTTATTTTCACTACACTCTATATTATATATATTTTTAAAAATAGTACAATAATAATCCGTTAACAACTAATAAATATTATAAAAATCTTTTAAAAATAATATGACAAAATATTGAAAACACTTCACTAATAAATAATACCCTTATTCTCACTGCACTACACTCTGTTCGACATGTGTTTCGCCTCTCAACGAGGCATCTTCAGGACGTGTTGACTCTTCGAGGTCGCTCGCAAGAATGGCTCCGCGCCGCGCCGTCACCCCTCATATACTACCGCCCGCTGCCCGTGTACGGTGCGTCACCACGTGATTGCGTCATACTTGACTCACCCATGAAGCATCGCAGCAACGGGGATGTGACGGTAGTTTGATCGTTCAGCAGCTCGTTGTATCTGTTTTGATGTTTCATTATCTCTAAATGCTCCAAAACGTTTAGGCGAAAACCTTTTTCACATACATGTAAAATTTGGAAAGTGTGGTTGTTTTCCAAAGTGAAGTGTTTTCAATATTTTGTCATATTATTTTTAAAAGATTTTTATAATATTTATTAGTTGTTAACGGATTATTATTGTACTATTTTTAAAAATATATATAATATAGAGTGTAGTGAAAATAAGTGATATTTATTATTATTTTATCTATTTTGTAAAATTAAGTTTTTAAATGTATAATTATTGTAATATTAGTAATTGTTTGTAATTTTTTTTTTTCCATAAATGTTCTTAATGCACTTAATGCCCTTAAACTTATTTGCCTACAACAAGATAGCGGAAATACACTAAATATTAATTCAAAACATAGATTTGAAGATGAATTTCCGCAAAGTAACGCCTGATTCAATCATCTAGCAAAATTATAAACTAACAGAACTCAAAAGTAAGTTATGTTGTATATGTATGACAAAACGACATCATTCTATATTATTTTATAAAATAAAATGAAACTAAAAAATAATTGTAACAAAGAGAAGTGTTACAAAATATGGCATATGTACTTAGTAGCATGTTTGTGTATCAGATACATATCTTTATGATTAAAACATCAAAACTTAAATAAATTATCCTATTTAAACTAAAATATTCTATCTAAACTAAAATACCCTATCTAAAGTAAACTAGTTAAATAAGACAATGTTTAACACTAGAAGCGCGGAACATCCTGACACCCCTAGAAGCGCGGATGGGTCAATTTTGACCAATTTTTTATTTTGCTAGAGTAATGTGAAAATTTGTATACAAATAAAGCTCGCAATTATAATAAAATGCTTTTATTTTAGATTACACATATTTTTGGCGTACTTTGGCTTAAAATAGAATAATATTAAATCACAATTACACATAATTCTGGCATTTCCCTTTTATGTTAGAAGGAGGATCGTGCCCCAGCATTGGGGACGTAATGGGCTATTGATGACAAATAATTCAAGTTAAAAATTAGATAAAATTATAAAAAAGGTAGTGCAATTACTCTTCCAAATCACATAATGAGCAAATGGAAAACTCTTTCGATGTGCATTTCTTGCAAACAGTTTTTTTACAAGCTGACATCCATGACTGGGTCAAAATTGACCCAACCGCGCTTTGAGGTAAATTTGATTAAAAATATATTTATTGCAATTACGTGGTTGAAGTCTCGTATAAACAATAATGATCACATTTCATAAAAAGTCATAAAAAATTAGGATTCTATGCATAATAAAACATTAAATAGGGCAGGAAAAACATCGAAATGGGTCAAATTTGGGACGCCCGCGCTTCTAGTGTTAAACCTACAAAAGGTTTAAACAGTCTCTAATCTCAGGCAACGTGCCTAAAATGCTGGCCGCATTGCCTCGCTGAATTGCGAGGCTGACTTTCTGCCCAAAATACAGGCCAGCATTCTGGTCACGTGAGCTTTCTTTATGATTGAAATATCACTACAGACATACATATCGCTCCAGCTTATGATGTTGAATTCGCAAAATGTTGAATTTGCAAAATGTATATTCCTGTGGCATCATATCTTCCAAACGAATGACAATTTCACTGACACGAAAAGAAGAAAAGAAGTAAAAAGTAACAAAAACAGAAGAAAACATCGACTTGGCATTTTTTTGTTCTAAATTGATAGAAGAAAACATTGCAGGCTGTTTTATTGCTAACAGCGACATTTTTCAGTCTCGATTATTTGCCGCTGTGATAAAGACGTTTGTATTTCAGTAAAACGTAAAAGTAGTCTTAGTAATGAAATGTATGGTAAAAGTTTTCAAAAATGCTTTTATACACACCTCTTTTTAAGTCTAAAAAACTTTCGGCCGTAGTCTTAAATGCATCCACTGTTATGGCACGGAATCCTAAAAACAATTTACTGAGCTGGAACAGCTTCAAATAGCCCATGTATTCAAGTAGTAAACAATACCTGATTTTGCACGGCAAAGATTTATATGTAGAGGTTTATTAAAGTCTTGTCCCTGCCCGAATGTTTCAAGCTAACCAACGTTACATTCACGCGAGTCTCGTAAATAACCTAAAGGGGGCCATTTAATTGTTTTATCGATGTGTACAGACACTAAGTAGGTGGAACCTAGGTTTAAATAGATTAGTGCTAACTTTCGGTACTAGGTTAACAGTGTTTTTAGGGTTTCGTACCTCAAAAGGAAAAAACGGAACCATTATAGGATCACTTTGTTGTCCGTCTGTCCGTCTGAGTGTATGTCAAGACTCTTTATCTCGGGAACGCGTCTATGGTTTTCCATGTTATGGTGTATGTGTACTCTAAGACAATAATTCTCGCCAAATTTGATAGTTCTATGTCAACGGGAAGTACCCTGTAGGTTTTGATTTTTGTGTGCGAAATATGCGGTTTTTTACGACATAAACGGCTATAACTTTTTTAATCGATAACTGAGAAGTTTGTCTTTTATCCAACTGCAAGAGACCATAGAAATACGTATACAGTTTAAATTTCAACTCGATATCTTTACGCGTTCCCGAGATAAAGAGTCTTGACA
Source organism: Hypomecis punctinalis (assembly GCA_949316475.1). Lineage (NCBI taxonomy): Eukaryota > Metazoa > Arthropoda > Insecta > Lepidoptera > Geometridae > Hypomecis > Hypomecis punctinalis. The sequence goes on from OX438796.1 coordinate 10,668,260, forward strand.
TACACACAGACGGACAGACGGACGACAAAGTGATCCTATAAGGGTTCCGTTTTATCTGTTTGAGGTACGGAACCCTAAAAATAGCCAAAAGTTCGTTTGACATAAAAAAAACTTGAAATTTTCTAGACCAGTATTAGTGGAACACCATACTAAAGCTTATTGTATAATGGTGTTACTATTAGCCGGCTGTTATTCCAGTTGTTTATTCAATATTTAGTCTCACATAAAATAGCTCAGAAAAAAAACGAACCTAATTTCAATTTGGAGCCGTGCTTTTAGTACCACATCGACGTGTACCGATACTAAATAGGTCGAACCTAGGTTTAACTAGATTAGCGTTAGCTCGCCGTACTGGCGTAATGCACACGTAGTGGTGCTAGAGATACCCGGGTACGTCTTTTATTTTATATCGTGTTTTAGCAATTTATAAATGAATAGACTAAAGTGAAAAATTGCGAAATGTCTTCCCGCTCAACATACCTCAGTGCGTCAAGTCGATAGTTTTCGACCAGTGGGTGTTGCCAGTGATGACTTATGGCACAGAAACGTGGTCTCTCACTACGGGCCTTATTAGTAAGCTCCAAGTAGCCCAAAGAGCTTTGGAGAGGGCTATGCTCGGAGTCTCTCTGCGAGATCGAATCAGAAATGGGGAAATCTGTAGAAGAACCAAAGTTACCGACATAGCTCAGCGAATTAGCAAGTTTAAGTGGCAGTGTGTATGGTACTTAGCTCGGAGGACTAATGACCGATGGGGTCGAAAACTTCTCGAGTGGAGACCGCGTACCGGTAAGCGCAGCGTAGGACGTCTACCCACTAAGTGGACGGATGACCTCATAAAGACCGCAGGATCGCGCTGGATGCAAACCGCTACCAACCGGTCTTATTGGTGATCTTTAGAGGAGGCCTATATCCAGCAGTGGATGGATCTTATGGCTGAAACGACGAACGACGAGATTCAAGTGCAGAAAGTTTCTATTTTAACTTAAAGTGTTCACATATGTATACATATTGTGTATACTAAGCGCCAACAAATCGGTGGATGAGAAGTTAGATGACACTTCCTCGTGATTCGCTAATTATTGCGCATGTGTGCACAATACCGACGCCGCATGGCGTAGTGTTGAGCACGGGCGTAGGGAGCGCGCGGGAGGCATGAAGATGGCGGGCGGGTGTGCCCCGGCGTCTCGTCTTTCTGGCTCCTGCGCATACCTATTTTTCAGCTTTTGCGCACCGTTCTGCGTATGTATAACTTCCCATTCGGCGACTTGTATGGCGCTTAGTATACTGATCCCATGCTGTATACAATCTTTATATGTTTTGTTTTATAAAGTCTGAAGACAGCAATTTTTCTGAATTATATTTTGTTATTTTATTTTCAGCACCATTACCGTTGATTGTGTATCTAATTAGTACAAGTAATTTCAATTTACGACGTGAGATCAACTTCTCAATTACATTCTTGATAAGGTGTTTGATTACAAAACTGTTCTAAATACTTCACAGTAAACAAATTGATTAAAGGCTTCACAATTTAAACATTTGCTTAGTTGTACCGTAATATTCAATATTAAAGTTTTAATCGCATAGTACCGAGTAGTAAATATTAAACACAACGCGTGTTTGCTCAGCCCAGGATGGATGCGCTGCGCTAATACTATCACGGCGATAAAATTTTAATGAACTTTTGTATGGCATGATGGAAAAATATACACTGTAATCAAGTATTAAAATTATTAAGTATTAAAAAAGTATTAAAAGTTTTCGTTTAACGTTTATTTTTGCTCAAAAAGTTACAGGTTTTGGAGTTAGTAAATCTTGATGATGCTTAAAGTAATGTTAGTAGGTAGGTACTTAGATTAAATTTACAAACTTCCAGAGTGGAACCCTAAATCTCACACTAGGGTGGTCCTGTATCGTGAGATTTAGTCTCTTCCGCTTTTAGATAAGGCATTTCATAATTATTACCTAATGTAATGAAAAGAGTGACTTAACAATGAGTTCTTATTAAAAGTGTAGATATTATTACTATGACCACGCATCAGTCAAATCATTATGATTTTTTTTACAGTGGAATAGACTGAAATAAACCATAGCGCTCATAGCATAATTTGACAAGGTGTTCGTTAGTGATCATCGAAGTTGAGCAACGTTCAGCACGGCCAGTCTTCGGATGGATGTTCGCGGGTGGTTATACAAAAGAGCGATACCGTGGCTCGGGTAACATGTTAAATTGTAGGACCCGGTAACAGTTTAGCCATGTCAGAGTCTTTTAGGCAGCTTAAAAAACTCTGATACCAGGGCTAGACACCCGGTCTATACGAACTTAAGTTTATACGATACCTATCGTGAAATAAAGTGTTACGGCTATGTAGTGAAAGTTGTTTATGTACTGTACTGTACTGTACCAGCCTTTTTTTAATAGTCCACTACAGGACGTAGGCCTACCCACGAAGGGTGATTGGGCCATATCCACCACGCTGGCCCAGTGCGGGTTGGTGGATTCACATACGCCATCGAATATCTTCTACGGACGTATGCAGGTTGCCTCACGATGTTTTCCTTCACCGAAAAGCCAGTGGTGTGAAATTCCGTACATAAATTCCAAAGAACTCATTGGTACGGGACCGGGGATTTGAACCCACGACCTCACGATTGTAAGGCGGGTGTCACTACCTCTTGACCACCACGGCTATATAAAGTTGTTTATAATTATGAGTAAAATAGCCGGTATCTTTACATTATAACCTTATAAACAATCCGACATTAAAATGGTAACATCTAGATATAATATTTTTGGAGATTCTGACCCTGATTTCAACTGTTTGCAGTATACCGAACATCATCACTACATAACATATTATTTTTATTTATTTATTTTATTGATAAACTCCACCAACACAACACACGAAAGAATAGAATAAGAAGGAACCAAGTGATACAGCAATTACAGGCGAAGACAGCTTGCCTTGATTAAATACATCATCGCAAAAAAAAAATATCTAAATGATTAATTCACTGCGACAAATTGAAAGAATTATTTGAAAAATTTACACAAAACAAAATTTAAATTCAAATCAAACCAATAGATATTCTATCACGAAAAAACTACTTATTTCAAAATTTTACTCAAAAACACGCGTCTAATCGGCACGGAGCTGTGTTGCCAGTTGATTATGGGTTGAGTATGGGTTATTATAAAGCAAAGTCGATATTCCTGTGTGTATGTTGTTCTGTCTGAGTATCCGCTTATGTCTTCCAAACTACACAACTGATTCGAATGCGGTTTTCATTATCCTTTAGTTAGTGTTTCAACGAGATTTGCAGCTGTAACAATCGTACCTGGGCGAAACCGGGACGGGCAACTAGTGTAGAATATGTCTGTGATTATTTATTTGTAATATGTGTGAGTTTCTCTTGGAAGACTAGCATCGAATCTAGTCAACGTTTTTTGTTGATCTTAATCTTATCGTGTCCTATCAAAATTCACTACTTAATAAACATATCGAAGTACTCGTAGTAAGAGGCAGTTCAATACGACTAAGTAAGGTAATTCCAGCTCAAGTTTTGCCACCTATCATTTAACACTTATGAAATTGGAGATAGACTCGCAGTGAACTTAGCCACGTGACCCGAGTTTTGCAGAGTTCCGCGGAGTATTGCGCTAATAGATTATCTTTTATAGATTCTGCACTCCAGAAAATCTTAACACATTTTCAATTTATTTGTCAAACAAATATTGTTTTTAAATTTTCGCGATTTGAACACATTATTATTATATACTACGGGACTAATCGCGCACTAAAATTACGAGTTATATAAATACCTCCTCATCCCGACGTTTCGGCCGAGTTGCATCGACCGTGGTCACGGGTAGACTTAATCAATCACGGTCGATGCAATTCGGCCGAAACGTTGGGATGAGGAGGTATTTATTTATCTCGTAATTTTAGTGCGCGTTTAGTCCCGTAGTATATAATAATAATCTGTCGAACAAAACCGTATTTTATGAAATCTTATTTTCATAACCTCAAAAACTAAAATAATTACGCTGTAAATTTGTAAAATTAACTCTTCTACTTTAATTTGACAAAAACGTCCGTCGTGGCCAAACGTTATTTAGAAAGCGGCGAGAAGAAAAGTCGTTATACAATTTTTTAAGAGTTTTAACTCATATTATTCCATAACAATAACAAACACGGGGAAACGCAGTCAAGATTTTTATTCATACGAACTTTACAGCCAAGAAAGCTAACCTCGAATAATTACATAAATTAGTATTGGAACTGGATTTTATAACATGGTTTACAAATAGATTTAAGTTTTAGGACACCGGAACAGATGAACTTGCAAACTGAGCGACGGACACTTACCTAGCGGACTTTTGCGGACGGACGTCATCGTCAGATGTCATAGTCACAGGACGGGAATGCTTAGGCTCCAAGGTCGGGTGTTTTGTTGTACTCAGTTTAAGTAATAGTGTTAGAAGACATTAAGAATGTATAATTTTGTATTTTTGTGATAATAAATAATTTTGAACGATCTCATAAGAGTTTCTTGTTTTAATACGGAACCCCAATATCATTTAGACAGACAGACAGACAAAACTCTTTATTTACAAGATGAAAAATAAACACTATTTATACATATACGACAAAAAATATGATTATAAAGAGGCGGCCTTATCACCCATGGCGATTTCTTCCAGGCAACCTTGCACGAATACGAACCGACAAGAACAAGAAATAGTGGCCTTAAATAGATATCAACAAAGAAAACACCTATAAATAATAATTTAAATATACTTAATTCAATCTAAGTTTTAAATAATTATACTTACATCAAGGTTGCCTGGAAGAAATCGCCATGGGTGATAAGGCCGCCACTTTATAATCATATTTTTTGTCGTATTTATGTAAATAGTGTTTATTTTTCAAACTGTGGTTGTAAATAAAGAGTTTTGTCTGTCTGTCTGTATACGATATAATATATAAATATAATTATACATACCTACATACGTTATAAAATAGTAGCGAAAGGAACAAGTAGCATTATGATTTCAGATAGTGAGGTTTCACAAGTTGTTTGAAAACGTTCAATGAAGGTGAACGCTTAATTTCTAAAGGTAAGTCATTCCAAAGTCTAACTGTCTCCACAGAGTAAGAAAAATCGTAGAAAGATGTTTTGTGACGAGGGAAACTAAGTGTGACATTATCTGAATATTTTAGGTAACGGCTCAACAGAGAGTGTCGAAAACGAAAACGCTCTCGGAGATAGGGTGGGGACGAAGGAATAAACAGGTTAAGGTACTCATTGGTGGTAGTTGGTAGTCACGGATCAAGTTATAACTTAGATTAATTTGATACACGGTCTCCATTATTATGTACATTTTATCTTCACCAAAAAGTAAAAGATAAAATGTCTTATGCGGTATATGTAGAGGTAACCTGCGACACACTTCACAAGACTGCATTTGCGATGCAATACTGGCAGACTAAGCGCAATTCTAACTTGCAGTGTGAGTTTCAACCGTGTGAGCGGAATTTTGGATTGAGGTGAGTTCTCTGTGAAGTATCTTTTGAAACGCAATAAATTAACTTATTATTTTATTGCTAAAGTAGATCAAAAGTTTTACCGTTAATACATAAAGACTGAGTAAAAATTAGATTGAATAACTGAAAGTTTGTGAAGCCCTTTTTAGGGTTTCGTGCCCAAAGTTTAAAAACGGGACCCTATTTACTAAGATTCCGCTGTCTATCACTAAACTGTATCTCAAGAACCGGAACAGCTAGAACGTTGAAGTTTTCAATGATGACGTATTTCTATTGCCGCTATAACAACGAATACTAAAATAATTTTTAATTGGGGCTCCCATGCAACAAACTTGAATTTTTAGCTGTTTTAGACAGGAAGTTGCTCGAAAAATTCACAAATATTTAGTTAAATATGCACTTCAAAAAAAAAATATTTAAGAGCGGCTCCCATAGCAACAACGTAATTTTTTGCTCGATATTAATAACGGCAACAGGTAGATGTTTAAAATATCAATGGTATATTCCTTCCAAAAATAATTAATATCTTAAAATAAAATCTATTAAGAGGGGCTTCCATACGGTGCCAATTAATAAAGTTATTACGTAAGTATAGTTTCAACCGCATTTAGCGGGCTTTTTCTAGATATTAAATACTAGCGTGCACTGTGCAGACCACTAGTAGATAGCCATGGCAGTAGCCCGTTACAAAAAGAATAAAAACCGGACAAGTGCGAATCAGGCTCGCACATCGAGGGTTCCGTATAAACATATTGTTAAAATAATTAAAAACCTGTTTAAGCATGTGCTAATGAAGTTCTCTTATATGATACCTTACATGATACGATTTACTTTGAATTTTGAACCCATATTTTGTGAATTTTGAGGCGCTATTTTTGTGAAATAAATAAAAATGTACAGATTTCAGATTTATTCCTATATGTGTGTGTACTCTGAGACAATGCTTCTCGCTAAATTTCATAGTTCTTGGTCAACGGGAAGTACCCTGTAGGTTTTGATTTTTGTGAGTGTCAAAATATGCGGTTTTTTACAACATAAACGGCTCTTACATTTTTATACGATAACTGAGAAGTTTTTCTTTTACACAACTGCAAAAGATCATAAATATACGTATACTGTTTAAATTTCAACTCGATATCTTTACGCGTTCCCGAGATAAAGAGTCTTGACATACACACAGACGGAGAGACAGATAACAAAGTTATCCTATAAGGGTTCCGTTTTTCCGTTTGAGGTACGGAATCCTAAAAATGTGAGAAAAATTAGTTTCCACATTTATATAGCTGTCATGATGGTCACCTACCCGTTGGTCCGATCAGATTAAGCTGATAACCGGGCTTCCTGTTTCCACTGCTCTGAAGAAAGCCCCAGATAGGGCGGCGTGGAAGCAGCTGGTCACCGATTCCGTTAAAGCATTTCATGACGGGCACGACCTTCAGTAATGAAGAGGACGAATAAGAAAAAGAAGAGCTGACATAAGTATGCACCACGACAAAATTTTACCGAAATGTTAAAACGAAACAGAGTTACTGTAAAATATTTAGTACCTTATATACTCGTATCGGTCACTTTTTCACAAGTCGAAAAAAATAATGTCGTGGTACGTATTCTATCTGGTGAGTCAATAGCTCGCCTCGTCACTTATTGTCCGTCAATCGTATAGAAATAACAGGGACATGGTAAATTAACTTTTCATCACATCTATTCGATAAGGACTACTTGGTTCGCCTTTATGTGAAAGGCCCAAAGGAGGTGTTTTCTATAAGGAACTTTATAAGTGCGACGGAATTTTCTTTGCCGCGCACTTTTTGTATTTGGATCAAATAAGTGCGATGGATTGATCTTTGCCGCGCACTTTTTGAATTTGGAAGTATTTGTAATGTTAGTGTTCAGCGCCATTGAGGAAGGAATCAGATCAATGTTCAGCGCCAAGAAAATGAATGAAAATAATGTAAATATAAGTTTTCATTTGTTTTATTATTAGATACCATTCAATTTCAATTTAGTTGTTACTCTACGTTTTATTAAATAATAGTATTATAGTAAAATATGAGGCCCCTTTTGTTTTCTCATGGAGGTGATGAAAAGTAGAGTGTACCACTCGGGCGCAAAATATATTTTTGGCTCGGGCGACGTTTTTTTTTTTTTTTTTTTTTTTTTATTTCGAATAGGTTTGCGTTTGACTACACACTGCCTGATGTTAAGCAGATGTGCGGTCTAGGGTGTAGCACGCTTACCTAGAAGATACCTATTTACTCGGGATTTGAAGACACTCACGTTGTACTTTAACGGAAAGACAGACCCAGGCAAAGCATTCCACATTCCGGCTGTTCGTATGAGGAATGAGGATTCGAAACGCTACGTTCAGGATTCTCTAGTAGAATCCCTCACTTTGCTCTGGATTCAAAAAAGCGCCCTCGCCGTAAAAATATTATTTTGCTCCCATATGATACAATCTACTATTTACTATCCTATTTTTTACAGCGTGTTTTTATAATGCAAATGTCATCCAAACCTGATAATTAAATGCCACTTCAACCACACTGTTTATAGCACTGCGGTAACCTGTGTTTATGTTCAAGGCGTAGTGTAGGCGTATCTTGCTTTCGTTATCTATAAATGCTTTACTATCAGACTATTTTAGTGAAGCTTTTACCACAAACCTAATAAAATATCTAATTACTTTGTTTAATTTCATTAGATAAATGAACGGTATCATTTTCAATTCTCGGAGGAGATGTTTTATTATTATCGTTACAAAATGAAAGGTGTTTTTACTATCTTGAACGTGCTTTTAATTACTTAGGTATTAAAATTTCAATACAGTATGCAAGCAGTATGGACAACCTCTTACTATTTAGTCAGGGAAGAAAACATGTACAGTTCAATTACATCATAAGTGTTTCTTAAAATAATAAGAAGGACATAGTTAAGTAACAAAATGGTTGATCAATTTTCACAACTATCGAAGAACACAAGTTATGTTAACTATTTTAAAGATTACAATGATTACATGACGACATAGGTCGGTTGCAAAGAACCATCAGGTAAATAAAGTTAGTTGACAAGTAATACGGAACTTTACGGAACTTTTTTGATAGAAAGGACTAAAATAGACTGGGACTAGGACTGGGATCCATCCATCAGAAATAGGAACTCTACTGCTCGACATAGGCTTCCCCTATAGATAAGAACGATTGGTAGCGGATTGCATCCAGCGCGATCCTGCCGAATCCAACTCGGTTGGGCAGCATTCGGAAAATTGCGTAACGTCTACTCGTCCGACATACCTCAGAGCCTCAAGTCGAAAGTGTTCGACCAGTGTGTGTTGCCAGTGATGACTTATGGCACAGAAACGTGGTCTCTCACTACGGGCCTTATTAGTAAGCTCCATGTAGCCCAACGAACCATGGAGAGGGCTATGCTTGGTGTATCTCTGCGAGATCGAATCAGGAATGAGGAGATAGAGATAAAAAAACGAAAGTTACCGACATAGCCCAGCGGATTGGCAAGTTGAAGTGGCAATGGGCAGGGAACATAGCGCGGAGGATTGGTGACTGATGGGGTCGAAAAGTTCTCGAGTGGAGACCACGTACCGGCAAGCGCAGCGTAGGACGTCCACCCACAAGGTGGACGGAAGACTTCATTAAGAGCAGTATAGTAGGGCATAATTTTAGCAAGTTTTTATCTTATGCCCCATCCACTCTCTCGCGAGCGGCTCGGCGAGGCCCTCGTGCGAGTCGACGGACGCGAAGAAAATGCGAGACGAGGCGACACTTCAGTCCTTACTGTTAAACGATACGTTAACGTCTCACCGTTCTTTGAATAAAACGTTATATTTTAGTACCTACTTAATGTAGCTGTATTGTAGTTCTGAGAAATAAAGTTAATGAAAATCTCCAGAGAATATGTAATTACAGACTAAATATACACAGACTGACTACTTCGAAGAAAGTTCATTGTTTTACGAAAAACGCTCATTAGTTCCTTGTAGATGATTAACTTTCTTGCCTTCTTTAAAATTAAAAATGGCTTGTAATTTTTTCAACACTGATTTGTACATGAGGATAGAAAGTAATTGATGTATCGTTGTACCCAAGTATCGTTGGAGGTTTACTTTAAATTGAAATTGACTGTTCACTCCTATGCGACTAAAAGTAAACATCGGAGAAAAAAAAATGTTTTTATTTTAGTAATTTAGTATTTGCTTGCTTTATTAATTGCGGTGATCTGTAGTAGCAACACTGCACAACAAAAATTAACAAATAAATAGGTAAATAATGATCCAATCCCCTTCCGAGGTAGGCTTATGTACCTGTACCAGCCTTTTTTTTAATAGTTTTAATTTGATTGGGCCTTATCTACCACGCTGGCCCAATGCGGGTTGGTGGATTCACATACACCATCGAATTTCTTCTACAGACGCATGTAGGTTGCCTCACGATGTTTTCTTTCACCGAAAAGCCCGTGGTGTGAAATTCCGTACATAAATTCCAAGGAATTCATTGGTACGGGATCGGGATTTCAACCCACGACCTCACGATTGTACGGCAGGTGTCATTGTCACTAGACCACCACGGCTTATGTACCTACATGGGGCTTTATTTTTACAAGGTTTTATTTAACTTGTAATGGATGTGTACCTACGTAAGTACGTCGGGTGGAATCTATTAGACCAACTTTGCAAATTGAAATTTTGCACGCATGTGTATATCCCATGACAATGCAATAATATGGTATCATGGAGCTGATCTGATGATGGAGTTGGAAGGTGGCCATAGGAACTCCTGTACTAAATAAACTAGACCCGGCGTGTTTTGGCCCGTTTTACTTGTCTTGGATAGCACTCTGCTGATACATGATATCCAGGATCTCAAAGGTTGTATTTTTAAAAAGTTATATTTTTATAATCATTTATTGAATTGATAACCCGCTAAGATATATAAGTGGTCACGAGTAAGAGTAGGAGCGAGTATTGAAAATCTCTGTGAGTGCGAACAGCACGGTATACTGGCCTGTGAAAGAGAGCGGTGTTAATTGCGACCGTCCAACAAGAATTGACTTACAAAATAAGAATGGTATCTTTATAAGACAACGAAGTTATGTTTCTATATATTATATTTTGCGATATAATAAAGGCTGAGACTGTCAGAAAATTTGATAAGATCCAGAGTTATTGGACATTGACATTCGGGTCACATTCAAGCGTAAAGCGTATCTCTAATATACTTAAGCATTTCTCTCATGGCCAGTCAAAATGTTTCAAATCATTGCCCTTGTTGTATAAGAGCGGTGGCTATGTATTTTGCGTTTTATTCTCTTAGGACCAATATATAGTACTTAGATAAATAAACAAATATTTGGGAACATCTTGCACATGGCCTCTGACCCCAAACTAAGCAAAGCTTGTGATATGGCTGCCAGAGACTGATATACTACATATAAATATTTTTAAATATATACTTATATAGATAATAACTAAATAACACTCAGACACAGAGCAAACACCTATGTTCGTCACATTAATACTTGCCCTGGGTGGAAATCGAACCAACGCCTCTTTGACCAAGAAAGTTATTGTCACTTTTGACTTTTGTCATTGTGACTTTTTCAATCTTTGACATTCACACAAACAACATTTATGGTCTTACATTATTTTTGATCTATTTATGCAATAAATTTGACATCTATCGCCAAAACCGGGACAGTGGCCACAACCGGCGCATCTATACCCGTGTTACAAGAGCGTGCGGGACGGAAAAGCTGAAAGTCAGAGCGCTTAGACAATTAGGGGCCTTGTCTAGTGTCTCAAGGTTTAGAATATCTCGTAATTTTGTCTCGCCGAGCTCGAGCAGATAATTTATGATGGACTTCATTAGCAGCTTATTTTTGGTGTTGAGGCGTGTCATTTTATTTGAAATTTAGTTTAGATATTTTTATCTGAAATTTGTCTTTTCTCTTGAAAATATATCCTGAAATAAAATAAATGGAAACATTGCGTACAAATTAACTTGTTATAATTTAATAGTACCTACTTATTGGATTATTTCGATTTAGTTTTCTTTTTTGACTGACGAAATGGAGGAGGTATTCAATTCGACGCGTTTATATATTTTTTTACACGTAAACACGAATAACTGTTTACATATGATAGTAGTCCGATTTCAATAATTCTTTTTTTATTGGAAAAACCACACTTTGAAATTGGTCCCATTTAAATTTTATCGAAATCGGCTAAACTATTTTTGATAAATCCTACTAATATTATAAACGTGAAAGTTTGTGAGGATGGATGTATGGGTGTTTGTTACTCTTTCACGCAAAAACTACTGAACTGATTTAGATGAAACTTTGCAATAATATAGCTTATATATCAGAATAACACATAGGCTATAAATTATAATGATATTTTGCGTATGCGGGCGAAGCCGCGGGTAAAAACTAGTTAACTATAATGTGAAGAATGCTACATCCATCCGTGCCATGTATTCGCAAATTCTGTACATGGTTGAAGTCGGTCATGCCATTATTTTGCGAAAAATAATTATTGAAGATAATTTTTATATTTTTACCGTTGTCAGGTTTATTAGTATAATGATATTTGACTGCCTCGGTGGCTCAGTGGTTAGTGACCCTAACTTGTGGATCAAAGAGGCGTGGGTTCGATCCCCTCCCAGGGCAAATATTTATGTGATGAACATAAGTGTTTGCTCTGTGTCTGGGTGTTATTTAGTTACTAGCTATATAAGTATGTATTTAAAAATAAGTATATGTAGTTTACTAAAGCCGTGGTGGTCTTGTAGTAATGACACCGGCCTTACAATCGTGAGGTCGTGGGTTCAAATCCCGGTCCCGTACCAATGAATTCTTCGGAATTTATGTACGGAATTTCACACGACTGGCTTTTCGGTGAAGAAAAACATCGTGAGGCAACCTGCATACGTCCGTAGAAAAAATTCTATGAGGTATGTGAATCCGCCAACTTGCACTGGGCCAGCGTGATGAATTAAAAAGGCTGGTTTAGTACAGTACAGTACAGTATATGTAGTATATCAGTCTCTGGCAGCCATATCACAAGCTTTGCTTAGTTTGGGGTCAGAGACCGCGTGTAAAGTGTCCCAAAATATTTATATATTTATTTATATTTGATCAAGTTATATTTTAGAAAAATCCCTGTCATTATCAGTATCCCAGTCAGTTTTATCCTAAATCTAGATAGTGCTATACATAGGTAAACCTAATGGCTTTAAAAATTTCATCAATAAGATTTCATTACGAAAGAAAAAATAGTTAATTAATTTGCAGTGATATAAAAACCAATAAAGTTAATAATATACTTAATCTGAAAATTTTCTATTGGTTTCGAAATGCTCTGGTAGTACAATTTTTATTAACGCTCATAAAAACTAGCCTAGCTCATGGAAAATAAATACCTACAGCAAACCAACCTCAGTTTGGAAAAGCACAATCAAATTGAAAATCCTCTTTTAGAAAATCAATTAGAGCTTCTCTTACTCAAAAAAAGTATTCTCTGCCTAGTCCGTAAATATTTGAACGACTCGTCATCACTTACGCGAGTATAATGTGGGGGCATTTCCGGTGTGAAGTATCTATGCGACGGACACTCATTTATTTATGGCGGACATCGAGTGGGCGGGGCCTGTCAACGACTGACTATCGACTTGAGTGAGGTCAAGTGAGGCAACGGAAATTATTTCTGCCTTAGCTTTTTCTTTAACGGTCGACCCGAGTCGAGGCTACGATGTGCTGAGCTGTCACGGTTGTTTCGTTTGCTATATTTTATTCAGAACTAACTGCGCGCTACGATTTTTTTAGATTTGTATCGAAAGAAACTATTTTTAACATGGATACACAATTTTACGTAATAAAAGTATGTTTAAAAATCAAAAGTTCGTTGTTTTATCTCAATAGTAATATCTATAGTCTTATGGCAGTTACATGGACGTAGTGGCTTTCAAGGGTGGTTTACGTGAGCCTTGTCGTCAGGTGTTACTTTCAAAATGTACCAAAAGTTTAAACCTGCTTTTTATAATGGACATCGAGTAAGCGGGGCCTGTCGACGACTGACTGAGGTCAAGTGTGGCAACGGAAATTATTTCTGCCATAGCTTTTTCTTTAAAGGTCAACTCAAGTCGACGTTACGATGTGCTGAGCTGTGGTAGCTTTGTTTGATATACTCGTATTTTATTTAAAAGTATGAAAAAGTTTTGTTCGTTTAGTAGAGGCAAGTCATCGCGCGCCTGAATATTTTAAAATGAGGCATTATTTGGTGGGTGCCGTACTCATTCTATGACCCATCTTTTTTAATCATCGATCAGCATATCACAATAGCCCGAAATACTTTAAGTCACATCTAGCAATAGTTATATTCATCTTATTCTGTATACACAACAACCTACCAAAGGACCAAGCTTTGCTTGTGACTTAAACTAAATCTGATTGTGCGGGTTATAAAGTAACAGGTTCTTGCCTTAATAATTACAGTACTTTTTAGGGTTCCGTACCTCAAACGAAAAAAACGGAACCCTTATAGGATCACTTTGTTGTCCGTCTGTGTGTATGTCAAGACTCTTTATCTCGGGAACGCGTAAAGATATCGAGTTGAAATTTAAACTGTATACGTATATCTATGATTTCTTGCAGTTGTGTAAAATAAAAACTTCTCAGTTGTCGTTCCAAAAAGTTACAGCCGTTTATGTCGTAAAAACCCGCATATTTCGACACTCACAAAAATCAAAACCTACAGGGTACTTTCCGTTGACATAGAACTATGAAATTTGGCGAGAAGCATTGTCTCAGAGTACACATATAGGAATAAATCTGAAAACTGTACTTTTTTATTTAAACCTCAAAAAAATGGGGCCTCAAAATTCACTAAATATGGGTTCAAAATTCAAACTGAGTAAATCGTATCACGTAACGTGTCAAATAAAATAAATTTATTAACACATGCTAAAACAGGTTTTTAATTATTTTAACAACGTGTTTGTATGGAACCCTCGATGTGCGAGCCTGACTCGCACTTGTCCGGTTTTTTGTATATTTATCCCAATCCTGGACCCTTTTGGCTTGAAAATCCAATATCTTGGAGTTTAGCTAATATAACTTCGTTATCCTTGTAATTTAATGTAACACAGTTTTCATAAGTTTTATTCCTGGAAGACTTTTAGAGCCCATTAATTTTAATAGTAAATAGTGACTTTGAAGCCAGGGAAATAGTAGGCAAATGACAGTAAAATACATTATCTTCCCTAGAGGCAGCACTTTATAAAGATATTCTTTTAGAAAAATTTAATAAAAGTGGTGGCTCGTCGGGCGAAACGCTCCGAAGAGCGTGGAAAATAGTGTTTATTCTTTTTATTTTTGCAGTCGAGAATCTTGACTTCGCGCAAGGTTGAGACGGAGTGGCATCTATAGTACAAGGCACATTCATGCTCTTAACTATATTTTGAACTAGCGACCCGCCGCGCCTTTAAACATAGATACGTTATTTTGTGTATTGTATCTACTGTGCTTCACTGTCTGCCTTTTAATAGACCATTTAGTAACAGTAGAAAAGCGATTAACCCATGTCAATATCGATGTCCCAATCTATGAAAAATTATTGAGTAATATAGCTCAATGGTCCCAATGAGGAAAAGTGGACCCACAAACCCCTTGTGTATTCTTTGGACTTATGTAGGTAATATGTCGAATCAAAATTTTGGTAATGGCGTCTGTGAAATTAACTACGAAATGCGCAAATTACCACTCCTCAGCCTCGCTGACACATGACTTTGCTACTGCACAGCGATTCGCACGTATTCACCGACGTAATTAAGTTTGATTCGACCAATATCATACCTAACGATGTTTTCCTTCATCAAAAGCCAGGGAAGTACCACCTGACTACGTAGGCAACTTGGCTCCGCAACTTTCTATCCCCGGTCGAAGAACCAGAGGCAGACCGAAGACAGGATGGAGGGATGTAGTGCTGAGGGACATGAGAGAGTGTAGTGTTTCCAAAGACGATGTCGAAGATCGAGCGAAGTGGAGGAGGAAAGTGAGGAAGGCTGACCCCATCACCATGTGGGATATATTTATTTATTCACATTTATACATTTATTTTGACATAATAAACGTGTTACAGCGATACATGATCCATAGGCTCCTGAACTCGTCTAAGACTGTGTTTTAGGAACCAGTGGCTTCTCTATATTAATATAAAAAGCATATATATAGCTAGGAAGAGAGAAAGAGACAGAGAAAACCCAGGGAACTAAGATTGCGACTACGAGTTTATGATAGTAAGTAACTAAGTTCGTATAGGCCGGGTGGCAAGCCCATATGTCAGTTTTTAAGCCGCCCGAAGACCCCAGACTTGGTTTAAGGGTTAAAATAACCGGGGGGCCTAAAATTGAACCTGTCATGCGAGCCACGGTAACGCTCAGTTGTAAATGTCACCCGCGATCACCCATCCAAAGACAGACAGTGTCGAATGCTTCTTAACTTTGACGCTGACAAACAAACTACGCTGATTACGCTATTTATGCAGTGTACTGTACCAGCCTTTTTAATAGTCCACTGCAGGACATAGGCCTACCCACGAAGGGTGTTTGGGCCATATCCACCACGCTGGCCCAGTGCGGGTTGGTGGATTCACATACGCCTTCGAATTTCTTCTACGGACGTATGCAGGTTGCCTCACGATGTTTTCCTTCACCGAAAAGCCAGTGGTGTGAAATTCCGTACATAAATTCCAAAGAACTCATTGGTACGTTCAGAAGCCGTGGTGGTCTAGAGGTAGTGACACCCGCCTTACAATCGTGAGGTCGTGGGTTCAAATTTATGCACATATGCTGCAAAATAACGAAATTTTCTTCAAATTTTCATGTTGAAACCAATATGGACTATGGATAAAATGTATAGGTTCATATTCAGTTGACCTAAAGTCGTAAACGGACACTTCAATCAGGGAGACGGCTAGAAACGTCGGCTGCTCGGAAATGAACCTAACCACTACCAGCCGACCCCACTAACAGTAGATTTCCTAGCGCACTTTATTTCAGTACTTAGGTCAGTAAAAATAGAATTTAACTTTGCACTAAATTTCCGATCCAATTTTTTTCATAACGTTCATCCATTACTGAGCATAAAATCACAAAATTCTGACAGATCCAGGCCGAGCTTTAAGCGCCATCTTGGAAAAACGTTTTTGGCCGATATCTCGGAAACTATGCACTTTAGGGCAAAAGTTTTGAAGAACATTATTGTAGAAAAATTTTTTTTTTGTAAAACTTACCGTTTACGATTTATGGCCCATTTAATGAAGTGATCCTAAGCCTTACACTTAAAAAAATCGGATAGGAAATTTAGTACAAAGTTGACCAAAAAAACGTCTATTTTTACTGTAGTAACTTTAACTTGAACTTTTTGAAAGGCGTTTAATTTAAAGCGCTTTTAGTAAAGAAGTTTATTACAATCTTAATAAACCGTTCTAATAGGTATCTGCCGCTTGTAGTTTATCAGCGCTAGAAACATTCTTACGTAGATAAGAGCCAAGTTGTTTTTTAGGCAGAGAAATACCAACTATGTTGTTTCCTTATGTAACTTTTACTCATTAATTTATCAAACGATATTTTGACGAAACAAAATATCAGTGTAATAAACTGTACTGTACAAGCCTTTTTAATAGTCCACTGCAGGAAGTAGACCTACCCACGAAAGGCAATTGGGCCATATCCACCACGCTGGCCCACTGCAGGTTGGTGGATTTACATACGCCATCGAATTTCTTCTACGGACGTATAACCTGCACACGTCCGCCTCACGATGTTTTCCTTCACTGAAAAGCCAGTGGTGTGAAATTCCGTACACAAAACACGAAGAACTCATTAGTAGGAAGTAGGAAGAAAGGGACCGGGATTTGAACCCACGACCTCACGATTGTTAGGCCTGAGTTATTACCACTAGACCACCACGGTGTAATAAACATTTATAAATATTGCAGTTAACCTTAGATTAATGATTGGTCTCGCTACCCTTGACCGTAGTGAGACTTAATCATTAATCTAAGCAGCTTACACACTATGCGACACCAGACTTCGTTACCACATTCTGTTCACTAAAACGCCGGCAAACTTGTAAGAAAATAGCTATTCTGTCAATCTTGATTCTTAGTGCTGTGAGATTTTAAGGGAACGTTTATGTCATTTAATAATCACATTTTAGCATCTATGAAAGTATAATTATTTTTTGCAAAAACTAGCACGACAGACTTCAACCGTGTAGATACAGATTTTCACATTATAGTTGATTTATCAAAAATAGCTCAGTCAATCTCGATAAAATTTAAATGGAACCAATTTTCAAAGTATACTCTAAAACAAAATGCGTCAAATTGAGTACCTCCTTTCGTTTCGTTGGTCAAAAAAATGTGTTGAAATAAAGCTCATTATTGGTTGATACAAGTATTACTACTCGTATAATAACTCAACATACGCTACTGAGTATCGTTCCGACATCGAGGCTCTAGTACCTACGTGAATTCGAATACATCCTTTGATGTTTCAGTAAAGCTAAGTGTCGCCATTTACAACCTCTTTGTAGATACGAAGTGGACATTTCTCTTTTGAATACTAGATGCAAATGACCTGGCGATCGGAGCTTGAACTTTCATAAACGTTTGCGTCGTGTTTGAAAGGGGTTTAAGCACGATAATGATATTTGTGATAGAGACCGTAGAAATAAACCACTTTTAATGAGTATTTCAAATTGGTAGCACAATGGACAGAGTGAGTCCTAGACAGTAGAAAATATTTTGTTGTCTTATTGGTTTAAATGATGACGATGATAACAATTATGATCGAACAAAATGAAGCAGCCAAAAAACGGGTATTGCGGCGTTTCGCCCCGCAAGCGGTTCGGCCCGCGGGGCGAATCGCCCATGACTCTTTTTGAAGGCCTCCATTCGCCCCGCGGGCCGAAACGCCGAAAACGATGAAGGAAGAGGTCGTTTCGGACCACGTTGATAAAGAACAATTTCCACAATAGACAGAGTGTGTCCTAGACAGTAGAAAATATTTTATTGTCTTATTGGTTTAAATGATGATGATGATAACAATTATGACCGAATAAAATGAAGCAGCCCTGATATTTATAACCCAGAAGTCAGAATTGTAAGTCTTATTTTTTTGTTTTTTTTTTCACTTGACATTGAAGGCGTGTGCTCTTTTTTATGGGATTTTTTTGTTCCATGGGAGATTTTTGGATTCACTTGTGGGCGATAAATTAACATATTAATGGCGATAAAGCCGCCATTTTAGAACTATGATTGTTGCTATGCTATCTAAGCAATGGACAAAATATGTCATGTAATTTTTTTTTTTGTTCGTAATGCATATTAGCTACCAAGCATCAAGATTGGTTATATCTTCTGATAATCGAATACCTACTCATATAACCTATTATTGGCAAATGCACAGCTGCGAGTGCTATCGAAACAGAATAGTAGCTTTTACGGGTTGTAATATACTAGAATACTAGCTGCAAGTATGATAACAATTTGGTCTATTTGTACAGCGCGCGACGTAGCAAATTACTACGACGTAGGAGGATGCTACGTCGTAGATATGAACTACATTGTCGATAGTAATGTTATGTGAATATATTAAATATGTATGCTGTATGTTAAATGAACGAAATGACTTACAGAAAAGAGTTGAGTAAAAATGAACAGATATAAATTCATTTACTAGCTCATGTGTACAATTTTAGAAGAAATTTACAGTATTCATCGTCATTTATAGCCTGTAATCACTCACTGCTGAGCACATGTCTCTTTCCTTGAACACCATTCCTCTTGGTTCTGTGCCAATGTAGTCTAGACTCTAGCTTATATGATTATTAGTAAGAATCGAAAATGAAATACAAGTTGCGTTTCGTACTTTTAATTAGTAGTTGTGGTTACACAAAACTGTATACAATGCGTTGTTTTGTAAAGAGCCGAAAATTTAATAAGAGGAAATGCTCATCATTTTGAACAACTTTTACTTTAGAACCAACGTGGCTACGGTAAAATTCCCAAATTAATACTCCATACGTTTTTCGATTCTCTTCTTTTGTCTTCTCGTTCGACATACCTCAGTGCCTCAAGTCGAAAGTTTTCGACCACTGTGTGTTGCCTGACTTATGGCACAGAAACGTGGTCTCTCAATATAGGCCTTATTAGTAAGCTCCAAGTAGCCCAACGAGCCATGGAGAGGGCTATGCTCGGAGTTTCTCTGTGAGATCGAATCAGGAATGAGGAGATCCGTAGAAGAACCAAGGTTACCGACATAGCCCAGCGGATTGGCAAGTTGAAGTGGCAATGGGCAGGGCACATAGCGCGGAGAACTGATGACCGATGGGGTCGAAAAGTTCTCGAGTGGAGACCACGTACCGGCAAGCGCAGCGTAGGACGTCCACCCACAAGGAGAACGGATGACCTTACTAGGACCGCAGGATCGCGCTGGATGCAAACCGTTATCAACCGGTCTTATTGGAAATCATTATAATAATATAATAATAATAATATAGCCTTTATTACCGAAAATTTAAAATAAATAACTAAATAAAAACTTATAGGTAATTATTATCATGCAATTACAGAATGTCTCTGATTTCGGTGTGCCTTACGGCAAAGGCCTCCTCCAACTCTTTCCACTGCTTCCTATCCCCTGCCACTCTAATCCAATGAGCTCCTACAGTAAGTGTCATGTCATCCTCCCATCGTCTTACTTGTCGTCCTCTACTCCTGACACTCTCTCTTGGGTACCAGACTGTCACCTGTTTACTCCATTTCTCCTTATTGCATCGAAGCATATGCCCTGTCCACCTCCATTTGAGTTGATCAATGCGTGTTAGTATGTCTGTTAATTTGGTTTTATTTCTTATGTCGACATTTCTGAATCTATCTTTTAATTTTAAGTGTAACATGCTTCTTTCCATACCTTTCTGACATCTTTCTAGTTTGTCCCTATGCTGTTTCGTTAGGGCCCAGGTTTCGCAGCCATAAGTGATGCAGGGTAGGATACATGTATCGAAAGTCTTCTTTTTGGTCTTAATGCTCATTTCCTTGCTCTTCATCACTTCTTTCAGAGCCCAGTACTTTTTCCATCCGGTCGATTCCATTCAGGTCCATTGGAAATCATTAGGGGAGGCCTATGTCCAGCAGTGGACGTCCTATGGCTGAAATGATGATGATGATGACATTTTTCGATACTTGTCAATTAACTCTTTGTATGAAACAGCTGAATTTAATTTGCGAACTCTCAGTCGGTCAAGAGTTTGTCATAACGATAAACACCTGTGAAAGTCTCTTTGAAAGCCATACCCTGTTTTATATAGTAAAACGTATATCTCAATCCTAAGTCTTTGAACCGTTAAGTAAGTTAGATCGAACCCTTTTTGTTGTGCTATACAGGATGCAAGTATGTTGTCAGGCCGTGATCGAAGACACGCATGTAAAGAGGAAATTTCACGCACCATCGCACGCTAATGTTTTTATTGGGAACGCATACGAGGAAAATTGGACTCGTTTACTTTTATAGCCTTCTGTAGCAGTCGAGTCGCCATGCGGCCTGCCGACGGGACGTAAGTAACTTTTCGAGTGTTGCACGCCACTACCTAAATCAATGGATCTAGATGAGTAGGCTATACAGGCCGTGGAAGTGAAATTAAAGTACCATAAGAAGTTTTAGTACACTTCATGGTAAAATGCATCACTATTATTTTATAATTTGACTGATAATGCATATCATATCTGTCACGCTACTTATATAATTCATCTCATCTCAACTGCCTCGGTGACTCAGTGGCTAGTGACCCTAACTTCTGGATCAAAGAGGCGTGGGTTCTATCCCCACTTAGGTTAAATATTTATGTGATTAACATAAGTGTTTGCTCTGTGTATTATTTAGTAACTATCTGTATAAGTATGTATTTAATAATAAGTTTATGTAGTATAGACAATCATCTCTGGCAGCCATATCACAAGTTTTGCTTAGTTTGGGGTCAGAGACCGTGTGTAAGATGTCCCAACATCAGGTCAGGACTTTCTACATGAGGTCGCTGGTTACACGTAAAGTCGTAAGTCAATAAAATGTTTGTGTGGAACGGTTGTTCTTGTATCGATATTTGTGATCTTATAGCATAGACGAAAATATTATTATAGTATGGTTCGTCTATGCTTATAGTAGAATTAGGCCCTGTGAATAGTGATATTCTAGAATATGTCTATCGTTTAGAGATACACTTTATATCGTACGCCACAGATACACCTCGCTAGCTAGCTCCTTTTATATCAAGTATATGACTACGACTACTTAACCGTGGTGGTCTAGTGGTAGTGACACCCACCTTACAATCGTGAGGTCGTAGGTTCAAATCCCGGTCCCGTACCAATAAGTTCTTCTGAATTTAACACCATTGGATTTTCGGTGAAAGAAAACATCGCGAGGCAACCAGCATACGTCCGTAAAAGAAATTCGATGGCGTATGTGAATCCACCAACCCGTACTGGGCCAGCGAGCGTGGATATGGCCCAATTACCCTTTGTGGGTAGGTCTGCGTCCTGCAGTGGACTATTAAAAGGGTGATACAGTACAGTAAATATGATTACGAGATTGATTGACCCATTGTTATTTTTCTGAACTCGTAAACCGTAAATAGACTCAGGAAAACACAAATATTCCTTGACGACAACTCAAATCCCCCTTTAATGATGATGCTTAGAGAATAGCGAGATAAGCACGTCATCGATAAAAATGATGGAGGAAAATGGGAGCTCTTATTAAAGAAAGGGAACGCTGTAATGACAAAATGCTCGTGTTGTGTTTATATTCATATTTTTTGTGAAAATGTCAGGGGTGCCAAAACATGACACTATAGGATAGTAATAAGCAAGGGTGAAAAAAACTTAACAGCAAAGTAGGATAAGTAGAATTAGTTTAAATTGAGTGTGATGGAGTTTTTACGTAGTTTAATTTTTTTTACTGTAACTAAGCAATTTTAATCAAAACCGAAACTAAACAGTTGTCCCGCACGGTCTGTCTTTGGATGGGTATCTATGGGTGGCACTTTTCAACTACCGTGCTACCGTGGTTCGAATGACATGTCAAATTGTGAGTCCTGCCCCCCTACCGCCTAAGCAATAGCAATCGTAATAGCAATCGTTTATGACTTCATTTTAATCATTTGGCACCGCCTATGTGACGTTAGCCATCAATTGCTTTGTGCGGATTGCGAAAGCAATCGTTGAATAAACAACTTTGATGGCTAAGGCGGTGCCAAATGACTAAAATGAAGTCTTATTGCTATTGCTTAGGCGGTCGAGGGGCTGATTGTTTTAAAACCGAGTAGCTATGTCAAAAACCTTCAGGCGGCCTACAAACTCAGCCGCCCGGTCTACACGAACTTACTTACTTTTAATGTAGTTTAATTGTTTATCCGAAGTGTTTTTATATTTAGGGTTCCATACTCCAAAAGGAAAAAAACCGGACAAGTGTGAGTCAGGCTCGCACATCGAGGATTCCGTATAAACACGTTGTTAACATAATTATAGACTTGTTTTAGCATGGCAAATGAATTTCTTTATAATGATACTTCACTCACTTTGAATAGTTTGAATTTATTCGAATCAGGAAATGGATTTGTATGTTTGCGATGTAACAACATCTCCGGAACACCTCGTACACCGACGGAGAAAATTAATACCGTGGGCTAACTTGACGCCAACGCCATCTAGTTTCGATATGAGTAAATACTGAGATTTGAACTGTTGATTTAAGAATTGATTTTATAACTTATTTGATTTGATTGCTATTCAGTTTGATGTTTTTTATATTTGTACAATTATACATTTACGTATAAATTTATATTTGAACATATTTTTAGTTTAGACAGAATTTTGAACCAATTTTTTGTAAATTTTGAGGCCCTATTTTTTGTGATGTGTCCGATTTTGGTCTGTCTGTCCGTCTGTCTATCTGTTCGTCTGTATGTATGTCAAGACTCTTTATCTCGGGAACGCGTAAAGATATCGAATTGACATTTAAACTGTATACGTATTTCTATAGTGTCTTGCAGGTGTGTAAAAGAAAAACTTCTCAGTTATCGTTTAAAAAGGTTAGAGCCATATGTCGTAAAAACCGCATATTTCGCTACTCACAAAAATCAAAACCTACAGGGTAGGTACTTCCCGTTGACATAGAACTATGAAATTTGGCGAGAAGTATTATCTCAAAGTACACATATAGGAATAAATCTGAAAACTGTACATTTTTATTTAAATCACAAAAAATAGGGCCTCAAAATTCACAAAATATAGGTTCAAAATTTTAGTCGTATCATGTAAGTTATCATATAAAAGAATTTCAATTTTTCGATGTATGACGAGAAAAGTGAAAAAAAAAAGATTTTAGTATAGAGATTTAAACAACTTACTACCCAATTTTGTGATTTTTTCTGAATTTGTACGGAACCCTCGGTGTGCGAGCCTGACTCGCACTTGTCCGGTTTTTTTTATCATTAAAAACCTTAATTTATCAAGACCTCAAGGTAATTAAAAAAATGCTAGCGATTCTATATAGAAAATATTGACGTCATGTTATTGTGGCTACGCATCAGAGCAAGTGCAACAACACATTTGGCTGGGTATGGCTTCATAAATACAAGATAGATAGATACCAAAAGATCATGCTTGCCAAATATAAATTGAATTTGCTAATAAATTGCTATTTTATTGCTACAGCATATTTCTTCCCATTTTTGAAGAAAATATTAACATAGAAATAGAAGGTTTGACTAAATCCCCAATCAAAAATCGCCGACGGTAAAACCATCAAAGATTATACAAAACCTGTGTACCAAGTTTCGTCAAAATTTGTTAAAAAAATGCGACCTGAAAAAGAAAACCAAAATCCAAACTAACAAGTCAAGTTGACTTAGGATGCCACAAGACCCCCCCCCCGAGTGGGTTCCCGCCTTGTCGTTTGTCGTAGCGGGGGGGCTTAGTAGCTGTGGCTTATGGGCGGCCACAGTGAAGCTAAGAGGAACCCGTGGTGGGGCCGCCTCTCCAGGTTTTGGCTCTAGACAAACTTGTGCGGAGGCTGGCCAGTAGGTTGGTTCGCCGACTGAGGAGGACTGCGGTGTCGCGTTCATCGCGATGCCGCGGCCGAGCCCATTGAGGCGGGGGCGGCGGGATGGTCGGGCGGCGAGGAAGCCGCTGCCTATCCATCCTGACAGCGGCCCTAACGGGTGCCGCCAACGTGTTGGCGGAGGCGGTGGGGCTGCAGAGAAAGAGGCGTGTCGGTATCGCGATGGCCGCTCTCCCTGTCCTCAGCAGCCGTAGTGGCAGGCGCGGGGCCACTTTAATTGACCCGTTGCATCGGGACCAGGGCTGTCGGACACGGGTGCTGTCCGACGCCCAGTGCTGGTTGGTCCCAGGTGGTGGATGACGATGTGTCTGGTGTTCAGCACATCGTCATTCTAGAGAGAGCCTACGCTCTGAGGTGGGGCCCGGTTTGGGCCAGCGCTGTCGGGTGCCGCGGAGGAGTGCGCAAGCGTGCCCGTAGCCCCGACACCAGGCGCAGGGGAGGAACACCCAGGGGTTTTGGTGGGTATACCGTCCAGTGGCGGGACTCCCACATAACCACCCGCCTGCCCACGAGGTGTGGTGGTATCCATAAAGGATTTCCGCTGGTAAAAAAAAAAAAACGTATGCCACAAGACTATATTCATTTGCATCAAAACACGTTAAATTGCACTGTGAATCTAAAAACGTATAATGCATAAAGAAGAGAAAACGAGATACCAGCAAAAACACTAATATCGTACTCGTGCATTGCGCCGTAATATCAAGTTTACGTTTTGTAATTAATGCGCTCTGCTGGCCAGCGCGGAATCTATAGCACGGGAGCTAAGGATTAATACTATTACTAGATAAATATTATTGCTATAACATATTCCGTTTTTACCCACGTTGACGATCCGAAGGGAATGCATTTTTTTTCGAGTATTAAAGGATATTTTTTATTGTAACAAAAATAGATAAAATAACAGTGTTCGTTGCATTGTTACAGCAGGAAAAATAAATCCCATAAAAACATTTACATGTAAAAAGGGGCCAAGACGAGACTACAGTTCGCACTATCACAGAGTTATTAAAACGTTAGACCTTAGTCAATATATGCTTGCCAGAGGAATTGCACCCTGGAAAAGGAATATTATAACAAAGCCACAAATGCACTTGTATTTAAATAGTTTACTTGCTCGAGCGTTGCATATCAACATTCTTCACACAAACAGCTGGAATCTCTTCTATCAGTCTAAGGTACAACATAAGTATCCACCAACCCGCACTGGGGCAGCGTGGTGGATATGGCCCAAACACCCTTCGTGGGTAGGCCTACGTCCTGCAGTGGACTATTAAAAAAGGCTGGTACAGTTACAGCTACAACATAAGTGTCTTCAAATCTCGAATAAATAGATTTAAATAGGTAAGCTTGCTACACTAGATCCCATGCCATGATCAAACAAAATGTCAATGAGTTCCTTTATTATATTTATACAAAAGTATACATTTCCTAGTCGTTATCTCTCCACATAAAACCTTTGGCCAGTGAGAGCATGCATCATTTTATATGCATTGGTTATTTCTAGCGTGCAGGAGGAACAAAAAGGAGGGGAGATGAAAGGCCGCCGCATCCGCTGCATTCCGGAATGCAGCCACCTTTGGCTGCTATGAAAACACAGGATGTGCTGGGCGCTGGAATGTCCGGTTTGCACTTATAGTTTGTTTACTGTATTTCATTTTGGTAAACGTCTTTTTAGATAAATTATAAAGTATTCGGCTTGGAATAGTAATTTAAAGATAAGAGAAAATAATAATTTTCTAGAGACTTTGAAATTATGATAAAAAATAATTGTTTTTCGCAAACAATGGCAAAACCGGCTTCCATCGTGTGCGAAATTCGAATTGTTCGCTCCAATTTGAGATGTATACAATTGATGTATACAATTACTACATTATTTTTGTCAAAAACGGTATATTTTCGATTTCGACAAAAATTAAATGGACACCCCTACGAACTAAAAACATTTTATACCACACCGACTCGGAAAATGTCTTATTACTCGTTCATAAACGGGTTAAAAAGTTCGTAATTTCTCCATTAAAAATGTGCGGTGTGAAAAGTTATATGGAATTTTATTACTGCCCTCCGAAGCAGGGCAGGAATCTTGTATGAAAATCTATTACTGCCCGGCTAGCTTTCTTTTTTTTTAGCAGCGAACATAATATCAAATCAAATCTCAAAAAGGTTTCGTATGAAATAATTAAACAAAAAAGGCGGATTTTTTTTGTTTTCTATTTTTAGTGAAACGAGGATGGCAACCTTATTCTGCAACGCGAAAAAAAGCGCGGCAATTTATTTCGTTGTCATAAAATTTTGTTTTTAACTAAATTGATAATTTTACAATGTCATCTGATAGAGAAAGTGACGATTTTGTAATGATGACGCCACCAGAAATAAAAAATACAGCCCAAGAAGTCATAAATAACTTACTTCCTAAACTTTAATTAAAGAAATATTGTATTTTATTTTCCTTGTAGGTGTAGTATAAAGCACTACGTATCACTAGGGAGACAGTTCTATTTCTGTTCTCGAGTTTCCTTTAAGCCCTCCGTTGCGCGTCAGGCTTAAACATACTCTCGAACAGAAATAGATCGTTTTCTCCCCTCGGTGTACAATGTACCTACTATTTTCGATTCGGTTCACAATTGGCGAAAATATCAATGAACATACTCAAAAATATACAAACAGCTGAACATATAGATACTTCTCCTGTTTGAAAGTCAATTAATAAGTGAATATCAGTTGATTTCGTTAAGCAGCCAGGCTGCTATGGAAACATTAAATGGGCTAAAAACTGGAATTACGTTTATGGTGTGTTTACTGTATTTTATAATGGTGCAGGTCTTTTTAGAGATAGTGTGAACCATAGAGCTCGAAAAAGTAATTTTACGACAAGCCAAATGCTTCTATGAAAACACAGGAAGTGTTGGCAGCTAGTTTGTCCGTTTTGCACTTTAGTGTGTTTACTGTTTTATTTTGATAGAGAAATAATTGAGTAATGAGTTAAAAGCGATTTTATGATATAAAGAAGTAAACTAATGAAGTATTACAGATTCAGAAATGATAAACAATTATATAAGAAAAGGATTTGCGTCTAATAATACGAAACCCAAATCTACTGAATAACGACCATGTATTTTAAGTAATTTACTTGTTTGTCAAAATGTAGAGTTCACCGTTGAGATAATAAGTTAGTAGCAATACATAAATTAACGGAACTGCTAAAGAAGAGACAAACATTAGTCATGAATATTTATACCTACTCATATTTTATTGAATCCTAATGTTGTATTTAGAAGGTCGATTACTTTTCCACTTGGAATTTTATGAAGGTCTTCTGAAAGCCTCTAACTTCTTTATTTTCTATAAAAATACCACGTTACCAACGAACCTGAGAATAAATTGTTCGCCGCACAATTTACTTCTTTTTTTAAATATGATTTTCTTTCTAGTGACCCGGTGACAGTGAAATACGTCTTTTACGTGTGTATTTTTTATGTGTTTACTAGTTTTTACTCGCGGCTTCGCCCGCATGATATTTTGATTTTTGACGCAATATCATTATAATTTATACTGCCAGTTGGCAGCGTGCCCAGCATGCTGGCAGCATTGCCACGCTGGATGGCAATACTTATACGTTGAACCAAATAAACACCAACATTTTAGTCACGCGTCGCGTCCACCAAACGCTCAGAAAGATATATTACATATTTTTTTTTTCATCTATTACATACCTATATATTTTGACATATTATTTATAATTCACTTGGATTATCTTTAGACCTTCAAGGGTCTGTGGATGATCCTATTGCTTTCTATGTTGTAGTAGTGTAGTATTGTCATTATTAAATAAAAAAAAAATATAGCCTATGTGTTATTCTGATATATAAGCTATACCTATTATTGCAAAGTTTCATCTCAATCCGTTCAGTAGTTTTTGCGTGAAAGAGTAACAAACATCCATACATCCATCCATCCTCACAAACTTTCGCGTTTATAATATTAGTAGGATTTTTGTCAATAGTATCATTTATTATTTATATCCATCAATATCATATGTAAGGAAAAAATGCTAAGTCGATGTTAATCTCTGAAATGCATCGTCTGATTTCAAGGTTTGCTTGTTTTAAAGCTTATCAATTTTTTTCTATATTATGTAGGCAATGACATTTCATACTCTAAAACTCAGGTTATAAAGATTTTAGAGACAAAAGTAATTGAAATCGTTGCCCTTGTCATAGAAGCTACGATATCAAGATTTTAAATCTTGCTAGTTCTTTCACCAGTGTTTCAGAAATATAAAACTAAAATTCTCAAAATCCTCAGCGTGGTTCGAGTATAAGCGTGTTTGCAGGAATAATTTATGAACTTATGTGTATTCCTTTCAGATTTGATCGTGATAAATGTACGCTCTCGTGACGTTTCATGTTTATCTACTTGTGATTAATGGAAACGAATGGAAAATAGAATAACTATTTTCTTGGAAACGCTTCACAGTTCTGAAACTTTGCTAGACTATACATTGAACATAGTTTGGGTAAATCTAGACATTAATCTAAAACTTAGGTTCTCGTAGGCAGGTGATCTATCTTTTTCAGTTAGATTATTGTACCTACCTAGTGATGTATCACTTTAGTTTTATATTTAGTTGGTGATTTAAATACATCGTATTATTACATACTAGCGACGCCCCGGCTTCGCACTGGTGTATTATATACATATACACCTTCCTTTTGAATCACTCTATCTATTAAAAAAACTGCATCAAAATCCATTGCTTAGTTTTAAAGATATAAGCATACATAAGGAAAGACAGCGGGAAGCGACATTATTTTATACTATGTAGGGATATCTGATACTTGGTTCGGGACGTCGCGTCGCCGCGTCGGAACCGTAAGCTGAGCAAGACACGTGGCAAGACGAAGTAACGACTGGTGGAGCAAGGCTATAACAGAGTGGTGGACTAGACACGGTAAGCAGAGCGTGGGTCGTCTGACAGCAAGGTGGGTCGACGATATCGTCAATATCGCGAGTCGAACCTGGACACGACAAAGGACCGAGGCAGATGGAGCTATAAGAGAGAGGCCTATGCTATACCCAGCAGTGGTATAAAGAAGGCTGTGGATGATACTTGATTTGTCTGTGTCTGTTATTTGCTAAAACTGTATATTCGCTCGAATCGATGCATCCAAAAAATATTAAGTCCATTATGCATACCATTTTTAGATTGATGTTGAATTATGAAAACCGCAAGATTGATTTCAATAAAATTTAATTGGTATTAAGTACCTCTGAAGTTTAGTATGATATTATCTACTGAACATATATACAGGGTTATTTCTAATCAACTAGCATCCTTTTAGGGACTTATTCTGTACATAAAAACTAACAACTTAAGTTCTGTAACTTTTCGAAAATAAGAATCAGTTGCTCCATACATTTGGTCGCGGATGAAAGATATGTTTCTATGGAACACCATTTTTTTTAGTTTTGACTAAAGCCGCACAACAAAAGTTGTTAGTTTTGATGTACAGAATAAGCCCCTAAAAGGATGCTAATTGATAAGAAATAACCCTGTATAATCATCTAAACCGATTCATGATTGACGGAATGATTTAGTAACATGTGTACACATACAAAATGTCGTCGTCGAAATAACTACCTCCTCTTCTTTGAAGTCGTTTAAAAATCAAGTTCAGTTTTAAGTAGGTACAAAATATAACTATAATTGACTATTATTATAAATCCGAAAAGTTTGTTGGTTTGTTCTTCTTTTACGCAGCAACGGAGCAATGGATTGACTTGATTTTTAGCATTGATATGGTTCAAGGGCCGGAAAGTGACAGGCTACTTTTTATCCCGAAAAAATAAAAGGTTCCTCTGGGATAGTGCAAAAGTAAAAAAACCACGCGGGCGGAGCCGCGGGTAAAAGCTAGTAATAAATAATTTTAATGAATGTAAATGTCCAACCCTTAGGGCAGCGTGATAAAGGCCTAAAATATTTAAAATCAGTAGATATAATTTTGTCTTCAAAGTGCTCTTACTTCGCTGTTGACAGGTTAAAGTCGTGACCATGCATAATTAAAGAAAGCCTGTTTGATGATTTTTTCATGTATACAGAAGATTGTCAACAAACGATGAAGTAATAGATAAATATTTTTGTACTCGATGAGTGACATGTTTGGATTAGAGCAGTCATTACATTATAACTTTCACATGGTGGAGAGTTGACGCCTGAGACACGGTAATGATATCTACGAGTAACAGTATTGTGACTCGGCCCTGTGTTGAAATACAGGGTGTTTTTAGGGTTCCGTACCTCAAACGGAAAAAAAATTAATACATATACATGAAACATATTCATTTACATTATTTGTAATATCTTTGTATTTGTACGTAAAGTACACGTACAATGTACATCTTTACGTAAAATATTCGTACCTGCGTCTAAAATGGCGTCTCATAATAATCAAGTGTGTACAGCCACGGACGCGACTAGTGGTCCACACGTGGGATTAACGCCAGTCTTATAGCCCGGCCAGTTTACGATAATGTTGTCGCCATAACAGAGTCGAGCTTATGCCGGAAACCGAGGACTGGGTAACCCAAATATATATCGATATTTGTGTCCAGCTGTTTTATTTGTGGATAATTTGTAATGGAAATAGTTGTTGATGCTATGACAGCATCAAGCTAAGAGCGGACGGCTGTGGAACCTAAAATAGCGATACTTTTGTTTAGCTGTAAATTTGTTAAGTTGGATAATTTCGCATGGTCTATTACAAATAAAAAGTAAGCAAGTACGAATAAGTAAATACAAGTAAAGTTGTGTAAGCATTACTTAGTGACGCTATTTCTGAAATCATATTTTTAAAAAGGTTTACGCTAAACATTCCACTGCATTACTATACTGCGTATCAAGAAATTTTTAATAAAAATCTCAGAGTATAACTGTAACCTGCTGTTCTGTGACTGTGACAGTGGTGTATATCATCATCATCATCATCAGCTTATTTCGGCCCACTGCAGGGCATAAGCCTCCTCCCCTTTACGCCAACTATCCCTGTCCTGTGCCAGTCTCATCCAGGTGTTGCCGCAAATTTTTTGGATGTCATCACGCCACCGTTGTAAGGGTCTACCGGGACTGCGCTTCCCGTCACGGGGCCACCATTCAGTCAGAGACCTGCTCCACCTGCCATCATCACATCTGGCTAAATGTCCAGCCCAACGCCACTTGAGATTGATTATACGGGATCCGATATCTGCCACCTTTGTCCTCCTACGGATCTCCGTATTTCGAATTCGGTGGTGTATATATAAATGATATAAGCTTGTGTTTTGTTCGTAATATACTAACTAAAGGTTTGCCTAATCTGGATCACCACTCTATTTATGGGCAAGAAATCTACTGTTATAAAAATATTTCTGACAATAAAACCCAAAAAATTACAATTTTAGGAAAACTATAGAAGCAAAAACTTTCATGTTATTTCTGAAACATGCGCTCTACTGTAGACGCATACGTACACGATTACCACGTTTTAAACAGATAAATGATTTGGAATCTAGTTAATAAAACGATTAAACAGTGTACCGGTTAAACCGGATTTCGGTTTTCTACAATGTTCAGTCCTCATTTACAATAATGTGGGGCTAAACTAGCTGGGATACGGCTGGATTAGGCAGTATGGTTACTTTGGACCAGAGTATCATAACTTGACTGTACACTGTTGACGGTTACCGTCATAGCTGCGAAGCGAGACTGGAGTAACTCGTGACTATAGGTATATTCTACTCAATTTAGCTGCAATTTCGGCTTTGTGAGATATTTGAGGAACCCGTCTCTACGATTATGCTTTGGCATTGTACGCTGTACAGTAAATTACTATACATTACACCGAGGGTTGACTTTAGTGAAATTTACATTAATTTGTTATGTTTGTATAGGTTTAGGAAGGCCGGGTACACATAATTATAATAACATAATATTATAGCATAACATCATGCCCATTTAATATTCTTATCATTGTGTTATATCAGATAAAACACAGTTACGAGCTAATCATATTTACAAGCTATTATTTAACTTGAAATGGATGTACCTGTGTACATATTATGTAAGTTGAGGTGGAATCTTGCAAGTATAATTTGCCGAAACGTGGACGCTCACCAAGAAAACTATATAGGTACAAAACGAGTCGCACAACGAGCAATGGAGCGAGCTATGCTAGGCATCACGTTACGTGACCGAATTCGAAATACGGAGATCCGTAGGAGGACAAAGGTGGCAGATATCGGATCCCGTATAATCAATCTCAAGTGGCGTTGGGCTGGACATTTAGCCAGATGTGATGTTGGCAGGTGGAGCAGGTCTCTGACAGAATGGTGGCCCCGTGACGGGAAGCTCAGTTCCAGTAGACCCTTAAAACGGTGGCGTGATGACATCCAAAAGTTTTGCGGCAACACCTGGGTGAGACTGGCACAGGACAGGGATAGTTGGTGTAAGGGGGAGGAGGCTTAGGTATGCCCTGCAGTGGGCCGAAATAAGCTGCTGATGATGATGATAATTTGACAAACGTCCCGGTTTACGATTGAGCTGAAATTTTGCACGCATAATATGAATATCGCGTGACAATGCAATAATATGTTACCTCGGAGCTGATCTAATGATAGAGGCGGAAGGTGGCCATAAGAACTCCTGTTTGTACCTACTAAACAAGATATATCTGTCGTGTTTGGGCTCATTTTACTTAGCTTAGCTAGCACTCTGCTGCTACATGGCACCCAAGATCTCAAAAGCTTGTTTAAAAAAAAAATTACTAGTTTTTACCCGCGGTTTCGCCCGCATGATATTTTGATTTTTGTGCAACTCTTTATTTATACGGGATAAAAGTAGACTATGTCACTTTCCGTCTTTCGAACCCGAGGTCCCACCCTACTACACTTAATAAAGGAGGTGGAAAAAAAAAACGATTTGACGGTTGTTTTTTTGTCATTTCTTAAAGCGCACTCTAGAATAGCTCGCAGATAGCAGATTTTTTCCTACATACTTATCGTTATATTATGGAACATTTACGCAATATCATTATAATTTATAGCCTAAGTGTTATTCTGATATATAAGCTATATTATTGTGAAGTTTCATCTCAATCCGTTCTGTCGTTTTTGTGTAAAAGGGTAACAAACATCCATCCTCACAAAGTCACAAACTTTCGCGTTTATAATATTAAGTAGGATAGTAATTAATTAAGTTTAAAAATGTAATAACATCAAAAAAGGAAACAAAATAATCACCATCATGTCAGCTGTACACTTTGGGACGTCCACTATTAGTTATACTTAAACCTCGGAATTCGATTTCTAGATATGAGACTCAATAGAAGCGGCTTGCATCCAGCACGTCCCTACCTACAGTCTTCATCAGATCATTTGTCAACTTCAGTTCTTTCCCACCGTCCACCTCCTGAGACCACCTGGGTGAACCGTGAATTTTTTTTTTTACTACGGCTCACCTCTCAGATAAAACTTGAAAGCCTCCAATGTGAAAATTTGGTGCTGGCCATCTATGGATGATAAAGTAAAATATGTTCCTAAACCTATTTTATGTCATTAGCCATTAATCACACTTTTCATATTATTAATCACATGTCTTAATTTATTCATTATTGAAGAGAGATTTCATAACTAGGTGGACGGTGGATACTAAATATTTTCCAAGGTAGACAAAGGTAGACAAAGGTGAGCCGTTGTAAAAAACATTCCACGGTTCACCCAGGTGGTCTCGGGAGGTGGACAGTGGGAAAACACTGGTTAACTTTGGCAACGGACGTCCTACGCTACGCTTGTCGGTGCCTATCTTTACTAGAGAACTTGAGATGGAAAAGCACGTTTTGATACGTCTCACACAATTCGTCTTTCTAAAATGCC
Source organism: Hypomecis punctinalis (assembly GCA_949316475.1). Classification (NCBI taxonomy): domain Eukaryota; kingdom Metazoa; phylum Arthropoda; class Insecta; order Lepidoptera; family Geometridae; genus Hypomecis; species Hypomecis punctinalis. Next base: position 10,702,911 of record OX438796.1, read on the forward strand.
TATGTTACTAGTACCTAGATGTGTTATGTGAAGTCGTGGTTGTCTAGAGGTGGTGACACCCATCTTACAATCGCGAGGTCGTGGATTCAAATCCCGGTTCCGTACTAATGAGTTCTTTGAAATTTATGTACGGAATTTCACACCACTGGCTTTTCGGTGAAGGAAAACATCGTGAGGCAACCTGCATACGTCCGTAGAAGAAATTCGATGGCTTATGTGAATCTACCAACCCGTACTGGTCCAGCGTGATGGATTTGGACCAATCACCATTCGTGGGTAGGCCTACGTTCTGCTGTGGACTAATTAAAAGGCTGGTACAGTACAGTACAGTACTAGTATTACTCAATCATTGTTCTAAATTGCGCTGAAAAAATCGATATCTTCCCAATCAAGCACACTCACTCCAACGTACTTAGTCATTATGTTTTTTACACACAGCGCCGAGTGTTCTTCTATCGCAAACAATGACGTGCCGATTCTGAGCCATCCATCACAAATGGCGGATGATGTATGGGTACCATCGCTGGAATCTGTGTTCGAATATCCGTGTCTGCAGAACGGTAGATTAGTAATCTGTTTTAAATTTAGGTCACAATGGAAATATGGCAATGTGTGTATTGTATATTCACATATGTTTTTACCGACTTCCAACAAGATTATTTTTCGTAAAAATTAGCATGACCGACTTCACCCGTGTATAGAATTCGCGAATATTTCGTATGCATCGATGTAGCATTTTTCACATTATTGTTGATTTATCAAAAATGGCTCAGCTGATTTCGATAAAATTTAAATAGGACCAATTTCGAAGTATACTCTTTCCAATAAAAAAATAGTTATTGAAATCGGACTACTACGAAAAAAGTTATGCATGGTTATAGCTACATAAAAAAAATATATAATATATATATATATATATATATATATATATATACGCGTTGAATTGTATACCTCCTCGGGTGGTTCCTCGGTCAAAAAGGAAAATATATAGTACCTCTTCTTTCTTGTAGCTACGTAGTGGGCAGACTTTTTAAATAGTAAGGTGATTACAAGCCGACTTTGTAGTCGGCGCGTTGCGTTTTTTTTTCATCAGTTTAGCACTTTGGCGTTTGGCGATACCAAAGTGCTCGGTTACAAGAACCAAATAGGTGGCATAACGTCGAGATTCGAAAAATGGGTCATTGCGACTTATTTAATGTAAATATGTTGCTCGAATCTAATCTATCTGGTGCTAATCGATATCTGTAGAATTTAGGTCCTACGTTGTTTCGAACATTGGCACAGAGATATACCTACTTGTATTATACCTACTGAGCGCCAACAGAAATCGCAAACGAAATACACTTCCTATACTGAATAAACGTTATCCGAATCACTCATCCGAAATAAACACTGGCTCTCTAAGCTCGTTAGTAGGTACGTCCCGCGGATAAAATATCGAAACGAAAACATCAAAAAAGCGAATGACAAAAACGTGAGCACTGAAATCTCACCGGCTGGCTCCAACGGCCGGACATGAAAAGATAAGACCCATTGTTTTTATTTTAATACTTCAAAGTCCTATATTGGATTTGTTACATCGCTGCTACGCTCCATTAGGCTAATAGCGGTCCAGTGAGACGGCAAAAAGAGATTAAGCTGTGCATAGTCATCGCTTTTCGTTGCTATTAATTGATAAGTGGAGTCTCAATAGATTACTTAGAGGGTTTCGACGGTAATCTAGCGCTTCGTCACTTTTTAGACGTCGGAAAAGGGTTGCGGTTATTGATTTGATATAATTTGACGGGTAAACAGAAAAAGACGAGTATTACATTTATTTTCAATATTAATAAGAGATAATACTTTGCCATCATTATCAGCGGCAGTTTTTTAACTCACTACTGAGCTAACAAACTTTCTCTTAAAATGCCATCTTATTCGGTCTTGTTAATCTTATCCAAATTATAGTAGCCGGAAAACAACTTGAACGTTAAACCATAGCTACCTCTCTTTTGTTTTCTCTGCTAACGAAAGGGAGAGAGTGATATTTTTTTGTTCAACTTACGTGCTCTTACCTATTGTAGGTAATAATATTGTCTTGCTTTTAGACTAAGATCCACTAATCTATTTAAACTATCAATTTAAGGCCACTATTTCTTGTTTTTGTCAGTTCATATTCGTGCAAGGTTGCCTGGAAGAAATCGCCATGGGTGATAAGGCCGCCACTTTAAAATCATATTTTTGTCTTATATGAGTGAATAGTGTCTATTTTTCATATTGTGGTTGTAAATAAAGAGTTTTGTCTGTCTGTCTGTCTGTCACTAAATGAGAAATACTGTACAGTACCAGCCTTTTGATGGTCCGCTGCAGGACGTAGGCCTACACACGAAAGGTGATTGGGCCATATCCACCACGCTGGCCCAGTGCTGGTTGGTGGACACAATTTATGAGAAATACAATTGCTTGTTAATAGGAAAAGATTAAATTTCAACCAAACACAGTTTGAAAAACATGCTACAGAGTTTTACACCAAGAACTCCTACCTATCGTTCCGGACTAGACGTAACTATAGCCAGACGTAAGAGCTCTCCGATATCAATCTAAGACAGACGCCAGACATCTAGCCATCTTACTGTACGTATTACGCCGTATCAACCGAGTAATGTGATCCACGAAATTGGTTCGTGTGTAAAGGATCAGAACGGCACACGTCGGGAATCACAAATGCCGAAAACGGTCTATGACGCACGGATTTTATTACCGCCCAGAGCCAAGAACCGCAACACTATTGAGTCGTAATTTTTCATGGAAAGATATTGTTACTGGTTGGCCAGATACCGCCCATTTGTATAATAAGTCGATAACAATCGTCGTTCGAACCCTCAATAAGGCTCTCGAATTCGCTCCGGTTCGAGCACATACTTTCACAAATTTCCCGTCCAACAGACTTAATTTATACCCGCACTTTTGTAACTCTAAAATATCACAGTTGCGGCGTCAAAATCCCGCGTTAAAAGTTATTGCTCTAATACAAGAAATGGGACACAAATCCCGTAAGATTTTCCTTCTAAGACGTAAAACGTGATCCAATTTACAATGCCTTCTAATATTTCAGATTTGTTACGATCAACTTTTATTACAAATTGGAATGGTCTGAATGTGTCCCTTGAGAAAGCGACCTTTTCATCTCTGACTCTTGCCGGTTATGCCGATACTCGTTTCAAATAAAAGTTTTTGAGGTAACGCGCTCTTAACAGGCCATAAAAAGATACAATATGTTGAGGCTCATAAATATCATCCTCGAAGCGGTCGTATTCGATAAACCCGACGAAAACTTTGCAGACATCGCCGCTCTAGTTCATCTATAAGATATTATTCTGTTCATTGTGATATAAATACTTTGGTGCTGTCTGCTTGGATTTAGACTGTCTGATTTTTGTTTCACTAACTATTTAGACAACAAAGCAAAGCAACATAATAACATGTAATTTTAAAAATAAGTACATACCACGAAATATTGTTGCAATATGCATTTTTTGGCTTATTACGCAAAATAGTTGATTTTTTTCTGTCTTAAGATAGTTGATAGTTGTCTGAAGATAGCGGAAATACACTAAACATTTATTGAAAACATAGATTATTACGCAAATTGTAGGAAGATCTTTTTATCGAAGGATAGAATAGGAAGATATTTATGACTTACTTTGCTTCAAAGTTCGTACAACTTAGTATCCGGTTTTGTGGGATTTCCGGAATTTCTACGAAGCTTTCGGTAAGCAATTCTGACTCACTCACACCTGCCGGTTTTATTTTTGCCGGACTGTATGCAAATAAACTTGGACTGGGAAATCATCAAAAATGCCTGCCCCTTCGGATCACTAGCACTAGCTATCATTAGCTCAACGCTCAGAGGAGAGCGTTGGGCTAGTGATCCGAAGGGGCAGGTTCAAATCCTGCTTTCGCTTCAGATTTTTGAAATGCTTATTACAAAGATAACTCTTTGAGATAAAAACCTAGTGTGAAAAGCACTCCAAATAAAAATCATATCTTCAAAAAAGCCCCTGTATTGTTTCAATTCATTAAAAGTTGACATCATATTAATGTCATGATATTTAATTTCGTCTATTGAAAGTAATTTTGGCCCAGTGTTTCAGAGCGATCGAGATAAATAAATATTAGGGGACATCTTACACACGGTCTCTGACCCTAAACTAAGCAAAGCTTGTGATATGTCTGCCAGAGACTGATATACTACATATACATATTTTTATATTTTTTTTTATAATAATAATTGTTAATATACATATAAAAAAAAATATATATATATATTTATATAAATAGTACCTCAATAACACCCAGACACAGAGCAAACACCTATGTTCATCACATAAATACTTGCCCTGGGTGGGGATCGAACCTACGCCTCTGTGACCCAGGAGTCAGGGTTACTAACCACTGAGCCACCGAGGCAGTCAGATAAATTATTTATTATAGCTGTCGACGAAGCATGACCATGTTCCACAGCCACATTCTCACAAATAGGTAAACGTCCTCACTGGGTATGCAAATTGGTCAAATGCTTGTCGTAAACCACCACCCACCCGTACACACAGAAAAGATGGAAAAAAGTAGACAAAGTTTAAACGAGTTATTCACTCGTAACTCGTTTTCGCACTGAGTATTTTGTGAAAGTTTTAACTTTTTACAAAAATCTATTATATTACGAAAGAGATGATTTTGTGTATATAATACATATTTTATCTTAACTAAGCTAAAATAATTGACTACAAAATCATAATAGGTAAAGAAAACTATAGAGTAGGCCTGTTTCCAATACTGCCGTCCACAAACTATAACACCATTAAGCCACAGGGGGTCATTTTTCACTTTTAAACACATTCTTATAGAGTTTAAAATTCTCTGTCGGTCACTGTAAGAATTATTTTTTTTAAATAATTTATAGTTTAGAAGATAGAAATTGTGAAAAAACCGCTATTGACATTCTTATTTCTACTTTACAAGTCAATAAAGTCGTCATCCAACAAAACATAACTTAAATACCGCTATGATCCCATAATTATTTGAAAACATCATTATTCAACAAATAATAGCTTACCTTTAAAGCCGTTTTTGCAAATAATGGTCTAAATCATAGTTAAAGTACTTTATCTGTCTAGTCCCGCGTTTTTCGCTGATACCCAAAAAATTGTTTTTGTGGTTTAACGGCTTTTTAGGTTATAGACGGCAGAATAGTAGACGTCCTATTGCTGACATTGCAGAAATATGCCTTTGAAATGACAAGAATGTTTAGAAATAAGGTAATGCTACAATCTAACAAAAAGAGTACTGCTGTATTAAACATTTCCTGTGGTTTCTCTTCCACAGGGGACGGTCAAGTACATTCTCCAAACAAAAACCTTGCAAAATCTGCATGCAAATACCTTTGGGGATGTTTTTCGAGTCCAAGAATGTCCCTTGCAGGAAACAAGTAGTTTATTCCATCCTCTTTCAGATGCAAAAAATTTCGGAATTCTGAAGTCTTCGGCTCTTTGTGAATAGCGAAATGTTTCTGTTGTCATTTCTTGTTGGTTTGTTGATGCTTTTAGTAAAATTTGTACTACAAGAATAAGTTGTGAACTACAATGAAAACTTGTATTCTTCGCTGTAAAAGTTTGCTAATAAAATGATGGGTGTTTCTTCTTTTTTCAAAGCAATTATAAAAAGTCCATTCAAGAGCAACAAAAATCTTTAGATTTTCTTTTCGATCCAAAGTATGAATAAAATTAAGATTTAAAAAAAGTAGAAACAATCAAACTTGAACATTGTTGCATGAACATGTTGAACTTGTGGCATGGTCGGCATCGAAACAGTTTTCATATTGAAGCTGGTTAAAAAGTACCGAGCCAAAATATAGTAATTTATTCATGACGCCATTTAGGTATTTTCAAGTCAAGGCATTAAACATTATAACGTAGGTTTTGACCGACGAAACGGAGGAGTTACTCAATTCAACGCGTAAATATTTTTTATGTGTAATAATAAATAATAATAAATATTTTGGGACATCATACACACGGCCTCTGACCCCAAATTAAGCAAAGCTTGTGATATGGCTGCCAGAGACTGATATACTTCATATACTTATTTTTAAATACATACTTATGCAGATAGTAACTAAATAACACCCAGACACAGAACAAACACTTATGTTCATAACATAAATATTTGCCATGGGTGGGGATCGAACCGGCGCATCTTTGATCCAGAAGTTAGGGTCACTAACCACTGAGCCACCGAGGCAGTATAACCTCGCATAACTTCTTACATGTAGTCCGATTTCGATAATTCTTTTTTTATTGGAAAGAGTTCTTCTAGTAAGAGGAAATCGGTCCCGTTTAAGTATTGGTCCTTTTTTAAATGTATTGGTCCCTTTTTAAATGTTGGTCGCATACATGAAGTTTTTGTGTTCATCATATTTCTTTGATAATTAGTTAATTAGTTTAAGAACATTATGACATTTGCATGCCGAAAGGCAGTATATGGAGGTCTATTTATATTTGTTTCAATGTCAACCTATTGTACCCATATCCGCAAATAAATGAATATGAATATTATTTTAATCGGCTGAACCATTCTTGATAAATCAACAAAAATGTAAAAAATGCTACATCGATCCGTCCGAAATATTCGCGATTTCTGTACACGGTTGAAGCCGGTCATGACATTTTTTGCGAAAAGTAATTATGAGTGTCTTCTTTAATATAATAATGTTTTTTTTCACTGACGACGTAAGGTCGTATAGGCCGGGTGGCTAGCTGTGGTGTCAGAGTTTTTATAAGCTTTAATTTAGTTTCACCTGTCCCGTTGTCTGTTTGTCGGTATGTAATCAAATATTGCAAGCAAGGAGCATACCATGATTGCAAGTTAAATTTGATCCACTTTCCGGTTTCCGATTGAGCTGAAATTTTGTATACGTGCGTAAATTGCGGGACAATTCAATATTATGATGACATGGTGTGCTGATCTGATGATGGAGCTGGAAGGTGGCCAAAGGAACATTGCAATGAAACGACACAACCTCTTCAAGTTTGGGCTCATTTGAATCGACTTGACGAGCAGTTTGTTTTTTCTTTCAATGGTAACCAGGGTCTGATGATGGAGCTGGAAGGTGGTTCTAGGAACTCTGTAACGAAACGACGAAAAGCCATCGAGTTTCGGCTCGTATGATTCGTCTTGGCGAGTACTTGTTCAGTAAAAGCTTGTTTTAAAAAAGATTTTTTTTTAAATTATTCTTGTTAAGTCTTTGACATGGCTAAACGGTTAAAATAACAAGGACCTACAATTTAACGTGTCATCCGAGCCTCGGTAGTGCTCGGTTGGAAAATGCCACCCGCGGTCACCCATCCAAATACTAACCGTGCGGGAACGTTGCTTAATTTCGGTGACAAACACTTTTTCCAACTTAGATACGGGCGCTACACAACTGATAATATTTATTCACTCAGAACTTGAAGTCCAAGATTTTAGGCGCCTACTGAATAAGTTATCCTAGACGTAATGAAGATTCTGCTTTTTCTTACCTCTAGAAGCTGAAGAAGGGTCCCAAATCCTTTGATATTGCGCTATTCCAAAGTAGACTGTATAATGCAGTACAGAATTACCATAATTGAAATAACCTTGAACTTCAACGTTTGGGCTTATTAAGGCTTTAGAGGATACTTGGACGTACTTTAGTAACTAAAACCCGCCAAAGGATTTACGTAATTAAATTTCTTTAGGGTCTTATTACAGTTTAGAGTTTGACGAGCTGAGAAGTTTTATCAGGTCCGTTTACATCAAAGCTGGCGAAATTGGTAGTTTGATTTTATTTTACGTTATAGAAGTAGAAGTAGGTGGTTGTAAAGAAAAAGAGTTTTATCTTTCATTTACCTATAGCTTCTATACCTTTATAGTTTTTTATACTATATATAACGGGACTGAACTCACGTGTGGGGATAGTCGTAACGACTATAGTTTCGGTCGCATTCGGCGACCTTTCTCAAGTTGGCGAGTGCTAACACGCGGAGCCGTCTCGCAATGCACTGCGGCCGGCGGCGCGTAGCGCTCGCGATGACAGCGGTTGCGGTGGTGGGTCGGGGGCGGGTAGAGAGGATTGTTGTGTCGGCGCGCACTGAAGAACCTCTTCGTCGGTATCCTGGTATACGTCGGGGATACTCCAGCACACTGAGCTCACTATGTCTCCACCAGTGCCACACTTTATAGTTTTAGGTGCATAAATCAATTTAGAATTATCGCAGTGTGGGTTTCTTGGTAGATAAATTGCAATTGGCAAACAAATATTTCCATTTTTATGCGATATAACGAGAAGGTACCTACATTTCAAAAATTGTATGTGTACGCCAAACAGTCTATTAAAATTAATACTTAACCTAACCACGTTATACAGATTCAACTTGTAATTTATAGTTAAATTTCAATTTTATATCAATAAGCTGTCTTGTGGCACATCAAATTTGGCTAAGCTGTTTCGGCTATATCCTATCCTACTAATAAACGCGAAAGTTTGTGAGGATGGATGGATGTTTGTTACTCTTTCACGCAAAAACTACTGAACGGATTGAGATGAAACTTTGCAATGATATAGCTTATCTATCAGAATAACACATCTACATATATATATAAAAATGAAACCCGTTTTCCGTTGTCACGACATAACATGAAAACGGCTTGACCGATCTGCCTTATTTTTTTTTGTAGTTTTCTAATACTCTGTACAAGGTTCTTACGGAAAGCGAAACGAAGTTCGCCGGGTCCGCTAGTAGGCTATAAATTATAATGATATTGCGTCAAAAATCAAAATATCATGCGGGCGAAGCCGCGGGTAAAAACTAGTGTACTTATATATCACTATACACATACCCTCAAACATTCTGTTATACGTTCATATCCTTTAATATTTGACTAAAAATTATATATTGGCAATCTGATTACAATACTGTAGGTACTACGCCTTTAAATATTCTACTGCTGAACAAAGGCCTACCCACGAAGGGCGAAAATATTAATTAAAATTAAATTAAGCGGCAACTACTATAAAAAATTTCTAAGGCTTCTGTTTTTCGCCGCCAAATAGGTGAGTAGCACAGTCTGTTATATACAGACACCCCTCCGCTATCACGTACCCAACAAACTCTCGTTACGATAACCACAACAAGAATGGCGCGGGGTAATAAAATTACAAATGTTGCCCATCTCTGCTCATTACGAATTCGCGCGCACGTACATCCGTGGCGTCGAAATTGCGCCATTGTTGGTGACCACTGATATTCCTACCATACGTACAACTCACACCGCATGTTGTACTATGTTAAAACAAATCAAACTCTAACTACTTGTCTTTAAGGTCTGAAGAAATGTGGTTGGCGCAGCTGTACAGTTTAGAGACGAACAATTAGCTGATAGATGAACTTTCAACGCTTGATATGGAAGGCTTTTGAATTACTATCATTACGTACTTTGTTCTGATGTAAGGCTCTAGTCAATACTTGAAAAGAAAAATTGGTTTGCATGAATTGGAATTAATGCAATTTAAGTATTGGAAAATGAGATCGGGTCCATATGCTATATATGTGGATCAGTCTTTTGTACCAGCCTTTTTAATAGTCCACTGCAGGACTTAGGCCTACCTTCGAAAGGTGATTGGGCCATATCCACCGACCACCACGCTAGCCCAGTGCGGGTTGGTGGATTTACATACGGCATCGATGTTTTCCTTCACCGAAAAGCCAGTGGTGTGAAATTTCGTATAAATTCCAAATAACTCATTGGTACGGGACCGGGGATTTGAACCCACGTCCTCACGATTGTAAGGCGGGTGTCAGTACCTTTTGACCACCACGGCTTAATTGCATAAGTCTTTTGACATGAGACTATCTATGAAATCTAATATCCTGAAGTGATCAAGGGTCCCAGACAATATTACGTTTATATATTTTATGAAAAGAATCGCTTTTCAAATTCAAATTCAAAATTTATTTATTTCGGACAACTCGAATCCATATTTTGTTAGTAACTTATGCTTATGCTTATAAACTAGGGTTAGTTAATATTTATTTGGTCATATACTTTGGAGGCATCCCCTGCGGAATCATGGTCCGCACGAGATGCCTCAGTATAGGAGCATGCGGGTCGTCCGCTATCGCTTTCAGGATGGTGTTGTCACTCCCCCGTAGCCTCCTCACTAGTGATGCCACCTTCTTCCTAACGAGGGCGTGGCTTTGTGTCGGTCGCTTATTTTCATACAAAATCCTAGCAAAAGGACAATCGTCTTGGCTCGCTTAGTGTTACATTTCGCAAACACCCATGGCTGGTGTAAATTTTATTCATTTTCAGATTTATTGTTTATCTTTGTTATTTTAGGCCCTCTGAATGAATGAATAGAAACTAAGGACTGACAAATTAAGTTAGCAAGCGTAGGTAAAACATACACTAAAATTTTTAATGGAGAGCCAATTTGATAAAAACTGCGGGAATATCTGTGTGAAATGTTATGTGAGTTATCTATTATTCATACATCATGTGTATAGTAGATAGTATATGTATGTAGGTACACATGTAGGTACAGAACACCCACGTAAGATATTCTGTGAAACTTCAGCTTTAAAGCACACATAAGGTCTGTAGACCTTGTGGAACAAAAATAAACCACATAAATATAGTAATAAAGTCCCATTTAGGTCTTACAAAAACAGTTGTCCTAAAAACACACGTCTGCCGAAGTAAAATCCAGTAGATATTATACAGGCGATGGAGTTAAGAGGATCGGGCAGCGGAAGCGGCCGATCCACGAGTAGTGAAGGGTCTTTACCCTTTATATTTAAATATGGAGATCTAGAGAGAGGCTTCCTCTCATAGATACAATACAATACAATACAAAAACACTTTATTGACACCACAAGTAGTAAAACATAACAGAAAAAGAAATAACGACAGAAAAATGGTGCAAAAAGCGGTCTCATCGCTAAAACCGATTTCTTCCAGACAACCTCTACTGTGTGGAAACATGTAATTTACGTGGACGGTGGTGTGAACATAAATGAATAAAGTAAAGCTATAAATATCCAAAAACAATCAAATACACTACATAATAATAGGCATACACTAATACTTCTTATAATACATACAATAAAAATAAACATACTTACATGCATAAATAAATACAGATAGTTAAAACGTAAGTGATAAGTAATATCAGTTTTTAAAACTGCTTAGCAAGATAGTATTCCTTGACTCGAGTCTTGAAAGATTCAACGCTCTGCGCACGTTTGATGGTCACTGGAAGGTCATTCCAGAGAGCCACAGCTCGGACACAGAAAGAAGAATCGTAAAAGACAGTATTGTGAGATGGAGTTGATAGAAGAAGATTGCTAGAAGACCTAAGATTGACAGAGTGAGTGTCACAGAGAAAAGTGAAGCGTGAAGCGATAGATTCATAGGTAAATATATTGAAAATCCCATACTCTACCACATACTCGTTGCTCGGCACGCAAGACACTTATTGTAAGATAGTATTTTTCTGACCGACGGATACATTCTAAGATTTTAATGTCCTTTCGTTACGACCTTGACCAACTTCTACTGTGGAACTATATAACCCTCATATCGGGGATTTATTTTTTTGTACGAAACAGCTTCTATTTTCTCGAGTTTGGGATTGGGTCTAAAGTTAAAGTTGGTCATAAGGATGTCCTGGAATTTGTCCGTCGACTAGATAACTGTAAACACTCAGTATGTGTAGTAAAAATCATGTATCAAATAATACCCGCCTTACCACATAAGATTTAAACACTGTTTATCCGTTCAATTTGTACTGTTAAACATTGTCTAAAGTGTGCGTAAAACTTTTGTGGTAAGACGGTACATGTTAACTAAAAGTATACCTATTATATTTCAGAAAGCTGCGTTGTGTGAGCGCAGATGAATGAATAATTTTTGTACCTTTGTGTAGGTTTGTCAGGAATAATTGTGTAATTATTGAAGTTACGTTAAGTTGCACACACGAGTAGTTTTGTACGAAATTAGGTTATCTCTACATCGAGATAACATGTTCTATCTCGAGAGAGCAGTGGTCTTTACCCTTTGCATTTAAATAAGTATCATCCCAAATATTTCCAGCTCGAATAAATATAGCCGAAATATTTCAGCATAATTTAAATTCCCGATAAATATGCATGTCTGTCATGATTGTCAGTCCGAGTTCTCGATATTCGAGCATTTTTGGCGAGTATCGGGATCTCCAATATGAATAACGGGATTTTTTGATGGCAGCTTCGTCTGCGCTAGGTTTTATGTTTGTATTTTGGTTGACGTCGACAAAAATGGACTTTACTGACTTAAAGCTTGTGGCATTTGTGTTTTAAGGGCTACTTTGAATTTCGGTTTGCTTTTTTAAGATTACTTTTTAGATGTGGTTATTATATGAACATTTCCTTAACAACGTGTGGTATTGTGGCACCATACTATTAAGTTCTTTAGGATTTATGAATTTTATACCACGGACATTGCAGCGTGAAATAAACATAGTTAAAAATTTCAAACCTGAATATCTCTAGAAAAATGTTTGTTGGCGTCTGTGAGTTTAGCATGACAAAATACCGTATAAATTCATCATCAACTTGTTTTCTAATAAGTATTTAGAATATGGTAGTTATTATTTGACTTTTAGTAATTTATTAAAACATGTAGGATAAAAATAATATAAGAATAGCGACCGCAACCACAAGGCACAACTAGTAAAATATAATATTATAGTGAAACTTAAAAACGACTGTTCAATAACAAACTAAATTCAAATTCCGTAGTAGAAGTTGAATATTTCTCACAAAAGGGTCCTTTGTTTACCTAAAATTACTATAAAGGTCAACTAGAAAGGACTGACAGTCCAACAAGTTGTTTCACCAATATATCTGTCTATAGGACATCTACTCATAAGGTGAAAATTAAAATTGATTGAAAATTCCATTGAAGAAATAAAAAAATCTAGATGCTTTTGTTATTGGCTCTCTTCTATTATACTGGCATCGTACACCACCGCTGAGCTGCTTTTTTGTGAAAACTGTAATCATATAGGCTATAGCGTGTTTTTCTAGACAACGGACATGTTTTAGAATACCATCATATTATACTTCTCATTTATTTTCTTAAATTTAAGTTTTATAAATATACATGGTTATTGGTAATCAATTAGCATCCTTTTAGGGGCTTATTCTGTACATCAAAACTAAGAACTTTATATTACAAAAAAAACCGGACAAGTGCGAGTCAGGCTCGCACACCGAGGGTTTCGTACAAATCTTGAAAATTTCTCAAAATTGTAATGTTGAATCTCTACAGGATAAATAAATATTCATCGGATTTTTTTTTTTAATTTTTCATCATGCATTGAAAATTACACATTATAATCCTTTTTTAGCATGCGCTAATGAAGCTATTTCATATGATACTCCACATGATACGATTTACTAATTTTGAATTTTAAGGCCATATATTTTTTGTATTTGGGCCCTATTTTTTTGTGATTCAATTGAAAATTGTATAGTTTCAGATTTATTCTTATATGTGTACGCTAAGGCAATGTTTCTTGCCAAATTTCATAGTTCTAGGTTAACTGCAAGTACCCTGTAGTTCTTGATTTCCTTGAGTGTCAAAATATGCGTTTTTTACGACATAAACGGCTCTAACTTTTTTCTGTGGTGGTGGTTTTCTGTCTGTTTTTTCACAACTGTAAGAAACCATAGACGTACGTATATGGTTTAATTAAGAACTCGTTAACTATACGCGTTCTTGAGATAAAAGGTCTTGACTTACGGACAGACAGACAGATGGACAGACGGACAGACGGACGGACGGACAGACGGATAGACTGACAACAAAGTGATCCTATAAGAGTTCCGTTTTTTTCTTTTGAGGTACGGAACCCTAAAAAAACCTAAGCCTAGAGAGCCGACGGCTGCGGGGAGGGCCCAAGCTAACGGTCGATGGTTGGGGCTACAGAAAGAGAGGAACCTCCTGATAACTGCCTTCTGTATCTGACCCTTGACCCAACCGTCTAGCGAGAGACTCTTAAGATGGTGGTAGATACTCTTCACTTCTCATTATTATTAATCAACTTTCACCACAAAACAACCCTGACATCACGAACAAAAATAACTGTCCTGTATAAAAAGCTCATTGTCTCCCGACAAAATGTATAGAAAGAATAATTTATTAAGCGATTTTAAGTTTGGTTTCATAGTAAAAAGTTAATAGTAAGGATGAGTTCAATTCTATCCGAGAAAATCGAACCTGTATTAGGAAAATCATTGTAACCGCCCTAATATGCGAATGTTTTAAAGTAACTTCTTGTCCGAGGAAAAACTCATCTGTAAAAAAGAAAATTGTCGTTTACGATGTTTTGCCTGAGAAGGCTTGATATGTGTGTTGTCTCTATATTTCTCATAATATAACAAAGCGCTTAGAACAACCGGCATTCAATTACATGTTATTAATTTACTATTTATCAATGTTTCATGATTATTAAATTTAGAGTCCATTAATTCTGAAACAAAGCTTGCAGTAATTACGAGTAATGTTGTGTGTTCAAAGTTATTACATAAGAGAAATAATCATAATCCAAGCATATTCAATTTCAGTAGATTAATGAAACTGAATTAACGTGGGGTGTATTAAAATTAGATTATTGAATGTTATTAAATTTTACAGAGAGTAAACCTATTAAAATAAGCTTCTACAATCAATTACATAAATCCAGCGTGTGCTAGATTACACTAAGTATAAAATTTAATTGTAGGTAGTAAACTAACCATAAAATTTTTTTTCACCGAAAATTATTAAACTTAGGTAATCTGCACCGGCTAATGAATTTCGATGTCGTATGTGAATCCACCCTTTACTTAATGGTTTTGTTGGTGCGACGACGCACGTGGCGAATACGTACCAATCGCCTTAATACGTACCATAGGCATGTGTCCATCATAGAAATAGTAGACTATCATAAAAAGGATACTACAGTATAGATACAGCAAAAAGGATAACTTTTTACTATTATAATTATATTTGTTGTTAATAACAATTCTCTACTAGTTTAAATGTTACTACTCTCTTGTTTTAAACAGTTTGACTTTGTGAGGCAAAATATCTATCTAGGGATTTGAGGGCACTACGCAAACTAATGTTATAGCGTAAAATTTCTCATAGTTTGGTAAGTAGAAGGTCATTTGCTAAAACCACACGCAATGAAAACTCCTTGGTAATTACTGTAGCTGCAGTTACGTGTCATGTTCTTTATGTTAAGGGTGCCAAAACTTTCTTCCATTTGTTCTAATATAGTTTGTTAGTATGTTTGGAAGTTGTTTCTCGCGTACAGGTTGCATTTTTCAACAAATCTTGACGAAGCTTCGACAGGTTCTATCATTTTTAGGAATCGATTTCTGCTAAAATCGCAATGTATAATTGTGTATCCCAGTTTTGGAAGAAAATGAAATGTAAAATTTTATTGGTTTTACAACTCACCGGTTGCCGGTTCCGCCGTTTTGAAAGGCATTGGTGGGGCCGTTACCAACTCAAAGAGGCCATTTTACAAAATCTGAACAAGTCATCTTTAAAAAAGAAATAAAAAGGAATCATTGTTAAATTAGACGAGGTTTCCAAATAGGGCACAAAGCCTTAAGAACCGTCTCAAGAGCAGCACATCAACTGAATTTTCATTTGGCAATCCTTCACCACACGACCGCAGTCGTCTCAATCATCTGCGAGGCAGCCAGGTGAAACATTGAGCCCATTAGAGAGCGGCATCTCCCCAAATTAGGCCGATCGAACGAACAGCGAGACGGATTACCCCGACTTCCCCCGATTCCCGAATAAAGTGCGCCCTTAGGCACAGACTCTACTGAAACGGAGACGTGCGGTGAAAAAACGTTGCGGATTGTAAGTCTATAGCAGAAATATCATATTTCTTGCTTGTTTGGTGAAAAACAAAACAAAATATAATCTGCTCCGTCACAACTGTTCCGAATTTTTTGAACAGTCCACTGCTTAACATGGGTCATATCCACCACGTTGGCCCAGTGGGGGGTTAGTCTGCAATGAACTTACGACCTGCAACGCTTTGTCCATATCCATCATCTGCAAGGCAGCCAGGAACTAGTATGACCACGAGGAAACATCCGGTGAAACATTGAGCCCATTAGAGAGCGGCATCTCCCTAAATTAGGCCGACCGAACAAACAGCGAGACAGATTACTGCGACTTCCGCCGATTTCCGAATAAAGTGCGCTCTTAGACCCAGACTGTACTGAACGGAGACGTGGGGCGATGTCCAGAGCGTTGCAGACCGTAACTTCATAGAAGAAAAGCCACACTTATTGACGAAAAACAAAAACAAATACTCTGTTCTGTCACGACTGACGAGTCTACCGGCTATTTTTCGTAGTTCAATCTGCTCATGGTGGACCATTTATCTACCACTCGCTCTAGGATTAGTCTGCAATGAACTTACGATACACAACGATCTGTCCAGCTTCGCACATACGTTATACAGGTTAAATTTAAAATATGCTATTAACAATCTTTCAATATACGATCGCAGACTTAGTCTCGATCATCTGCAGGGCAGCCAGGTGAAACATTGAGCCCATTAGAGAGCGGCATCTCTCCAAATTAGGCCGATCGAACGAACAGCGAGACGGATTACCCGACTTCCCCCGATTCCCGTATAAAGTGCGCCTTTAGGCACAGATTCTACTGAAACGGAGACGTGCGGTGAATGCAGAGCGTTGCAGATCCTGAGTCTGTAGCAAAAACTCAACATATGCTTGGTAACAAAATCAAATTATTCTCTACTCCGTCATGACTGTACCGGTTTCTTTTAACAGTTATATCCTCAAAAGAGATTAAACTATTTAAGCCACTTTTGATGCTAGTTTGACTATCAATAGTTTGTTTGTTTCCTTTTCGACAGGAACAATCGGTGAAAAATATAGGACAATTTGCCTAATTTCCGTAATTTGGAAGCTGATTGTGGGCAATATTCACCACTTTAGCCTAGTGCGGGATACTCTGTAATATGATCGATCTAGAATGCTCTGTCCAGCTTTGCACATCTGTGGTGCAATTTCAGCGTAGAGCATGAATCTACCACCTTGTACTGGGACAACGTGGCGGATACGGCCAATTATTATTATCCTACGTAGGTAAGCTTATATTCAGTAGTGGAATAGTAAAAAAACTTTGGTACCATCGAGACAGAGTGAAGCTTTCGTTTCCTTCCTCTTTATATAAATATGGTGTGTATGTCGTCGACGCAAGGGTAAAAACGCTCTGCTTACATTCACGCTTCACTCCGTTTTTGTGGAGTTTGAACACAAAGAGCTTCCTTAAAGAATTCTGCCGACATTTCCGTGTAACTAAACTAAGACTGATGTAATTTGTACGCACAAACTAAGTTAGCTGCCCAGAATTAATGGCGCGAGGGACTCTAATGTCCCCAAAATCCGACTATTTTCGCTAGGTTAGGGTTGGGATTTGGATTTTTAAATGTTTTAATCGATAATATACATGTATATCGATATGACATTTAGTCTATGTCAATCAAAAGCATCACATTATTGCATTAGGTATATGTATGACGTGTTCTGCGCATCTGTAAAATAATGTGAACAGTTCTGCCCTCATAAGCCCAAGGGTAACAAAAAATAGATTTTTAATTGCTTCAAAATTAGGACTAATTTTCATAAAGGCAGAGTGGGATTTTTACGCAGTCGCTATAAATAAGTGAAAAAATCAACCTTTATACTAAGCATGGAAAAATATTTGAAACAGATAAACGAACGTTTTACTTGCGTTTCTTTTCGGATTATCAGCGTTCAGCGTTAATTTATTTAGTAAGTACTTTAAGTGAGTATAGAGCCTTCTTCTTCTTCGTCGTGTCGATGATCCTAAGTTTATATTTATTTTTTCCCCGTGTTTAGCTAAGTTGTTCCCTCGGGGGGTAGCCTCGTAAAGGTCTTGCATGGTGCACACATTTGGGCCTTGGGGGCACGAAAGGAGGTGCTGCATGGTTTGCGCTGGCGCTCCGCAGTTGCACTGCACTGCTGCTGTGTCAGAATATCCACTTGTGTCCGCAGTCGGTTCAGAGACTTTCATGTGGGCCACGGAAGATCACTGCCTTCTGGGAGCGTTTCGGAAACCTCTAAAAAGGCAGGGGGTCGTGAGTGTGTGCTTTTCCATGTGTCAAGGCGGGCTTTGGCATCATGTACTTTTAGGTTAGTGGTTTCTTTTAAAAAGCTTTTCCTACTTATTAGTCGGGTGACTAGTGTTTTGGAGCCATATAGAAGGTGCCTAGGGTCTGACTCTTGTTTCTGCTTTTCGACAGAGCAGGCAACTGTTCTACTATAGTACTATGGTGTAGTGCCTAATAAACTAACATTAAAAAAAATGTTACAAGTTTATCGACAAATTTTCCTATCCCTATTCTATCTCGATAAAAGTCACGAAGCTTCGGAAAGTCCTCTATTGAAGGCCCGGGGGTAATGTAAAAGTTGAGAAAAATGATGCACGTTGAGAATCGTAAGTAGTCTGCATTGTTGCTCATAAACTAGGCAACGCAAATGGATTAAGTTTCACGAGGGCAGAGTAGCTTTTTCCAATAAGGGTCAGTCCAGACCGAAAACGACGCAACAGGACGCGAGTATTTTTTATCTACTATTTTACTTTTATTAAGTCGCAATGCTCGCACAGCAAAATATATTTTTTCCATTAAAACAGAAGGTAAAATAGTTTAATTATTTCGAAAGTAGATATTTCAGAATAATAATATTTCAGAATTACAATTCAAGTATATTTATGTTGCGTTGAAATCGTGAGATGCGCCACACTGCAAAGTATGTACTGTACAGTGTACACAGTTTTCACCTAGTATATCTTTTTTCAGCAACAACATACTGCTTGTGGCGATTGAAAATATTGAAATTGGATTCCTGCGTACATTGTATGAATTTTAACGCTCGCTTTTAAAAATCTGTCTATTAGATCCCTACCAAATTCTTTTAAAAAACGTTTTATGAGATCACGTATTGTATTGTTATTTTTAAACTTTCGCGATTTGAGCACATTACCAATGCGACTTGGTCGAACCGTCGGAAGAACAAGATTATTTTTTGCAAAAATTAGCATGACCGACTTCACCCGTGTACAGAATTCGCCAATATTTCGCACGGATCGATGTAGCATTTTTCACATTATTGTTGATTTATCAAAAATGGCTGAGCCGATTTCGATAAAATTTAAATGGGACTAATTTCAAAGTATACTCTTTTCAATAAAAAAAGAATTATTGAAAGCGAACTTCTACAAAAAAGGTATGCGTGGTTATACATAAAAAAAATCGCGTCGTATTGTATACCTCCTCCGGTGGTTCGTCGGTCAAAAAAGTGGTATTTAATAAATACATATCTCATGTTTTACTCTGCTATAAGTCCCGTATCAACGTAGCAGAATAACACCTATTATATCATTATACTTTCCTTTAAGTATCTGCCTTACGTCCTTTACATTGTGTCTCTGTCTGAACTGACTATATCCATTATCAGATGCCATTAAGTAGCTAGAATGTAGCCGTATTTGCTCGCATATTTAATAAAGAACTTTTCGCAAACAAACTGTAGTCGAGAAGCATTGTTCGGATGCTATTGATATGTCAGTCTCGGCTCGTTTTTATTTGCAAAATGTATAATATAATCTCACAATTTTATAGATAAAAGTAACATTTTTAGTGTACTTACATTTTTATGCGTTATTTATGTCAAAATCTGTAATTATTTTTCATTGGCTTACTTCGTTAACTTTAAAACAAAACTTTGATCAAATTGATCCTTATGAAGAGTGTAATCAGCTACTTAGGTATCGATTTTCTTATCACAGTATACCTTTTGCATAAGACCACTTTATCATAATTCTCAATCCGCCAGCTTTGTGCTTTGTACTGATTATTGCCTTTGTTAGCGAAATGAAATACTTATTATATTTATTATCACCATGCAATATTTAACAAGAACTATCAATGACGATAGTTCAATATTATACAGTTAACCAACTTTATGATGCCATGTTCTCAAATAGTGCATACGCTATGGCTATTAAAATATATAACTGTTTACCTATGCTTATAAAAGTATTAGAAGAAAATAGCTTTAAAAAAACTCTAAAGTCCTGGCTAGTTTCAAAAGTTTTCTATTCTATCAAAGAATATTTTGAAAACCACAAATTAGTTACCTTCGGATTACCCAATTTATAAAGTTGTTGAATTTTATTATGTTACTCTAGCTTAAGTTAAGTAAATATTTTTCAAACAAAATCTCGGAAAAATGACTTTATGATTCAATATAAAATTAAATTTATTTCCTGCAAAGTGTATTTTAAAATATCCCAAAAATTAAGTCCGTTCATAAAAGAGACATCAAACAAACGTGTTCATTACTCTCATTAAACCAACTAAAAGGGCTTTATACCTTCCTTAAATCCACAAAGTGAATGAAGAAAGTGTTTAAAACAGCGACATTATTATTTTTGCAAAATCCCAGCTGTTAATTTGTTAGGAAGGGGCAATTAGCCATCTTTCTGTCAGGTGAGGGCGCAAAAATTATCGTTTAAATTTCAGTTTACGCAGAAGGGACGTTATTAAATTCTACGAGACTTTCGGGTTAAAAGCGGAGAAAAAGGTTGAATAATTTAAATAATGATCAAGCCCAGAAATAATACTGTTAGGCCCAGTTTTACGTCTCTAATTTTCTTGTAAAAGGAGCTTAAGCCGGTGTAATATTATAACCCTTATCTATATAGGCCTATGAGAATTAATATGAAATTGGGGAAATTATCTTTTATCTTTTGTAGGTACTTATTTTGTACCTTTTTCGTTGGAGTAATAATCTTTGAAAGTAAGAATACAGATAGGGTCTCAATTTTATAACAGCGGTTTATCATATTTATTGAGGTTAAGTATTATTTTACTGGTACCTACTTACCTATGCTTTGACAATACGTAAATATAGTCTAGCTCAATATTACTGTATGTCGGTGATTTTAGTATTCGTAATACAGGGTTATTTCTAATCAATTAGCATCCTTTTAGGGACTTATTCTGTGCATCAAAACTAATAAGTTTAGTTCTACGACTTTTGTCAAAAGTATTTTTTTTTTGTTTTTCCATAGAAAAATATCGTTCACCCGCGACAAAATGTATGGAACAGCTAATTTTTTTTTAGTTTTGACAAAAGTCGTAGAATAAAAGTTGTTAGTTTTGATGTACAAAATAAGCCCCTAAGAGGATGCTAATTGATTATAAATAACCCTGTACATTTGAATGCTGAAGTACTGTCTTATTTACCTAGAAAAAAAAATAAACAAGGATGCTATTTCCTGTTAAAGCTAGTATTTGACAAATAATAATAGCAATTACTCTGCCAAAGTATTCCACTAAAAATAACAAATTATTTTTTAAAAAATGACACAACTGACTTCCACACTTGTACAGAACTCGAATAGTTTGCACGAATCGATGTGACATCCATGTATATTATTTTTGATTTATCAACGCTCACGCTCAGGCAATTCCGACAAAGTTTAAATAGTACCACCTCGGGAGTAAAATCTTTTGAAATAAAAAAAATGTTTAAATCGTTTCACAATTGGCGAAAATATTGATGAATATAGGTACACAAAAATACATACCTACAGACGAACATGGCCGTAGTAGGGCCATGTTCGTCTTTTTTGACGTCGGGTAAAAATAAAAGTTCTCCATTTTAATTTCACCGCAGTTTTCCATTGTTTTTACAGCCCCCAATGAAGCGGAAGATGAACCACTCATCCCGTGGGAGTGATGCGAAAAACATTGCGGACCATTTCCCGAGCGAAACTATTTTTGTTTGGCAGTTTTCACATCCTGTTATGTTGTTATTTTGCATATACGGAACTTTTATACCGGATAATATATAGGGAAATACGGTATTAGATGTAAAGTTTTAGGATTGTGTACGTTTTGACTAATAGAGCGCAGTGAAGAGTTTGGAGCATGGTAATATTGGTAATGGAGACATGAATAATTATGTTTTGCAAAAAATAGCATGACCGACTTCACCCGTGTACAGAATCATTAAAAAGTATAAAATAAAGTCGCTTTCCGCTGTCTGTCCCCAAGTATGCCCATGTATATCTTTAAAACTACGCAACTAATTTTGATGCAGTTTGTTTTAATAGACAGATAGAATTCAAGAAAAATGTTTATATGTATAATACACCTGTGCGAAGCCGAGCCTCATCGCTAGAACGCAAACATTATGCACGGCTCGAGGTAACACATTATTGTTGATTTATCAAAAATCGCTGAGCCGATTTCGATAAAATTTAAATGGAACCAATTTCAAAGTATATTCTTTCCAATAATAAAATAATTATTGAAATCGGACTACTATGAAAAAAGTTATGCGTGGTTATACATAAAAAAAATATACGCGTCGAATTATATACCTCCTCCGGTGGTTCGTCGGTCAAAAATATCTCGATTCAGTGGCTAGTTGCAATGTTTTTCTCTCAGTAGTGTCGAATTCAAACTCGTATTTGACAGTTTTGACAACTCTGGGCAAGATTTTTCTTAAATTTTTGCCTCAAGCGACAACAGCTCAAGCTCTCTAGTTGTAATAGTTTTGTGCTAGTTGCTGTGTTTTCGTCCCGGTAGTGTCAAACTGTCAATTGACAACTAGCGATAGTGATTGTCCATACATTTTTGTAGTTGAGAATTGCCTCAAGCGACAACAGATATATCTCTCTAGTTGTAATAGTTTTGTGCTAGTTGCTGTGTTTTCGTCCCGGTAGTGTCAAACTGTCAATTGACAACTAGCGATAGTGATTGTCCATACATTTTTGTAGTTGAGAATTGCCTCAAGCGACAACAGATCAAACTCTCTAGTTGTAATAGTTTTGTGCTAGTTGCTGTGTTTTCGTCCCGGTAGTGTCAAACTGTCAATTGACAACTAGCGATAGTGATTGTCCATACATTTTTGTAGTTGAGTATTGCCTCAAGCGACAACAGATCAAACTCTCTAGTTGTAATAGTTTTGTGCTAGTTGCTGTGTTTTCGTCCCGGTAGTGTCAAACTGTCAATTGACAACTAGCGATAGTGATTGTCCATACATGTTTGTGGTTGAGAATTGGCTCAAGCGACAACAGCGCTATCTCTCTTTTTGTAATAGCTCTATGATTAAAATTGTACATTATCATCATACATTAAGCCCGATTACAGAGGCGCCAGCATAATTAAAATAGCTAAATAGCATAGTTCTGTTTCTTTTTCACTTTAGGCATTCGATAGAGAGAACGCTTCTTACGTTGCTATTAAATGTACGCTGGCGCCTCTGTAATCGAGCCTATTGTATCGCACAAAAGAATAGACATTAATTATTTCGGGAACTAAAAAGTTACTCTCCCTAGAACATCGAGTTGAAATTATATATACCTATTTACATTTTTTGCATTTTTAATATTTTGTTTTGTTTTGTGGATAGTGAAAAAGATAAACAGTTATTCATAAACAAATAATATGCTAACAAAGTGATGGTAGCGCCCTCATTTATCTTCAACTCCTTAAAATCGCACTGTCCTCGTACTTTTATGTCATCCATCAGCCATAAGAAGTCCACTGCTGGACATAGGCCTCCCCTATGGATCTCCAATAAGATCGGTTGGAATCGGCTTGCATCCAGCGCGATCCTGCGGTCTTAATAAGGTCACCAGTCCATCTTGTGGGTTGACGTCCTACGCTGCGCTTGCCGGTACGTAGTCTCCACTCGAGAACTTTTCGACCCCATCGGTCATTAGTCCTCCGCGCTGTGCCCTGCCCATTGCCGTTTCAACTTACCAATCCGTTAGGCTATGTCGGTAACTTTGGTTCTTCTACGGATCTCCTCATTTCCGATTCGATCCCGCAGAGAGACTCCGAGCATAGCCCTCTCCATAACTCGTCGAGCTACAAAGAGCTACAATCATGTTGACAAAAGACATATATTACAATATACCTTCAAGAGAAATACAATTACTGTATCAAAGAGTAGGTAATAGGTCGTTAGGCGACGAAGGTGAAATTTTAATGAAACAGTGCGCATGTACGTAATTACCACCTTACTTACTTGGTCTTTGTAACAGCCTCTCAAGCCGTAATTAACTCTGAGTTATATGGAGTGGTTTGAATGGATTCCGTCTTTATTTCATTTCTGTGCTAGACAGCTATCGATAGAAAATGAATTTTAATCAAAATCAAGTTTCTGTACAGGGTTTTATACTTTGACCGACGAACCACCGGAGGAGGTATACAATTCGACGCACATATATTTTTTTATGTATAACCACGTATTATTTTTTTTATAGTAGTCCAATTTCAATAGTTATTTTTTATTGGAAAGAGTATACTTCGAAATTGGTCCCATTTAAATTTTATCGAAATCGGCTGAGCCATTTTTGATAAATCAACAATAATGTGAAAAATGTTACATCATGCATAATATTTGCGTTCTAGCGATGCGCCCTGGCTTCGCACAGGTGTATTATACATATAAACATTTCTTTTGAATTACTCTATCTATTAAAACAAACTGCATCAAAAGCCGTTGCGTAGTTTTAAAGATATAAGCATACATGTGGACATACAGCGGAAAGCGACTTTGTTTTATACTATGTAATGATTCTGTACACGGGTGAAGTCGGTCATGCTAAATAATTATAACACGACTGTTTCAATGTTCAACACAACTCTGTCACTTTTGTTTTCAAAAGTTAATGTCATTTATTCAGCATATCATTTAGACAAATTGTGTTATGAACTTATTACCACCAATAGTAATAATAGTAGAGTAGGCGCTATATTCAGAACCCAATGGCTTCTCCGTACTATAAATCTATCATTAACCCATTAAAGCCTGAATTATGTTAATGTTCCAGAATTGTTTAATATTTTAATATATTGTTATTATAGGTCCATTTCATCATTTTTTAAAGTTATTTGTTTGGTGCAACTTTTACTTTTGAAAAAAACCATGGGTGCCGTTTGGCACCGCTAGGCTAATATGTTGTCTCAGGTCACATATAACTTAAATAAGAAGATTTGATATTTATTAGCATTTTGCATTACTAACAACTGATTTAACTCTTTTAGGGTCTTACTATTTTATAATTGATAAATAAAGTCAGTAAAAAACTTTTTTATTTTCAAAATGTACTGTATATTTTATGAACAATTAAGTATGGAATCGTAAGTTGCAAGCTGCGCGGAGTCCCACATCACATTTTTTTACATTGTAGTCTACAGGTCTCAAGAGCAAATTTGCGACAGGATTCACTGGGAACCAATGAGTGGTTAAGACTATCATAACACACGTCATCGAGGATCATCAACTAGACTGAAACTTAACTTTTCATCATTGCTTTCGATTTCACAAGACGTCCCCCGTGAAGATGCAAGACTACGAGATGCAGCGTGTCCACGTGAAGTGCGAGTCCAACGGGACCGCTTATGAGAACCAAATGATAACTCAGTAGAAGGTCTAGCTTCAACTTCATTGTCAGACAAGCGAAGGAATACAGTGCGTCTACGCGACGTACTAGACTGACAGGATGGCTTCTGAGAACCATGAAATGCATCAGAAGGTTATTTGGCCTCAGATTCACGTCTTTGATGCGTCGATGTCAGTACTACCTCACATCCAGCATTGAGTTGCTGATCTGTCAGATTATTTATAAAACCACCTTCATCTTCTTTAGCTGAATCCTCGTGTGATTGAATAGCAGGTTCTGGAGGTTCAATATATAACAATCGAGGCTCAAGATCTTCGTCTTCTTTCAGTATAGCTAATGCTTAAAGTAATGAATAACTCCTGAAAAAAAAAAATTACACACAAACGCACTCAAATTATTAAAAAATGAGAAAATATTTTATGAAAAATGCATCTGTGAAAAGCATACATATCAGCCTACGGGTGCCGTTTGGCACCCGTCACATTGCGGGTAGGATAAAACAAACAAATATAAAAAATCGCGTAATGTTATTGTATTATAGGAAGAAACATTGTTTTTATACAAATAAAACGTATAAAGATGTAACAAATCATAGTAAATAAAATAATTATGAGGTACTTACTTGAATGTAGCATCCATTTTTTGAATATTTTTCATAACACCAAATAATACTCGTCCTTGATGGTTTCATCAAGTGTACTGGTTGACAAAAAGTAGTTGAAAACAAAGCTAGCTCTGTCTAGTACCGCATAGACAATTGAAATTTTGAATATATCAATTACGATAAGCGTAAAGCGTGAAAGTTCAAATACATAAAACCGGGTGCCAAACGGCACCGCTAGGTCATAATGGGTTAAGTAAGTTCATATAGGCCGGGTGGCTAGCCCTGGTGTCAGAGTTTTTAGGCCACCTGAAATGGCTAAACGGTTAAAACAACCGGGACCTACAATTTAACGTGTCTTTCAAACCACGGTAGCGCTCAGTTGGAAAACGCCACCCGCGGTTACCCATCCAAATACTAACCATGCGGAATGTTGCTTAATTTCGGTGATCGCTTACAAACACCTAGCCAAACAACGCTACGCTCGCTACCTATCATTAAAAAAGTTTGATAAAAAAGCTGACGTACTTTCAGATTGGTTGTCAGTCTTAGAGGCCTCGTATGGCTTGGTTGTTATAACCGGTTAGTTAGGTATGTTAGAAAATTCTGACCTCAGAGCTTGTACCTCTCTACGTGGTGATAATGATGATGACGTATGCATCACACTGGTTGTCAGTCTTATAGGCCCCGTATGGCTTGGTTGTTATAACCGGTTAGTTAGGTATGTTAGAAAATTCTGACCTCAGAGCTTGTACCTCTCTACGTGGTAATAATGATGATGACGTATGCATCATCATTGTCAGCACGTATCGATCTGCTGCAGGGGGTATGGCCCTCCCTTTCCTTGTGCCATTGTTCCCTGACTCGAGTTAGCTCTTAGGAATTTACCTAATAAATAATTTGTTGCCCGTCATTAACATTTGCTTTAGTAATAGGCCAACACAGAGCAATGCAATATCGAAAATAGAGCCAGATACGACAAGCATCCAATTTTTAAAAGTGAACGATTTACTGGAATTTTTAATTTATCCTCACAGCAATTTATTCGGCTATCAATCGTACTAGTGTCGGATTTCATTTCTCTTTGTAATTGGTTTAATTTCGGTTCTCGTCCATTTCAAATTGTTTTTTGTGTGAATTTAACTTTTGACAGTGATTGGGGCAACGATGGGATCTTATTTCCAATCAATCATAAACTTTAAGCAAGTTTTGTTTTCTATTAAGATGGATATTAAATTGTTCTAAACATCCTGATTGTTGAAACTTTGGAGTATAAGAATCGTTTGGTTAGAATAAGATCTAAGTACATTTTGGTATAGCTGATAATGCCAATTCTCCTTGTTTGACGTAGGTTGAAATAATTGTTGTTATTTTTTTATTTATTCAAAATGGCATAACCGAATTTAATCGTGTACAGAATTCAAATATATTCACACGGATGAATGTAGTAATTTCACATTTTTGTTGATTTATTATATCTATAGGGTACATGCACCGGTTATGGCCCTAAAATATCAGTGTAATGTTAGGCCACTGAATTTTAATTATTGTGAATACAATAATATATTGACAAAAAAAAATTGAAAAAATATTCAAAGTTACAGTTAAATAAGAAAACAAGAGTTAAAGAGAGTGATAGATTAGCTTAAGAATAATCTTCTTTCTCTAAATGTCGACAAAACCATGTACATGACTTTTACTCACGCTCATAGTAAGAAACCTAACGTTGATTTAATAGCTCACACAAATTGCCACACAGATAAAAAATGTACCTGTGCCAAGTTACAAAAAGCTAATAGCATAAAATACCTCGGTCTCACAATAGATAATACGTTAACCTGGAAAGCGCATAATTATAGACTCTTTGAGCAAGCGAGTACGGAAGCTTATATTTGTGTTTAAGTGTTTGCGAGATGTGGCTGATAATAAGCTTATATTTAAAATCTATGATGCTATATGTAGATCTATTATAACATACTGCATTAGGATCTGGGGCGGTGCATCTAAAACACATATGCTGACACTGGAAAGAGCACAAAGGGCAGTACTTAAGGTGGCAATGCGTAAACATTTTCTCCATCCTACTTATCAACTATACAAAGACAGTAATGTCCTCACGGTAAGACAGTTATACATCATGAATCTCACGCTAGCCCAACACAACAATGCAAAAGCACTCAATTCTGAGGTTGACATGCCTAAGAGGCGTAAGGACAGAGTGTTATCAGAACCGCTTTGCAGAACATGGTCGGCACAAAGGAATAAAGTGTTTCTTGGCCCATTTATTTACAATAAAATTAACAAACACATTCATAACTTCGCATCATTAAATATATATGAGGCAAAAAACGCCTTATTTGAATGGATTTCAAATCTAGATTACTTCGAAACAGAAAATCTGCTAGTAGTCACGCGATAGCAACAGTCTGGCATATAAATCACTTAAGCGCACACCCACCAATACAAACACATGCACAACACACACACGCACAACACACACACACACACACACACATACATGCACAACACACACATACAAACACACACACACACACACACACACAAAAGTAGCACTGCAAACGTTGACTCTCATGAGATCTCGTGTATTGCAGTGCTATACACACGTACTCGTACACACACACAAACTATACATTTCTGCGGATAATGCAGTCAATACTCTCCGGAACATGTATATACTATATATTATTTTATTTTTTATTATTATTATATTATCTTATTCTGCTAAGTTCGTAGTTCCCTGAAGATAAACAGTATCTACAATACAAGCTTTTGCTTAGTGTAGGTACTGTGTACTAACTAGATTTGTAACTGCTAGCCGATAATATAAATGTGAATATTATTTATACCAACTTTATTAATAAATGGCTATTATATCATGCAATAAAGAATTTATTTATTTATATTTAAAGTGTTTTTTACTGTGCTTCACACACAAGGTTTATAGAAATTTTCTTTTTGTGATAAATATTAATTTGGATAAAGCATCTGGGCCGGAATCCCAGAGTGATGCAGGTTTAAATCCTGCGAGCGCGTCAATTTTTGAAATGATTATTACAAAAAAAAAGGAAATACATTTAAAAAAAAATCACATAAACAATATTTATGGTGTTACATTGTTTAAAATCTATTCATGCAATAATTTTGTCATCAAATGTCATCAAAAACAGGGTAGTGACCACAACCTGTGCATATAGTACTAATGATTTCTATGATAATTATTTCAATTTTAAGCGTTTGCCTCTTTTAAATAAATGGTTGGTTCAATAATTTTTACTGGCATTTGCAAATGATATTCCGATGAAATAAAAGTGTAAAAGTTGTCATAAAGCCAGGCGAATTGCCAATCATTGGGAGTGATGACTTTTCGTTTAAAATGCATGACTGTGTGCAAATGTTGATTGATATTATACTGCAGAGTTGTTTTTGTTTGTAAACCGGACCATTTCCTGGAGTTGTTGCTTGTGATTATTTTAACCACTGCTATTTTTTGGTAAATCCGGAGAATAGTACTTTAATTTCTTTTTTTAAATACTGCTATTTTTCGATAAATTCGATGAATAGTAACAAGTAGGTATTTTAGTTTCTTTTTAAAGAATAGCAACACTAGTATAATCTAGTGTAATATGAAAATTAAATTATGATATCGATCTATTTATTTGTCTTACTATTGCAGAACATAGTTTTCGATGGTTGACTTGCACCAACACCCACTTACATACATACATGTACTCGCGTACACAAATTCTGTTCAATACAGGTCACAAAAATCTTTTCCACTGAACACCCATAAACAAACAAACACACACACACACATACGCACACAAACACACACGCACGCACACATATCTTCAAAGGGGTGATTCAGACCATCATTATGAACAACTTTAACAATGAACCAGGAATTCGAAATCAAAAAACATCTGTATCATAAGTACATTTTGTCGATTTTGAGTTGCAGTTTTATATAAAATAGCTGATTTTTATCCTCGAATTTTGGTTACCTCAAAGTAAAAGTTGTTCATCTGACAGTCTTAAACAAGGGGTGTTTAAGACTGTCAGTATGAACAACTTCGGCTTAGTAATTAGCAAGTACCTATTAAGTAATACGCAGGTTTAGCTACTAGCTTAGTAATAAGCAGATAACCCTGTATACTCAGTATACTGCAACGTAAACTTACACACTCACAGTTTTTTACAAAGTAGTAAAAAATAAGAAAACCCAACCTTGTTAAGTAAGTGCCAAAAAGTAAAAATGTCCTAACCCATCACGTAGCCTAACGAATTGAAAGGGTGCCGACTCCTGGCTTAGCGAGCACAACAAAACTACCCTAATGAAGTTAGGAGCTTGTTACTCACCCTGCAGACTTTCACAGAAGGGATTCACGGTAGGCTAGTTATACATTACATTTCAACAACCATGTGTTTTACTTTAGAGTGTGTGGATGTGTGAATGTCGAATTTAAGTCATCTTAGTATTCACAAGGGTGATAACGATTGTTGTTTTGCAATGTGTAGGAATGTTCAGTCAGTTATCAGTTATGATTATGAATACCTGTTTTAAACCAAAACTTCGAAATTGCGAAAAAAACATTATATTATGTTATTTTTAAACTTTCGCGATTTGAATACATGATTATTATATACTACGGGACAAATCATCATCCGACTTTTCAGCCGAGTTGCATCGACCGTGGTAAATTAGTCCGCGCGATTAGTCCCATAGTATATAGTATAGTAAAAACATTATATATTTTGTGGGAACTCAATGAACCTTTTTTGGAACAGTTTTTATTCCCATTTTCGAGGTTAGGTTGTTCCCATAGTAAAAGTAATAATAAATATTTTTGGGACATTTTACACACGATCTCTGACCCCAAACTAAGCAAAGCTTGTGAAATGGCTGCCAGAGACTGATATACTACAAATATTTATTTTTTAAATACATACTTAATTATAGATAGGAACTAAATAACACCCAGACATAGAGCAAACACTTATGTTCATCACATAAATAATTGCCCTGGGTGGGGATCGAACCCACGCCTCTTTGATCCAGAAGTTAGGGTCACTAACCACTGAGCCACCGAGGCAGTCAAAAGTGGTTTTACAGTGATGAGTACGCATTACATTCATAACTCTGCTCTAAGATTCCCTGATCATAGGTTTACGGACTATAAAACAATGACCAGCTACGTCTCGCGTTGGTGGAGTCAGACCCTTGCTCTCAAAGCACGCGTAAAATAATTTCTGAAAAGACGCTTTTTAAATGTTACCAGGCAACTTCTATCCGACCTTAACAATTAGACCATTCTTAGTTGTTTCAATTCCACGATGTTTGCTAATGTCGAAAAGTTGAAAAGATAATTAGGGGCGTGAAACGCAATTTCACGCAAAAAACTCTCCCTGCTCGGGCAAAGGAAGTTCAAAACCTTATTTTCGCTAATAAACTGTTGCAAAATAGACCCGTATTTAGCGAAGTTGAGCATAAAATATTATGAGGTAATTAGATTTAGATAATGTAACAAGCATGAAGGTTAATCTGATTTTTTACAAGTTAGTAATTAGTAGATATTCGTATACCAAATGACTTTAAAAAAATAAGATTGTTACATCGACTATTTATTTTTGTGTACCTACCGACCAATGTTATTTTGTGTACCTAGCTAGGTATCTATGTAATATCTATTAGCCACTAGCCACTTTTATATCAGTTCATATATATGTGTTTCCAAGTGACGATTTTTGCGGGTTCATGTAAGATATGTTATTGTAAGATTGTTAGGTAGTCTTTGGTAAACTTCGTAAAACTTAAATTGAAATCAAAAATACCACCTAAGACTCTGAGGCCTATAATTTAATAAATCACGATTTCACAGGTAAATAAATAAGTCAAGTGGCGCCAAATGTAAAGAAAAATGTCATGGAGTTTACATTATACTATTTACGAAGTAAACTTAATGTGACGCAGTAGGTATGCCACGCAGTAATGACGGCGAGTTGTTTACACCTAAATGCGATATTTATGGTTTTATGACTCGAGCGGGGTCGGCTTTTGTCTGCCGTCTATTGTTTAATTGTTATGGTGTTTTCGTATTGGAGAAACAATAGGAAAGTCTCGAACTTTCAAGTTGTTTATTTGTTAACACAATAGCATTAATTAGATCTAGTAATGTCATGAATTATCTAGTGAATTCCAGACTGTAATAACGGATATAAATACGCCAGCCGACCCTCGGGGAATCAGTTATTCGTTTACCGTCGAAGCGATAACATCTCGTGTTCAAGTGCAGTACCAGAGATTGTGAAGTGACTAGTTTGTGTGAATATCAGTGCCAGTGTGAAGTGTCTGTGCGGACAGTAGTGTCGTGCGTATCGGGATTTTGTGCAATAAAGTGCAAAGTGAATAATCGGCGTTTTAACTGATTATCCAAGAACCCATCTCGTAACATTAAAAAATGCTTCCCTATATTCCTTAAGCTACAAAATCAATATCAACTCTCCGATTCATGTAGATTATTGTAGATAGATATAACACATCTTCTTTCCCCAATCAATCTCGAATCTCAGGTGCCGCTTCCAATCTGCTAATAGAATACTGAAAAGGTATTTTCTATTCAGCCTTTGTTACAAATAGCTCATCAAATATTTATTACGGGCGCTGATTGAGAAAAGTAATCCGCCGCCCAATCCGTCCGGAGATCATTATGTTCAGTGGGGTGGGTGACGAGCACAGAAGGCTCAATTTTCTACACTTTATTCATTGATGATAAAGACTATATTATCTGAAACTTGTAGTATTTATGTTTTATAAGAGTTAATATGTAATGTATACATTTGTTTCTTATTTTTGTATTCTGGAAACATGTTATATAGTTTTTATTTTCTGTTTTAGATATCGCAAAAATGTTTCTAATTCATGATGAGTTATTAAATATACATGTTTGGCGGCCATTTGTTTATACTTTATTTATTGATGATTATGACCACTAAAATGAAATTGCAAAAGAAATTTTTGCAATATGTAATAACTTCAATTGCTACCTACCTAGATATCACCCATAAAAATAGTTTTAAATCAGATCAACTACAATTTTCTACTTCACAACATTTTAATAACTGGTTCTACATGACTAGAATCTATAATTCTTCACAACATATTCACAACTAATGCATAAACGTAACGAATACTTAATACGTAAGTACTTAGACAGAACATGATTTACTAATGGAACGAAGGCGTACTAATCTCCCTTGGTAGCAAGTCGAGAAGGAAGTCCTTAAGAAAGGCCTAGGGAAATCACCAAGTGAACGCCTAAGTGACTCGAGGGTATGTTCAATTTGTTAGCGTCCTTACTTTTAGAGGTATGATTAATTAAAGGGAAATTTAAAGCAGGTATTAAATAAAAGTAGGTATGACAGGTGAAAGCTTACAACATATTGTATCAATGAAAGAGCTAATGACATCCCTAAAAATTTAAACGGTTCCTTCAGGTTTGCCAAAATTTACTAAAATTATAACATTTTGAGAAGGTAAGTAAAAGTTTCGAATCGTGAAAAACTCAGCTGCTGCATACTTTTTGACAAGATTCAATGAAATTTAAAAGAATAACAGCGGCTTTTTTATGATTTACATGTTGTTCTCTTAGTAAAAGTTGTTCTCAATCATGAGTAGCTCCGAGAACCCTAGCATAAAACAACATCCTGTAGGATCATACGGCTGTCAGTCTTTCTGTCAAGATCTTTTTCTCAGAAACGCGCAGAGGTTTCAAATTGAAATTCATATCTGTGATCTTGTGAAGTTCAAAGCTTTAAGTGATTCCCTAGATAGATGCTGTTATATGTATTTATTCGTAGCAAATGTGCTGAGCTTTACTATTATTTTATTTATGTAATTTTGTTTTAGTTCTTTCATTAGGGGAGAAAACATAACTAAAATTTCAGTTATTTGTGGTAAGTTCTATTTCGATTAGCTAAGTGAAAGTCAAAAAACTTTCATTAATTGCGTGAGTTTGTCTAGAAAAGCCATTCACGTACGCACTTACGAAAGAACCAGTGAAAACTATTAATAAAAGATTCATTAAGTAACTTTTACTCTTAATTATTTTGGGGGTTGTCTGGACTTTTCGACAGCTACTTTAACAGCTGTAGGACAAATGTACTAAACTAAAATGTTGTATTTTTTTAGTTATACGTTAAACTAGGTTTTGGTTGCGGCCTGGCGTGCGTACTATTTTAGTTTCTGTGCTAGCCACCCTTTCTTTTTTCCGGGACATAAAGTATCTCGCCTAGTATACTCTCCGACCTTTAAACTAGGTTCCCTCCACTTGGATACCTTTTTCTCCTCTTAAATCCACTCCACGTAAAATTAAGTCGACACTTCTTCTTGTTGCTGCGTGAAAAAGTCACAAATAAATCAATAAACAAATAAATAAATAAGTACACCTTCAGATTTATAATATTAGTGAGGATATTAAGTCAAAAAAACATCTGTTTCACACAGAAAGTTCATTGACTCGATACAGCATGGAGCAAAAGTGAAATTAAAAACTTCTGCCTATATTGAAAATTATTTTACACTTATTAGTTTGATATGTTATGAAAGCGCGTTTTTTAGTTTTTTTATTTCTGTTTTAAACCCATAGCCTATGTTCTTCATAATAATTATGATAATTTTAAATAGGTATCTTCGAATGTCCCTGAATTTCGCAAACAACACCGTGTACATCATTCTAAATCAAAATTATGATTTCTTGGTTATCTATAGTAATAAGTCACGAAAATAACTTTGAATGCGGTACATTTAATCGCAATCGTTCTTCTTGATCGACTGGTTGGAAGCCATTCGTGGTCACATTTTATTTGTCGTTTGCTATTTTGTAGTCGTTTGACCGATAAAGCGAGCGAACGTTTACCTTTGTCGGGAAAATTCTACAAATTGTTAGGGGAAGGGAAATAGAATGGTGAATGGTACAGTTTTCAGGGTTCCGTAGTAAAACGAGTAACCCTTATAGCGTCGTTCGTTCGCTTCGTTCGTTGTGTCCGTCCGTCCGCCCATCTGTCCGTCCTCGTACTACAAAACCTTATAACTTCCACATTTATGAACCAAATTAAATGAAATTTGACAACGTATAGATCTCAATATCAAATACTTAAAAATTTCAAAATAGTTTATTTAAGGTGTAGCTCCCATACATATAAAGTGGGGATGAAACTTTTTTCAACCCCAACCCCTCATGTGGGTTATCGTTGAATAGGGTTTCTAAAATGAATGTAAGGTTTCTTGAAGATTTCTTTTATCACGTGTATCATTTGTGAGATATACGAGTAAGTCACCAAAGTTGAAAAAGAGTGCAGTTAGTTGTAGTAGTAGTGGTGGTCGGTAACGCCGTCTCTGTACTGTACTGTACCAGCCTTTTTAATAGTCCACTGCAGGACGTAGGCTTACCCACGAAGGGTGATTGGGCCATATCCACCTCGCTGGCCCAGGGCGGGTTGGTGGATTCATATAAGTACGCCATCGAATTTCTTCTACGGACGTATGCAGGTTGCCTCACGTTTTCCTTCACCGAAAAGCCAGTGGTGTGAAATTCCGTACATAAATTCCAAAGAACTCATTGGTACGGGACCGGGGATTTGAACCCACGACCTCACGATTGTAAGGCGGATGTCACTACCTCTAGACCACCACGCCGTCTCTAATGGTCAACAAATATTAGAAAGCATAGCGTAGGACGTCTACCAATAATGGTGACAGACGACATGATTAAGATCGCAGGACAGCTTAGGATTCTAGCTACTTCTAGCCAACTGACATTATTCCAATAAAAACCATTGAAAACGGCTTGAACCTAATTTATTAAAAGAACCAGCTTATGTCCATCAGTGGCCTCCAACGGTTAAAACGCTCATGATGTTGGAGTCTAAAATTGATCAAATCCTATGAAATCCATCCACTTTTACTTTTTTAAACCCTTAAGCTTACGAAACGTTGTTTTAATCGTAGCGGCGCCATTTTCTACCATTGGAGTACACCACAGGGAATCAAGACCAAGTCCCTGAAGTGTCTGTTATTTTTTCTCATTTAATTTGCTCTGGTTTTGTTATTTCAGTTCATTTCTTTTTCTAGAGAAAATCCCAAAGGTCAATGTTACAAGTTTGAAAAGTAGATTATGTTTTCTGAGGACAAATAAAATATACATTTTTATTATTTATATTTTTAGAAGTAACAATACGTCAGTAAGTACTCATATTAATGTTTTATAAAGGTTTGTAAATTGCCGAGTGTAGGTAATATTGCCGAATATTTTTAAGACAGGTACGAGTAAAACGATTTTATTATGTCACACTCATGCGTATCAATATAATAAGGTTGACGTACATAGTGTAATATTAACAGAATTAATATTGGCAACAAAGAATATTTACACCTTTGTAGAGTGACAAGAATACTGAAATTTACTTTATTCAATTACGTTTAGTTATCTAGATCTTACCTGTATTTAGTTCAAAGCATTGAGCTTTCGACTTCTGAAGTTCTGACCAGCTACATTAATGCACTATGATGATGCTTTTGATTAACTAAGTTAGTAAAATAAATTTGCTATTGCTGTTATATATATATATATATATATAATACCATCCATACATCAGCCATAAGCACTCGACTGTTTAACATAGGCCTCCCCTATGGATCTCCAATAAGACCGGTTGGAAGCGGCTTGCATCAGCGCGATCCTGCGGTCTTAATGAGGTCATCCGTCCACCTTGTGGATGGACGTCATACGCTGCGCTTGCCGAGACGTGGTCTCAAAACTTTTCGACCCCATCGCTCATCAACTCCTCCGTGCTATGTGCCCTGCCCATTGCCACTTCAACCTGCCAATCCGCCGGGCTATGTCGGTAACCTTGGTTCTTTTACGGATTTCCTCATTCCGGATTCGATCTCACAGAGAAACTCCGAGCATAGTCCTCTCCATAGCTCGTTGGGCAGTAGCCCAAGCTCCAAGTATGGAGCTTACTAATAAGGCCCATAGTGAGAGACCACGTTTCCGTGCCATAAGTCATCATACATTTTGTCGATATGTGACAACTCTCTTTTTCTTGATTTCTCTAGCTATAGTAAAAGTTGTTCGTAATATTGGTCTGAATCACCGTTCTTCGGATTACACACCTAGTACAACCGAATATGCCGTGGTGGCTTAGAGGTAGTGACACCCGCCTTACAATCGTGAGGTCGTGGGTTCAAATCCCGGTCCCGTACCAATGAGTTCTTTGGAATTTATGTACGGAATTTTACACCACTGGCTTTTCGGTGAAGGAAAACATCGTGAGGCAACCTGCATATGTCCGTAGAAGAAATTCGATGGCGTATGTGAATCCACCAACCCGCACCAGGCCAGCGTGGTGGATATGGCCCAATCACCCTTCGTGGGTAGGCCTACGTCCTGCAGTGGACTATTAAAAAAGGCTGATACAGTACAGTACAGTACAGTACAACCGAATAAACTTGTATATCATAGTGGCTAAATACTTCCTTTGACGTAGTACTTCATAGATGTACCTACTAAAACATCTCGAGAAAAACAAATTAATTAAATCATTAAGCCAAATTTTCTTAAAATCTCCCGTAGGATTTTGCGCAAACATTTTAGTAGTGAAGAATGTCTTCAAGAAATTGCCATTTCTGGCGCTTTAAGGTGTGATATAAATCAGAAGGGAGCATTTTTGAGAGGAACTTAACCCAGTTGGCAAACCCGAGCCATCTTTTGTGGGAGAAATGCGAGCTTTCTGTTTCAGTGCGATTACTTCCCTTTGAAAAAGCGTTGTTGGAAACGAACGTTATAAAACGCGTACTTTATGGTTCTGAAAGGCTATGAGTTGGTTCTTGATATTACTTACGCCTTGATTTAACCATTTTACGATTTTTGTTCAGTTTCAGGTTCAAATTTATTGGAAAAGTATTTTTACTAAGTCCTTACGCGCGGCTTTCTCGGCGAGACATAAGAATAAATCGTAGTATGACACGTTTTGACCTTTCGAACTATATGACCATGAAAAAATCAAATTGATCACTCAGTTGCTGCGAGACAAGATTATTTTTTGCAAAAAATAGCATGACCGATTTCACCCGTGTACAGAATTCGCGAATATTTCGCACGGATCGATGGAGCATTTTTCACATTATTGTTGATTTATCAAAAATGGGTCTGCCGATTTCGATAAAATTTAAATGGAACCAATTTTGAAGTATATATTTTTTCCAATAAAACAGAATTATCAAAATCGGATCACTATGAAAAAAGTTATGCGGTTATACATAAAATATATATATATATATATACGCGTCGAATTGTATACCTCCTCCAGTGGTTCGTCGGTCAAAAAATTAACAAATAAATAAAATATACACCAACAAACTACTTTCGGATAAAGCCTCATAACCAATAAAGTTTTAAAATATGACTATTTCTCACTTGCGGTTTAAAGAAAAATACAAACTTCTAAGTCGCTTCTAAGCGAATTAATAGTGCTCTACTTAAAAATAAATGGCCTTTCAATCACCTTAAGAATTTGTAACCTTCTCTATTCACTCGCTATTCAGCGAATGTCAGCAGTATTCACTATGTAGAGACCGTCGCACTATTCAAAATGATGAATCTCCTCAGAAAGGTCAATCGAGATAAAGAAGCTTTTACCTAGGTTACGCTTTAGTAAGTGCAAAAAATTTGTGTATATGTGTGGCATATACGTTAAAATCGTAAATAGGTTCATTGAGATTGATTTGTACTTTTATCTTACTGACTTTAACTCCTTTGCAATTGCTGATGACCATAATCCTACCGCTTAACGTAGTCCTCGTTCGCGCGGTACTTGCGCCCGCACCTGTCTCAGCCCCCCTTTGTCGTCTCCCCCGGCTCCCCTGTACCGCACAGGCGAGGACGGACTTAGTTAAGTGGTAGGATTACAGTTCTCTAACCATCATTTCTTATACTGAGCGCCACACAAATTGAAAGATGGGAAGTTAGCCGCAGATGACACTTCGCCGTGATTCGCTTATTATTATGCATGTGTGCACAATGCCTATACAAATGGCGAAGTAGTGAGCTCGGGCGTAGGGAGCGCGCGGGAGGCATGAGGTTGGCGGGCGGGTGTGCCCCGGCGTTTCGTCTCTCTGGTTTCCGCGCGTACCCATATTTCGGCTTTTGCGCAGAACGCTGCGCATAACTTCCCATCTTTCAATTTGTGTGGCGCTCAGTATAACTTGTGTTTGTAATGATTGGAAAGCTAGGGCACTTTAATCAACATATTGTGCAACTTGTCGCATCACTATGAAACATCGACACGTTGACAAGAAAGAGTAGACCCGCTCAGCGATTCTGCTCCTGGTACTTCTACCCACTACACACATTATTGTTTTTGTTTACAGTGGTATCCATAAAATGTAGCAAGTAATTCAAAATTGGTTATGGGTGTAGTTTCTGATATAAAAGGTATTATTAAAAGGTCTGATTTTTTTAGTTTAGAGTCTCGATTTGAGTTAATTGTAATCCTACGTGTATTCTTCGTGAAAAATTTTCCCAATTTGAAATGTAGCATTAAATAAGTATTACCTTCCCTTTTGGTAAGGAGCCTGCATCCTACGACACAGGTCACCCTAGTCATGTGGTATCCAGTGCATTATGAATGTTAAATTAATTTAAGTTTGTGCCTATATACTATAAGGGTAATTTTGTTTTTGATACCATAAAGAAGACCCTAGATCTCACGACACAGGTCGCTCTAGTGTGGGATCTAGTGTACAACTTGCTTTCTGTTAATTTTTAAGAACAAAAAACGTTTTATTTTTTTATTTAGTTTGGCACCTATTGACATGTACCTGCGCAGTACTTTAGCTACCTCGATCGAGATTTTTTCTGGGCGTCTCGCCTAACCTAACCTAACCTGCTCACGAAGATTCAGGCTGTTATTAATCACTTTGACTATGACTGCCTCGGTGGCTCAGTGGTTAG
This sequence comes from Hypomecis punctinalis, assembly GCA_949316475.1. NCBI lineage: Eukaryota > Metazoa > Arthropoda > Insecta > Lepidoptera > Geometridae > Hypomecis > Hypomecis punctinalis. The sequence continues at coordinate 10,743,138 of OX438796.1, forward strand.
TGACCCTAACTTTTGAATCAAAGAGGCATGGGTTCGATCCCTACCCAGGGCAAATATTTATGTGATGAACATAAGTGTTTGCTCTATGTCTGGGTGTTATTTAGTTACTATCTATACGAGTATAAGCATGTATTTAAAAACAAGTATATGTAGTTTATCAGTCTCTGGCAGCCATATCACAAGCTTTGCTTAGTTTGGGGTCAGAAGCCGTGTGTAAGATGTCCCAAAAATATTTATTTTTATATTTACTTTAAGATCACAGGAGAGTGCTGCTGGATTTATGTACTTCAGCGTACCATTCACTTTGTTATCGAAAAAAAAAGCCAGTGTTTGAAAAGACCATCTAAATTGTAACAATAATGAGCACAAAGTCACAGAATTGTGGACTGTGGTTGACTCATAGCTATTCCGCCAGAATTCCGGGCGCTCTATAAAATTGTGACATAGTTCATAGATCCATATTATATCGATAACAACGCTATAAACTTTACTACTTCATCATAGTAGGTACTTCACGTTGACTGAACATAACAAAAGCTCTGTAATACAAATAAAAATAACCGAACCGTTACGGAGAAGATGGATGTGTTACATTAATCAAATCCTTGGTTCAGTTCTCTTGTATTGCCTTGATATTTATGTGAATAGGTAAACATCCTTCTGAATTACAATGGAACGATAAACTCGTATCAATCAGACCCTTTCGGGGACTAAGTATATATTTTGGTTGGCATATCAACTTAGTTTTACTTGCTATACCAACATTGACTATAAAATATATTTAGTGTCCTTGGTAGGTTTATCTGATCCTGTTCATAAGGAAAGTTTGAGATGGTTGTAACAACAACATTTCTGACTAAGATTTTGAGTTATATGAGTTTCACATTTTAGAACAATTTTGTCTGGCTTAATACAAGTTAAATAGGAGCCATAAATGTTTTGGAAATTAAAAACCTTGTTTTTCAAAATCCTTGACGTAGAGCTAACCTAGTATTATTTTTTATTATGCATAGATATGCTTTTCAATTGAATCTAAAGTAGATGATGTAGATTGTGCAGATTACAGTACATTAATGTAAGAATTTGTTGTAGGTATCATCTTATATCATCTTTTTTCTTTCTCTTTCTCTTTTACCATCTACCCTCATACCACAAAAGTTTTACGCACGCTTTAGATAATGTTTAACAGTTCAAATTGCATGCTAAAACAGTGTTTAAAGCGTGTTCGAATCTTCTGTGGTAAGACGGCTAAACTTTAAAATATATCCTAAACCGTCGCTAATTAGAGTTTTTCCATCTTCAATTACCAGATCATGTATTTAACACATTTGGTTACTCACAAAATGGAACTGATTTGCAGTTTGAGTTAATTTATTAAATCCGTAATAATCAGCTAGATTTGAGGTTATCTCATTTTTACTGTGCCTTTTAATATCCGTATTACAATACCGCTGCAGTAAAATTTATTCGCAATGAATTGCGGTGATTTTGTCGGCGATATGGAATATAATATTGATTTTCGTGCGGTTTGTACGAATCCACGACATACTGCTATGCATATTGCATATGCTATACATCATTTTGCTTAATTTATTAAATTAATTTCCTGCCACATGACAAAAAGGATTGCATAATGTCCTATTGTGTCGTGTGGAAAATAATCAGAATACGAAAATTTAACGGAAAAAATGACTAATATTGTATTTTTTTACGATCATTATTTAGATGCAAATCAACTTAACATTCAAGTAATTACTACCAAGTGTTTCTCTAGACGTCAGATTTATTAAATCATATTATTATAAATATTAGCATATGAACTCATATTTAATCGACTTCCAAAAAAGAGGAGGTTCTATGATCGTCTGTATGTATATATTTTTTTGTGTATGTTCAGTGCTATTTTAGCTAATTGGAACAAAATCAATAAATATTTTTGTATTCAAAAGGGTATAATACCGAGGTGGTACCATTTAAATTTTATCGAAATTCGCTGAGCCGTTTTTGAAAAATCAACAATAATGTAAAAATTGTATACATCAATACGAGTGAACTATTCGAATTTTGTTCATGGTGGAATTCGCTTTTTCCAATTTTTTGCGAAGAGATCAGCGTTGAAAACGCGAAAAGAATCAGCTGTTCCATAAATACAAAAAGATACCGACTCTGGACAAAATGTATAAGTAGAACAGCTATTTTTACAAGCTTCTATTTAGTTTTACCTCTCCAGATGTCTGTCGGTCAGTAATCAAATCTTGCAAGTTAAATTTGATCCACTTTTCGGTTTCTGATTGAGCTGAAATTTTGCAAGACAATTATGACAAGACAACACATGTATATGTGTAAATTGCGTGACGATGCAATATTATGATGACATGGTGCTGATCGGATAATGGAGCTGGAAGGTGGCCAAAGGAACATTGCAATGAAATGACACAACCTCATCGAGTTTGGGCTCATTTGAATTGTCTTGACGAGTAGTTTGTCTTTTAATGGTAACCAGGGTCTGATGGAAGGTGGTCTTAGGAACTCTTTAACGACACGACCCAAACCCATCGAGTTTTAGCTCGTTTGATTCGTCTTGGCAAGTACTTGTTCAGTAAGTAAGTAAGTTCGTATAGGCCGGGTGGCTAGCCCTGGTGTCAGAGTTTTTAGGCCGCCTGAAGGCCTCTGACATGGCTAAACGGTTAAAACAACCGGGACCTACAATTTAACGTGTCATCCGAGCCACGGTAGCGCTCAGTTGGTAAATTCCACCCGCGGTCACCCATCCAAATACTGACCGTGCGGAACGTTGCTTAATTTCGGTGATCACTGACAAACACCTAGTCAAACTACGCTACGAGCGCTACTTGTTCAGTGAAAGCGTGTTTTAAAAAAAGGGTTTGTTTTTAGTTATTCTTGTTAGTCACTGATTTCGAGGATAACCCCATGGTGAAAGTTGATAATGCTGTTGAGTATAATGATATGATATCCTAGCAGACCTAGAATTAGCAAAACATAGAAATACCTATAGCACAGAAATAATTCAACAAAGTAAATAACTGTAAGTAATAAGTGTAACTGTAATAAAATTGTAATACGAGTTTATTATTTGTTTCATTATTATATCAAACCTAGTCTTCTTTAATATCCGTAATATTATTTTGTGCTACTATACTATTTTAGAAATTTATGATAATGAACCTTTTCAGATCTTTTTATCCAATCATAATAGTTTTTCACAAAGACATTACGAAAGAAATGGTTCTAGCATGTAAATTTATCCAATAGACGAGGTTTTTCATAAACAAGATTATCATTGTCTGACTCTATATTAAATTCAATGATATTTTCATACATTTGTAGGTTAAAATAGGGCAAAGCTTACAAATAAATTTTCGGTGAAATTGCGGCTTGAACTATCACCTACTTTTAAATTATACCTAGGTACTAACAACAGTTAGTTTAGCTTTGGTATTTTTACTGAATAAGCTATCTACTTGATAGTCCCACACACTTCATACAGTATTTTAACTAATACAGGACTACTTACATGATAGTTTCTAAAGCAGATAAAATGTATATGTGAGTCTGCGCTTAAGTTCACGATCTTGATAAAGGCCGCCAGATGCGGTCCAAACTTTGGTAGATGTTTTATAACAATGGCGCAATCGAAGTGAAGCAGGTAGCATTTACTAGTCAGCGCTAGTAGGTCTAAAGATACGTTGAAATGTAGATCCTAGTGTGATGTATTTAACAGGCGGTTTAAAGACTCTGACTCCACTGATAAGCTTGTCCTACGTAAATCATTTCAAAAACTTACTTTTCTTTAACCTTTTTAAATACTAACTGCCAAAAATTGAGTGAACTAACATATATATATGACAGTAGGTCCCCAATTGCAGCGTTACCCACATACGCACACACACACACACACACACACACACACACACACACACACACACACACACACACACACACACACACACATACAAATTCTCAAACATCAGATAATCTAGAACGTCGAGCTATTTTATAGATGTTTAATAGTTTTAAGACAATTAGGTAAACAAAAAAAAAGAAAATCTTTGATTATTTTAATTAAAAATGAATCAGTACAAATGTTTTAGTAAAATGTGTATTACCTTGCTTAAGCTATTTTGTTATCATTAATTTAAGAATTTGTAGAAGACAAAAAATATAATATGAACTAGTTTGTACTTTTTATTGTAAATTTTGCTGTAAGCATTGAAAAGAATGCAACTGAATGTGTACAACGCTCAGCGAGACAGCGAACTATGGAAACCGGCCACAGGGCGCCCAAGATACAGGCTTTGCCTAGTTTGGGGTCTGTTAGCACTACATTGTAATAGTACTTTCTTTAAAGCTAATAATAGTAAAGCTAATAAAACATATTTTGATTTTTTTGATTTGATGAGTTTTTAAAATTCATTGTACCGATTTACTCACCAAAAGTATCGTACGGCAATTTACATGTATCCATGAAAGAAATTCAATCCAAACTCTCTAATATGATATTGTGGTGCTGTGGAGGCAGTGACCTTCTACTATTAATAAAATTTTCCATGGAAACATGTTCCATGATTTTCAATGAAAAACTTTCCACAAAAATCCGATGCCTTAAATAAAATTTAAACTTTAAATTTCTTCCAGCTTAAACGAAATTTTAAAGAAATACCTTTAGCGCTACATATTTAATCACAGGAACGAGTATCAAGTTATTTCCCTTGACGCTGTTATTATAAAGAAAAATGAAGAAAATTTCCCACGAGATTATGAGTAGTGAAATAAGTTCTGGTTATATTGGACTTTAGATAAATATAACTGTTTATACCTGTCTCTAAATTTCCAATAGTGGATGTAGTAGAGCGTTTTCTGCTGAATATATAGGTAGATCTATTATATAAAAGGCTTCCCTGAGTGACTGACTGACAGACAGCCTACAGCCTAAACCGCTTAAGATATGAGCTTGAAATTTGGAATATAGGTACATTGAACGACGTAATAGAGCACTAAGGACGAAAATTTTGAACTTTCGACCTCTAAGGGGGTAAAACGGGCCCTTTTCGTTTGTATGTAACTTTTTATTTCCTGTACCGATTGACTTGAAACTTTGTATACATGCTTTTCAAACAAAATAAAAGTTACGTTTTTTCCTGTTTTTCCGAATTTTCCTCATCTAAGGGGTCAAATAAGGTCCCAAAGTTGGTGAAAAAAGCGCCAATTACATCGAACCAGCTGAACGGTTATGGTTGAAAATTGGTATGAAGGAAGCACACAGCATGTTTTAATACAGGAACTAATACAATCCAGGGAAATCTATAAGGTTCCTTAGGGATACGCAAAATTAATAAGTTTAGGCTACAGCCCAAACCGCTGAATATATGAGCTTGAAATTTGGAATATACGTACATCGTACGACATAATGAAGCACTAAGGATGAAAAACGTACCCAACTCTAACTTACGGGGCAAAACGGGCCCTTTTTGTTTGCATGGAACTTCTTATTCCCTGTACCGATTGACATGAAACTTTGTATAGATGCTTTTGAGACTAAATAAAAAATATGGCTGCACCTGTTTTTCTGAATTTTCCTTAAAAAAATCCTTAGGGGTCAGATACGTCCCAAAACTTCAATGCGCTATTTTAAATAATGTAGTATCTAGAATAGGATTATGATAATGATAGTTTATCTTTAAATGGGGCAAAATGGGTCCCCAAAAGTTTACAATTTTTTTTTATTTTGTGAGCCAATAGTCGTAAGTTTAGCGCACATACGGATCAATATAGGTATTTTACTATAGGATCAACCCTGACAAGCGAAAATTACCTACATTTTCCATACATTTTGTCGCGGGTCGATGAACTTTTTGTGTTGAACAGCTGATTTTATTCACGTGCTTTTGGGGTAGTATAATAGCATCCTAGAAAATGCCTGACTAGAATCACGACTTGTGTGTCATTTTTGCATTTGCCTGGAAAATTAAATTTCTAATGACTTAATGAAACATGTCGAATATCTGTACCGGCCTTAATTAATAGTGCACTACTGAAAATAGGTACTACGGATAATGGAAACAGGTGGGTCTTAAGATGAACATGGCCAAGACGAAAGTCATGTGTAATTCCCATGTTTTACCCACCCCGATTTCTGTTGGAAACTCGGTTCTTGAAGTCGTTGACTCGTACGTCTACCTAGGACAAGTAGTCCAGTTAGGTAGGTCCGACTTCAACAAAGAGGCCAATCGCCGAATTCAACTCGGCTGGGCAGTGTTCGGAAAAGTGCGTAGTGTCTTCTCGTCCGACATACCTCAGTGCCTCAAGTCGAAAATTTTCGACCAGTGTGTGTTGCCAGTGATGATTTATGGCACAGAAACGTGGTCTCTCACTATGGGCCTTATTAGTAAGCTCCAAGTAGCCCAACGAGCTATGGAGAGGGCTATGCTTGGAGTCTCTCTGCGAGATCAAATCATTAATGAGGAGATTCGTAGAAGAACCAAAGTTACCGACATAGCCCAACGAATTGGCAAGTTGAAATGGCAATGGGCAGGGCACATAGCGCGGAGGGCTGATGACCGTTGGGGTCGAAAAGTTCTCGAGTGGAGACCATGTACCGGCAAGCGCAGCGTAGGACGTCGACCCACAAGGTGGACGGATGACCTCATTAAGACCGCAGGATCGCGCTGGATGCAAGCCGCTTCCAACCGGTCTTATTGGAGATCCATAGGGGAGGCCTATGTCCAGCAGTGGATGTCCTGCGGCTGATGGATGACTGAAAATAGGCCTATCCGCAAAGGGTAATTGGGCCATATCCATCACGCCGGCCGAGCACGGGTTGCTGGATTCACATACGACATTGATTTTTTCTACGTTCGTACAGGTTGCCTCAATGTTTTCCAGCAATGAAATGTGAAATTTTTACATAGTTACTCATACAATTATTATTATTGGCTCCCTCGGTGGCTCAGTGGTTGACCCTGACTCCTGGGTCAAAGAGGCGTGGGTTCGATTCCCAGGGCAAATATTTATGAGATGTTCATATGTGTTTGCTCTGTGTCGGGGTGTTATTAATGTATTTTTATTTATTTACTTATTTAACACTTTCTTGCACACTATTTGTACAAAAAGAGGACTTAACGCTAAACAGCATTATCTGCCAGTCAACCTACATATATATGTAGTATATCAGTCTCTGCCAGCCAAATCACAAATTTTGCTTAGTTTGGGATCAGAGACCGTGTGTGAGATGTCCCCCAATATTAATTTTATATATTTATTTATTATTGAGTTAATGTCAGGAATTCGGCAATTTATCATCCAAAAATTCACGTAGGTACTCCGTAATAAGCTTTAGATACAAGTAAATTAAATAACCAAATACTGAGACAATTCAGGCTAAACCGTAGGCATTATTTTGCAAGTAATACAATAATAGGCTCAGTTATGAAGACGCCATAGTAAATATAATAACAACATAAAAAGTGTTCTCTCTATCGAATGCTTAAAGTGAAAATGAAACAGATATAATTATGATAATTAGCTATAATAATTACGATGGCGCCTTCATAATCGAGCCTGATGCAGGCTTAACCACGAGCTACTATTATATTAAGTGCCTAGAAAACGCGGGCCTAACTGTAGGTTTTTATCATTTTAAGCAGTTACGAAAATAACGCGGGCCAGACCGTGGGCTATTATCATTACAAGTAATACAAAAACGCAGGCTAACGGCACGCTATTATAATTTTAAAGGTTTATTAAGACAACACGGGCCAGACCGCAAACTATTAGATATTATTATAAGCAAATGCCAAGACGACGCGGGTTGAACCGCGGGCTGTTATTTTAATTAAGTAAGTATTAAAACAACGTGGGCCAAACTGTGGGTGATTATCATTATAAGTACCTAATTATTAACACAACGCGAGCTAAACCGCGGGCTTTTATCATTTTGAGCAAGTACTAAGACAATATGGGCCAGACCATGGGCTATTATCATTGTAAGTAATACGACAATGCAGGCCAAACGGCAAGCTTTTATAATTTTAAGTAAGTATTAAGACATCCCAGTCCATGCTGCGTGCTATAAATAACCATCTTAAACAAGTACTAACAATACGCGGGCCAAACCGTGACCTATTATCATTATAGGCAAATACTGTTACAATTTTGACCAAACCGTGGGCATTATCCTTGCAAGTAATTTTAAGCAAGTATTAAGACAACGCGGGTCAAATCGCGGACTATTAGATATTATTATAAGCATGTACAAAAACAACTTAGATAAAACCGCGGGATATTTTCATTTTAAGTAAGTACCTATGTACTAAGACAACGCGGGCGAAGCCGCGGGTTTTAAGCTAGTATCCCTATAAATTTCTAATGAGATCGATTGAGAGCAGTTTACATCCAACGTGTTCTTGTGTCTAGAATCTAGATTATATCGTTGGCCTAATTAGTAGGTTAACATCCTACGCTACGCTTGCCGGTATGCGGTCTCTATTAGAGAATTTTGCACCCCATCCGTTCTTCGAAGCATGTGCCTTGCCATTTCAGCTTGCTAATCTGCTGGCCTATATCAGTAACTTTATTTTATGTAGAATAGGACTACATTTGGCCACCAACTCGTCTGATGGAAAGCGAAGTTGTAGCCGAAGACGGAGTATGTAGACCTAGAAGATACCTATTCACTCTTGACTTGAAGATATCCAAATTGTAATTGTCAGGCTCAGACCAAATAAAAAAATAAAGACAGAATGTTGATAACAAACAAGTGAGGCCGACCTAAACTACGCTTCGCCGTGTACAGACAATTTACACATACATCAACGTACAAGGAAACTACGCCTTGGCTTGACAGTCGAACAATGGCGGCGCAACAGCGACGCACTCACACATGTATAAAAAACCGGCTTCACTTGACTGGTTAGCGAGGTTCCCTCTTGATTTTTTTATTTGCTCTGAATTGTCAGGAAATAATGACGGAGGCAGGGCATTCCAATCCCTGGCAGTCCGCAACTTTAATTTGTCTTCACTGTCATAGTAAACTGTAAACCCAAATTTAATCAATTTTTATTTAACTTTTAGTGAATGAATTGTTTACTTAAAATAATTTTAGATAACAGTCTCTGTAAAACTCCACCCAATTTCGCCAAAATAAACCCGGGAAAAAGTTTGAATTTTAAAACAAAACTTCAAACACAGTTTAAATTATTCATTAGGCACCCTTTCGAATTTATCTATGTTTTGGAAAGTTGATACCAAAAACTTTGCACCGAGAAATAACTGGAACGGCAATAAATAACTTATAACCGAACGGTACATCTGAGTAACTTCCACAAAATTCTGTATTACTTTATGTAAATTGGCCTGAAATTGCGAGTAACTTTGCCTACATAATAAATCTGGCTGATTCCTATCGGAGGCTTGTGCTGTTGTAGGCAAGGGGTATTGGTGAGGTACAATCACGTTCAATTGTCGGCTACTTAGCTTAAATACGAGTATTTCTTCTTTACACGTACACACATTAGGCAAATTTTAACGGCGCCATCCAAATTATAATAATAATTTGGAGTATTCCTCTTTCTTTCTCACTATATGCCATTAATAGAGAGGACAATATTTTACGTTGCTATTTTTACGATGGCGCTTTTAAAATTAGGCCTAATGTATTTTCTATATTTGTAATAACGTCGATCACAGCGTACACAGAACCTGTTTGTATCGATTTTTTTTACGATTATTACTTGGTGAGCCGATAATTTTAAAGGCGCCATCGTAAATTTAATAGCAGCAAAATATTTCTGTTACTTTTTCACTATACCTATGCATTTGAAAGAGAGTTTTTATTTTAAGTATCTATAACATTTACGATGGCACCTTTAAATTGGCTACATTGTACGCATAAAAAAGTAAAAAATCGCGAGAAAGGAAGAGATGTATGTATAAAGTTTTTTTCTTTGGTCTACTGCATGATCCTCACATCTAACGAAAAATCTGTGGACAAAATGGTGTCTCGGATATTACAGATTAAAACACAGAAAACGCTGCTGTTATGTTCAAATTATTATTAGAATTATGGTACGTTGTTTATACTGGTTTTACAAAATAAGTGCATACCGTTGATTATTTTGAAGCGGCAGTTTTAAAGTCATTATAGATTAAAATCGTATTCAGTTAAACAGATAACGTGCTATCAGCATTAATACACTGAATCGCAATGTTTTATACGATGAGCCAAATAAATACATAGTAGCATTTTCCATTGAGTGTGCACCAAATCCAGATCAGTATATTAGTATTTTCAAAATAAGATGTACCTACCTATTTTATATCAATAATGAGGACAATGGACATCCGCAGACCAAATAGCCCAGAGGATTAGCAAGTAGAAATGGCAGTAAGCAGAGCACATAATTCAAAGAACGGTTGACCGATGTGGCTGTTAAGTTCTCAAATGGAGACTACGTGCCAGCAGCAAGGTGGACCGACCATATAATTAAGACGCCAGGAACGCGCTGGATTCAAGAAGCATCCAACCAGCTTATTGGAAATCGATTGAGGAGGCCTATGTCCTGCAGTAGACGTCCTACGGCTGATTTTGATAATGGTCATAGTTGTATTAGACTTATCCACGTGGGCTATAAAAAAAATACATTTCGTAATATAATTCTCCCATGGCTCCTTACTTGAGAGCGGAGCCGAGTTTCTTCGAGCCCTTTCAATTAACTCAAGATTGAGGTATGGAAACACTTTAGCAAACATCTATTACTAGCGTAACTGCGGTTACGTGTAACAATATGGTTAGAATACAGATGCCTGTTTCCGTTGTGTAATACTGTTTGGGAGATTTTGCTCTACTTATGTACCTATATAGCTGTAGTAGGTAGGTTCAGTATTCTAGTTATACGTAAAACTAAAGCGAAAATATCGCTGATGTTCGCATTAACATTTCATGCATAAACAAGATTAAGTATTATTATTATTTTCTCAACCTATGCTGTTCCACTTCTGGGCAAAGGTCTCCCCCACTTCCTCCCATTTATTGCACTCTGTAGCCAAATCCCGCCAACTTTCACGGAAAGATTAAATTAAAATTTAGAAAGATAAAAGATTTAATTAATTAATTTTCGTTCAGATTAAATTAAAAAATTAAAAACCCTTCAACACAATAAGATTCCGTAGCAAACAAAAGAGCTGATAACTTAAAACCGGTTGAACCAATTTTGATGAAACATAAAAATAATTAAAAACACCCCCGACTAAATAATCGCTACAAAACAAAAACTGAATCAGTTTATCCGTTCAGGAGCTACGACACCACAGACACATACACACACATACAAATACAGACACATCAAACTTATAACACCCCGTCGATTTTGCGTCAGGGGTTAAAAATAGAAGAAATTGTGAAGTTCTAAGCTTGACGACATAATGAGGGCCGGATTTAGGGGAACACAATCGGGACAACTACTCGGGGCCTCCACAATAGAGGAGCCAACAGAATAGTATTTAAAAGATTTTTTTTTTCAAACTTCTACTAATAAACACTAGCAAACAACTTTTCTTCTTTTAAAAAAAAATTGTGGTGTCAAACCACAACTTTTTTTGTAACAGTATTTTGTTAAAAAATATTTATTAATATTCTTAAATATTAATAAAAACAATTCATTTGTAGTTTTTTACTCTAATCAGGCAAACAGTAAGTTATCAAAATTCCGAATCGTCCTGATTTATACTTGATAATTTATTACCCATCTTGAAGGAGTACTTACCCCTCTATTTGTCACCAAGAGGCCACTACTCCTTTGTAGCCCCGGGGCCTCTACACTTCTAAATCTGGCCCTGGATCTTCTAAAGATTTGGTTAAAATTAAATTAAAAAAAAAATTGTGAAAGGCTTATTTTCAATACGACCAGGGGATCTCTGTCCACGCAGCTAGCTTTCAATCCAGCTTACTGTCCTCTATGTGTCTGTTTCTGTATTTGTGGTTCCATAGTATAAAACAAGCCATTCACACGATGTTTAGTATCGAACAAGAATAATCATTTTTTTGTTCGAAATATCACAACCAACTTCAAAAATGCAATCTGCGTACAAAATTCGAATACTTGCCATTTTTTAATTATTGTTGATTTCTAACATAACTGTTAAATGTTATGCGCTTTCATACGAAAAAAATGTACCCGTTGACTTGAGTACCTCCCTTGTTACGTTGGTTTAAACCCATACAATAAATGTGACGCTTGAATAAACATTATCAAAGAAGGCTTATGAAACCTACGCATTTATTCAAAAATAGAATAATATTCTCCTGTTACAGTAAGAGTCGAGCATTTGTGTTACTATTGCGCCGTTCCCAAAATATCTTTTCGGTTTTATTTAACTTCACGTTTAGTCAAGTTTAATAAAACCGAATAGTTGGGTCAAATCTAGTGATTGAAATTTGATCTTCCCGTGGACAGATTGATATGATATTTGATACACAGCAGAGCTTTATTTTCGATGACAATACAATTTTTTGTATTGAAAGGGTTTTTCATATATAACACAGTTTTTAGTGACAAACTAAAACCACTAAAATGAAATTGGTAAAAATATGTTTTAATTTAAACTGTTTTATGTACTAAACGCTAAAAAGTAATAACTCATAAATAAAATCGTGGGGCGCAACGTACATAATGAAAATCTTCCAGGCGAAAGCCCGACTATTTTATTTTTGAGATATTATTTTTTAGGTACATAAAACCTCTTAATTTAAAAAATATTTTTCCAATTTTATTTTCAATCAAAGGTTATATAAAATTACTTTATTTGTAACCAAGCAACCAGTCCCTGAGAAGGGCTTTCTCTACCCTTTTTCAATTAAAATTCAATTAAAATGCGAAAAACGTTTAATGTTCGACTCAATGCCCGCATACAAACATAGTGGCTATAAATCTTTAAAGCAATCCAAACTCAATTACAACCAGGGTTGCCAATACTGTGGTTCTAAATTCCCCGCAAATAATGGTAAAAATCTCCGAACATAGGAAATATCTCACTTGTAGGTAATGTTATTTTCAAACTTTCGCGATTTGAGCACATTATACTAATATATTAAAACGGGACTTATCGCGCAATAAAACATGAGATATATATTAATAAATACCTATTTTTCTCTTTCTCCCGACGTTAGTATTTAGTATTTATTTATTTCTTGCATTATGTACACTAATCTTAATGGCTAGGTACATACCCTGTTAGGGCGTTGCAAATATAGGTACTTAAAGGACTTATATCTACGAAAATGTATCCTTAGATTAAACTTAAAAATACCACATAACCTTACACAATTATTCATCTAACATATCATTACTAGGTTTTAATCGTTTTGTTTTTGTCGTCAAAGTAGTCTTTCAAACTGTAATAGCATTTGTGGAGCAGGAATTTTTTGAGTTTATTATACAATATTTTTTAACCGGTTTCGTTTCTTAAATAATTGGGTAAGCAATTATATATTTTGATGATCATAATTATATTCTTGACCTTTTTTAATTATTTCAAGTTTTGGTTCGGGAGCTACAAGTTGTGTCTTCTGGCGTTTGCGTTGAAAGTGAATAAATTGGAGTGTTTTTTGGCGAATATAGCTGCTTCTAAAATATAAATGCAGGGTAGTGGAAGTATTTTTTGTTTAATAAAATGCGGTATGCAGCTTTCACGTCGTCGGATGTTTACTAGAATGCGAATGCATTTTTTTTGCATGATGAATAGATCATTGGCGTCTGTACTATATACCCCACAATATGATGCCGTATTTTAACCACGCAAAAGCATACGCGTAATAAGCGCTGGTTGCAGTTTTTAGGTCTGTGTTTGATTTGAGTACTGATAGGGCATATTCGACCAAGTTGCATTGGTCGTGGTCACGGGCAGACTAAATGCGACGCTGTATCACTCAAATTGAAATTATCACCACGACACACTACACTGACAGTATCTGTAAAGGTCTTAATGCCTACACCTTTACAGATTGTTGGTAATGGTAATGGGGATGTCATGATGGTAATTCGTAGAATACTGAGAACAATCTACAAGTGAAAAATGACAAATGATACAAAAAATGCTAAATGAACCTGATGTCTATTCAAGAATATAGTTTGAATATGGTTGATTAAAATATTGACATTCACAAATGATTTCAATATTTGGTATCGATATTTAAGACACGATTTAATTCAGTTTTCAATCTATACTATTTTCCATTCAACAAACTATTTTCTCAATTCCCGAATCATTTCCAATTTTCCCTGCTTTTCGGGACATTTCCACAAATCGGTTACGCTGTTTTCTACAAAGTACTTGTGCCTAATGGGAAATCGTTCTTTTTTGTTACGAGTTGATTTAATTCGTTTGTTTGGACATTGGGTACTGTTGACATGGCGGTAGTTGATGGCAAATACGATTGAATTTCGCAAAAAAAAATGTTATTTGTTTAGTAAATTGAACTTTTGAGCTTTGACCTTTGCCAATGAGTACTTATGACTAAGTGCTAACTATGTAATGACTAATTCGACTTGTAGGAAAACAGCGACTGAATTTGACTCAGTAGAGTTTGTAACTTTACCACTTATAGAATCTGCCTTGCTAGTACAAAATTAGATTGCTTATAAAAATCAAGCAAGGAATATTTTAATTAGTTGTGCTAGACTAAACTGAAACTTCCCTTAGCATCAGACAAGATAATGGACAAACGTAGGTAAGCTTATCTAGAATAAAAAAGTCACTTTGCATATTTTTCATCTCCGCGCGCATCGGTGTGTGCGGCTTATGACAAACTAGTGACCTGCCTCGGCTTCGCACAGGTGTATATACATAAGTATAAGCTTTCAGCTTGAATCATTCTATCTATTTAAAAAAAAATACATCAAAATCCGTTGCGTAGCTTTAAAGATATAAGTTTACATAGGGACAGACAGCGGGAAGCGACTTTGTTTTATACTACATATTATGTAGTGATTAGATCGGGTTCCACGGGGAATACGTACGTACATATTCAGTTTAAGACACATTCGAAGGTACGAACGTGTTTATTTGCGTTCTTTATACGTTTTTATATATGCAAAGCTGAACCCTGACTTACGGGATTTCGATTATGCGGCTACCGTTTGGTCTCATCTATTGCATAAGGCCGGGACACCACCAAAGCGGAGACGAGACGACCGGAGAGGAGATGTTTTTTAAACAACCAATAGAATTGTGTCATTGAGACATCTCCTCTCTGCTCAGTTTCAGTGGAGATCGCTGTGTAGGGATGTGTAATATTTGTATGGCGCGATGGAAGCGAAGATGTGAGCTGTGCGCGGACGACGCGCAGTGGAGATGAGAGATGTGAGCGGCGTGCAGTAAGCGATGTCAGCGAGCGTGTCAAAATGCGTACCAAGCACTCAACGCCTCGCATCCGAACTGAAAAACATCTCTTCTCGCACAGCACACAGCACGCACACCGCACACATCTGCACTTTGGTGGAGTCCCCCGAGCTGAAAAACTATTCTCGCACAGCACAAAGCACACCGCACACATCTCCACTTTGGTGGAGTCCTGCCCTAAGCCTAGGTATTTACTATGTTATTTTAAAATCAAACTGCATTGTATAAATATCATTACTAAGCACTAAGTTTAGTTACTTAGGTAGGTACATAGACTTAACTAAACTATAGCAAGCGCTAAGTTCTTATCGCTTATGAAAACAACGGTCGTAAAACTACGTGTTCCATACCAGCAAATAACTTAACGCTTGTAAGAACAATTAAGGAGTTATTATTGTTCATCACGAAGCAAAATGGGCGATAAACGCTTTTTATTACTTTGCTACTATTAGATTTCCAAGTAACGGCTCAAGTTTTTATGTTCCTATATCTCTAAATGTAAGAACTAAGTTACGGTATGTAGGTAGGCGTTCGTATTGCTAAAAATAGGGATGGATAAATATTTAATATCGAAAAGTATTTAATAAATAATTATTAAATAATATACATAGTACATTCCAATGATTGTCTAGTAGAAAAGACATGAGAAGTATTGTTTTCAAATAATTAAATTAAAATAAAAAGTAAAAAAATTCAACTCCTCATACAAATGAGCCTCACAATGTTATTACACGCTCCGCAAATAATTGACAAACACCTGCAAAATTTAATATCTAACATATAAATGTATATTCAATATACAAAATGAAAAATTTATCAAAATCTCCAGCAAAATTTACTAGTATGCCTTGCCTAAAAATATTTTTAGTTAATACATTTCAAACAAAGAAATAATAATAATCGAAATTTGAGTGAGAAAGCCAGAAATTCATTGAAAGTTACACATTTTATAGTCAAACTCACTTCTCTGTTCCTTTTGGGGGTTAAACTTCTAGCAAATATCTACAGAGCCACAGACCCTAAGTGAAAGTTGTAGAAAATCGTACATACCGACATAGATAAACTACTACTTTATACGCTAAAACTACCTACACTACTACTACATAGAAAGCAATTGGATTATCCACAGACCCTTGAAGGTCTAAAGGTAATCCAAGTGCTCAAGCCCACTGCCAGTTGGCAGCGTGCCCAGCTTGCTGGAATGCCAATTGAGCCAAATAAACACCAGCATTTTGGTCACGCGTCGCATCCACCAGACGCTCAGAAAGACTTTTGAAAACAAGATGAGCTCCCGGCCCCCAGGACCCAAAGTCTCAACTCCAAATGGCTCAAATATGTGACCACTATCGAGGTTAGCATATTTGCGCCGCTTGTGCTGCTCCGCCGAATTGGCCGCCGCTCCAGCCCTACTCTGAGTCTCAGAAAGATGTGACGGTGCCAAAGTATCCACGCAAGTTGCGTCCCATACTAAGGGCCGTCCGCATTTCTACGGGACCAACGTCATGCCGTCAGGCCTTTTGCCATCACCACGCGCGAGCCCACTCGGTTCGAGTATGGCTGCGATATTGGCGGTGACAAAAGTCCTGCGTATGACATCGTTAAGGCTGGCGTGGCGGCCAATCCGACCAGCGCTTCTTGAGCTAGAGAGACCGTGGTGACTGAGCTGGTCAACTGCAGTACCACTCCGACAGCGATGGGCCTCACAGCACCTTGCACCCAAGCGTAAGCTGACAGCTAGACAAAATGCAGTTGGGTCTAAAAGGGTACCAGTATTGAAAGAGGGCAAAGCTTGCAGCCAAAGACCGGACTCCCATACAGATACTGCAAGGATTCGAGCGCGATCCACGACGCTAGGACACGTATCTAGTACACGTGCTAGTTCGCAGATCGACCGATCCTACAGTCTCTGCGTCGCTAAAGTTTTTGGAAGCTCGGTGTTTGGGCAAACGACCCTCCAAGCATTCGTTGCCTCATTCAAATGAGCTACATCTACGCCAGAATAGCCTAAAGAAGGTGCGAGGATTTTTTCAATCAAATTATGAGTACTATGAATCGAGAACAAGAAAGCTGGCCGACATAGATATTTACATTAAACAATTCACAACGACCCGTTTTGTCGAATCTCGACATTGTCACCTAATTATTTCTTATATCAGAGCACTTTGGCATCGCGCGGCGTCGTAGTCGGCTTGCGGTCACCTTACGACTAACTAAAAAGACTGCCCACTATGTAACTTGGGCAAGGTTTTGGTTCGGACTCGTTTTTTGCACAATGTAACTCTATAGATATATGCTCGAAGGGTTTAAGTCATAAAGATGATTAAAATATAGACCCAAGGATTTCAATTCATCATTCAGCCAACCGGCCTGGATTAAACTTTAAAACTCGGGATTTTCTGTAATGCGGATAAGTTACATATATCGTAAAGCGTTGTCTTTGTGAATCAACTTTTGAACAAAATTATATTCCTAAAACGATGTACAGGAAATAAGTCTTTACTTCGCTCGACTAATTAATGAATTAAAGGATATAATGTTACGAAAGCCGATTTAGGAACTCCGTGTTTTATCTTTTATCAGCTTAATTGGATTTCGAGAAAGGTTTGCGTAGATTTTGCCGGCATCTTTATTTTTTCGAAACCAATTACTGGATTTAGATCTATACTGGCTGTAGAAATGACAATTCAATTAAAATTTGTTACATTTTTGTGAAAGATTTGTTTATTTTGTATCATTGTTTTTTTGTTGAAAATAAGATTTTTGGCTGTATTATTGAATTTTTCTTACGTAAAAAAATATCTACAAAGTTCTGAATAGAAATGTAAAATTACAACAATTACTGTACATAAATAGAGATGAGAAACACGAATAGATAAAGAAAATCGGTTCAAGAAAAATCTAAAATTGTTACGGAGTCGTAACCAAGCCTTGGGAAATTTAATGCCAGTGCAACACACTAAATCTTGGCTTTCTAGATGAATAGATCCTGGATAAAATGAATTGGATTTATCTCTAGATATATAGACTATTTTATACAAAAACAGTCTTATTTTATAGTGTAGTTAGCTTAACATACATAAGTTAGAAGTATAGTTGTCGTCACGGGATAGTTATAGTATCTATCGTTGTCATACATTTCTTCACGTATTTTAAGCTTTGATCTCAGAACAGCCGATTTCCTTCTCTCTCTGCTGTGGCTTAGATCTATATAATCCTTCCATTGTTGGCCTTAATATGTGTTATGTTACTGTCAGCCGAAAAGCTGCGCTAGACAGAAATAAATACCAAACATTTCCAACTAGCTTGTAACTATTGCGATTTCTGATAAATATTATAGCACCTAGTTTCCAACTCTACCCAAACTTCAGTGAGCATGCAGAATTAGGCTTATTTATGGTAATTTATGTTGGGGCCCGTTGTTAAACTTCCAGTACCCCTGAAACCGTATTTAGACCGGATAAGGTTCACGAGATAAAAAACTATTTCTCCCCTGTTTTGCTACTCCAACTTTTTACATAAAATTGTTGAGAAACTTTTATGAAGTTGTTATAAGAATATCGACATGTTTTCTTTGCGCTTCCTAGTTTAATACATCCGAGGGAAGTGTGTTAACACAAATATGCTATCGTTTTTCTTAGAAAATTGAGGAAAGTGAATGTGTTTGGGCAATGATGTTTCATACGCGAAATTGTTTGGGATAGAAAATTGATGGGATGGGTCAAAATAAAGGAGAGTAATGTTTTTGTTGGTCTTTTTATGAATACTGAAGACACGTGTAATTTTTAAAAGGTTTAGTAAAACGTGTATCGTCGCTTTGGTGGCGAACAGAGGTCAATCCACATTTTTAGTCAAATTAGTTACATAGATAATTACCAATTATTATATTTAAACGGGGATTTAATAAGGTTAATTTCCTTATACGACTCAATTTTCATCAAAATCGGACCAATAGTTTAGAAGATATTATAAAAAATATATTTTGTAATTGACCCTTGTCTCCAAATTTTCTCATTATGTCAAAACTTGATTTTGTGGGTTAGCTCTCTTCACCACTAAAGCGACGAAATTTATTGATTTTTGCGGTAGGTGAGTAACAAAACGCAAATGTATGAAAAGTAGCGATTTTGTAAAGGGTCCGCCGTATAATCCGCCTCTAACAGACTTTTGTTAAAAATTTTGCTACAATAGTAGTTATTACGTGTTTTTGACATTTTTATTATTATTATTTTTTCAACCACAAAACTGACGTTGCTCTGGAATCAGATGAAAAAGAATACGGCTTTATTTTATTGTGCATTTTTATTTCTTTGTTCGTCGTAGCAACACAATTTGAACCCTGAAAAACATCATGAATTTACTTTTGTGAAGTCAGTCGTATTCAAAAGAATAAAAGGGTTTTCAAGTCCGATATTAAAAGCATTTCCTAGTAACTTTTGTACTGAGGCAAATCCAGCCGGGGTGGTGACGCAAGGCTGGCGTAGACTGATAGAGTAGGTGCTGAATGTTTTCTAAAATATCGGTATTTCTATATATAGGGTGAGTAGATGTTTTCAAGCAATCACCTAAGTTAAGAAATGTTTGGCACAGTCAATTTTGGGATGGATGTTTGGGTGTGGCATTTGCAACTTTGCGCTGCCATGACTCAGATGAGGCCTTAAACTGTAACTGTTATTTTATTCATTTAGGCATGTTGCAGTCCTTCAAGCGGCTTAAAAACTCTGACACCAGGGTTAGCTAATAGCTATTCAGCTTATACTAACAAAACATAAACATAAATTGGCTATGCCTATGAATCAGTCACCATTACTTAATAAAAGTGTAATATGTATGTTACCTATGATTTATAATAATTTACCTAAATATTTGATATAGAATCAGAACACATGTTCAAGAGTAAACTTAAATGTTCTCTTCAGGAAAAAGCGTACTATCCTACTAATATTATAAACGCGAAAGTTTATGAGGATGGATGGATGGATGGATGGATGTATGGATGTTACTCTTTCACGCAAAAACTACTGAACGGATTGAGATGAAACTTTGCAATAATATAGCTTATATATTAGAATAACACATAGGCTATAAATTATTATGATATTGGGTCAAAAATTAAAATATCATGCGGGCGAAGCCGCGGGTAAAAACTAGTATGACATAAAAGAATATCTGAATGAAAATTTTTAATTTGATTTGCAGTATTATTTATTTTTGACTTAATTGTATTTTGACATTTATTATTGACATTATCATTGACATAGTAATGTAATCTTGACTTGGTAATCTAGACATTGAAGTTTAGACAATATGACTATCAATATATTTTTTATTGAATGCAAAAAGCATTAAATAAAAAATATATGATAATGATAGCTTTAACATTTTGTAACAATGGTAAATATTTATTCATTCATGATTGTAGTTACTCTTGTTACTCTCATTTTTTGTTTTAGTATTAAGACTTCATTTAATGCAAAAGTTACTATCACATGTACTTATATTCCCTTGTTTCTCTCATTTTTGCATACCGAAAGTTCGAATATGGCGTTCATATTTGTTGTATTTTTTTACCATCCTATTTTTTCTGTACCCATATGCGCAAATGAATGTTTATGAATTAACTTACTTTATACTGCATAAATAGTTCAACATTTTTATGACCAAATTATTGTTATACTTATGGTCTTTATTGTAGAGATTTTGTTTTGATCCTAGAAATAAGCGGTTCCATGTAAAAAAAAAAACAATCTTTTTATCATACACAAAAGTGAGTACTTTGGTCTATGGTTTTATTAAACGGTATAATAACTTATAACAGCGTAACGCTCACACTTTTTAGTGATCGTTGAGGCTAAGAGACGCTCGGCATGGAAAATCTTCGGATGGATATAGGTGGCATTTACAACTGAGCACTATCGTGGATCGTAAGCTCAGTTATTTTACACATTTAGCCATGTCAAAGAACTTCAGGTGACTCAAAATTTTGATATACATGCGCTACTATTATTCAAATTTTCCTTTTTATCGGCGTTTTTTTTTTATTTCCGGATCGACGGCTCCATATATCTATAGGAAGATCTCTGTTATATGAACTACATTTACTTAAAACGAAAACCTCGCCCTTCGTGGGTGGGCTATGCTTACCAGTAGACTTTTAAAAAGGTTCCTACATTACAGTTATTTGAATCATTTCCACGAGGTAGAAATGTTTCAAATAACCTACCAAGAGCCGAAACACGTGTTCCACCAAAAACAAAAATACACGTAATTATCCCCCAACCGACGACTAAGTAAATTGTATCCAAAATGAGTACACGGTTTTTGATGACAATAATTATAATTTCTCCTTTGTGGTAGCGAAATGCTCCGGTACTGTTTGTGTTAGAGCACATGGAGCATTCGTGAAACATAATTGGACCACAGCCGGCGTGTCTACAGTTCGAACGAACCGCGTTACATCATTAATTTCCCTCAAATTTGCTCTAACTGGGGCCTTTGTTATGTTATCATTATTGTGATAAATATTTTGAGTGTTAATTTTTTAGGAAGGCTATTGGCTCATATGTTTTGAAATATTTATAATCAAAAATATCTTAAAGTAAAAAATGTATTATATACTTTTATAAAATAGTATTTACAGAGTTATTTCTAATCAATTAACATCGTTGTAGGAGCTTAAATTATGTTCATTAAAACTTACAACTTTTGTACTACGATATAATATAACAAAACTTAAAAAAATGGTGTTCCATAGAAAAATATCGTTCATCCGCGACTAAATGTATGGAACAACTGATTTTATTTAGTTTTGGCAAAAGTAGCAGAAACAAAATTGTTAATTTTGTTGAAGAGAATAAGCCCCTAAGAGGATACAAATTGATTAGAAATAACCCTGTATTATAAAGATGAAATTAAATACTAATTTAACGTTAAAGTAGTAAAAGACTACTAGAAGTTTCATTACAGGGATTAAATTTATATTTTTAAATATAGAGTATGTTTGATTATGGAAACTAGCATGAAGTTCGTAATTTGGTTATAATATAGACATCGATTTTTTCTCTATTGATTAATATAGAATTAGAACTAAAGTTTGGTTATAATTCTATGATTATAGATTCAGTCCATGGATGTATTAGCCATTCCTGATTTAGCCAGTTAGCCTAGACCTTAGAAAAATTACAAGAAATAGAAGTATTGCTAAATTTGACTCAAATAAAAACTACGTTACAGTTGTCTTATTCATATCTAGTTATACAGCATACGCGAGAGTGAGTGGACAAAAAAAAACGTAATGTCTGTCGCATACGGCAAAATCACCAGTTGGAATGTCAAAATGGTTAAAATTTGGTTAGATTAGGTCATTTGTCTTTTTCGGAAATTTGAACCCTCTATTTCCAGTAAGAAGGTTCAAAGCTCTGATTTTTTTTACCTTCCTACTTTTTACCTTTTTAAATTTGGACACCCGAGATAGCTCAATGCTAGTTTGTAAAACCCTTCGAAAATACGTAAGTTCGGATGTATGTGCATCTTTATCTAACACCTTAAATTTCATATTAAAAATGAGGCAAAGTGATGTACTCTCTTGCTATTTTAGTACTGTTTCTATTACTTGTAATTATTCTAAGGCTATGTCACTCTCCGATCTTTCAAAGATATCTATGATAAACATCAGGTCAACCCGTTCATCTGTTGCTGTGTGAATGGGTAACAAACGAACAAACCTCCTAAAGAATTTAGTGTAATTTTCCCAGCTCGGTAAATACATCGAAGGCCTCCAGCAAAATGTAACATTAGGTAGAGTAATTATTCGCTATGTAGACTATATTATTTACTTATTTTGTGGCAGACATCACCCAATATTTAGTAAATTCCAAGTTTCCAGACGTTGTCTTTATACCTAAATACTCCTTTGAAAACAAGCTTCATCATCTCATTGTAATTTTCTAAACACTGAACTATGATTGCTAAGCGCGGTATATTATAGATAAATCGAACATCTATGATATGAAAAATGTGACTTTCAATCTTCGAGCAAATATCTACAGAACCACAGTCCCTATGTGAATGAAAGTAGTAAAAAATGTCTGAGCGCCGTCATACATATATACTTAAATATGTACATTAAATTATTCACGTTGACCCATTTTCTCGAATATCGACGTTTAGTCACCTAATTAGTGCTTGTAACCGAGCACTTTGGCATCGCGCTGCTGTATAGTCGGCTTGCAAACACATTACGACTATCTAAAAAGCCTGCCCACTACGAAGCTTGGGCAAGGTTTTGGCTCGGACACTTTTTAGGGTTCCGTACCTCAAAAGGAAAAAAATGGAACCCTTATAGGATCACTTTGTTGTCCGTCTGTCCGTCTGTGTGTCTGTCAAGACTCTTTATCTCGGGAATGCGTAAAGATATCGAGCTGAAATTTAAACTGTATACGTATATCGATGAAAGCTTGCTGTTGTGTAAAAGAAAAACTTCTCAATTAACGTTTAAAAAAGTTAGAGCCGTTTATATCGTAAAAAAACGCATATTTCGCACTCATAAAAATCAAAACCTACAGGGTACTTTCCGTTGACATAGAACTATGAAATTTGGCGAGAAGCATCGTCTCAGAGTATACATATAGGAATAAATCTGAAAACTGTACATTTTTATTTAAATCACAAAAAATAGGGCTTCAAAATTCACAAAATATGGGTTCAAAGTGAGTAAATCGTTTCATGTAAGGTATCATATAAAAGAGCTTCATTAGCACATGCTAAAACAGGTTTTTAATTTTTTAACAATTTTCGATGAATGACGAGAAAAGTAAAAAAAAAACTTTTGTCGATGATGATGATGAGTATAGAGATTTTAACAACGTACTTCCCAATTTTGTGAAATTTTCTGGATATGTACGGAACCCTCGGTGTGCGAGCCTGACTTGCACTTGTCCGGATTTTTTTTTTGTACGTATGTGACTATAGATACTTGCTCGATGCTTTGAACTTATAACGTTATCTCTAACAAGTCTTACTTAAACGTACCTATATAATTATCTACCTAAATTATTTCTGCACATTTTTACAAATTATCGTGCTCTAGGGCTATAACCACTAGTTGTTAGGGCGTAATAGTTCCTTGTGTACAAAGTACCTACTCGTAGGTACGGAGAAATGAATTGCGAAATCCCACATACTTGAGATATTGTTGCTTGGCGCGGAATATTCAGAGTTATGTAGAGTATTCTAGAATTTCTAGTTCAAATGATAACATGTGGGAATAATTTGGTTTTCAATAACAAAATGTGAATTTCTGTTGAAGTCAAAACCACAAATAGATTATTATCTTAGAAGAAACTGCTAAATTCTATTGACTAAAATTAAATGAATTATAGTATGGCCGAATTCTAAAAAGGAGGCTATGTATGTAGGTATGTATTTTTTTGTGTATGTGTGTATATCGAAATTATCAAATTCAAATTAAAAAAGAATCAAAATTTCTTTATTTCAGGCATATTTCGTTTATTTGCTTAGACTATAATAAATAATTATAGTCTAAGCAAATAAACGATTTGATCACATTTGATTTGGAATGGTCTTAAATCAGATATGACAAGATTTGTAGACAAAGAAAAGTTACCAATGTAGTTCTTATTTTTATTTATTTATTTATTTATTTTATTTGCTTAGACTATAATAATTATAGTCTAAGCAAATAAACGATTTGATCACATTTGATTTGGAATGGTCTTAAATCAGATATGACAAGATTTGTAGACAAAGAAAAGTTACCAATGTAGTTCTTATTTTTAGTTACTCCACTGGGGAGTAGCTAGAATAAGTATAAGAATTCATAAATTGCATCACTGTGGACTTAGTTGTATACTAGTAAGTAGGGTACTTAATTCTCTCTTAGGGTAGGTATTCTTGCGAGGAGTTCTCGAATGGAGAATACGCACCGATATGGTAGATAAAGGTCTTGATTATCGACACGAAATAGTTATAAGCGTTACGTTATAAGCCGCTTTAAATTGATCTTGTAGGAAAGTTTTAAAATAGAAAGCCTATGCTGTGTAATGTTCGTCCTACGGCTGATTTGGAAATGTGTAGGGCACATAGTACGGAGGATCGATTATTTACCGATGGGGTCCATCCATTAGCAAGGTTTCAAAAACGTTTTATATATTTAACTGGATTTGGTTATGTGAAATTTATTGTTCTACCTAATGTATAACATCTCATTATCTTTACCATTCATTTTATCGATTAAAACCCGAATATAATATATATTTCTTAGGTCGTATCATCATCGTTTTATTGCAAGCAAAGTTTGACGATATTGTTACGTTATGGAGGCCAATTTTCTTCGAACTAACCCAGATTTCAGTCGTCGGTGAGCAATAAGGCCCAGTCACCACCAAATCGGCACAAGGCCGAGATGTGAACAATTGAGAAGAGCGTTATAGTTCGTAAGTCCGTGATCATAACTGTACTTTACTGTACCAGCCTTTTTAATATTCTTCCGCAGGACAAGGCCTACCCACGAAGGGTGATTCGGCCATATCCACCACGCTGGCCCAGTGCGGGTTGGTGGATTCACCTACGCCATCGAATGTCTTCTACGGACGCATGCAGGTTGCCTCACGATGTTTTCCTTCACCGTGGTGTGAAATATTATGTACGGCATTCCAAGGAATTCATTGGTACGGGACCGGATTTTGAACCCACGACCTCACGATTGTAAGGCGGGTGTCATTACCACTAGACCACCACGTCTTAACTTGCGTAGTGAGAAATAAGCCAAATTGAGTTGTATTTCGATCTTCGATAAGCAAATATAGTATTTATACAGGATTTAAAGAACCGTACGATTAGTCCAGCAAAATGTAGACTGTCTTACTCGCAGTAAATAATTATTTATTTATTTATCTAGTAAGCCTACTTAACTTAACTATTCCTCCTGTTATACTGATATGACTGACTTGCAGTAACAATTAGAGACTGTCTAACATTTATTTTCTTGTCATACTGATGAGTGAGTGAGACAGTCTCTGTAAGGCTGTTTTCTCAGACTATACTAATCTAATAAACCCTTAAGATGGAAAGCAGTGAGACAGTAAGGCAGCCTGCTCAGTCAGACTAATCTAATAAACCCTTGTGAATGAAAAATAACGCTTCAGCCAGCACTACACATCGCCGCCTCGCTTCGCTTCAGTGGAATCTAGGCAATAAGCGAGGATTACCAAATGTTCTCATTTGTCTTTGGTCCGTCCCAATCGGAGATAAGGGCCAGGGGTCTATAAATTGGCAATCAGTGGCCGCTGTGAGCTCCAAATGTTGTGCGGATCAGTTAGTATTATGGAAGGCTTAGTAAGTTCTCTTGAAATGAGATTGTTGCGAGTGAGGTGGAAAGATTGTGTAGAAGGAAAACGTGTAGGACTCGTACTTGCCAACTACAGCAAATAGAGAGACAAAAAGAAAATAGAGAATCTACGTAAATTAGTTTCATTTTATTTCATGTGTTGTACGAAAAGCGTTTAGAGTTGCGTTGTTTTATTTTGTTTTGTACCTTTTCTGATTTCAACTTAGCATATTATTAAGCATTTCGACAAACTTAGTTTTATCTATCTTGTTGGTAGACGTCCTACACTGTGCTACGTGGTACCTACGTGGTTTCCACTCGAGTCTTTTTCAATCCCATCAGTTCTCATTAGTCTACCTATATACTCGTAGGTATGCTCTCTGTCATTCCAGTACCTAATGCTAAACCTACATTTTGCCAAGGTCTACCTGAAAAAAAAAATACCAATACTTTTAATGCAACAATGCAAGTTACTCATCATCATAATCGCAGCTAATGTACACTCAGCGTTTTTGCAATCTAGACCATATTGCCTTTCTAAATTATGGATGAAAATCGAATGTACTCTGCATTCCGTAAATTCTAAAACTAAATCAACCATTATGGAAACCGTGCAACTACTCGAGATACCAATTGTAGCGCAAAGTTTCTCTTTTGTAGCAACTCGTAACTCTGGCTCACCCCGGCTCACGCTGGAACGAAACAAAAATGGAATGTTGCTTAATTTGTGCTCACTAGTGAGCATGTGAGTGTTGTTGGAAACTCGAATGCTCAGTTTCTAAATCCTATTGCAGGAAGTTTTGGTTACATTTTGCGGGATCATGGCGTGGAACATTGAAACAGCGCTACTTTTTAAACTATGTAGTGGAATACAATGTTTAGCTAAAGTTTGGTAATTATGAAATGTTTTAGTATCGACTGTTAAAAGTTTACTTTGGTTGCATTACAAATTTATGTTTGTTGAATACACAAACAAACCAACAAAAACACTTTATTAGACAACCACATTACATAAAACAAAATATTATAAGGACAAAACCAAATAAACTTTAAGCGCTTCCAGGCTACCAAGTACGGATAGTAAGCAGTTGACAAAAAAAACGTGGCATTATCATATTAACAATTCACATTCATCTTACTGTGTCGGGGATTCTAGAAAAGATATTTAAAGACAACGACAAATATCGGAGCCCGGATACTTAAATTCATCATGTAATTTATATTTGAATTATTTATAAAAGCACGATCTATATTTTATTTGTAATCTAAATTCAAAATATTTTTTTATGCTAGAAGTAAATGGAATAAGGGAAGGCGCTGTAAGCCGAAACACAGGCCACTGGCCTAGTTCTGCAACATATATATAAATTAATTTTATCTTATTCTAGCTAATTAAGTAATAGAAATGTTATTTATTACTGAAATGTTTTAGAAATTTGAAATAAATAAATATTTATTTATATTAATCAATAGCAGCGAGGCGGGAAACGTATTTAAATTAGGAAACACATCAAGAAGACATACGTGCAGCTGCAGCTCCCGAATAAGATAATAATTCAAGAGAGAAATGTTAATAAAGATCTAGATCTTTTTACAGATTTTTGTCAAACATACAACGTTTCTTACACTTAAAACTTTCAGAGTGAATACCTACTATTTTTTCGATTTGCAGTAACGCATTAAGCATTAAGCAAAGCGCTTAGTTAAAATGGAGCGAGATAAGAATTTTCGGCGACATTAGGTCAAAGTGTAATGGCAAATTGCGTCGCTCCATAATTGCCACCACGTAATTACATCGTCAATCCTGCGGGACGGAACTGCGGGTAATAAGTAGTAACGACCAGCGAACACCAACCGCGGGAAATGCAGTTGTGTAATTACTAGCACAACATGTGTGTCGCTTGTACTAGTTGTACTCGTACTAGTTGTCTAAAGTAATGACCTTAGGCGAGCTGAGACTGGCTGGACAGTATGATTAAAAGGTCTATTTAACATAAGGTGCATTTAGCGCACCAATAAATTTAAAATGATGCTTTTTTGACTAGCAAACACTTGTGTTAGTGGAATTACTAGCATAATAAGTGTGCTTACTTGTATTAGTAGTCTGAAGTAATGACCTTAGGCGATCTGAGACTGGTTGGACAGTAAGACTAAAAGGTCTATGAAACATAAGGTGAATTTAGTGGACCGACAAATTTAATATGATGCTTTATTGACTAGCAATCACTTGTGTTAGTTGTGGAATTACTAGCACAACATGTGTGCCGCTTGTACTAGTTGTACTCATACTAGTTGTCTAAAGTAATGACCTTAGGCGAGCTGAGACTGGATGGAAAGTAAGACCGTAGATTAAGTATGTACAATATTTAATTAATGGCGATGCAGCGATCCTGTTAAAATAAATCAAATGCGCCAATCATATAGAAGCCATGACAGTGAAGCTGACGGGACATCAGCGAAACACCACTAACTTATTACATGTCTCCAGTATTATCTTACAGTAATTAGCTGCATAATTTTATTATGTGCTGCGTAATTCTGCAAAGATTCGTAAATGACATCTCCTTATTGAAAATATTTTATAGGTACAATGAAAGAAACTTAAATCCTTACAACTATTTTATAGTACTACGTACTCGTAAAGTAACAAGTATAGCCTAGACTAAACCAGAAACTCAAAACTACTAACCTCACTCATACTTGAATAGTTAGTACTCCGAATATCCAGCAGTTTTGACTAGTTTACCCCAACTATGTGCTTTTGAAAGGTTTTGAACTATCCAAACTCTAAACGAACGGATTTAGAAGCGCCCTCAAAACGGACAAAGCCCTTTGACTTGAATGTTTTAGGAACTTAGGCACTGCTGCTAATAATTAAAGATTAGAAACCTGAAGACCTAAAGACTTTGAGTGATTAGGTTTTGTACTAAATAAATTTGAATTATTCATTCGTTTTAGATTTAAAATTTTAAAGCCTTGTTTTAGAGGTACCTAGAGTAATTCCGAAGCCGTGGTGGTCTAGTGGTAGTAACACCCGACCTGCAATCGTGAGGTCGTGGGTTCAAATCCCGATCCCGTACCAATGAGTTTCTTTGGAATTTATGTACGTAATTTCACATCATTGGCTTTTCGGTGAAGGAAGACATCGTGAGGCAACCTACATACGTCCGTAGAAGAATTTCGATGGCGTATGTGAATCCACCAACCCGCACTGGGCCAGCGTGGTAGATATGGCCTAATCATCCATCGTGGGTAGGCCTACGTCCTGCAGTAGGCCATTAAAAAGGCTGGTAAAGTACAGTACAGAGTAATTCGCAGACTTCAGTTTTTGTAGAGGTTCACCTCCTTATTGATGATGTTTTTATCTTGTGTGATTAATTTTTGATCAACGAAGCATTATTTATATTAATTGCAAACATAAATAATTATGTAAAAAAATTACCTGTATAATTCATTTTATTTATGAATCATTTTAGTTCGTTGATCTTTAACACAAACATAATATTTATTTAGATTTAGAATTATGAGAATTTGATATTTATAATGAGTCTGTGTGAACATTTTAGGCCTCGAATTTTAATCCATTCAAGTTGTTGTTAACCCTAGAAAGACAATCAGCGTAAAAAAAATACGCATCCGAAATCTTAATATAGCTACCAAGTTCTTATTTTCGCGAATCTAGCTCTAAGCTTTTAGGTGATCTCAGTTTTCATGTGGACTTTGCGTGAGGCATATGTGTCGCAGAAGTAAGTGTCATCGGTTTTTAGATATAACAGTGGACAGCGGAGAGCGGAGTAAAAAATACGCATGATTATCTTTAACGTGACTTTTAAGATTTTGACTCCTTCAACAATTCGTATGATTTTTTGTTTGTATGTTTTTTTTTGAGATATATCAGTGGACGGCGGAGAGCGGAGTAAAAATACGCATGATTATCTATAACGTGACTTTTAAGATTTTGACTCCTTCAACAATTCGTATAATTTTTTTGTTTGTATGTTGTTTTTGAGATATAACAGTGGACAGCGGAGAGCGGAGTAAAAATACGCATGATTATCTATAACGTGACTTTTAAGATTTTGACTCCTTCAACAATTCGTATGATTTTTTTGTTTGTATGTTGTTATTGAGATATAACAGTGGACAGCGGAGAGCGGATTAAAAATACGCATGATTATCTATAACGTGACTTTTAAGATTTTGACTCCTTCAACAATATGTATGATTTTGTTGTTTGTATGTTGTTATTGAGATATAACAGTGGACAGCGGAGAGCGGAGTAAAAATACGCATGATTATCTATAACGTGTCTTTTAAGATTTTGAGAAAAAAAAGCCACGTCTAAGAGTCAAAATTTGGACGACGACCAAATATCGTCTCTCCTATGAAAAATGATAATGAGCGTAGCTGTAATGGATCTAATGATGAAATTTAATATCCCGAGATTGCAAATGTCATTTAAAATGAGAGTAGTTTACATGATTTGGCAATTTTTCAATTTCTTTTCTTTTTATTAAAATTAATAATACTTTTATAATATTTTTGTTTGGTTTCTCTTTTTCACCAAAGACTAGAAAAACAAATAAAGTAGTCTTTTCAGTAGGTATAAAGAAGCAAATCAAAGAGAGTCGAAGGCACAATGTAATTACATAGTTATTGAAGCTCAAACCATTACATGTATCACTAATAGTGGGAATATAAGTTAAAATTACAGTGTTTAAGTAGAAGTAAGTAGAAGAAGAAAATAATAACAGTCTCCAAATTTTGTGTTTTTTTTTTGCAGACGTAAGCAGTTTTATTTTTCATATTATTTCAATAATTAATAAATATTCACCAAAATGTTGATAATATTATTTACTAAAACAAATAAAATAAGTTTTTTAGTACTAACTAATATTTTAAAGGCCTGTTGAAAATCATGCGTCGATTTTACGCATGTTTATCTTTACCGTAGAATAAAATAAGATTATCTTTCTAGGGTTAACCCTAGAATTATTAATAAAGCATTGTATAAAATTAATTTTATACAATGCTTTATAGAAGTCAATTATGTAACGTGATACATTTTGCTAAAATATTTGAATTGTAACTAAATAGAACTTTAGAAACTAAATGATTAATGAAAATTAATAAATAAAAAAAAAATTTTTTGGGACATGTTACACACGATCTCTGACCCCATACTAAGCAAAGCTTATGATATGGCTGCCAAAGGCTGATATACTACATATGTATACTTATTTTTAAATACATATTTATATAGATAGTTACTACATAACACCCAGACACAGAGCAAACACTTATGTTCATTACATAAATAATTGACCTGGGTGGGGATCGAACCCACGCCTCTTTGACCCAGAAGTTAGGGTCAATAACCACTAAGCCACCAAGGCAGTCAAAATAATTATAATTAGACTTAAGAATATCAAGTAAATTTAATTACACATGTAAAAAATGTTATGATATTCAAATTTACAATAAAATTAATGATAAATTAAGTTTTATTACTTAGATTATAATTTATTTAATATAATTTACTATATTTAGTCAAACTTAAAATTAAAAACTAACCTCATGCGATCATACCTGGTGCAAAGGAGCCCAAAATGCTGGCCGAAAAGTCAAGTAAATCGTATCACACGGACAAAAGGCCAATGAAATAAAATGAATAATTTTATTACTTTCGAATACGATTTCTAATCTCGTTTTCCGTGTCATTTAATATTACCTTCATTATCGTTCGGGCTCCGAAAATTTCATCGTACCTGAATTTGGGAGATAAAAAATCTTTTTCATTACATCCGATCACCGAGAATTTTTTCAATGGCAAAATGTCCACCAAATTCTCACTCAAGGGAATTACTCGGAGACGTGGCAGTGAATCGTGTTTAGGTGTAATTTAAAAGAAAGAATAATATTTTCATTTCATTTAATGAGACGTGGGACTTGGATACAAATTGAGAGAAAGTAATTTAGGAAATGGGTACCAAGTGTGCCGTACAATTCGTGCACCTGCCGTGCCCGCGCGGGCGGTTACCGCCCTGTGAACGAACTTCAAATGGGTTTAACTCGATTTGAAACTTTGAAGGGTCCTTTAAGTTGTATTAAAACTTATAGAGGAACTGATGAAAAGTTCACAAAAGGAGCGATTAATGTATAAAAACAGCTAAATCCAAATACAGCCACCATGCGCTTTTAGAAGCTGATGAAATAAGATGATTTTTGCGGACTGACACTGTTCTCTGTTCTAATTAGTAATTTTTAATCACACAAAACTTAATTAATATTTCATAAACTTAACTATGTATTACAACTACTATGCTATATTTACAAACATTAAAAAACTCATAAAAAAAAAAAAAAACACTTGAACTAAATAAAATACTATGTATAGATAACGATGAAAACCCTAATCTAAAAGTTCCCAAAATGCTGGCCCCATTATCATGTTGGATAGTAATACTGATTCTTTGGGCAAAATAGAGGCCAGCATTTTGGTCACATGTTGCGTCGACCAGTCGTACTGCAACTGTAAATGTTTAATTAGTCATTGATCTATCTGTTTATAGGACTTTATATATCAAAATGCAATTATTATTGTAAACAATGATGATACTGATACTAAAAATTCCAAAATAATATCAAAAATTATATTTTTTTAGTTATTTCTTGCCGTTGGCTTAAAACGTTGAAGTCAAATATCGCGTTGAAATCTGCAAATATGTATGTGACTTTTCATACCAAAAAGAGATTGCCATTCGTCAATAAGTCACTATCGTAATACGAGTATAGTCGTCACGAAAAGAACCCTAAACATGAGTCACAAAAAGAACCCTGAACCTTGAACATGATGGTAAGCGGCAGAAATGGGAGGGGACGACCAAAAAAATGTGGATGAATTGTGTGATTGATGATATGCGAGAAAAAGGAGTTGATGATGCGATGACGTATGATAGAGTGAAGTGGAGAAAAGAAACGTGCTGTGCCGACCCCACCTAGTGGGATAAGGGCAGGATGATGATGATTAATTCAGGGGACTATTCAAGTAGGAAAAAGCGACCTTTTCTGTACCCGCCTTTTTAATAGTCCACTGCCGAACGTAGGCCTACCCACGAAGGGTGATTGAGCCATATCCACCCCGCTAGTTTAGTGCGGGTTGATGGATTGATATACACCATCAAATTTCTTCTACGGGCATGTGTAGGTTTCCTCACGATGTTTTCCTTCGACGAAAAGCCAGGGGTGTGATAATCCGTAAATAAATTCAGAAGGTCTTATTGGTAGGGAACTGGGATTTGAACCAACGACGTCACAATTGTAAGGCGGGTGCCACTACCACTAGACCACCACGGCTAATACCTAATATAATTTACTTGCTTCTAGTTAATATTTATTTTATAAGTACTAACAGATTTGACCTATCTGTCAGTGAACTCTAACATCATCTTAAACCCTTCAATATTATGTAGCGCACAGATTTAAACTAAATAAAAATATATCTATCTTTTTTTGAGTGAGCAAAAGTACTTTCATTAACTAACATAAGATAAAATACTACTTTATATGCTAAAACTACCCTACACTACTACTATACAGAAAGCTAAGTCTTTTAGATTGCGGTCTATTAGACAAGGAGAGCAACACTTTAAAATTATATTTAAAGCTGTCAAAAAGCCCCTAAAATTGGGCCTTACTGTTCTATATTTGACTTGCCGGCGCGTCGGACAAAGGAGACGTGCGAGTGAAAGGCTAGTTAGATGCACACTGTTTTATTGGAAAGCAAACAGCGCGGGCGCAGCCGCGCATACATACTATAGTTATAGGTACACATATATAACATTCCTCCGTCTTTATCTGAAACGTATTCGATAATACATAATTAGACAGGTACTACGGCGAACGATTATACTTAACTAAAAAAGCTTTCTATAATCGACCTTTAGTCGATTGCGAGTTGTTCTATCGGAACGATCCCGATTAGGTGTTGAATTAGTGTCTGGGGTGAGAAAAGCTGGGGATGCATTATTGTCGACAGGTACCGGCGGCAATCGACGTGGCGCTGGCGTGCAGGGCGGAGACGTGACGGGTGCTTGCGGCGCAGAAGTACTAATCTCACCCTCTTTTTGTAGTTGGTCAGCGGCGTCGCACGGCGAGTCGATCTCCGAACTGTCACCCTCGTCGGTCGTTTCGGCCGTTCCGGCTGTTAGTGTTCCGGGACCTTTGTCTGTGTTTATGTTTACTGAGTCACCACCCGTGAGAGATTCTGTTTCTATCGAATTTGGATGCCAAATCGGGTTTTGAACCGGGAGATCTTGGTTTGCTTCTCTCGACCATAATTGGTTTTTGTGTTTCTTCACGATTAGATCCAACTCGGGAATATATATTAAATAAACCACGCTACTCAATACTTCTTTCACGACGCCCTTAATCCATTGAAACTTCTTATTTTTGAAATTTTTCTTTGCCCAAACTAAGTCATTTGTTTTGAAATCGGGCCGTTCTTTTCCTTTGTAGTATTTAACCTGTGAGCACTGTTTGGACTTCACCACGTGAGGAAGGTCAGGACTCGAGCAGGCGATGACCTCTGATGGATTTAATAGGTCAAGTCTGCTGCGTAACGGACGACCAAATAACAGTTCAGCGGGCGATTTGTCGGTGGTGCTATTTTTTGAATTTCGGTAATCAAATAAAAATTTAGAAATCTTTTCATCCGAAACAGTTTTATTTTTACTTGATAGGATGATTGATTTAATACCGTTTTTTACTATTTTTACCATGCTTTCGGCCTGGCCATTGCTGGCAGCATTGTACGGCGGCGAGTACACTTGGTTTATACCATTGGATTTACAAAAATCTTGGAATTCTTTCGAGGAAAAAGACATTCCATTATCACTTACGAGAACATTTGGTACTCCCATACGTGACATAAAGTCATTCAACTTTTCGATTACTGCTTTCGTTCCGATATTTGAATTCATGCAGTAGCATTCCACCCACTTAGAGTAAGCGTCTACGATTATCAAGTAGGTTCTATTGCAAATAGGTCCCAAAAAATCGACATGAATCCTAAAGAAAGGGTGAGGGGGAAAGGGCCAGGGCGCGAGCGGCGCGCGCGGTGGGGAAGGGCGGAGCTGCGCGCACACGTCGCACGTGCTCACCAGCTGATGTAGGTACATGTCTATGCCGGGAAACCAGAAACGAGCTCGAGCGGCCGCTTTAATTTTTACGATACCGAAATGAGAGCTGTGCAACTCGTTGCATACTTTAGAGCGAAACCGATTGGGTATGACGACCTTGTGACCGCGCATTAAGCAGCCGTTCTCGAAGGACAGTTGATACCGACAATCATAATATGGTTTTATTGATGAATCATTTACTTTTCTAGGCCACCCGTTCTGAACAAAGTTTATTACCTTTTTTAGAATTTCATCATTTTTAAATTCATCCCGCAATTGTTCTAGTGTGACGGGTAGGGTTCCGTCTACAACAAAGTTGACGTACGCAGCGCTCTCAAAAGCCGGTGGTTCTTCGTTATGCGGCGGTGGCATTGCACGAGACAAATAATCAGCGCTGTTATCGGCACCTTTGATATATTCTATACTATAATTATACGCGCTTAAAAATATCGCGTATCTTTGTAAGCGATTTGCCGATATTACTGGTATACCTTTATGCGGACCAAAAATTGCGATAAGGGGTTTGTGGTCCGTGCGGAGGGTAAATGGTTCAGAGCGACCGTAGAGATATTGGTGATAACGCCTGACCCCAAAAATGATAGCCGTCGCTTCCTTCTGGATTTGAGAGTATCTTCTCTCTGCAGCTGTGAGCGTCCGTGAAGCAAAGGAAATAGGCCTCTCTAAACCGTCTGAACATATCTGAGAGAGAATGCTCCCGGCCCCAAAATTAGAGGCATCGCATGTTAAGATAAGCTTAGCATTCGGATCAAAATGGGTAAGTACTTGATCAGAAGCGAGAATATTTTTTACTTTAGTAAAGGCGTCCGTATGGAGCGATGTCCAAACCCATTTAGAATTTTTATTTAGTAAATCATACAAGGGGCTAAGAATAGTTGCAGCGCCCGGAATAAAATTACGATAGTAATTTATTAGTCCTAGGAAAGATTGTAGCTGCGATACGTTGGTAGGTATCGGTGCATTTACGATCGCTGTGACCTTGTCCTTCGACTTACGGATGCCGTGTTCATCGATAACGTGTCCGAGATAACGTACCTCTTTCTTTAAAAATTCACATTTACTTTTTTGTACGGTTAGTCCGGCGTCTTGTAATCTTTGTAGAACTGCCCTTAAACGTTCTAAGTTTTCCGCTTTAGTTTTCCCACTACATAAAACATCGTCTTGGAAAACCCAAACACCCTCCATTCCAGCCAGAATAGATTCCATTGCCCGTTGAAAAATTGCTGCCGCGCTAGACAACCCAAAAACTAAGCGAGTGAAATTAAATAAACCGCGATGTGTGTTGATGGTGGTAAGAGATTGCGATTCTTCCGACAAACAAAGCTGGTTGTAAGCCATAGAGAGGTCTACCTTAGAGTAGTATTTCCCGCCATGAAGCTTAGAAAACATCTCATCGATATTAGGTAGTGGGTACTTTTCTACGACTAACTGTTTATTAATTGTTACAGAGTAGTCTGCACACAGCCTTACATTACCGTCATTTTTTAATACTGGAACAATGGGTGAGGCATACTCGGAATATTCAACAGGTTTAATTACTCCCAATGATACTAAACGATCGAGTTCTTTATTAACTTTGTCCTTCAAAGCGAAAGCTACGGGTCTTGCTTTGAAAAATATAGGCGTCGAATCTGGCTTCAGATGTAATTTTACATTATATTTGTTAAAACAACCTAAATTTCCCGAAAAAAGCCCAGGAAATTGAGACACTAAAGCCTCGATTAACGGCCTGTTAGTTTCATTGCAATAATAAACATTCGATGTCGCGGGCGCTATCTCTAAGTTGAACGCAAATAAAAAACTTCTACCTAGAATCGGCGGGCCGCCGTGGCGCACCACATAGATATCAAGTGCATGTGTACTGCCGCGGTACGATACTGGCACGTTAATAAAACCGGTTACGTGCAATTTTTCACCCGTATAACTATTGAATTTTTTATTCGTACTACATAACGGTATATGTTTGAAAAATGCCTTGTATGTGGCGTGGGATATTGCATTTATCGGTGAACCACTGTCTACTTCGAACTCAAAAATAACACCACCCACATCCACTTTCTCGATCATTGGTCTGTCTCGCGAACATCTAATATTGTAAAAGGACTCACCGTCATCGTCTTCGTCAGTCTCACCTTCCTCAACATGCTTAATATTTTTTACGCACATTTTACGTAAGTGACCCTTTAGGCCACATTTTTTGCATTTATAATTTTTAAACCTACACTGCACACTTTTATGGTTGGTATAACCACAAACACTACATTTCTCTGCGTTTTTTCCGGTGACGCTAAACACGCCGACATCCGGCGAGGCCGGAACGGCGATCCGAGGAGCTGAAGCCGCGCCTTCACGCGCGCACCGGACACTCTCAGCCATTTCAACAGCTTTACTGAGAGTCAAATCGTGGAGATCTTGTGCAAATAGCTTGTCCCGTTCATGTCCTGCTGTCATTCCCATGACGAAACGGTCTAGCAAAGCCTCTTCCAAGTTCTTGAAACCACAATACGCGGCCAGTCCTCTGACACGCGCAGCCCATTCTTGATGACCTTCGCCCGGGTTTTGTGTGGCTGAGTAAAAGCGATGCCTCTCGCCGAACCCACAGCGTTTGGGAGTGAAGTGCTCATCGAGGGCCTTGATGACTGCTTGGTAATTTATTTGAGCAATATCATAAGGCAATGCTAAATCACTTGCTAATTTGTAGGATGCTTCTGTGAATGCGCTCAACAAAATAGCCTTCCTTTTCACTCCTGCCTTGTCTGAACTGTCATCCAGGTCATTTGCGATGAAAAACTGAAGAATTCTACTCTTATAAGTAGCCCAGTCTTGTGCCATGTGATTGAATGTATCCAGTACGCCAAACGTGGCCATTTTGTTCGTTTCCCTCGTCGCCAATGTTCTATATTTGACTTGCCGGCGCGTCGGACAAAGGAGACGTGCGAGTGAAAGGCTAGTTAGATGCACACTGTTTTATTGGAAAGCAAACAGCGCGGGCGCAGCCGCGCATACATACTATAGTTATAGGTACACATATATAACACTTACAATCCTGTTAAATGACAGATGAAAACCTAAGAGGCTTCCAACCTTCCAAGTGCTTTAAATATGGAGCTTAAATCATGTCTGCGGCGTCACAGCATAATTCCAGTCACCTGCTCCTGCGGGATGCTATATCAACGTTATGCGACAGTTATTTCAGGCGGGACCGAATGGCCCTCCACTGAATAGCCAGTCACCTGCAGATGAAATGTGGTATCTACAATGAGCTTCCATAATCCACACAATTTATATTTCACTAAGTACCGGCGCCTTTGTGAAATTGTTTTAATTGTTATGGCTACGTTCAGGTATTATTTTGTGACGTTTTTGTTCAGGACAGGTTTATTTAATTATTTTGAAACATTGAACATTCATTTACTGCTACTAATTTATTATGATTGTCAAACTATGCTAAACTAAATAACTATGCTAGGAAATCCTCACTTCTTTATTTCCTTATCCTTACTTCCTTACTAAAGTTTTAAATCTGAAAGTAATTTGTTGGTTTATTGGTTTGTTCTATTTTATGGACATAGTTTAAAAGACGAAAATTGACATAGGTACTTAGTACTGTACTGTACTGTACCAGCCTTTTTTTTAATAGTCCACTGCAGGACGTAGGCCTACCCACGAAGGGTGATTGGGCCATATGCACCACGCTGGCCCAGTGCGGGTTGGTGGATTCACATACGCCATCGAATTTCTTCTACGGACGTATGCAGGTTGCCTCACGATGTTTTCCTTCACCGAAAAGCCAATGATGTGAAATTCCGTACATAAGTTCCGAAGAAACTAATTGATACGGGATCGGGATTTGAACTCACGACCTCACGATTGCAGGTCGGGTGTTACTACCACTAGACCACCACGGCTTCCTTTGGCTTAGGTACTTAGTATCCCAGAAAAATAAAATGTTTCCATGGGATAGCCACGCCACGTACGATAAAAATTAATATCCCAAACGGGCAAAGCCGCGGACAGAAGCTAGTAAACACATCATTGTAAGTATTTAACGTACCTATTACCGACAATATGTACTTCTTAATGAGGAGATCCGTACCATCAATATGGAATGTAAGAGAAAAAATCCCAAGTCCATGAAAGTTACATAGCTTAAAGCCAAGTTGAAGTTTAAGGAAGCAGAAGTATGTAGTATTGTCATTATATTAAAAAAAAAAAAAAAAAAAAAAAAAAAAAAAAAGGAAGCAGAAGACTTAACACATAGTGCTAATGACTCCGTGATATTTTCAAGTGAAGATCAAGTTGACCATTCCGAAATCGATAAGATTTCTATTTTAATGGCTCACTGCTTACCAAATAATATTATGCTTATATATGTCACGACCTTTCTTCCTCTGAACTGGCAATCTAAGCCACAAATCTATTCTGAATAAAGCGAGAACTAAAGTGAGTTAGTGCTTCCGCCTATACAACATTTGTAGTCCTATATCGACCGGCCTATTTAAAGCACTAAACTGGTTCACTGCTGTCTATCGACCACATTAATTAATTGAAAGTTTCACCATAGAAAGAGCTCTAAAATAAATATTTACCCCTTTTCAAATGTTGACCGTTAATGGACCTTTTTGGGTGACCTTAATTTAGTCGATTTAAATTCGGTCTGTCCTAAAAAGGTTGGCATTAGTGAAGTGTTGGTCGGGACCGTATTTATTTTGGCGGTAATGGTACGACCCACCGCAAACTTAGCTGTTTTTACAAATGTACTGTAATCAGAGGGTTAAACAGAGCAAATGAATAGTTTTAAGGGATTTGCAAGGTTGATTCGCTTAAAAGCAATCGCTAATTTAATTTATTGAGGTTTTCGGTTTGTTCGGAGGTGTCGTATGCGACAACAATTTTTAGAACTAATAAATTATTGTTACGTTAACCCATCTGGTTCTTGGATAATCAGTTAAAACGCCGATTATTCACTTTGCACTTTATTGCACGAACTCACGATACTCATGACACAACTGTTTGCACAAACACTTCACACTGGCACTGATATTCACACAAACTAGTCACTTCACAATCACTGGTACTGCACTGAAACACGAGATGTTTTCGCTTCGACGGTAAACGAATAATTTAAACGGACAGAACCTCGTGGCTCTATTTATACCTCAAATAGCGTCATTGCTTTAACGAAAAGGGTAGAATTAGAACGTCACTAACCCCCAATCACCGCTTCACTGTGTAGAAAGCGGACTCTTCCAGAAGCGTGATCACGTAAACATTGCAGATTACATCATAGTTACTACATACTTACAACGGGCGTGCGCCTACTGCGTTACATTATTTTATTTTTGTGGAGATGAAGAAAAAATATAAATCATTTATTTAATTGATTAAATCACGAATAAAAAAATTGGAGCTTGATAAAGACTCGCGAAATCGTTGTTTTTAACAAATATTATGGATATTTTGGCTACGACATGGCAAGGCAAATATAATAGCTTTAAAAAAATTGGTCAACATCAGCGCGTATCCTTTAAAAACGAGTTCTTTAGAAAATTAGCCCAACAGCGGATGTGTCTCCTTACTGATAATACTTTAGGCGTAAAATAACAGAAAACAATATTTCAACGTACCCGTAATACAATATCCACCCACACATTTATTTTTAGATTACATTCATAGGAAATTCTGATTCCATTTTCTATCGCAATTTCATTACCCACGTCCCACAAATAAAAGAGCACGTTCGACGTCCTATCAATATTT
This sequence comes from Hypomecis punctinalis, assembly GCA_949316475.1. Lineage (NCBI taxonomy): Eukaryota > Metazoa > Arthropoda > Insecta > Lepidoptera > Geometridae > Hypomecis > Hypomecis punctinalis. The sequence goes on from OX438796.1 coordinate 10,784,853, forward strand.
TCCATTTATTGTTCAAAAATCCGTGAAGTTATTACACGCTCTGGTGGAGGCGAGTTAACAAGCTCGCTACAGGGTTTGTTCGACAAGATTGTTGGGCTCTAGGAATATCTCTACTTAGCGTTTTGTAAGTAGGAACTGGAGTACTGTATCTAGCTCTCGAGTAGAGTAGACGCGTAGGCAAAATATAAACAATCGCTTTGTTTGATTTTATGTGGACGATATCGGAATCAAATCCAATCGCGGAATCCAACTCGGTTGGGCATTCGGAACATTGCGTAACGTCTTCTCGTTCGACATGTTGTCGTGTCGTGTTGCCAGTGATGACTTATGGCACAGAAACGTGGTCTCTCACTATGGGCCTTATTACCAAGCCCCAAGTAGCTCAACGAGCCATGAACAGGGCTATGCTCGCAGTTTCTCTGCAAAATCGAATCAGAAATGAGGAGATCCGTAGAAGAACCAAAGTTACCAACATAGCCCAGCGGATTGACAGGTTGAAATGGCAACGGGCAGGGCACATCCCGAGTAAATAGGTATCTTCTAGGTAAGCGTGCTACACCCTAGACCGCACATCTGCTTAACATCAGGCAGTGTGTAGTCAAACGCGAACCAATTCGAAATAAAAAAAATAAAAAAAAATAAAAAAACATATCGCGGAGGACTGATAACAGATGGGGTCGAAAGGTTCTCGAATGGAAACCACGTACCGACAAGCTCAGCGTAGGACGTCCACCCACAAAGTGGACGGATGATCTCAGAATCGCGCTGGATTCAAGCCGCTACGAACCGGTCTTATTGGAGATCTTTAGAGGAGGCCTATGTGCAGCAGTGGACGTCCTGTGGCTGAGACGACAACGACGGTATCGGATTCCGTAGGTTTATGCCTAAACTAAAGTTAAAGGTAATTTAAATCAAGTATGTCTGGACTCACAGCCAGATGTGGTGATTACAACATTCTGTGAAGTGGCTATTAAGTCACGTGATGAAAATGCTTTCCCGGAAGACCCATAGACTCATACAGTGGTGGCGTGACGAAGTTTACTTTAGAAGTTCTTCGGTAACACCTGGATGAGGTTGTCACAGCACAAATATGATTTGCAAGAGAGAGAGGAGGATTAGCGTTTCAAGAATATATTCCATACTAATATTATAAATCGGAAAGTTTGTTTATTGGTTTGTTCCTCTTTTACGCAGCAACGGAGCAACGGGTTGGCTTGATTTTAGGCATGGACTAGTTAGAAAGACGGAAAGTAGCATAGGCTACTTTTTATAACGAATAAATAAAAGGTTCCTATGGGATAGCACAAAATCAAAATGCAAGTGTTTGCCCGTGTGTTAAATAAGGGAATAGAATAAATATAATGTGACGGAAAATAGGTAAAATGTATCACGTGCATTCATTCATGCACTTTATACATTTTTACATACTCGTAGCTTGTCTGCATCCCATAGCATTTGTGCGCTTTGCAAACAATCCTTCTTCATAAACAATAGCGGCTAAGTACCTATCACATTGGTATTCATAAATCTTGGGCATCTACCCATACAGATTAATACTGCAACTAGTCTCGAATAACATGCCAAAGAAATACAAAATCCGAAAATGTACCCACGAAATAAAATTATTTCCGGATCCGATTTTATTTTGGTTACGATTTTGAACAACAAAATTGCAAACACCATCCGCAGACCCTACTCAAATATAAACAAGCAATCGTGTCCAATACCGACCGATACTACCGAATGAAAACAAACCACAATTTGCTAAACAACATAAACGAAATAAACAGAACCCCGTGTGCTGCGACATAAGCTTCCCTACACGATTTTATACACGATCCCGAATTGGCAACGATTAAATTCCGCAGCTAATCTTCAACGCAATATTTTTGTTGTTTGTAATGGTGATATGCCAACGGCCAGCAGTCATTGTGGTTGTGTAAGTTCGTATAGACCGGGTGGCTAGCCCTGGTGTCAGTTTTTAAGCCGCTTGGAAGCCTCTGAAATGGCCAAACGGTTAACACAAGCGGGATCTACAATTTATTGTCATCTGAGTCACGCGCTCAGTTGTAAATGCCACCTGCGGTCTCCCATCCGAAGACTGACAGTGCTGAACGTTGCTTAACTTTGATGATAGCTATTCTTTAGCAATCTAGGCTTTACCTAGGCAAATTACATTATGAGCGCTACGTTTACTGTGTTTTACCGTTTCGACTAAAAACCAAAACGATACAAAATCAATTTAAAAAGATGTTGCAAATTGTTTTCTTCTTTTCTTTAAATCTTAAAAACGGGGTCAAACGCGGCAAAGCTTATTTCTGCGAACATTTTGCAATTAGCTATAAAAAAAATGATTACTAAAAAAAAGAAAATTAACATGGGTTGATCGGCAATAATTTAGTCTAATATAAGTTATTTAAATACTCGTTTATCATAGTTGACTGCCTCGGTGGCTCAGTGGTTAGTGACCCTAACTTCTGGATCAATGAGGCGTGGGTTCGAACACCAGCCAGGGCAAATATTTATGTGATGAACATTAGTGTTTGCTCTGTGTATGGGTGTTATTTAGTTACTATCTATATAAGTATGTATTTAAAAATAAGTATATGTAGTATATCAGTCTCTGGCGGCCATATCACAAGCTTTGCTTAGTTTAGGGTCCGAGGCCGCGAAAAAAAATCAAAAACATAGTTATATAGTTCTTTTGCTGACCATTAGGTACCTGAGATCAAAGTATGCTTGCAGCAGACCGATTAAATATTTTCCCCTTTCCTATAGCTAATCGTCTTTTCTATATATATTTTTTATGAACGAAATAATTCCTTTAAAACCAGACTGTGATGGGAAAAATATTGACGCACGCTGCCGGCCGCCACGTTTTTCATGTCCTCGATTTTACAATTTCGCAGCCTGATAGCCGATGTGTCTGGTACCATGTCAGAATGGTTTTGATTCGATATCGCCTATTTTTTATACACGCTACTCTTCGTGTGCATTGATCAATATTTACGTGCAATATTGCTTTTTATTGAATAGTAACACGACTTTTGATGATTTTTAACACGCTTTTATTAGTTTCACCTGTATGTTTGCTTGCTTGTAACCAACTCCTTTTAGCTCGATTTTGACCTACTTTAAGAGATCAGATTTTCTTTAAACTTTGCACACCCATCAAAGACCAATGACAAATTGATAATGCATTCATATTAAAAAAAAACTCCTAAGCGTGTTTTTTAGTTTTTGTTAAAAACTATATTTTTATTTTATTTAGAAAATTTATAGAGCTTATTATATGGAAATACTAGATGACCCGGCGAATTCGTTTCACGTGATATCTTTATAAATTATAGCCCATGTGTTATTCTGATGAATAAACATTTTTATTGCAAAGTTACATCTCAATCCGTTCAGTAGTTTCTGCGTAAAAGAGTGGCAAACATCCAGACATACAGACTAACTTTCAAGTAATATTAGTAGGATAGTAGGATGATACCTTTGTTGTAAAGAAATGTCAATAGCAAATCCATTATATCGCTGCTTACTATCTTTCCGTTTATAGATATTGAGATTGAGGATTTAGATTATTTCTATTTATTATGTTTGAGAGCCAAATATTGTTCACAGCTAAAGCTTAGGCTTATTGCTAATAAGCAATATTGGAAATATTGTATCCAATACACATTTTACCAAGGTCGTCTAGACAAAACTGGTTTAAGCTATATGAAAATAAGTTAATAGACAATAGACAGTTAAAATAATATTAAGCGAAACCACGAAACAAAAAACACAGCAAAACACAGAAACAGCATAAACAATCTATCTTAAATATTATACAATGGTTATGAAAAATATTGTAAATGAAAAACAAAATGATAACCATTGATGATTATGCATTCGTTTTTAAGAGCTTTATAAGCTCTGCATTTTAAACGAGTAAATCAAAGTAAAAAAAAATATATTTTTTTAACTGGTTTACTTTATTAGCCGTTCTTCCATTCGATTGATGGTAGAGCTTTGATTTATTTACCATAAATGAAATTTACTTTTGTAATTCTGATATCATAAAGAGTAAGAAAGAAAAAGAATGACGTCGCTAGTTGTAAACTTTATTAAGAACCAACCCACACGTTACCCGGCTCTCTCTAGCCCTAAGTATGGCAAGCGGCAATAAAGAATCCGGTAAAGTAGTCCAAGCCATAAAAAAGACCCAAAAGGAGTCGAGATTGACGGCGGAAAGCTAAAAAAACTATCGATCTGCGACGGATATTGGTATGTTTGGGAACTGGAACCAGGGTTGGAAAGATTTTGTATTGGTAGAGCTCATTTGCTGTGACCAACCCAAAGTACGTACTAGATGAAACGGAAATGAAATTTATTGGCTTTAACAAACGTTTCTTATCAATAATATTAACACTAGTCATTGAATAGAAAGTAATTTAGCAAGTTGAGAAAAATTGCCATCCAATCTAGGAACTAACCTTCGCCCTCCGCCGAATAACAGTAGGAACTAAATCATAATAATACAATCGAAGAAAAAAAAGGAATATACCACAATGCCAATTTAAAATTTTGGTGAAATAGATAGATCGTAGACAGATAATCAAAATCAGAGAAATTACTGATGATTTATTGACAAAAGTATTAAGGCAATTGTGCAGTGCCAACTTGGCCAAACTAAAACAATAAGTTGTTACCTACATCTAAATCTGTTTTAAATAAATATTTAGTGTATTTCCGCTATCTTGTTGTAGGCAAATAAGTTTAAGGGTATTTAATTAATATTATCGTCGGTGAGTGGCGACACCGCGAACCCTGATACCCTGGGGCTAAATGAGACCCCTGACTCCTCTCTTGCCTTAACCGGCCGGTTTGGAGTGGAAACCGCAAGAGCTAAGAACCTAAGCTCCAGGGTGGAAGTGTTAAAGGGCATAACGCCGCGAGTAGCGTCTAGTGAAAGCGCAGCACACCTCTCGACACCCGACAGCCGTCCACACCAATGTTGCCCCTCCGGCGCCCATATACGGTAGCTATTATGGGGGGCCCATTTAGTGGATGGCAAGTCACCACCCGCCTGAATATTTGAAATGAGGCATTATTTGGCGGGTGCCGTACCTCATTCCATAGCCCGTATTAAGTCATCGAACAGCACATCACAATAGCCCGATATACTGTAAGTCACATCTAGCAATAGTTTTTTCATTCTACTTTATGTACTCAACATTTTATATTAATTTAATAAAAAAAGATGTAAAAGGGCCTCTCTATTAATTTAATAAAAAAAGATGTAAAAGGGCCTCTCAGTGTTGGTTTCGGCCCCATTGATGCCTACCAAACCGCAAGAGCTAAGAACCTAAGCTCTGCATTTTAAACGAGTTAAAATTATATTTTTAGTTACTTAGTAATTAATTTAAATTACTTATTAATTAATATTATTATTAATATTACAATAATAATACATTTAAAACCTAAATATATAATTTAGTTACTTAGTAATTAATTTAAATTACTTATTAATTAATATTATTATTAATATTACAATAATAATACATTTAAAACCTAAATATTTACAATTTAATAATAAATATCAATTATTTTCACTGCACTCTATTTTTTTTTAGTATTCGATACTTATCCGATTTGAATGTATTATATATTATTATATATAGGTATAATCGAATTATATATAGATATAATCAGCACTTCACCGCTAGGTTTATACGTCTCAGTTTTAACAATTTTTTTAAACGACTTTTCAAGTTATAAGCCACCAAAAAGTCAAATTTTTACACAACAAAGTTTTGCGTGTACAAAAAAGTATACAGAAATTATTATATTTCTGAAAAAATAAGACGTACAAGCGTGAACAAGCGATTGACGGTGAAAAGAGTTTTCTCCCGGAAAGTAAATTTTAACATAAATGTACCGCGGTTTTTCTCGATGTTCCACAGAAAACGCAAAAACACTGGTAGATTCAGAACCCTCTTAAGTAGCTGTTGTTATTTGGATGACATGTATTTTTCTACTATTATCATTTAGACATAATATATTAATAACTCAGCATAAAATTATAATTTTAGACAAAAATTCCTTTTTGTGATAAACAGTTCAAAAATTGACGCGTTCGCAGGATTTGAACCTGCATCTCTCTGGGATTCCGGTGATTCAAGATCTAGCGTTCTAGCTTAATTTGGACAAAGCATCTGGGCCGGAATCCCAAAGAGATGCAGGTTCGAATCCTGCGAACGCGTCAATTTTTGAAATGTTTATCACAAAAAGAAAGTTTCTATACACCTAGTGTGTGAAGCACGATAAAAATCATCATTTAAAAAAAAAAACGTTTTTTCAAGATATGTTAAGCTTATAGCGTAGCTTGATTAGTTGGTTAATAGCAATTACATGGGTTACAACTGGTGTCATTTGCAAGTTAGTGCTGATTTGGATGACACGTTAAACTGTAAGCAATGATTGTTTGATCTTTAAGCCAAGTCAAATGCCTTCATGTAGCTCATAAATTTCGATTATAAGGTCAGCCAATTGGTCTATACGAACTTACCAGTTCTTCCACATCAATGTTTATTGACCGTTAGCACTGAAAGTACTAGTCAAAACTGTAAACAATAAAAAACTGTATAAAAACATGTTGCTGCAGTCAAACGACTTGTTTGTCTCGTCACTCAACTGTTAAAAAAAGGGATTTATTGGATCCCTCTGACCTGCATTGGCGCATTACTGCAGTGCGACATTGTAAAAGAAAGATTTATATCCAGGTGCAACTAACAAACTGGCACTCTGCCTGGTCTAATTTTGTTTTAGGTTTATCTGTTCACACAACAAAGTAAAGATCTTTTTTACCGCCAAAAATTGTTTCTATAAAAGTGAGCAAATATTTAAATTTGTTTTTTTTTTTTACAACAGTTGGAAAAAAATGAAATTCAATTCAATGAATTACTATTTAATGTGGAAAAGTAAAAAAAAAATAACGGGTTACACCCCAGGAGTGTCGGTTGAAGTGAAAACTTGAACATAATATAAAGTACTATCATTTATTTGGTAAAATCATCAATCTGAAAAAAATACAATCACACACACACGCTCGCGCAAGCGCCCTGTGTCGTCTTACGAATTTTCAATCAGGTCACATGTCCTGAGGCAGGTTTAATATTTTTATAAAGAAATTATCGCTTAAAAAAAAACATTTTTTTTCATATTCCAGGTTGGTCCTATAGTATGTAGATGTTGTTCATAATGATATCTATCAAAAAGTTGATGCAAATACAGGGTTTTACCTATATTGAATAACCTTCTGTTTATTAATAGCCTATTTTTTAAATGTTCAAAATTCTGCAATTAAATTCATTGCATTGATTACCCTCATTAGATTCCTTAAAATAGACGACAAAGAAAAAATACTTCACATCCTTATTTTGATTTTCCAAAGTAGGATAAAAGTGTGCTTCTGAAATGACAATCCAACGACACCGTAAAAATAAATCAGGATCATTTTAAATCCGATATTTAATCTCCGTGTCTCGTCCGTCCCTCTGTTAACAAAACCTTCGGCCGTTTGTTTGCTTGCATCCTCTGGGATATGCCGTCTTAGATTTACAAACACGTAGATTTTAGACTTAAAATGATATTTATGTCTAAGTGTTTGGCAGTTTAGTCGCAGTGACAGTGACGACAGTGGTGCGGTCTACAAGAGGTCGGAGCGGGACATCATGACGTCATTTGAGCACTTTTCGAACATTTTAGTACATTGCACCTCCAGCCCCACTACCGCTTGTAGCGGCGAGGCCGAACGGTCTGAGCTACACGATCTTATTTTACCATCCTCTTTTCATTACAGGACAAGTAGAAAGACGTCTCAGAAAAGAGAATCAATAGAGGTAGTGACCTCTATTGATTCTCTTTTGATACGTAGGTCCGAAGTGGTTTAACTCGATATTTCTAATTTGTACGGCCTTAATAATTTGTACGAACAGTCTACCAGTTTTTCTATTTACTGAGAATAATAATAATCTGAAGCTTTCCAGAGACAAAATGAATCTAAGTAACTATAAGTATCTTCTAAGTGTGCGTGCTTCATCTTTGATCCCAACGTCGCTTACCATCAAGCGAGTTGGTGGTCCAGCGCATTCTTATTCGTGTAAAAAAATGCAATATATTAATTTTCACATATATGACCAACTTTTGTACGATATTTGAGTTACATCTAGTTAAAATGAATATTACACTGTACTCTGAGCATCGATCTAGCATTTTTTCTGTTTAAGCATATTGATGACTCTGAGATCGATTCCCTAATACTTACCGAGTGCTACAATGAAAATAGGGAAGTAAAGCACGAACAATCATCACGACAACTCCATCGTAGTCGTCACCATAAACGAATTGTTCATTGTTCTATAGGACCTATACTGTAGTATAATCTAATCACAGAAGAAAGAGAAGGAAAAAAGTCTAGTTCTGCTGTTCTGTGAGTCTAATAATATTTTTGAAACTAGAGGATAACATAATAGTAAAGGTACTGAAAATCATTACTATATTAATAGCAAACAAATTTTTTATATCGCAAATAAGTACGCGCTTGGTCAACTCGCCAGATGGTAAGCGACGCTGTAAAAATTATTGTAGATGAAGCTCATGAAGCTCGCAGACTTAGAAGATGCTTATGACTTAGAAAACCTTCATATTATTTTATCTATCAGTTTAAAGGAAATCCACAATATAAAAGAGAGTGTGCCCAGGAGTTGCACAATCTGGTCCCCCCTGCCCCTTTCTTCTATCGTACGGCTAGACAGACGCGACCAAAGCGCCACCCTTTTATGGTGGATATTCCGCGCGTTAGAACCAAGCGTTTCGAATCCTCATTTCTCATACGAACAGCATGAATGTGGAACGCTTTGCCTGGGTCTGTCTTCCCGTTAAAGTACAACGTGGGTGTCTTCAAATCCCGAGTAAATAGGTATCTTCTAGGTAAGCGTGCTACACCCTAGACCGCACATCTGCTTAACATCAGGCAGTGTATAGACAAACGCGAACCTATCCGAAATAAAAAAAGAAAATCCATACATGTTTATTTAAATATTGAATCCATAATGATTTAAAGTATCTCTGCATACTGTCGTTTTTCTATAGACACGGAGTATAGAGCGACGAAACAACGGAAACGACCCCGGTCCCTTTAATTTCCGGTGGCACTTGTGTCTTGTTTATTTTCATCTTTGCCATCAAATTTTAGTGCCGTATTTGATGAAACGTTGTTATTTTGATCGCAGTAAAACACGCAACGTTCTCACAAATACAAATTGTTCTAAAATTTGAAGTGTACTGTTATTTGGTCCATTTTATAGGAATAATGGCATCTATTATAGTTTGAGCTTTAATTAGTTTGTAGAGTATGAGCGGAGTAATTTGATATTGAAGGTGTTTTACGGTTTCGTCCCCAAAGGGCAAAAATGGGACCCTATTGCTAAGACTCCGATGTTCGTCTGTCTGTGACCAGGATGTATCTCATGAACCGAGATAGCTAGATAGCTGAAATTTTCACACATGATGTATTTCTGTTACCTCTATAGCAAAAAAATCTGAAAACAAAATAAAATAAATATTTAAGGGGGGCTTCCATACAACGAAAACAATCGTGATTTTTATTAGTGTTTTGCTTGCTATTAATAACGGCAAGAGTAATGGGGCTAAGGGGGCTTCAACACGGTACGTAATCCTTCGTGCGCGAGTCCGAGTCGCATTTGGCCGGTTTTTTTTGTTCTTATTTTTAAGACAATATAAAAATGAATTGATACACTCGTAATTGTGTTTCTCGTTATAGGTATAACAGTATTAAGTAGTTAGTTAATAATAAAAACATTTATTAGAGTAATCGGGTGACAAAATACTTTGCTCGTTTTCAGTCATTATAAGATCTCATAAGTCTATTGCCATAAGTCGCTTACCATCAGCCGGTCGTATTAGAGATGTATAGAAGAAGTGTGTGGGTACACTTCTTCTATACATCTCTAGTAAGACCGAATGGAAAGTGCTTGAATAAAGCGCCATCTTGCAGTCTTGAGGTCCTCAGTTCACCCCCGAGAACTTTTCAAATCCATCGGTAATTAGTCCGTATTCTGTGCCCCCAGCGTATCCATAGTCAAGCATGCAATCACGAAAAGAGATTAAAAGAACTCGTTTCGACGTGTGAAAATGTGACAGATATATACTTTACCGTAACGCTGTCTCGTTCTGTCACTACGAAATAAATATTACGTGGCGCGCATACTAGCCCGGCTGGTCTACAGTTTTAAATGTATATAATGCTTCTCGCCAAATTTCATAGTTCTATGTCAACGGGAAGTACCCGATTTTTGTGAGTGTCGAAATATGCGGTTCCGTTTGAGGTACGGAAACCTAAAAAACATTAATTTTTAATTAATCCAACAATTATCAAGAAAAACAATTATTTTTAATTAGTTTAATTACCAGGCCTGTGTTTTGTTTTGTAGCGGACTTTCATTTATGTTTTTATTTTCATTAACCTAGGAAGGTTACCCGCGGGTTGGTCTGTGAGACCGACGAAATATTATTTCGTAATTTTTTCATATTCAAACAATACACCGACTTTGAGCTTTTTGATAGCTACCTCATTTGTTGATAGCTTCACTTCAGTACGCTGAACAAGCTTGTGCAAGTACAGCGTGTGTGTGCATTTGGCGCCAATCGGTCCATGAGACCGACGCGGGTATACGTGTAACAAAAAATGTGTATGAAATGTTTGTCTGAATCATACATAAATTGTTTATTTTTTTACGCTGTTACGCGAAGTCTGATAGTCAGTAAAATAATCAATTATTTGTAAGATTAACAAATTTATTTTGTAATTAAATCTATAGCTACCGGAAATAATGTTACCTAAGTAGCTTCTACTGCAAATAATAAAAAATAGGGTCCTGAAGTTACGGTCTGTGACACCGTGCGCTGTACCGTGACCGTGTTACAAAATTCGACGCGGGTATAGGAAGGTTAAAATTACAAATCAAGCTTAGACATTACAAAGTACTCGTAGTATTAAAATAATTTGTATCTATAGCCCGCACAGACATTTTTCGATATTTGACTCATAGCAAAGTTCACTCACGGTCAAAGGTCGAACATGAAAAAATTTATGAAAAATATCTCGCTATCTCGGGGCCGAGGGCAAGTTATTGGTTTTGTATCGCCGTACATCAATAGCACATATGAAAATATAGGTAGGTATTATACTGCTGTTCAGTTTAGTTTACTGCAACATCAGACTTTTTTACTTGTAGTTCTCTGAACTTAAGACCTTTCAATTATAAACTTGAAGCATATTTGAGTACCTAATTTGTTCTTACTTACACATAGCACAAAAAATATCTATGACGCTGAATCTTCATAAGTCTATCTAAACTCGTTCTTGACTAATTTGAATATTAAACGACCTTACAAAATTAAGTAATTTTCTATTCGTAAGTTAAACACAACTATGTGATTTTAATTAAAGTATAGCACAGGTGTTACCCACGCTTTATTTTAGTAGATTACTGCTACTATAGTTTCGATTAACAGAAGATCTTCCTCGTCGGTAACCCGGTATCCCTCGGGAATACTCCAGCATGTTGAACTCACTACGTCTCCACTAGCCCAGCGGCTCCTTGGATCCTGGCAAACACGGCTTCCAAGTCGGTGGTAGATTCCATCCCCACGTCTCTAACGAAGTTAGAGCGTCTACTGATTTCAATAGACTCTCTAAAATATCGGGGAACGAAAAATTTTTCTCTTGCTAAACATTTTCGTTTCTGTGCTATACTTTAATGAAAATATGCAAAAACCAGCTAGTTTAAATAATCATAACCATGTGATACCTAGTAGTAATAAAAAATGTACAAAGATTGTTGCCTCTAAATTCGAAAATATCTTTAAAATTTCAATAATATAATCGCACTTCAAAGATTGAAACGATAATTAAATTCACGGACAAAATACCTTCCAATGCCAAAAATATTGAACGATACTGAACGAACTTTTGAACGATTTCATCCAATCAATTTATTTTCCAGCATTAAAAAAGCAAATCTTTCAATTCAGGTCCACCAAATTTCTCGTTACGCGCCTAAATGGGGCTTGTTTCAATTTCTTTCAAGAGTCTCATCTTTTGCGAGTGGCAAATGAGAGCGAATTCAACGCAAATGTCAAACAAGTCGTTTCAAAGAGACACTAATGAGCTCCCAATCTGAGTGTTTCGGCATTCATGGCCTTTCTCACCGCCTTTGTTACAACTCTGACGTCTCGTTCCCAATCAGTCGTCTCAAATCTCCAACTAATTAGACTACATGCACTTCGAAGGTATTTGAATGGAGTTGGCGGACTAATGCTACTTGTTTGTTTGTAACTCCCGCTAAGTCGGGCTTGAGATATTATCTTGCAGAGTTGGGTTCTGTGAGGTGTTTTACGAGAATTTTGTTGGTTATTTGACCGCGAGGAAGAACTTTGCTTCCATGTTAGATTGGGATTAGGTTGCTGTATTGATTTTAAGGTTAAAGATATAGAGAGCCTGTTTTTTACATCTTGAGATATGGCTCACCACAATTATATATGAGGTGATCTCTGAGAAATGTTAATTTTAACTCTGTTATGGTTATCATAACTATTTGTGCATTTTTAGCACTCACTTGCAACGTAGGCGCCTCTTTACTTGACACCGTTTGTTTTTTAACACTAAAAAAGTTAAAAATTGAAAAGTAAACCAACTTTGGGTTCCTCAAAAACCCAATTCACGAACTCCTGTTCACTTTCCGAAACAAAAAAACAATTTCAAAGAATAAAACGGTTTTAATTAACATTAGTGATGTGAATAAACCAAGTTCAGAGCAAAAAAGAAAATCAATTTATTCAAATTAATTTAGAGCTGACTAACATTTTAATAAATAATCGCTAAAACATGGCGATAAACATAGCCTACCATAAAAAGTAATCCATCTCATGGTTTAACAAATCGCATTATCGCAACACGCTGCTTCTAATTAGGCATTCATAGCATCAACCCCATAAACAGGGCCGTTAACCCAATACGGGTATCAAAATGGCCGCCCTCGGCTGCCCCTTGGCCGCCTCCTGACCGCCCGCACAATTTGACATCCGACCATTCGACCAATTCCGCGTTTCTGCTAATTGGATTTCCGTCACACAATTACAAAGCAAGATTACTGAAGCCACCCCTGATTGACATTGGGACCTAATCCCGCCGGTCTAATGCTCGTGGTGGACAGCAGACATACAGTGACGAAGAGTGACGAACACTAGCGACATTTTTTGACTTGAAAAGCTTGATCAATACTGGACTTTTGACAATAATTAGTAGATAAGTAGTGTAAAGCTCTCGTCACACAGAGGCGGGAAGTGCGAGAAAGCGATCGCGATCCGGGAAGGGATTTTTTTTGTAATATTCGAATTTGTATACAACTTGACACATAACAAGCGGGCGCGATCGGCCGCTATCGCTTTGCACTAGACCGCTATCGGATCGCTTTCTCGCGGCTCCCGCCTCTGTGTGACCCGAGTTTAAGAGTGACAAAGTTAGGGAAAATTTTTGCAGGCATTTGCGTTAAAGACTGTTGGACCCTGGAGTGACTTAGAAACTTTGGGTTTGTGTTTGATCACTGAAGCTGGCCGTGATTGACCATGGGACCTAATCCGATCTAATGCGGGTAGTGAACAGCGGAAATACAATGAAGAGAGCTAAAAATACTAAATACTTTTATATACAGTGTTATTTCTAATCAATTAGCGTTAGGAGCTTATTCTGTTCATCAAAACTAAAAACTTTTGCTATGCGACTTTTGTCAAAACACAAAAAAAACAGCTGTTCCATACATTTGGTCGTGGGTGAACGATATTTTTCTATGGAACAGTATTTTTTTTTAAGTTTTGACAAAAGTCGCAGAACAAAAAATTGTTAGTTTTGATGTACAGAATAAACCTCTAAAATGATGCTAATTGATTAGAAATAACCCAGTATATTATTGCTGTACTTTTCAACACTTTTATGACTTGATGACTTCATTACAAATGTTGTTTTGACGTACAAATATTTATAAGTGTAAAACACCTAAAGGCTGACTTTTAGTGCAAGCATGATATGTGTGATAAACCTGTTAAGATAATGTTTGTAGGAGCATGTCCAACACAGAAATTACATAGAATTAGCTTGAAATCGATAATTTTACACATTTTATCTTATTCTGAAAATATTTTGAATCCTAGGAAATTTCAAATCCCGTGTGTCCCAAGCACCGAGGCACTGATCACGTAAACAACTACAGTTTGTATTGGTCGTTAGCAGGTAGCAGTCTTGTGCTTAATTGCTAATTGTGTTTGTACATACCTCGTTTATAAACTGGGTAATCGTATTACCTAGCTACTGCAAAGCTGCTACGATGGGGCTAATGGAATTGAAGTTCTTTGCCTAGATATATATATTTCAATTTGGAGCATTCGTGAAACTGTAGCTCTTGGATTATAGGTAGGTACTTTCTCTTCTTATCATAATAGCAATCTTGTAACGTGCTTACGTTACGATAATTATTTTTTTATATTAGTGCAGTTTTTCTTCATTTTCTTGCGCATATTTGATTTATATGCTACCTACACGATACAATACATAGTTACCATACCAACCATAGATTATTATTCATTAGAGATGGTGATAAACCAGGCATAGCTATACAGGGTTACTGGTAATAAATTAGCATCATTTTAGGGGCTTATTCTGTACAACAAAACTAACAACTTTTGTCTCACGGACTTTTCTAAAGTCAAAGTTTTTTATTCGCAATAATTGTGGTTACAAAAAGGTCTTAATAATAATTGTATAGTAAGTTTAAACACAATTAGCCAGTATGGCGTGCGAAAATTATTGAATGAAAATTAGTCTACAGATTCTAATTGTTGAATCACGAGCGCAGCAAGTGAGATCCGTAGAATATCGAGTGCACTATACTCTATAAAATTTAACTTGATCTCTGCGACAGTGACATTAACATAAAAGATTGACATTTTTGGAGTTGGTGGAAAAAAATCGATTTTCAAACAATGTTGTAATGAAATCGAATGAGTAGTTGAAGGTGAGAAATTGGATTCTATTAACTTACTATTTAAGATCAAGTAAGTAAACATGTAAATAATGTTATGATATGAATTAAATACTCATAATAATGTAACGATAGTATTTATCGACGTTTTTCACTATTATCGATGCTAATGTAACATATAATTGGGTTTAATTTAATTACACATGTAAAGAATGTTATGGTATTCAAATGTACAATAAAATTAATGATAAATTAAGTTTTATTTAAAATATCGTCAGTATAAACTATCGATATTTTAATTAAAACTCTATCTAAAACTCTGTGGTCACGATCATTCGTCGCCCATCACTAATCGACATGCCCATAAAGTATGACATTGACAGGTACTGTCTGTACTATTAAGAAATTCAGGACTTCATAGGCGTGATTTTTCTGACAGCTGTCGCAGAGATCAAGTTAAATTTTATAGAGTATAAGTTTATGAATACAAAACATTATTAAATAAATAGCTTCTACCTCCATGGTCCTGAATTTATCATACAACCTTTTTTAATTTATTCTAAACTTAGACACGGACTGTGCTGTACTTTTTTTAATTTGTTTGCGCGCGCCGTTTTCTTATCAGGCATGTGTATTGTTAAAAGTTTTAAAAATAAGAAACTTCAAATCAAATGAAAAACCTTAAATGACTCGCTGCGCTTGTGATTCAACAATATCAATTTTAGAATCCTTCACTTGTACAAAAAATAAATATTATTGTTCAGAACTGCTATTAAAAATTGTTTATCGTATATTGATTCTCTTCTCAGAACTATAAATTTGTTTATTGTTTGAAGAGCACAACTTGAAATTAGCATGTTACATCCAGTGCATTCTTGTGGTTTTAGATAAGTCGCCTAAGATTGTCGTCTATATGTTAGGAAATTTTCCATCAAATCTTTCATTTATTTATTATATTTTATTCGGAAAACATACAAGCTAGATTACTGATATCTTAAATAACTATCCACGATTAACAAGTTTTCGTATATAAAATTCATGTTAGTACATTACCCATCTTTTTAAAATTGAATTTGTTATCAATTATTTTACAATGAAATTATTAAACGAAAAATAAAACTTCATGATAAATTAGTCATGGAGCACCCCTTTAGCAAAGATACATTTTTCATGAACCAGCGTGTACTTGACTGCATCGGAAGGTTGAAAGTTGTTTTCTTTCTGTTCAGTTTATAAAATTAATCGCCTGACCTGATCCTAATATTGCGTTCAGTTTAGTCCGACTGCTTTCCTAAAAGGCGTGAAATAAAAATTCGTTCTGAATTGAAATCTTAAAATGGAAAAATGTGTAATATCATAAAAAACATTTCATAAAACAAAAATATTTTACTTAGACATATTAAAGACTTTTGGCTTCAGTGTAATATTTAAACATTTTCTAAGAAAATCATAGACTTCTTTGACTAAGAGTATTGAGATAATATCAAAGAAGTGATCTTATTAAAATTGGCTTTGAAATACTTATAGCATCAACATGCGTGTCCAAAAAAGTCATAAAAAATAAAAATGTATTATGGGTAGCCTTCATTTTCCGTTCAGAAGGATTTTATGCCTTTGTTTGTATTATAAAATTCATGAAATTGCTCCATTATTAAACGGTAATTCTGTTTATGCTCGGTGGGAAGCACTCAATTTAACGCACCTCTGATAACGCTGTTTTATACTAGCGGTTCACTTTACGACAGTATAAAATATGTACCTTTAAGTGCACATTAATATCTACTAGGACCGATAAATGTCAATCTAAAATGACCTTTCGATATGGTATGGTAAGATTGATTTTCGGATGAAAGTAGAAAGCAATTATGATTACAGTTTGGCATATTATGTGGTGATACGTAGTAAGGTAATGTGTTTAGTAAGCAACTACTTTGGTATGATGATGGGGGTCTGGTATACTAGCAATACTCCGCGGTTTTACTCAATTATCAGACAATTTAAGTTTTATTTACAACGGTGAAAACGTTGAAGTTAATTTGACTTTTATACTATCAAAGTACAATAAGTCGACAGGATAAATAAACTAAATAAATATTTTGGGACACAAGGCCTCTGACCCCAAACTAAGCAAAGCTTGTGATATGGCTGCTAGAGACTGATATACTACATAAACTTATTTTTAAATACATACTTATATTATATAGATAGTAACTAAATAACACCCAGACTCAGAGCAGGCACTTATGTTCATCACATAAATATTTGGCCTGGGTGGGGATCGAACCCACGCTTCTTTGACCCAGAAGTTAGGGCCACTAACCATTGAGTCACCGAGGCTGTCAAAATAAAAATCAGCAAAAGACCGTTAAGAGTGTCATAAAATGAATTGCATTTAAAGTCATCATAATAGTCACCATGTCATAAAATCTGTATATTCTACTAAGTCCACCCTGTCCACCTATACTCTACAAAATTTAATTTGATCTCTGCGACAGTGACATTGACATAGAAGATTGACATTTTTAGAGTTGAGATAGTGGTGGAAAAAATCGATTTTCAAACAATGTTGTAATCAAATCGAATCAGTACTTGAAGGTGAGAAATTGGATTTTATTTACTTACTATTATTTAAGATCAAGTATGTACACATGTAAATAATGTTATGATTTTAAAATATCGTTAGCATGAACTATCAATATTATAAATAAAACTCTTTCGAAAACTCTGTGGTCACGATCATCCGTCGCCCATCACTAATCAGCATGCACATAAAGTATAACATTGACAGGTACTGTCTGTACTATTAAGAAATTCAGGACTTCATAGGCGTTATTTTTCTGACAGCTGTCGCAGAGATCAAGTTAAATTTTATAGAGTATATGGTCCTCTAACATTACATGTTCCAATGTGTGTGGAAATATTTGGTTGCATGACATGTTCCAATTTTTAAATAAATTATTCTACACACAATTATTATTATCTCAGCAATTAAGATGTTTTTTCTTACTGATCCAACTTCAAATCCATGATACATTTATGATATAAACAAAAACAATTTCAAATCCTAATTTGCTATGCTTTGTTGGAAAGAAAATCGTGATAAAAATCACCCCTGATTGTATGCATAGCTTGCTTCACATTGCTCTAAATATGATAAACTCAAAATAAGGTACACTAAAAACTCACTGGCTTGAAAAATTGAATTGCAAGTCCCTCACTCTAGCCGCTATTAAGCAAGTACTCGTATGAAAGAGATACAAGTGTGTTCTTTTATGTCGGGTTGAATAGAAAACCGATGTTTTCAGGGTAGTTCCCCCAACGCTGCGGTTCCAGAGTATCGTCAGGTGTGCCCCTGTTTAATCTCGTAATGGCCCTGCGTCGGGCTTTGCCCTCACTGCCTTATAGGGCTGCCGTGTTTTAAAAAAAGAAATTGAAGTTTTAAGTGTATTGCGGTGGGATTGAAATTGATTGGGAAAGAAGTTTTTTTATGGAGCAACGCAGTCTAGCACAACATGATCTGTACTAGGGGCTGGGCGGTAGAGAAATAGCGTTTGTGTTAACATGACTTTGACTACACTCTTATAATATTGTAGATAATATTGTAGTCGATACTTTCCAAAACAGTAGTAAACAGTGGTGGCCTATTAATAGAAAAGATCCCCTTTAGTGTAATCGAGAGGGTGAGAGATCAAATCCCCGTCCAAAACTCAGTAATTCTTGTATAATTGATGTATTTTAGAACTCATGTACTTATAAATTACTTCATTAAAACTAGCGTGAGGATTCATAATTAAAAATTATATGAACACCGGATACAACTCACAATTATTTGAACGGTCGAGCCGCTATGCGTCCGACCGGTTTCAGAGTAGTTAGTACTCCTTCATGAGGGAATACGCGCGCCCCCGTCAACGGACGCCTGCGCACTGACTGCCGTCCGTCCGTCTGTGCGCCCGTTTGTCCGTTGTTTAAATAATCGTGAGTTGTATCCGGTGTTCATATAAATTTTACTTATAAATTATCACAGGACTGACATTTTAATGAAGACAAACCTACATAGTGCATATGCCTATAGAAGAAATTCGATAAGTAGCGCATGTGAAGCCCATCATCTGCACAAGGACAGCGTAATAAATATGAGATAATCATTCTATGTAAGTAGACCTATGTTCAGCAGTGGACTTTTTAAGGGTTTGTATTGAACTGACTATCGATTTAGGTACCTGCTCCGAAAAGGTTCCCGTGTTGGTTTTTTTTATTTCAGATAGGTTTGCGTTTGACTAAACACTGCCTGATTTTAAGCAGATATGCGGGCTAGGATGTAGCACGCTTACCTCGAAGATATCTATTTATTTATTCGAGATTTGAAGACACCTACATTGTACTTTAACGGAAAGACAGACTCAGGCAAAGCGTTCCACATTCTGGCGGTTTGTATGAGGAATGTGGACTCAAAACGCTTGGTTCTAACGCGTGGGATGCCCACCATAAAAAAGTGGCGCTTTGGTCGCGTCTGTCTAGCCGTACGATAGAAGAAAGGGGCAGGTGGGACCAGATTGTGCAACTCCTGGGCGCACTCACCGAAGTGTATCCGATAGTAGGCTGACAGACACGCCACCCTACGTCGATGCTCGAGACTGGCATTGGCTGGCTTGGTTTTCACAAAAAAAAAATAAGAAAAGTAAGTATGTTTTTTTTTCCAAAAGAGAGGTTGACAACCCTATTTTCAGTACTACTAGAATGTTAGTAGTCGCGATACGTGCAATTTATTTTACGAGTAGTATTAATCCGATGGATTTTTGAACCGCTTAGTGATCGGGGGTCGTTTGGGCAAACGTTTACCCGATAGGTGATGCTATCCAATACATTTAGTGAGGATTACAGTCTTTGGTAAGTGTTATCTATTAGTAGCAACCCTTTATGTGTTGAAAATAATAAATATACTGCCCTTTATGGGTTAGAATTAATTTTATTACACTGGCAAGCATAGCTGAAGACGTTTTCTAGAAAATCTGACCAACGCTTCAGAAATACAAGCTATTTCCAACAGATTTTTTGGAAATGTATCTAAAAAGCTATGTACAGCTGTAAATCAAACGTTTATTACCATTTTTACTACCAGATGTTTACAATTGTCTCTTTTACCTCTAATTCACTTTGATATCAACAAAAAAAATTACGTCAAAGCTCATTTTTAGGATTCCGTACCTCAAAAAGAAAAAAACGGAACCCTTATAGGATCACTTTGTTGTCCGTCTGTCCGTCTGTCCGTTTGTGTGTATGTCAAGACTCTTTATCTCGAGAACGCGTAAAGATATCGAGTTGAAATTTAAACTGTATACGTATATAGATGAACTCTTGCTGTTGTGTAAAAAAAACTTCTCAGTTGTCGTTTAAAAAAGTTAGAGTCGTTTATGTCGTAAAAAACTACATATTTTGACATTCACAAAAATCAAAACCTACAGGGTACTTCCCGTTGACATAGAACTATGAAATTTGGCGAGAAGCATTGTCTCAGAGTACACATATAGAAATAAATCTGAAAACTGTACATTTTTATTTACATCACAAAAACTAGGGCCTCAAAATTCACAAAAAATGGGTTCAAAATTCAAAGTGAGTAAATCGTATCATGTAAGGTGTCATATAAAAGAACTTCATTAGCACATGCTAAAACAGGTTTTTAATTATTTTCACAATGTGTTTGTACGGAACTCTCGATGTGCGAGCCTGACTCGCACTTGTCCGGTTTTTTACATAATATATTACACATTATTTATAACGTTTCTCAAGTTGGTATAATTACAGTACTTTGGGGATTATAACATCTATTATTTTCAACAGAAGCCAAATGATACTCACAATAAAACTAAAGTTCATATGTACCTACATGAAATACACATAAATCTATTTACTAATTACATAATTTATTTAGATCAATAATAATTAGTATTAAAAACTTATACGAGCTGGTAAAATAAAAATATTTTTGGTATCTAGGTTACTTGCGTACCCAATGTTATATAGTATTATTCCAAACGAATCTAACAATTATTATATTAAAAACATAAAATGAGCCACGAAAATGACGAGGAGAAGTGTGACAATGAGAAATACCTTTCTACTACAAATATATTCTTGCCTAAATTTTAAGGCCCTTAGAAACAGAATTACGGATACGAACTAGTAATAACAGATGTATCCAAATCGAAATGTTTGGTTAGTAAAGGAAAGGTTTCGTATAACCTTATAGCGATCAAAAGGTTTTCTTTGCTTTGAAGTTGTCACCACAAAGAGACGGGGGTAAGCGGGTGGAAAGATTTAACCAATAACCCTTTGCCTATGTCTTTGTCAATTTCGTCTAGATGGGGGCTTTTTTGCTTCGATGGATTCCACCCTGTATTAAATATTCATTTCAGTAATATGTATTATTTAGATTGTCGCAAAGCGTCCCGGTTTGACTTTTGTACTATATTAAACGTTATTTCCAGGGTAATAAGTTTAAAACAGTAAAAGGTTTTTTTATTTTTAAAAATCTTGGCGAGGTCGGGATTGATGTCTGGCAGGAGTAGTCTAAGATCCCACTGCAGAAACGTCCCTCTCATGGCGTACACGCTTGTATCCTATTTAAAATAAACCGGACAAGTGCGAGTCAGGCTCGTACACCAGGGGTTCCGTACAAATCCAGAAAATTTCACAAAATTGGGAAGTAAGTTGTTAAAATCTTTGTACCATAACCATCGACAAAAAAGTTTTTTTTTTCACTTTCCTCGTCTTGCATCGAAAATTACACATTGTTAAAATAATTAAAATCCTTTTTCAGCATGACGTGCTAATGAAGTTCTTTTTTATGACACTTTCATGATACGATTTACTCACTTTGAATTTTGAACCCATATTTTGTGAATTTTGAGGCCATATTTTTTGTGATTTAAATAAAAATGTACAGTTTTCAGATTTATTCCTAAATGTACACATACATTTCAGATTTATTCTTATACATACACTCTGAGATAATGCTTCTCGCCAAATTTAATAGTTCTATGTCAACGGGAAGTACCCTGTAGGTTTTGATCTTCGTGAGTGTAGAAATATGCAGTTTTTTACGACATAAACAGCTCTTACTCCTTTATATGATAACTGAGAAGTTTTTCCTTTACCTAACTGTAAGAGATCATAGATATACGTATACAGTTTAAGTTTCAACTCGATATCTTTACGCGTTCCCGAGATAAAGAGTATTGACATACACACAGACGGACAGACCGACAACAAAGTGATTCTATAAGGGTTCCGTTTGAGGTACGGAACCCTTAAAAAATATGACCAGGAGAATATATTGCTACTAAGTTGCTAATCGGGATATGGCCGCAAGTATTTTAATTTATTTTTTTCTGGGACAAAATTTCGTTCATTTGTTTTTTTTTTTCAAAAAAATGTCTACGATTGCATAATAATTATCTATATAGTTATACTAGCTGCGCCCCCCGGTTTCCCCCGCGAAGTTCACGATTGTGTTAGGTAAGTATAATACTGAGTAAAATGTCTTAGTGGCAATTTAACAATTAGGTAGGTATATCTGAAAAGCTGTGGTGTTCTAGAAGTAAAAAAACCGTGGTGTCCTAGTGGTAATGACACCCGCTTTACAACACAACAACACACCACAACACAACACACCCGCTTTACAATCGTGAGGTTTCAAATCCCGGTGCCGTACCAATGAATTTCTTGGAATTTATGTACGGAATTTAACACCACGGGCTTTTCGGTGAAGGAAGACATCATGAGACAACCTGTTTACGTCCGTAGAAGAAATTCGATGGCGTATATGAATCCACCAACTCGCACTGGCCAGCGTGGTGGATATGGCCCAATCACCCTTCATGGGTAGGCCTACGTCCTGCAGTGGACCATTAAAAAGGCTGGCACAGTATGTGAATCCACCAACTCGCACTGGGCCAGCGTGGTGGATATGGCACACGGATTACCCTTCGCGGGTAGGCGTTCGTTTTGCAGTGGACTATTTAAAAGCTGATACAGTACAGAACAGTTATATCGCACACTGATAAGGCGCATCATATTATTGTTTAGTGAAGGTACCCTTATAAGGTAGGCCTACATCATGCAGTGCAAAAGAAAGGCTGGCACAGTAGGTAACTATAATTAAATATATTTTTTTCTTATGTTACTTTGAAACTATTTTCATCTGCAACCACGAAATGTGGGCAGACAATTAAGCAGGTTGAAAGTTGTGCAGCAGCATTTTTGGTGCTCCTACCTCAAGGAGCAACTCATGTAGCAAGTTTGTGGAAGCGAGACTATGTAAAAGCTCTACAGGGCGGCGTAGACTCAAAATACCTACAAATTATATAGTTCATAGGACTCAATATGGCCGCCATTACATACATGGTTTATTTTTCACCAAAAATGGCACATCCGATTTCAATCATAGGTACAAAATTTAAATAGTTCGCTCGAATCGATGAGTACCATTTTTTGTTAATGATGATCTTTCAAAAACTACTGATTAGAACCACAAACCACAACGTTAATTAGATATGTAATTCGTTTATTCTTGATTTTTAAAAAACTGCTCGTCAAATGAAACTTCTGAAGTACCTATGTTGTATCAAACAAAAAAAAATCAACAAAAACGGTTCATAATTGTCCAAATAATCGCGTAACTTAGATACACAAAAAACATAACGCTGAATTGAAAAACTAGCCGCCTTACCACAAAAGATGTAAACACGCCTTAAACACTGTTTAATTGTGCAATTTGTACTGTTAACCATTGCCTAAAGAGTGTGTAAAACTTTTGTGGTTAGACGGTAATTATTTGAAGTCGGTTAAAAAGCATTGGTATGCATCATGCACTCATGCTTAATGACAATATAATTTCCGCACTTTCTGAGGTAAATAAACATGCAACCTGCATACTTCCGTAGAAGAAATTCGATGGCGTATGCGAATCCACCAACCCACAATGGGCCAGCGTGGTGGTTATGGCCCAATCACCCTTCTTGGGTAGGCCTACGTCCTGCAGTGGACTATTGAAAGGCTGATACAGTACAGTACAGTAAACAAAAATTTGGTGCTGTGTCCCAATCAAGGTGAAAGTTTGAGTAAGAAGCCACATAATGTAATAAATATTTTAAATTCAACTGACTATTTTTTATTAGGTAGATATCAAATTTGGCTATCGTGTTTTAATTTTTATGATTACGTTATTTCTGGTTACTTTTATATTCTGCGGAACTAACCGCGCACAAAAATTACGGATATTTATTTATCTCGTAATTTTAGTGCGCGATTAGTCGATTAGATTAGATTAGTATTTATGGTTCCTGGTTTATATCACATGTTTTTCTGCAGACATTAAGATTAATTTTATAAGACATCACAATTAATACTCAAAGCAGAATATACAGTGTGGTGTGTAATCTGACTCTCAGTTGAATACGCCAGATCATGTAGTCTGTTGTTTGCCCTTTGAGTGCTGTTGGAATACCGTAGTAAGATCTTAGGGACTTTCTAGTACCAATCTACTCCATCTTCAAGTTGAATATCTTAGAAGCGTAGTACAGTAGTCACATTGTAGAGTTAGTTTGATTAATTGCTATAACATGTATATTAGAAGCCGTGGTGGTCCAGTGGTAGTGATACCCGCCTAACAATCTTGAAGTCGTGGGTTCAAATTCCGGTCCCGTACCAATGAGTTCTTTGTAATTTATGTACGGATTTTCACACCACTGGCTTTTTGGTGAAAGAAAACATAGTAAGGAAACCTGCATATGTCCGTAGAAGAAATTCTATGGGAAGCCACCAACCCGCATCAGGCCAGCGTGGTGGATAAAGCCCAATCACCTTTCGTAGGTTGGCCTACATCTTGCAGTGGAATTATTAAAAGTATAACTAATTAAATTTGGTACAGTATCTACATTACTGTATGCTAAAGGCCGAATCATATGAGTTGGCGGATTTGAAGTTAGTTACGAACTGCGCGAACCTCAATCAACGCGCAGTTTTATGTGGGTTTCAGTTAGGAATGGATATTGCACAGCTTATAGCTAACTTCACATCCGTCGACTTATTTAATTCGGCCTGTATGTGTAGAAAATACGTAATCTACATTCCAGTTTTACAAAACTAGCGACTAACAATAGTTAGCATTGGTTTATACCGGTATATCGACAACAAAACAATTTGAATAGATAATTTTGATTTCATTTTGTTTTGTTACCGGTACCATAGACAAACCTGTAGATTTGTTTGGCATAGACAAACCCCCCCTACCGCCTAAGCAATAGCAATCGTAATAGCAATCGTTTATGACTGCATTTTAGTCAATTGGCACCGCCGATGTGACGTTAGCCATCAATTGCTTTGCGCGGATTGCGAAAGCAATCGTTGAATGAACAACTTTGATGGCTAACGTCACATAGGCGGTGTTAAATGACTAAAATGAAGACATAAATGATTGCTATTACGATTGCTATCGCTTTAGGCGGTAGGGGATTTGTCTATGCCGTTACATACAAATGCTACGTATTGTATCTAATATTGTTAAAATGTCACAGTTTCTGTACTTATTTTGGAAATTTGCAATTATGTAAAACTAAATTTAACAACATGCGCTCAATGTTTGTAATTACAAAACGCTCTAGTTTTCATTATGACTTTATAAATTCCACACCTGGTTTTCATTAGTAAAATTTTCACAATTGCTCTACTTGCGGTTGTGTTTTTACTAATTAGCGGAGATAAAAGCTTCAACGTACAGGTTCACGCGGAAATGTTTTCTAGTTTTTACAAATTTAGCTGAAAAATATTTTAGCATAATAAATAATAAGTGGCTATTTTCTGTTATTCTTTAGTGTTACAATTAGAGGTGAAAAATGAAGTTGGTTTTTAATTGATTTAGTTTTTTTTATACATTATTCCGGACAACACCAACTTTAGTAACAGCTTTTGTTTAACTATTGAAATTCAAGTTTATCTCGCTGGTCTCCGTTTCTTATTATTTATTCTAAAATCTGTTGAAGCTCGTTGACAAGAGCCGAGAAAGCCAAGAGACAAGAGATTTTATTACCTCTATGAAAACTAACGTTAATTAGTTCTTAGAGCTTTAAATTGCCTAATAGAATAAGCCAAACCAGTTCGAGACAATAACTCCCTCGAGATCGGATTAAGCTGTTTCTTTAGCTTAATTGTTTGTAAATTTTATACATTCATATTTGGCGTAATTATTTTAAAATATTGCTGGCTGTTTATTAACATTTATTCGTTTTAAACGTTGTAATTAATTGAAGTTCTTTAAGATTCTTGAGGACATTAAATACTGTATGTGTATTTACAATAATGATTAAGTTCTCACATAAGTGTTAATAAATTGTTAATTTCTTGTTGAGAAATAAATTCTTTAACCAGAAGATGTTTTTATATTTTGTTGTTGTTCCATGCCCATCGCGGTCCGTGTTTTTTATTTATTTTCATAATTATAATTTAATTATTGAAAATACTGTATAAAAGGAATTAGTGGTTAACCTTATAATATAATACAACATAACTTTGTTGACACCGAAAAATAGGAAAACATAACGGAAGAAACAAACACAAAAAGACACCAAAGGCGGTCTTGTCACTAAAAGCGTTAAAAGCATTTCTTCCAGACAACCTTAGCATGTCTGCTCAGACCGAAATAAAAAAATAAAGACAGAATGTTGTGAACAAACAAGTGAGACCGATCAAAACTACGCCTCGCCGTGCACAGACAACTACACAGACATCAATGAAGGAAACTACGCCTTGGCTTGTCAGTCAAACTATGGCGGCGCAACAGCGACGCACTCACACATGTATAAAAACACCGCTTCGCTTGACTGTTCAACGACGTTCTCTCTTGATTTTTTTATTTGCTCTGAACATGACTTTATTATTTTATATATTGTAGTATAAAATAATAATGTGTTCAAATCGCGAAAGTTTAAAAACAACATCTGAACATGACTGTGTAAACAATACAAAATGTCTTTTTGACCTCAATCTATTCCAAGCATCGGTATCATTAGATAGCTACTTCTAACATAGGTAATGCGGCCGCGACCGCACAGAAGTTGGACGCTAACCACTACTGGTAGCAAGTTTCCGACTTTGGCCGACAAAAGCGGGGACTAAACGTCTTAAGTTGTCTTACGGCTTTACGACAACTGGAGCAGTCGCTTCGAACTGCTTCGGCACCGTTTTACAACTTGGACGTTCGCCAGCGATTATTAATAGTCCGAGTTATTGTTCTGTTTGTTGTGGATTTGCTAACGGTCTAGAAGCAGCTAGGTGGGATGGAATTAGGATTAGTTGCTTAGAAGTAGTTAGCGCCTTGGCTATGTGTTTGCCCGTCGACGCTACGAAATGTGCTACAATAGCGGGAGTTCTACAAGTGCTACGGTTGTTGCTACGTAACGGTCGTAGCGCTTGTAGCAAAGTCGTTAAAATAGGCTCTTGGTCTTGGATTTTTAAATGTATTACATAATTTGTTATAGGTAATCAAGCCCACAGAACCCATCAATATTTACTTAAATTCTGGAATCAGTATTACCATTTTCTACTACTGCTAAATAATGTACAATGCATGTGTACTGTTAAGTCGTATTATTAGTACTTACACACTCGTATTTATTACTAAATGAATGTAATTTGTTTTTCCTTTACTTTTAATAACTGTAGTGTTGTTTATATATAAAGAAACGCTGTTACGTGAAATATATAAAATAAGGTAGTAGTTTGTTTTGTATAGTGATATTTCGTTTACAGTTCTCTACCCATTATTGTACAATTAACTTATTATTATCTAATTCAAAATAACGTCCAGCACATTGTAGATCTTTTAATATCGCAATTCTTACAGACAACGCTATAAGGAGACAACAGATACTTTTGTATTTAATACTTAGCTACAAAAAGTAACAAAATCTCCATAGTAACCCAACTTCATAAGTTTATGTGCTGTTTTCATGAGTATTGCAGCGTATTGCCCCGCAAGCAGTTCGAACCACAGGACAAATTGCCCAAGACTCTTTTTGAAGGTCCCCATCATATATTTATTATTTATACTTGAGAATTTTACATTACTCAGAGAATGAATAGCGTTTCGTATATACTTAAATACAGAAGATGGTATAGTTAGCTTTATGAAATATTAATGTATTTGTAACCCTCAACTCCAACTGAATGCAAATTAGTCAAGCTATCGAGTTCCCTATTTGACCAATGAAGTGATATAACAACGCGCCAAAGGCAAGGACCGCACGATACTTGGACATAGTACTCTCAAATAGATAATTTGCATTGCGTAATGCATTCTGAGGATCTCATCTCCATATTGAATGGTTCGATGTGCAAATATGTACAATGGTTTGTACAAAGGAAGGAAGTAATCTTGAATATTTGGTTTGTCTTGATTTTAATCATTATATCATAAGTGAAATAGTTATATGGCTTGAGCATTTGGATTATCTTTAGACCTTCAAGGGTCTGTGTATGATCTAATTGTTGTAGTAGTAGTTTAAGTAGTTTAAGATTATGTAAGTCTTGTGTTTCGTGGTAGTTAATAAAGGCACTTGCCCTTGCCCAAAAGTTATTATAAAGACATATAAAGAGTCTAATATCAAAACAATATCAAATCAAAACCTTTTTTTGCAATGTTTCTCCGTCTCATTCGTTAATTGAGATATCCATTAATTTTATATTACAAAATATTTATAAAAAGTCAGGTAGTCAAGTAGAGATAAGATGAAGCGCGTACAGTTAGAAAATATCAGCTGATTTGAAGATATCTATTTATTGTGACTCACAGTCATATATTCAATTCAATATTAATGCATCTAGGTAAAATAAATATACAGTAAATTTATTAGTTTTCCTTTCAAAAAGTATATCGATAATTTTACTACCTAGGTACAACTTTACTTACACCAAATGCTCAATCCCACTGCCAGTTGGCAGCGTGCCCAGCATGCTGGCAGCATTTGGACTATCTTTGGACTTTGAAGGGTCTGTGGATGATACAATTGCTTGTTATGTAGTAGTAGTTTATATAGTTTTAGATTATCTAAGTCCTGTTTTTAGTTTTAGATAAGCTATATGTAACTATACTTACTCTGTTTTCCTTAAAGTATAACGATGTAGGACTACACATTTTTTTTTATATTAGCATCTTAAATTCTAGATCATCAACTTGCCCCCAGCGCATTCTAAACTACTTTGATCACATTTTTCTCCCAAACCAAAATTTCCTGAAGTAGTAGTTAGGAGAAAAAGTTGACGGGAAATGACCACGTGGTCGATCGTCTACAAAATGGACGGTTCAGATATAATTTCTGACCGGAATGCCCATCCCTGATACCATGAGATCCGCAGCGGACAAGTCCGGGCGAAAGAGTATTGTCCAAAAACTTATCCAGGGTCAAACAGTTAAAACTTAGACACGACCTTCAGTTATGAAGAACACGACTAAGAAGAAGACGATTTTATGACATATTTTTGCCAAGAAACGATGAAAAAATACCCAAATTATATCAAACAAATTATATTTGTACATATATTATCAGATAAATATTATATGGGTGAGTGTGAGAGCTCTATTATTTCATCCCGATTGAGTAAATCTCATCAGATCTAGAATACTGCGTCTCTAAGCCTAAGTTCTAAGCCGCTTGCAAGATTGCTAGCGGTTTATTGCTTGTTATTCTCAGGCACTGGATTTGCTGGTTAATATGCGTAGTTGTGTGTGGCAAAGGCAGGTGGAGCAAGATTCTGATAGAGTGGTCACTGATAGATTAACGTTTTGTAGATATACAGGTTGTTCCATTAGTTGACGAATGGGTCTTAAAATATCACCACAAAGGCCAACGTGTTAGTCGGTGCCTGTAAAATTGATGACGTTGACAAAAATGTTTTTTCTTATACAGAAGCCAGTGTGATAATACAGAAAAACAGCTGCTGTTAAGTCGGATCATCTTGTTCCTTCATGGAAGGAGAAATCTGACAATCACGATAATACTAAACATGTACTAAACTATACTCTATAAAATTAAACTTGATCTCTGCGACAGTGACATATTGACATATTTAGAGTTGAGATAGTGGTGGAAATAATCGATTTTCAAACAATGTTGTAATGAAATCGAATGAGTAGTTGAAGGTGAGAAATTGGATTTTATTTACTTACTATTATGTAAGATCAAGTATGTACACATGTAAATAATGTTATGATATTAATTAAATACTCATAATAATATAACGATAGTATTTATCGACGTTTTTCTTTGTTATCGAAGCTAATGTAACATATAATTGGGTTTAATTTAATTACACATGTAAAATATGTTGTGATATTAAAATATAGAATAAAATTAATCATAAATTAAGTTTTATTTAAAATATCGTCAGTATAAACTATCAATATTTTAATTAGAACTCTATCTAAAACTCTGTGGTCACGATCATTCGTCGCCCATCACAAATCGGCATGCCCATAAAGTATGACACTGACAGGTACTGTCTGTACTATTAAGAAATTAAGGACTTCATAGGCGTGATTTTTCAGACAGCTGTCGCAGTGATCAAGTTAAATTTTATTTTTTTTTATTTTTTCAATATTATTTGTGTACTTACAGATTAGCTTTAAAAAAGAAAAACCTAAATTACCTGCACCGAAACGATAAATATTGATTTGTAAGCGTAAGTAAAGGCTGAGTGATCAGATGAAAAATATTTAAATGCTTTTCAAAATTAAAAAAATACTACACAAATAAGGACAGACTCTTGAAAACAATTTTGAATTCTATTTCGCAAGCGAAACTAAGCCTCACGCTTCCCAAGATGTATGATATTATTGCAAGCTGCAATCCCGTGATTTTGTCCCGTGATTCAGCCATTGCAGCACACGCGGCATTAGCTGGAAATCCTCTTGCGCCTCTCTTAGAACAAAGAGAAAACTGCCACTGGATGTCGTAATTGCTACTTGAAGCGTAGTGACTAAAAATAATTGGACAAGTGCGAGTCAGCCTCGCACACCGAGGGTTCCGTACAAATCCAGAAAATTTCACAAAATTGGGAAGTAAGTTGTTAAAATCTCTATACCATAACCATCGACAAAAAAGTTTTTTTTTTCACTTTTCTCGTCATACATCGAAAATTACATATTTTTAATATAATTAAATACCTGTTTTAGCACGTGCTAATGAAGCTCTTTTATATGATACCTTATATGATACGATTTATTCACTTTGAATTTTGAACCCATATTTTGTAAATTTAGAGGCCCTATTTTTTTGATTAAAATAAAATAGTACAGTTTTTAGATTTATTCCTATATGTGTACTTTGAGACAATGTTTCGTGCCAAATTTCATAGTTCTAAGTCAACGGAAAGTACGGCTCTAACTTTTTTAAACGATAACTGAGAATTTTTTTTTACACTACTGTAAGAAACCATAGGTATACACGTATACAGTTTAAATTTCAACTATCCTAGATATCCTAACGCGCTCCCGAGATAAAGAGTCTTGACATACACACAGACGGACAGACGGACAACAAAGTGATCCTATAAGGTTTTCATTTTTCCCGTTTGAGGTACGGAACCCTAAAAAGAAATATATTTGTTTTTTAATAAGAGTTGAAAAAGAAAATAATATTCATAATATGTTTTACATATAAAAATATAAGTAATAATCTACTATTTAGATACACATAAACTCACAATAAAAAGCTTAGTCCTTTGGTAGGCATCTATCTAGATTGTTATTATGTTATTTTTATGTAGTAAACCAGTAAATTTCATCCCATCAAAGACGTTTTGTAAAAAACTAGCCAAGTCTCGATGGAGCTGCTTGTTTATCTCTAAAAAGTAATGAAATCTAGACAAAGTCGTGCCAATTCTAAGGTTTCTTACTGCGATTTCTTTATTATTGTAGTTAATGTTGTGTGACTTGGCCGTCACCAGTAATACAATTGTTTACAATTGCTCATGGCGCATGCAACTTCGCCAAAATTTTAAGAATCCGCCGTCAAGCCTAAAAATAACAAAAAATACAGGCTTCTCTGATATATTTTAAGATTGGTAAAAAGCTCATTTTAATTAAAGTATATCACAGGTGTTACTCACGCGTAATTTTAGTAGATATTCGCTACTATAGTTTCGATCGCATTTGGCGATCTTTTTGACCGACGAACCACCGGAGGAGCAATTCGACGCGTATTTATATATATATATATATTTTTATGTATAACCACGCATAACTTTTTTCGTAGTAGTTCGATTTCAATAATTCTTTTTTTATTGGAAAGAATATACTTTTGATAAAACAACAATAATGTGAAAAATGTTAGATCGATCCGTGCATAATATTTGCGTTCTAGCGATGCGCCCCGGCTTCGCACAGGTGTATTATACATATAAACATTTCTCTTTAATAACACTATCTATGAAAACAAACTGCATTAAAATCCGTTGCGTAGTTTCAAAGATATAAGCATACATGGGGACAGACAGCGGAAAGCGACTTTTAATTTACTATGTAATGATTCTGTACCCGGGTGAAGTCGGTCATGCTATTTTTTGCAAAAAAATAATTATTTAAGGTTGGAGTACTAGCACGCGGGTTCGTCTCGCATAGCACTGGTAAAAAGCTGTTTATATTACATCAGATTTTTTACCCACCTTATATGTGAACGATTTGTCAATGTTTCGAAATCCGTCGTGCAATAAAAATCGTTTTTAACCGACTTTCAAACATGACGAGGTTCTATGTTCGTCTGTAGGTATTGTTTGGGTATATCCATCGATATTTTTGCCAATTGTAAACTGAATAAAAAATCTTTTGTAGTTCAAAAGGGAAATCAGCTAAGCCGTTTCTGAAAAATCAACAATAATGTAAAAATTGTATAAATCAATTCGAGCGAATTATTCGAATTTTGTCACGATAGAAGTCGGTATTGCCATATTTTGCGAAAAATAACTATATTTTGAATATTCTGTGGCAGATATCTAATTTACCAAATTGTCTCGTTGATGATTGTACCACCCTTTTTATTAGTCCACTGCAGGACGTAAGCCTACCCACGAAGGGTGACTGGGCCAAATCCACCACGCTGGCCCAGTGCGGTTTGGTGGATCCACATACGCCATCGAATTTCTTCTACGGACCTATGCAGGTTGCCTCACGATGTTTTCCTTCACCGAAAAGCTAATGATGTGAAATTCCGTACATAAGTTCCAAAGAAACTCATTGGTACGGGATCGGGATTTGAACCCACGACCTCACGATTGCAGGTCGGGTGTTACTACTACTAGACCACCACGGCTTGCGATGATGATTAAGTATAATAAAATACGTAATTCACAAAAACTAGAATCTTGTTAGAATGCTTTTACTTTTAATAGAACAATATTCAATTTGCGGCGAAATGGTTTTCGCGAAATATTGGAATTTATTAAAAGCTTTTCACTCGAAAACTTTCAATTTATTCAATATTGAACAAACAAAACTGTCGAACTCACCCTTTTTAACGGATTGAAAGAAAACTAGAAGTAAACCATTTTTGATCGATTCCAAGAAATATTTAATTATCTACCAGGTTGATTGTTTTCACAAGTTTTGCGTGGAATAAGGGAGAATATTTATTTTCTACAAAAACACTGAGAAATGTTCCACTATTAGCGAATAAGTTAAATAAGCTTGAGAATTTAATAATACGACTAAGAAATTGACTTTCATTTTTGGCATCAACAAACGCACTCCATAGTGTCTGAAGACTCGTCTTTTACAAGCTTTTGTTTAACTTGCAATGTAAGTATGTAAGTTCGGGTGGAATCTTGCAAGTTAAACTTGACCAACTTCCCGGTTTTCGATTAAGCTTAAATTTCGCACATGGATATTGCGCGACAATATAATATTATGGTACCCTGAGCTGATCTGATGATGGAGTCGGAAGGTGGCCATAGGAACTTTTGTATTAAACAAGATAAACTCGTCGTGTTTGGGCTCGTTTTACTTGTCTTGACTGGCACTCTGCTGCTATATGATATCCAGGATATCAAAAGCTTGTATTTAAAAAGTTATATTACTATAATAATTTATTAAACGGTGTGTTCTGCGCACCATGATGTAGTAGCGAATCTTAAATGGCGCTGGGCAGAACACGTGTCAAGATGAAGTGACGACAGGTGGAGCAAGGCGATAACAGAGTGGTGGCCTACACAGTACACACGGTAAGCGGAGCGTGAGTCGTCCGGCACCAAGGTGGCGAGACGATATCGTCAATATCTCGGGTCGAACCTGGACACGATTGGCAAAGGACCGAGGCAGATGGCGCTATAAGAGAGAGGCCTTTTTTATTTCAAATAGGTTTGCGTTTTACAACATACTGCCTGATGTTGAGCAGATGTGCGGTCTAGATATGTAGAAGATACCTATTTACTCGGGATTTGAAGACACCTACGTTGTACTTTAGCGGGAAGACAGGCCCAGGCAAAGCGTTCCACATTCTGGCTGTTCGCAAGAGAAATGAGAAGGCCTATACCCAGCAGTGGGACAAAGAAGGCTGTAGATGATGATGAAGAATTTATTGCCTATCAGCAAGTACTTGTATAAAACACATAAATGCCGATGTTGAGCGTGCTTATTAATGCCAAAAAGCACGCCTATAATATATTTATAGGGTTTTGAAGAATGTCTATAATATATATACCTATATATTATGTATGCATGTATATGTACGTACCCACAGCTACCTTGTTTACCTGGAAGAGATTGCTACACTTGCGATAAGGTATCCTTTTCAGAGCTATATTGTAATGTTATATACACAATATTAGGTTCAAGTAAACAGTATTTTTGAATAAACAGTTTATCAATACAAAAAAATTGTCAGTCGCTTTTATATTTTTAATTGTTATATGGCGACTCTATCATCTCTAAATCTATGTTTCCACAAATACGGCGATGCTTTTCTCGTGCGGATGGCGTCTATTCTCACTTAATACGAGCACAATGCACCGTTGCCGCTCGATTTATTCGCTTTTGTTGCTAACCGTACCGAGTTGCCAGAACAAAAACTTTAAACGTTACTTTGTGCAGTTTTGATGGATTTTTGGCAGACGCTTAAACGAACAAACCTTTTGATAGCCACAATTTTGGTCTAAAAGTAAGACAATTACTCACATTTTATTAATTAGATAGACGTTCTACTATTTATAGTTTTAACTGTAATTGTAACTGTACCAGCCTTTTTTTAACAGTCCACTGAAGGACGTAAGCCTACCCACGAAGGGCGATTGGGCCATATCTACCACGCTGGCCCAGTGCGGGTTGGTGGAGGAGTGGAGGATTCACATACGCCATCGAATTTCTTCAACGGACGCATGCAGGTTACCTCACGATGTTTTCCTTCACCGAAAAGCCAGTGGTGTTAAATTCCTTACATAAATTCCAAAGAACTCATTGGTACGGGACCAGAATTTAAACCCACAACCTCACGATTGCAAGGCGGCTGTCACCACCTCTAGGCCACCACGGCTTTATATGCCACCAAGGCTTCTTCACGGCTTGATAGGTACTATGAAGTTATTGAGTAGGTATATACAATGCAAACATATTTGTTTCACTAATAAACACAACGTCCTGTCTAATAGGTATTACCTATATCTAATGCTAACATAAAAGCAGCTGAGCAAACTAATTAGTCCCAACTAAATCTACGCTTAGATAGTTGATTTAACTTAGCAAAGGCAAGCTTCAGGCTAGAAACGAATATGTAAGCGTTTCGAGTTTAAGCTAATATCTCATAGGCAAACATATTCGTGGTTACATAACCATGTACTCGTATAATTATCATGTTAGCTAAACTAAATTTTGATAATTTTTGTTGAAAGGTAAAGCATACTGCTGCTAGGGCAGAGCAGAAAATATTCACCAAAACTCTATAAATAAATAAATACATCATTTATTTACTCGCAACAACAAAATATTTATTTGTTGTTCAAACCCATTGTACTCGTACATACCTACTTCTTACAGTGTTAGTGTGCTTATTTTTTAAATCATTTCTAAAAAAATTAGATAATATAAAATATAATTTCACGACACAGGCTAAAATTTTAATTCCTGGATACCGTTGAAAATATCTGTTTAAATAGTACAAAAATGTTAAAGGAACAAAATATGTATCAAAAACCATTTAATGAATTCTAAAGAAAACACCGGTTTTGCCAGTGCGCGTTCGCCAGTCGACGGGAGCGCGCGTATTCCCTGACGAAGGAGTACTAATTACTCTGAAACCGGTCGGGTTCCCAGCGGCCCGGCCGCGACATTATACGTGAGTAGGTGTTTTCTTTAGTATAATGTATTCTCACGCGAGTTTTTCTGAAGTCATTTAATGAATTTTCAAATGGGTCATTGTAAATTGTCCTGTAGAAGTTTAGAAGAAGTAGAATTGTAGTTGTGCCTTTTTCTTCTGGAGGAAAGAAAAACTAACTTGCTCTATCTACCAATAAATACATGCAAAGTATTTTACAAATCTCAATATACACTCCGCGATGTTTGCCGCTGTTTTAAATAAATAGCCTTAAATATTAGTGGCGTTTAATTACTAAGACACATT
The DNA here is from genome assembly GCA_949316475.1 of Hypomecis punctinalis. Lineage (NCBI taxonomy): Eukaryota > Metazoa > Arthropoda > Insecta > Lepidoptera > Geometridae > Hypomecis > Hypomecis punctinalis. Next base: position 10,821,619 of record OX438796.1, read on the forward strand.
CGTCTTTTTAATACTATACATATTAAAGAGACGATAGAGCGAAACAAAGGCTCCAAAGTGTTCGCGAGGTATTTGTCTATTGGGCAAAGAAAGTTAAAAAAGATGAAGAGAGATAATGGCAGTATAGCGTCGACCAAGGCAGAGACATCGGAGGAGATCGAAAGGTTCTACGGACAGTTATACGCCTCGGGAGACCTTTGCTCAGGAGTGGCACAGTATAAGTTAATAAGTTAGTGTTTAATATAATCTAATGTGTAAACCTTTGTATCAAATATCATGATATTGGTCTAATAAAGTAAGAAACATTCAGAGGCACACACATATTTCGTTAATAAAATTAGTGTGATGTGAAGTGATTTTTTATTAACCGCTGTAACTGCGTTATTTGAAGCACTTTACCGCGAAAATATGCAGCAATGTAGATTTAACCGCGAGTGGAACAAAGTAGGAATAAAATCGAATATCTCTCGTCTCCATTCAGTGTAAGTTGATTCCGATTCAATTCTATTCGGTTTAGTGCGGCTTTAGTCTAAAGTCGAATCTTTATTTCGGATGTGTATGGAAGGAACTCTAGGAATAGAAAGTAGAAATAATTCGATGGCAGTTTTATATGCTTTGGGCGTTCGGGTAGAATGAATGAATAACGCACAACGAATTTTCATTTGAATGAATTTTCATAATTTGTACTTATCTTTACGAAATCTAGAATTTTCTTGTAATGCCTTTTCTTAATTCATATATTTTTAGAATGCAGGTTCGTGATTAAGAAATGTGCCACAAGCCATGTTTACTGCGCATTTTCATACGCTGAAGGAGCCAATGCGCCGTAGTCATCCATTTTTATGTAAAATCGTTACAATATCGTAGCAATACCACGTAATCATCAGCGTCGTATGCAATATCGTACCCTTATGACCTGCATTTATGTCAAATGTTGTAGAATTTTGACGGATCAGGTGCGGTTTGGCCTTTTTCGTGCGTATGCGTTGTGCGTTAATCTTAAGTACGTAATATTATTATATCTTCTTTGCCTTAAGTTGACATCTTTAGCACACAACGTAGACTGATATTATTCTTAGTATGAAATTTTAAGTACCTGCTCCGTAATAGTTGCATGAAGATAGCAAAATGGATGGTCATTGATTTTTTATCGCGAATAAGTCCACGCCTCGAACTTAACTTAATGGTATATGAGGTCTATATTTGGTAGATTCAAAAGTAGAATTTAATACCTATGTTTGGTAATAGCAATTTTACAGATAACGTAAAACTTTGTTCGTGATATTTACAGGGATACATATCGTCGATTTATTAGGTGACTTCTAATGGATAACTTATTGAGCTATTCTATGAGCTCTACTTCTTCCATAATAAATAATTATAGTGGATGTTATTCTTTTTTTCATGCAAATAAAATAAGATTTCCTTTTGATTTCTCTGTATGCTATAGTAGATATTAGTAGTTGTTCGTATTTTTGATTTTAGCATTTAATAAATTTTCATTGCTAGAATATTTCAATGGCACTTTCTGCCTATTGATGACAAAAAAATGTAAAATATTTTAGCAAGCACAAAAAGTTTTTACCAAATATTTTACATAGGCAAGCGTTCCAGGCAATTTCATACACCAGATACCAAAATTATATGCGGGTGTGTGCGTATATGAATGCTTTATGGACCGTGAAGAGAGATATCAAATGTAAATACCAGTAAGGGCACCGCCTAAATTACAGAAGAGAGAGAAGAAAATTCTGCTGTTCTGTGCATAACCCTATCAGTAGATACAACTAGAATTTACTCCACTTTGTCCGCAATGAGCTGTGGTGGTCTAGTGAGCCGTGGTGGTTGAGTAGTAATGACATCGGCCTTAAAAACGTGAGTTCGTGGGTTCAAATCCCGGTCCAGTTGGAATTCACGTATGGAATTTCACACCACTGGCTTTTGTATGAATAAGTATTTTTGTATAATATATGTATTTTGGTGAATGTAAATAACCTGCATACGTCGTAGAAGAAATTTGATGGCGTATGTGAATCCACCAACCCGCACTGGCACTGGTGGATATGGTCCAATCACCCTTCGTGGGTAGGCCTACGTCCTGCAGTGGACTGTTAGAAACGGCGGGTACAGGTATCTGCAATGGTCCACTTGATGGTCCAATTAAAACCGATAAACGAATTTTCAAATGGACTATTTCAGGGTTCCGTACCTCAAACGGAAAAAACAGAACCCTTATAGGATCACTTTATTGTCCGTCTGTCCGTCTGTGTGTATGTCAAGACTCTTTATCTCGGGATCGCGTAAAGATATCGAGTTGAAATTTAAACCGTACACGTATATCTATAGATTCTTGCAATTATGTAAAAAAAAACTTCTCAGTAATCGTTTAAAAAAGTTAGAGCCGTTTAAGTCGTAAAAAACCGCATATTTCGACACTCACAAAAATCAAAACCTACAGAGTACTTCTCGTTGACATGGAACTATGAAATTTGGCGAGAAGCATTGTCTCAGAGTACACACATAGGAATAAATTTGAAAACTGTATTTTTTTATTTAAATCACAAAAAATAGGGCCTCAAAATTCACAAAATATAGGTTGAAAATTCAAAGTGAATAAAACGTATCATGTAAGGTATCATAAAAAAGAACTTCATTAACACATGCTAAAATAGGTTTTTAATTATTTTAACAATGTGTAATTTTCGATGTATGACGAGAAAACTTCAAACAAAAAACTTTTTTGTCGATTGTCATAGTATAGAGATTTTAACAACTTACTTCCCAATTTTGTCAAATTTTCTGGATTTGTACGGAACCCTCGGTGTGCGAGCCTGACTCGCGCTTGTCCGAATTTTTCTAAAATTGTCCTGCAATAAGATTTTCTGTTCTGGAGGAAGGAAACACTAACTTGCTATATGCTTTAAAAACTACATATAAGTGAATGAGTTGTTATCGTTGTGAATGTAATGCTACGATGCGCTCTTACAAATTTTCCACTACCATCGTCTTCCCACAAGATAGACGGACAAATTAAATAATCTAGATCGTAGAGTCATGCTGGCTACGTTCTGCTTTGGAAGCAATGTTAACGGAGATTTATAGAGAAGGTTTAGGTATGTCCAGTAATCGATGTCGTGATGAATGAAATAATATAATAATTTACTATGATACCGACTTAATAATCTGGTTGCATGGATAGCTAGTTTACTTAGATGGATGTAGCAGACACCGGAAATCTGCTTATGAATTTTTTTCTTTACGTAAGTACATTTATTTTCCTTCCTCTTCAGCACCTGTTTTTGTCCTGGAAAATGCTTTATGGATACCATCACGCCTTGACGGCAGGTGGGTGGTTATGTGAATGTTCTCGACAACAAGCCAGTATACCCACTAAAATTTAAGAGTGTTCCACCACAGCGCCTGGTATCGGGGTTAAGGATACGCTTCCACACTCCGCCGTGGCACCCGACAACACCAGCCCAACTTGGGCTCCACCTCGGAACTTGCGCGGAATGCCAGTTGTTATGTTTCCACTCCAAAGGGACAAATTGGCGACAAGAAAATGTGTCCCTTTACCATGCTAGGGGTGCAGAAATCGGAATTGCCCTGATGCCGGGGCACTAAAATACGGCATCGGTATCCCCTGCCTGTAGTAAGAGCCTACTAAAAGGGGACCCCTGGGCTCGTGGGTGGTTAGAGTTGGGGCTCTGGCCATCCACTCAAGCGGGCCCGAGAAGGACGGCAGCGTTGTGGCAACGCTGTCGTACTGGACCGCACAAGCCTGGTCTACTACCAGGCGAGTAGACACACGAAGTGCCGGGAGCACCGGTGCGTTCCTTTTGGAGATCCCGGGGCTCCCAAGAAGGCACATAGGCCGGCCACCGAGGGGGTTTTAGTGGGTACAATCCCACATAACCCGACTGCATCCCAAAGCAGTCGGGCATCTTTGGAAGATTTCCCCCTCGTAAAAAAAAAAAAAAAAAAGGGGTGCAGAAATCGGAAATAACAATAAACTCATACTGTTTTTCCACGTTAGAGATAACCCGAAACGCCTCCAAACAAACAGACAAATAATTCACCCGTTCTGTATTGTGCGAAGAAATGAAGTGTTACTGGCATTCATAGCCGAGACGAGTGCTCCCGGCCCTAATGGACCTATTATTGTTCATACATATTTACGACGATTTAGTTGTTTGCTTGTCTTGCGATGGCGTGGCTTTGTTTGTACAGAAAGTTTATTTAGTTGTACTGAAATGTGTTTCGATTGAAGTGTGGATTGCAAGTTTTGTTGATATTTTATTTTACCTGTGCAAATTTTATTAATAGCTAGATGTAGAAAAATTTAGCTAGACTTATAGATTTTGGAGGTTTGACTTGTTTATTTTCTTAGAATTTATTTTCTTATTTTCTTCTTCGCTTGTTACTCATTAGACGCTTTTCAAAATCCATTGCTTTAACGTACTTTTTTCAATTATTCAATAAAATTTGTGCCAAAATGTTTAAAGCGTGCACCAATTCAAGTCATGGATTTACTGCCGTTTACATATGTGTTTCTAAAACATGTAGGTACATACCTATTTTAGTACCTATGGAAGATGTTGGTGCTGTTACTTGATAAGCCAATAGGCTCAAGTTCTGCTCAATGAATATATTTTTAATTTTAACAATAACTAGAATTAAATAGCTACTTAAAGCAAAATAGATAAAAAGTAACGTTATAGAAATATGAATAATAAACCCAAATTATTTTATGAAGTCGTTATTTTTAGGTTAGTTTATGAACGCTATTATATTATAAAAGCTTTTATTTATCTTCTAATGGATATTGTACAATTGTCTATATTTGTATTGTATTCTCCCCATTATGACATATGGCTGCCAAACGTGGAGTCAAACTAAACAAAATATACACAAACTAGAAACTTGTCAACACAGTATGGAGCGAAGTATGCTCAGTCTAAAGTTAAAAGACAAGATAAAACTTGAAACAATAAGAAACCAAACCAAACTTAGAGACGTGACTTATTAAGAAATTAAAATGGAGATGGGCTGGGCATATGATAAAAACACAAATAACAAATGGACCAAGATCGTGACAGAATGGTGCCCAAGACAACACAAAAGACGAAAAGGAAGACAACGTCGCAGATGGGACGACGACTTTAAAAATATAGCTGGCATAACTTGGAGGAGGAAGACGCAAGATCGCAAATTATGGCAAGCGCTAGGGGAGGCTTATGCTGAAAAGTAAAACAATCATAAACCCGGTGTCGAAAACTGTAGAACTCAAATATATTACGTTTAATTTTAATGTTACGTTAAGTATTTATATGTTTTGTAAAATTGTTAAATAAAGGTTTTTATTATTATTCCATTTATTTGTTTTACAACTCACGGGTTGCCCCGGATCTTTGAAGGGCATTAATGGGGCCGAAACCAACACCAAGAGGCCCTTTTACAATTATTAAGTAAAAAATACAGTTTTTGGGTGATAGGAAGACGGAAACTATTGTAAAGGCGGGAAATAGGTACTTCTTAGGCTATTTTAATGAATTATTACATGATTATAAGCTGGTCTATGGAATGAGGTGCGTTATTATTATTATTATTGTATACTAGCTTTTACCCGCGGCTTCGCCCGCGATATAATTTAATTTATGTTTATCTTGTCAAAAAAATATGGTAACTAATACAGTAAGTGCGCCACAAAATATTAGCCCCAATTCAATGTGAAACGGTACACAAATATTGTAGCAAATAATCATTTCAAACCCAAAAAACAGCCAATCTCAACTAATTTGTTTCGTCATCGTTATCATCCGCAGCTTTCTTTGACCCACAGTTGGGTATAGGCCTCTCTCTTGCAGTGCCATCTGCCTCGGCTCTTTGCCGGTCGTGACCAGGCTCGACCGGCGGTATTGATGAAATCGTCGAGATAGTCGACCCACCTTGCTGCCGCGCCGCACATAGCTGAGCGCTCTCACCTATTCAAGTACCCTAGTTGACCAGCTTGGTCAAGAAGCGCTGGTCGAATTAATTGCCACGCCATTGTAAACGATGTCATACGCAGGGCTTTTGCGACCGCCAATATCGCAGCCGTACTCTAACCGAATGGGTTTGCGCGTGGTGATGGCAAAAGGCCTGACGGTATGAAGCTGGTCCCATGGAAGTGTAGACGGCCCTTAGTATGGGACGCGACTTGCGTCGATACTTTGGAGCCGTCAGCGGAGCAGCACAAACGGCGCAAATATGCTAACCTCGGCAGTGGTTACATATTTGAGCCGTTTGAAATTGAGACATTGTGCGCGTGTTGGCCGGGAGCTCATCTTGTTTTCAAAAGTCTTTCTGAGCGTCTCGTGTACCCGCCGCGTGACCAAAATGCTGGTGTTTATTTGGCTCAACGTATAAGCAGCATTGCCAAGCTGATTGGCAATGCTGCCAGCATGTTGGGCAAGCTGCTAACTGGCAGTGGGCTTGAGCATTTAGAATATCTTTAGACCTCCAAGGGTCTGTGGATGATCCAATTGCTTGTTATGTAGTAGTAGTTTATGAAGTTTTACATTATAAGTCTGTATTTAGTGGTAGTTAATCACTTAAGCACTTGCTCTGTAAAAAAATCAAATACCTTGCACCTTGTTGTCACTGTTCAGACCTATCCCGATATCAAAATACCTTATACTTATAAATGCTTCTGTTGATTAAGATAAGGTTAGAGTGTACCCGCCCATAGGTTTCCGCCTTGTCGTGACAGGAGAACTTAGTAGCCGAGGCCTATGGGCGGCGCGGGAATCCCAGGTAGAGCCGCTTCTCTGGGTTTTTTCTGAGACAGCTGGGAAGGCGGCGCTCGAGGTCTCCCGATTCTTTTTGGTCTTTTCCCCCTAGGCAGTTTAGAAGTTTGCACTCGAGGTTAGGCCGATTTTCTGGGGTTTTTAAATATAGCAGCTTAGAGGCTGACCGGCAAGTTGCGTGCCTCATGAGGAGTGCCGCAACTGAGCCGGGCTGCACTTTTATCACTGTTCAATCCTAACCAACCTAACAGAAATTTATGTTCGTGTCAAGGTCACAACTCAGAATCAAGGTCAATAACCTTAGTGTCAAGATATTCATACAAAGGCATGGCAAAGGGAAAACTATTTTGTCCAATTTTAATGTTAGTTATCATTGTCAATTCATACTTTATTTCCTCTTCGAGGAGCTATAATGGTGCAAAGACAATATGTCCCTTTGCTATGCTAAGCGAGACATTTATAAAAGTCTGCAGTCAATGTAGGTATGTCACCTGTCATCTAATTACGTTTTGTGAATCCATGTTAGGCTCAATCAACCCAATTATGAATGCGCCATCGTAAATTTAATAGCAACGTAAAAAGTGTTCTCTCTATCGAATTCCGAAAGTGAAAAAGAAACAGAAATAGTCTAATTAACTGTTATAATTACGATGGTGTATTCGAAATTGGGCCTTTTAGCGTCGTTGTGATAGGTGACAGTTTTGCTAATGCAAGATTTTGTCCTATCCAACGGGAATTATGCAATTTTCGGGATAAAATGTAGCCTATGTCCTTTCTCAGACTCTAGACTATCTGTGTACCAAATTTCATTGAGATCGGTTCATTAGTTTTGGCGTGAAAGCGCGACAGACAGATAGACAGAGTTACTTTCGCATTTATAATATTAAAATATTACTATTATAATATATTATCAGTATGATGATATCCAAGGACTGCTCGTCGATTGATTTGACAGATATTCGATCGACAGTTGTTTATTTTGACATTCTTGCAGCGCACGCTCAGTAGCTCGCAGATGGCAGAATTTTCCTACTTACTCAACATTTATCGTTATATTTTCACAATTCACAAAATATCTTTATAAATTGTAGCCTATGTGTTATTCTGATGTATAAGCTATATTATTACAAAGTTTCATCTCAATCCGTTCAGTAGTTTTTGCGTGAAAGAGTAACAAACATCCATACATCCATCCATCCATCCATCCATCCATCCATCCATCCATCCATCCATCCATCCATCCATCCTCACAAACTTTCGCGTTTATAATATTAGTAGGATTACATGTATGTATGTAAGTTTGGGTGGAATCTTACAAGTTAAATTTGACCGATTTCCCGGTTTCCAACTGGGCTGAAATTTTGCATGCATATGTATATCGCGTGACAATGCAAATAATATGGTAACATGGAGGTGATCTGATGATGGAGTCAGAAGGTGGCCGCAGGAACTCTTGTACTAAACAAAATAGATCCGTCGTGTTTGGGCCCGTTTTACTTGTCTCGGCTAGCACTATGCTGCTACATCATATTCGAGTTCTCAAAAGCTTGTATTTTTAAAAAGTTATATTTTAAAACACCTAATTTATTCGCTAGTAACTCTACGTAATTTATGGATCATTCTAGCTGAGTAATTATAATAATAAACATTTATCTAAATTTCATCTAGTAACTATAATTACGACCCAAAACCCCTAAACCGATACTCGTTCCAGACAGACAATAACTAGCAATCCAATTAGCCCTGGGAGGCGAAACAGAATACTAATTGTTCCATTTGGTAACACGACGCGGGCAAAAATATCGAATGGTCAACGGATAAATGGAGCCTTCATTGCTGTTGACTCGGTATTATGACTGTTCATTTGCAGTTAGCGTTGTTTAATCAACTTTTACATTACTTAAGTACATAGCAAGAATACGTATGTCCGAGTGGATACCTGTATTTGGTGACCTTTAATTTATTTATCCTATAATTTAATTATTTAATTCAGTAACACGACGCGCGCAAAAATATCAAATGGTCAACGGACAAATGAAGTCTTCATGCTGTTGACTTGATATTATAATTGTTCATTTGTTAGCGTTATTAAATTGAAATTTCTATTGCTCAAGTACGTTATAGGTACTCATTACTATTCTGTGGTTTTAGCAAAGACTGTAATGACTGATGACTGCAACTTCTCAAACATTGGTAGTTTTCTAAATCACTTTATTTGTCCTGGTTCAACGCAGACTAAAATATCAACTTTTTCACGCCTCTTTGTTTAATACTTAGTTTGTCATAGTAAACACTTGATTGTGTCCCTTCACATTCTAAGTAGTAGTTTTACACATTCTAAGTAGTAGTTTTACTGTTTTGTCCCTGTAATTTGTTTTTTATGTAATATGGTTGTCTAATAAAGTGTTATTGTTTGTTTGTTTGTTAGTTTTTCACATTCTAAGTGGTAGTTTTGAGTCACTTTATTTGTGTAATTATTGATGTTTTATTTAGTAACACGATGCAGGCAAATACATGGTTATTTGCTTGCCCTGACCAAAGTCGAAAGGGGGTGATTAATATCGTCATTATGAAATTTTACTAATACCAACCCGGAATTTAAGAAAAATGAAATAAGTGATTACTTATACTATATATAACGGGACTAAACTCACGTGTAGGGATAGTCGTAACGACTATAGTTTCGGTCGCATTCGGCGACCTTTCTCAAGTTGGCGAGTGCTAGCACGCGGAGCCGTCTCGCAATGCAATGCGGGCTGCGGCGCGTAGCGCTCGCGATGACAGCGGTTGCGGTGGTGGGGCGGGGGCGGGTAGAGAGGAGTGTTGTGTCGGCGCGCACAGAAACCGGAATTGGCTCCAGTGGCAGCGAACATCTTTATGGAGTGGTTTGAAGAAGCTGCTTTGTTAACCACTTCATATAAACCGAGACACTGGTGGCGTTATGTGGACGATGTGTTTGCCATTTGCCATTAAAATGTGTGAAAACCACGTAAATTTCCATAGTAAAAAAGTGATTACTTTTTCTCGAATTCCTGGTTGATCTCATATTAAATGTTGGTCATAATGTGATGGTCTGCATTACTTCCTACACCAGTTCTGGATTACCCTGTAAATAGAACGGTCGACGGATAAATGGAACCTTCATTGCCGTGGACTTGGTATTACGACGGTTCATTTGCAGTTAACGTTGTTTAATCAACTTTTTCATTACTGTAGTAAGCCTGAAAATTGCCACCACTCACGCTCAAGTAGTTTTTCCGATCACTTCATCAAGTCTGAATTATATTTTCAGTTCTATGTGTTACGTATACTTAGAACTGTATTGTTGATAAACTTGCTATACTCTATAAAATTTAACTTGATCTCTGCGACACTTACATATTAACATATTTAGAGTTGAGATAGTGGTGGATAAAATCGATTTTCAAACAATGTTGTAATGAAATCGAATGAGTAGTTGAAGGTGAGAAATTGTATTTTATTTACTTACTATTATTTAAGATCAAGTATGTACACATGTAAATAGTGTTATGATATTAATTAAATACTCATAATAATGTAACGATAGTATTTATCGACGTTTTTCACTATTATCGATGCTAATGTAACATATAATTGGGTTTAATTTAATTACACATGTAAAAAATGTTTTGATATTATGATATACAATAAAATTAATGATAAATTAAGTTTTACTTAAAATATCGTCAGTACAAACTATCGATATTTTAATTAAAACTCTATCTAAAACTCTGTGGTCACGATCATTCGTCGCCCATCACTAATCGGCATGCCCATAAAGTATGACATTGACAGGTACTGTCTGTACTATTAAGAAATTCAGGACTTCATAGGCGTAATTTTTCTGACAGCTGTCGCAGAGATCAAGTTAAATTTTATAGAGTAGGTATAATTTGTCGAACTTTATTCATTTTAGCAACAACCAAGCAAGCTAGGATAAAATTGTCTCCAAATATACAAAAAGGTCTAAAACGATGTAGGTAGTACTTCTGTTAACCGATCTTGTCACTGTGATGACACGCCCCCTATCACGTTTTTCTGACAGTTCTGACAGCTCAACGCTGACTAAAAAAACCGGACAAGTGCGAGTCAGGCTCGCACATCGAGGGTTCCGTACAAACATATTGATAAAATAATTAAAAACCTATTTTAGCATGTGCTAATGAAGTTTTTTTATATGACACCTTACATGATACGATTAACTCACTTTGAAACCATATTTTGTGAATTTTGAAGCCCCATTTTTTGTGATGTACAAAAATGTACAGTTTTCAGGTTTATTCCTATATGTGTACATAGACAATGCTTCTCGCTAAATTTCATAGTTCTATGTCAACGGGAAGTACCCTGTAGGTTTTGATTTTTGTGAGTGTCTAAATATGCGGTTTTTACGACATAAACGACTCACACTTTTTTATACGATAACTGAGAAGTTTTTCTTTTACACAACTGCAAGAAACCATAGATATACGTATACAGTTTAAATTTCAACTCGATATTTTTATGCGTTCCCGAGATAAAGAGTCTTGATATACACACAGACGGACAGACGGACAACAAAGTGATCCTATAAGGGTTCCGTTTTTTCCGTTTGAGGTACGGAACCCTAAAAACGAGGGAAGTTCAAGAACGTGTCACCTCAGCAACAAGATCGGCCAACGGAATTGCCCCTAATAATAGTTGCATTAATTTTCAAAATGTATGATATTGCGTGAGCAATTTGGTATCGTTGAACAACTTGGGGCTTAATTTTTGAAGCGGTAGAAATTACTATTAGAGTCTCATGCTATACTCTACAGATTTATGATGTTCTCTCCTACTCTAATTCAAGGCACGAGATCGAGTGAGAGCAAGAATGAGCATTAGTAATCCAAGCTAGTGCAAACGGGCGTATAGACATACGATTCCAAGTCTTTTCAATTGCACCAAAAATCGAGCTCGAGAAATAGCAAAAAGACACAAAGGCACAAGGAGAAAATAGCAAAAAAGTCACTGTTAACTCGATTCCTCCCCAACTAAAATCCTCATGTCTGAGGGTCGTGCCCCCTACTTTCCAGGATCTTCAAGTCAACTAGTGTCTGTGATATGATTAATTTTGCATTTAAAAACAAAATGTTGGTAAACTGATATGAGTAGGCCAATAGTCAATATAGTAGTTTGAATTTCATTATAAAAACTAATTTATATGAATAAAACAAAATGAGTCCCACCAATAACAAGTTAATGTAAAATGTTACCTCTTAATACTGTAGCTCACACTATTGATAAGTTATTAGATCTCGAGGAGAGCACACGCCCTAAATCTACAACCCCTAAGTCCACAAAATCTACACCTTTTTCAAAATATAAAACCCTTTTTTCATAAAATACGCAATATTGTTAGAAAAAATGCCTTTAAGACAAAAAAATATGTCAAATCGATGCTGCCAGCATTTACATTCAATCGTTAATATCATGTGTACTCGTAAGTAGTATATAGAAGTCAAATAAAATATTTCGCTATTTTTTTCCCTCCAAGTAATATCTACAACGTTATAAAGCGTTTTTGCTTAAAATTGAGGTCGTTTTACAATAGTGAAAAGTTTATCTTAAAATGTTTAAATACTTTTGTGACAAAGACAGCTCCCGAAATTTCAAACGGACGCTGCTCAAAATGACTGTTGTTAATTTGTACCAGCGTAATTTGCGTCACCTAATTATAAAGGAGAAGGTCTGCTGTCCCCTTTGCATTATTGTGGCCACCTCAATTACTGCCTTTAGTTTCTGTTTTAGAATTGGTTACGTCACGGACGTAGTTAAGGTGCGAATAAAAGGGTTTAGGCCTCGTTCAGCTAAAACTTATGTCGTACTTTGGAGTCCGAATATTTGGAGAAATCATTCGGAATAATGCCTACGATTTCTAGATGTAGGATAAAAATCGTCTCGAAAAATGCGTATAATTGCGGAGGGTTACATATAAAATATTGATTTTCAATAGTAAAATGCATCTAAAGTGGTAACATCTGAGAGGCGCCCAACTAAATATTAAAAAGTGAACTAATATTACCTTAATCACCCTTCATGGTTAGGCCTACGTCCTGCAATGGACCATTAAAAAGGCTGATACTGAACTAATATTTATAGCGTGAATGTCAACTAAAAGCACTTATTTTAGTCAGTACTAAAATAGATGCTTTTTGTTGTCATATTTTAATGAAACTGTCAAAACGTAATTGTTTACTTAATGCAACATAAAGCATCTAATCTAACAATAATATATCTAAATGTAAATAGAAGATTTCTTTTCATCTAGCGCGCAAGATGATGATCTAGGAAATACAGGTATATCGCAAAAGGCATGTTTTCAAAACCTACATAGCAAGATGCAGTTTGTGAGCGCATTTGAATAAGTAATCGTGTAAGTAATTATTGGCTTAGCAAATATACAGTTTTTTAAATTAAGCTAAATGAACTAGACGAACTAGCTAAACGAATTAAGTTAAATGAACTTCTCGCTAGACGGTTTTAATATTTTTGTTTTAACGCGAATAAATCGACGCTTTACCACCAACTTGCCTAATAGTAAGAGACGTTCTGATCCAAGACCTTAGGTCTTTGGTTGTGATAGAAGGTGAAGCATGCAGACTTAGATGATCCCTATTTAGTCTGACTGAATTATATCTCCCATGCCACAGGAAAGCTGGTAGAATGTTCCATTCCCTAGCCGTAATAATTCTTTTTTGCAAAAAATAGCATGACCGACGTCACCCGTGTACAGAATTCGCGAATATATCGCACGGATCGATGTAGCCTTTTTCACATTATTGTTGATTTAATTTCGATAAAATTTAAATGGAACCAATCTCAAAGTATAATCTTACCAATAAAAAAAATTAAAATCGGACCTCTACGAAAAAAGTTATGCATGGTTACACCTACATAAAAAAATATACGCGCCGAATTGAGTCCTGCGGTTCATCGGTCAAAAATCAAAATTGCTTCGTATAGTGGGTGTACCGGTTGTGGCCACTGACCCGGTTGTGACCATTAGGTGTCAAAATTATTGCATAAATGATAATTATAAACAACTAGTTTTTACCCGCGGCTTCGCCCGCATGATATTTTTTGACGCAATATAATTTATAGCCTATGTGTTATTCTGATATATAATCTATATTATTGCAAAGTTTCATCTCAACCCGTTCAGTAGTTTTTGCGTGAAAGAGTGACAAACATCCATACATCCATACATCCATACATCCATACATCCATACATCCATCCATCCATCCATCCATCCATCCATACATCCTCACAAACTTTCGCATTTATAATATTAGTAGGATGTAATACCATAAATATTGTTTGTGTGAATCTAAATGTTTCAAAATTTCTTTAAAAATATTAATTTAACATAGCATTGTCTTTTCAATCCTTCAAATTCAAAGTGGCCACAAATGGTACTAAGGTGGCCACAACCGGTGCGTCTACCCTACGTGCCAAACCTGTATGTGCCTAACAACTCAATGTAATGTTATAATTTTCGTCACCTACATTACAGTTGTTCAACAAAATTTTTCGTGCCACTTTTAAATATCATGTTCCTTCTTTTCCATTTATTTTTATGTTCTCTTTACTGAAATCCTGCCTACAGCCCTGTCTTGCGTTTTCATAATGGTCCCAATTTTCCTAACAGCGCCATTCGTATGAACTGTTTTCAACTCGTTGCGGCATATGGTTGAATTGTATTTAAATGGACTACTGTTTTCATTAGTTTTATGTGTTTATAGAGTACTCTGCATTAGGAATTTGCATACTAAATGGGCAAATATGAGCTTTATTGGAGCAAGGAAATGTTTATTTTAGACTAAAGCAAAAACTTTCCATGTGATGTACTCGTAATGAACCTGGTGAACTGAATAAAGGTGTACTTACCTAATATATTCAAAAAGTACGTGTTTGAATGCAATGGGTAGGTGTAGTGGTATTATACATAGTCCGTCTTACCACAAAAGATTAAGACACGCTTTAGACAATGTTTATAGTACACATTTCTCGGTTAAACAGTGTTTAATCCGTGTATAAATTTCTAGAAATTCTGGAGAGAAGTTTAGCTATTATAGCTTATAGCACGTATGACGAGGTAAGAGTCCAAAAATATAAGTATAATTTTAGAAAGCCAAATGAAGTCTGGTATGGATTTCTGGCCAGCTATAACAAACACATTTTTGATCAAAAATTACGTTCTTATTCAAATGTCTTTTGAAAAAAAAGGTAAATAGCATCTTTACTTTAAAATAACTCTTATTTTCGCGACGATTAATAATTTCGAATATTCCCGATACGAGTCTTGGAAAATTATCTATTGATCACAGCGCTCATAGAATGGTATAAGGTCTATGTAATTAACCATAAAATGATACAGGTACATATATCTCTCAGGGAAACTTTCAAAAAAAATTATACAAAGTGTTTGATTGCATTATTTGTTAAAATAAAGTCGTCAGTACCAGCCTTTTTAATAGTCCACAGCAGGACGTAGGCCTACCCACGAAAGGTGATTAGGCCATGCCCACCACGCTGGCCCAGTACGGGTTGGTGGATTCACATAAGCCATCCCATTTTTTCTACTGGCGTATGCAGGTTGCCTCACGATGTTTTCCTTCACCGAAAAGCCAGTGGTGTAAAATTCCGTACATAAATTCCAAATAAACTCATTGGTACGTATCGGGATTTGAACCCACGACCTCACGATTGCAGGTCGGGTGTTACTACCACTAGACCACCACGGCTTCAGATAAAGTCATCTAGTTACATAGACGATCATAGACAGTCACTGATTTCAGATGACAATGATTAAAATTCACACTGAACCATTTGATTCCGGACAGTTACAAACCACGGACCATAAACCACGGAGAGTCACTCAGTCCCAGTCACAAAAACAAAAACATTTCCACCCAACTTCGCTATCGTGTTAAAAAAATATGCAAAACATGTCAATACTCGGACAAGATGAGCAATTTCCCAAGTGGCGTAAAACACGAGAACAGCTCGGTCGGTCTCTTTTTTACGGTAAATTGAACTAAAAGGCTTTCAGTAGCAGACAGTCGGATGCGGCAAGCGCCGGACTTCCGCTCTCGTGGAGCTTACACTTTATATGCAGCAGTTTTTTTCCCTTTAGCCTTGTTTATGGATCGGATGAGGCTTAGATTTACTTTCCTTTAGCAAATAAATGATGTCAAAGCTAAAGCTGGTAGGTGTATCAAAAAATGCTACGTTACTCTCGCGCTGACGGCTGTGTTGGCACTAAAGATATTTGGCCACTATCACGTACCGTATAAGTAATGTGTCAGAAAAAAATCTGGAAAAATATATACCTAATACACACTAGACTGTTCCATTACCGACATTCACTGTCGCGTGCCATGCAGTGCATGGAGTGTTTTGGCACCGCCAAAATATATTCTCGACGACTATCGTTGATATCCATCAAATTGTTTCAAACAGAAAAAATGCCAAGTCGATGTTGATATGTAACAGTATTGTGACTCGGCTCTGTACTTGAAATATATAACTACAGCGTCACTTGGCCACGCGGAGCATTTCATGCACTAGGGCTGCCCGTATTAAGTATTTTAATTTCATTAACTCACTCTTGACCTACTTGAGTTTCTTTCTAGTTTCTATCTGTATTGATGTAAAATTATTATCTTTAATACAAAAAAGAAATAGGTTGTGAAAGAAAAGAGATAAAATACCCGATGTGTTTAATCCGCGATATTCACTACATCCATGCCAAAGTTAATCCATTTTGTTATGGAGCCAAGCGTGGAGTATCTACGGAAACATACCTATTATTTTTATACATACAAGTATGAAAGTATTATAAGTTAGTGTGGGGCTGTTGCTGCTTTTTGCACATATACCTAGACCATATATATCCAACTAGTTCGACTAGAAGCAGCCTATATCCAACGTCAGAGGTAGTGTGGATTTTCTAAATTGGCTCCGTAAAAAGTACATACGTACTTTACGTACGTAAAAAGTAAGATTTTTTCATCCGTGTCGTATCGTCATCGTCAATATAGCAGCAGTAGGACGTCTACAATGTAGCATTGGGTTACGTCGAATGACTATTTATATTGGCTGAATCACAGCCATAGCATAACTTAACAGCTTAGTTGTACAAACGTGTAAAAGTATCAATATCATCTGCGTATGATTGCTCACTGCTGTGCATAATATAAGCTCTCTACTCATACAGAGGTATTTTTACCTAGGTAGGTTATGTTACCAAATCACAAGTAGTAGACCAAGATGATTGTGATACTAAGTAACTATAACTTGAACACTTACACATTGACGTAACAAAACATCCTACAGCAAATATGTACGTATACTGTATGTATATTATATGATGTATATTGTATACTGTAAACTTTGTACCTTTTGTTGCAATCTATACCAATATTATAAAGAGGAAAGATTTGATTGTTTGTTTGTTTACATTGAATAGGCCCCGAAACCACTGAACCGATTTGAGAAATTCATTCACTTATGAGAAGCTACATTACCCCCAGCGAACATAGGCTGTATTATATTATTATTATATACTACGGGACTAATCGCGCACTAAAATTACGAGATAAATAAATACCTCCTCATCACGTTTCGGCTGAGTTGCATCGACCGTGGTCACGGGTAGACTGACCGAGTGACTGTCTACCCGTGACCACGGTCGATGCAACTCGGCCGAAACGTTGGGATGAGGAGGTATTTATTTATCTCCTAATTTTAGTGCGCGATTAGTCCCGTAGAATGTAATAATAATGTGTTCAAATCGCGAAAGATTAAAAACAACTGTATTATATTTTCAAAAAATTAGGGATCTTTATTACCCGTGTAAAGCCGAGGCGGGCAGCTAGTTATTTATATTTGATTTATGTTTGTTTATTAATATCGGTCTGTCTGTCAAATATTGTCCAAAACATTTGCGTTCAAAAATATCGTTCAAAAGTACCTTCTCAAAAGATATTAAATTTGGAATTTCACAGATCCGTGCCAAAATAACTTGGCCTTTTAACAATATTGCACAAACCCATTCCAACAAGGCTTTTACCGAATGACCCGACTAAATCGCAATTAAGCTGCGCGGAGGTATTTAACAGAATTGTCAATTTCAATTGAGAATTTCCTTTAAATTCCTATCATTTCCCTTGACGAGAATGAAGGCAAATACGATAAATTCCTTTGTGATTTCATTACATCGACAAAACAGGGATAGTTGCCTAGGAATTTGAATTATAATAATATTAAAGAGATTATTGGTGTTCGCAAATTTGATCTAGAATTCTAATCTGTAATCTATAATCTGTAACAATTCCTGGCATCCTGGAAACGTCGCATATGAGCCCCAAGATACAAGCCTGTGCTTAGTTTGGGGCTCGCCGTCTAGCTTTTTATTGAAATTATTGCCTATCTGTACTTGATTATTTGTAATCTTAGAAACCCTAGCCTTTTGCTATTATTTTATTTTATTAGTTTTGAACTTTTTTGATGTATTACTTTTGTTGTGTATTTCTTTTTGGTAATAAACTTATTATATTATTATTATTATTGGAAAACTGAAAGCAAAATGTTGTTACATTAAATAATTGTCACGAATTTTTAATTCAAGGTTAAAACTGTTAACGTATTTTGGACCGTTGTAATAAGTAAGTTCGTATAGGTTGATTAGCTCGCCCTAGTATCAAAGTTTTGCAAAGGCCGTCTGAAGGTTTCTAACAAATCTAATGGCCGTTGTATTTTCAAAATGTTACTATTTAGTGGCAGTATTTAGTGGCCGTGGTGATCTAGAGGTAGTGACACTCGCCTTACAATCGTGAGGTTGTGGATTTAAATCCTCGGTCCCGTACCAATGAGTTCTTTGGAATTTATGTACGGAATTTTACACCACTGGCTTTTCGGTGAAGGAAAACATCGTGAGGCAACCTGCATACGCCAGTAGAAAAAATGGGATGGCTTATGTGAATCCACCAACCCGTACTGGGCCAGCGTGGTGGGCATGGCCTAATCACCCTTCGTGGGTAGGCCTACGTCCTCCAGTGGACTGTTGAAAAGGCTGATACAGTACTATTTAGTAGACTTTACTATGACTGCAGGATCACGCTGGATGCAAGTAGTTTCCAACAAATCTAAATGAAGATCCTACTAATATTATAAACGCGAAAGTTTGTGAGGATGGATGGATGCATGGATGTTTGTTACTCTTTCACGCAAACACTACTGAACGGATTGAGATGAAACTTTGCAATAATATAGCTTATATATCAGAATAACACATAGGCTATAAATTATAATGATATTGCGTCAAAAATCAAAATACCATGCGAGCGAAGCCGCGGGTAAAAACTAGTATGAAATAAGGGAGGAAAGTCTATGTCCAAGAGTAGACGTGTTAGAGTAGAGAGAGAGAGAGAAAAAAAGTAGCTAAAATAAAAATATAGTTTTAAAAAAATCTAAAAAAAACACGCTTAGCAATCATATTTTTTTTTTCTAAATGCATTGTCATCGGTCTTTGAAATTACTCAAACAAACTCACACTCAAAGTAGGTCAAAATCGAGCTCAAAGGGGTTGGTTACATGCAAGCAAGCAAACATCTGTATGTGGTGAAACTGTGAAACTAATAAAAGCGTGTTAAAAATGATTACGATGATAAAGATTTACCATTCAAAAATGTTTGTTATAAAACATTAAATAAGATTTGAGTCATTAGATGGCTAAGTAATTATGATTCATGCGCCACCCGTACAGGCGTACATTCTCTGCGTGGTGGACATTGCTTATGGAGGAAATTCCGGCGTAAGCACAAAGCATTTCGTTTCCAAAATTATTATTCATTTGAACCAATTTAGGGGATTTTTTATCACTTCTGTATTTTTAGACTTATTGTTGTATAAGTGTAAATTGACATTTTATCAATAAATAACTTATGAATTAGTGTTTTTTTATTGGAAAATTACTAACCACAGACTCCAGGATTTGTGCCTTTTGTTAGCTAAAATGTACAATTATTTGATTTTACTTAAAAAGTTAGTACAATAGAGATGAGTTAGCCTAAGTTAGTAGTTTTGGGGCATTGCATAAATGCCACGAGCAAACCGGCGCGGCGACCCGCATGCAGTACCCGGTCACGAGTGTGACGCATGTGCCAGCCATGTGTGCTGAAGGCTTTTATCTGAGTGATTGTTATTTTACTTGAAATATAACAAAAAGAAAAATGGTCACGTAATTTTTAAATCTGTACAATTATTAACCATAGTTTTCTAATTAATTGAATTGCTTTTTGTCAAGATTAGAGTACTACTAGCTCGCAGACTTGCAAAACAGCACGCGTAGCACAACCCACGCAAAATGGGCAAGAATAATGTTAGTTCTTATGGTAAAATTGGTCTGTTTTGCTTATTTTGTTTTGCTTTCATTTCGTTCTATTTTATTTACTTTTATAATTTATGAGTTATGTAAACCTACCAATCAAACCAACTGGTAGATCTCCAAAACTAATTCTGGCAACATTGTGTTGTGAATGTCATATTGTCAAATTATTAATTTTCACTGTTTTGTAATTGTTTGTTTCTTTAATTCTTTATTCTAGTTTATTTTGAATGATTAGTGTTGTTGTTTTTGTGATAATTAGGTATGTAATTAACGTTACGTGATTATTTAGATAATGACGTTTCAAAAGTGTATATTTGTACCTAATTGAAATAAATATGATTGAATTGCATTGATTGAATTACTTTCTCTGAGGTTATCGTTCTAATAGTAGACCTAATAGTATAACTAATTGTAGAGAACTTACGGGAACGACTCAACGTCATAACATTTATTTAATCTCTCTGTCTTTCTCTTCCTCTCTATCCACCTATCAATCTACAGGGTTATTTTTAATCAATTAGCATCCTTTTAGGGGCTTATTCTGTACATCAAAATTAACAACTTTTGTCGAAACTCTAGAAAAATCAGCTGTTCCATACATTTTGCCGCGGGTGAACGATATTTTTCTATGGAACAACAATTTTTTTACAGTTTTGTCCAAAGTCGCAGAACAAAAGTTGTTAGTTTTGATGTACAGAATAATCCTCTAAAAGGATGCTAATTGATTAGAAATAACCCTGTAAATTTCACGAGAAATCTGACCTTCTAAATAATTTCCCTCTGAAGTAATCAACACAATTGTATAACCAATTTGGGCCGAGCAACGTTGCCAACCAACTGAAATCTCTAACACATTGGTTACGTGACACCAGCTGCTTGGCCACAAAAAACCCTTCGGCCCAATCCTATAAATATTACAACCGAACCTATCTGTTTCCGTCCATCGGTCGCGTATAAAAACGATGCAATATAAAGGGTCCGTAACCATTGTTTGCGAAGCAAACGTGATTGGACAACATAATGAGAACAAAAGAAGATGTTGAGAGTACCTAACGCGATATAACTTCTGTTAATGAGATTTCCACGAGTATTATTATGATAATAATCTTTTATCTTTGTTTGTTCCCTTTCTCTGTAGCCTTTTATTAGCGAGCAAAGATTGTAATAAGTAAATGTGTGGTATCAGATTGCAGTATTGCGTGTTTTGGATTTCCTTCTTCCGGATCTTGTTTTGGAGCTCTTTTTGAGATGTTAATAAGCGAGAGCAATTTTCGAATGTTGTTCATTTTTAACCAACGATAAAACGAAGAAGGTTCTCATTTCGACGCGTATATATTTTTGTTTTATGTATAACTTCTTACAGAGTAGTCCGATTAAGACAATTCCTTTTATAAATATAAAAGGAATTGTCTAGTATGATCTACTAAATTAGTAGATCATACTTCAAAGGCGGTCCCGTTTAATTTATATTGAAATAAGTTGAACCATTTTTGATAAATCAATAGTGTGAAAATTATTACATCGATCCGTGCGAACAATTCAAATTCTGTAAGTCCACGGTCTAAAATAGAATAACCCATTTTGGGTTATTCCATTTTTTGCGAAAAATAATTATTGATGCAAGATTTTCAATAGTTTTATATTTTGTTAAATATTTGCGAAATGAGGGGAATGAAAATAAGTCATTTGATACACGTGCATCGAATTTGACACCACTGGCTGTTCAGAGAAGGAAAATGATAGTTTCCTGGGGCATGCGGGATGCAATGCGGGATAGGCATTTTGTTTTTTGTTTTGTGACATTTTGATAGTCCACTGCTGAACATATTCAGCGGTATAGTAGACTATCAAAAAGTCTGGTAAAGTTATACAGAAAAAACGAGCTGATTGCTTTATATAACAATAAGTTATTAATTATTTTTCTGTTGTTTACTGTCTACCGTTTTAAGAAACGGACTATTAATGGAAGAGTAGTTCATATCACTTTTATCCATAACACCTTATATATAAGCAGAAAAAACCAACTACCATTAGCAGTTTTTCCAGTCACAAAGACAAAAATAGACCATTTACTTCCGCCCAAGTTGAATAAAATTCGACACATTTTAAAAGCCACGAAAGGAACAGGAAATTCCAGTTACTCGCAAGCTTGCAAGGATTACAGATTTACTACATCCGCTTTCCCTTCAGTTTTCAAAGAGACAGGTATTTTTAGAACTATGGGGTGTAAATACCCTGTTAGGGAAAGCCGGGAAAATCACGTAAACGGGCTGTTTTGTTATAGGATTTTCGGAAATCGCTTGCACATTGTGTAGGTGTGAGTTTGTCACTTTATTTATTTATTCGTAAGTTGAGCACTGCTTTTTAAAAGCCTTTATTTAACTTGCAATGTATTTATGTATATATGTAAGTATCTCTGTTCGGGTGGAATCTATGAACTCAATTTTCAAGTAGATATCACCAACCGATTGAGCTGAAATGTTGTATGCACGTTTAGTTTGGATGACAATGCACGATGGTGTGTGACATCATTCTAAATCTAATATGGCGGATCGTCCAAGTTGGCGGAATAGTTATTTTTGATGCACTTCTACAATATGGGTATCAAATGAAAGGGATGGTTGAGAGTAACTCGAAAAATAATGTGACGTCATTCTAAATCCAATATGGCGGATCGTCCAAGATAGAGAATTAGTTATTTTTTATAGACTTCTGCAATATGGGTATCAAATGAAAGGGCTCATTAAGAGTAAATAGCAAAGTGAGCTCCAAGCTGAAATAAGTTTGACTTGTGTAATTTAGCGAGATGGGCGACATCAGCATTGGGGTATTAGGCTGATGCTACACGGGCGAAGCCGCGGAGACACCTCGGCGACCAGTGTTACCGGTAGCGTCTTAGACATTAAATCTAGAGTATTCGAATATTCTCGAAGATCGTGAACCATCCACGCAACCACGACCACTCTGACAAGAGTGCATGATTAAGAAAAAGATTCGAATATTCTATGAATAGTAAGCGGGAAAAAAAGGTTTTAATGACAACTGGTTAGTCTTAAGCTGAAGATGAGTAAAATCCCTCGTACACATTTGAAATCGGATCGTGTGATTTGTCACGAAGAGTGTCACAATAATAGCTGTCTATCTAAGTGACAGCTGAAAACTTCAAATTGATTTATCTCGGTTATTATCGACTGTAGACTACTGCTGTCTTTACAAAAGTGATAGAGCTCGACGAGATCTACATTTCGAATGAAAGTTATCAAACTTCAAATTGATTTACCTCGGTTATTATCGATTCTAGACTACTGCTCTCTTCACAAACGTGATAGAGCTCGACGAGATCTACATTTCGGATGACAGTTGTCAAATTCAACGTGAATTATCTCGGTTATTATCGGTTCTAGCCTACTGATGTCTTCACAAAAGTGATAGAGCTCGACGAGATCTACATTTCGAATGAAAGCTGTCAAACTTCAAATTGATTTACCTCGGTTATTATCGATTCTAGACTACTGCTCTCTTCACAAACGTGATAGAGCTCGACGAGATCTACATTTCGGATGACAGTTGTCAAATTCAACGTGAATTATCTCGGTTATTATCGGCTCTAGCCTACTGATGTCTTCACAAAAGTGATAGAGATCAACGAGATCTACATTTTGGATGACAGTTGTCAAACTTCAACGCGATTCGTCTCGGTTATTATCGATTCTAGCCTACTGTTTTCTTCAGAAAAGTGATAGAGCTTGACGAGACCCACTATTCCACATTTCGTATGATAGTTGTTAAACTTGAGCAATCTGAATAAAAATATATACTTACAAAAATATTCTGACATCGCGATTTGTTAGTCTTAACTGTTTTATGCTTTCTTACTCGTATAGTATGGGTATTAAATGAAATAGTTCGCTGATAATAAAAATGCAGGTTACATAACTAAAAAGTAAAAAATAAATCAAAAGCAAAAAATATTTTTGATAAAGGGTTTTATTTAATTGCTCTAAAAAGAAGAAAACAAGATATTTCTTAAAAATTTCACCTATCAACTTATAAACTGATTTATTATACACAATTTATATGATCCTGAAAGCTTGTCTCGCGATTTACATACGTAAAATCACTTTTAATTTATAATAAATACTGATTAGTAAGTATCGATGAGCCTTATATACGTAGGCAATTTCAATTTGATATAATTTTAATAAATCTCTGACTATAGTCAAACGTCAGTGGATGAGTGAGAGAACGGTCGCTTTACAACTATTAAATTCATAAGTAAGAAGAAGAGTTTTATTCTAAAAACTTTGATTTTATTTGAACATCGTTTCATTGTCATGGTTTAGTTATAAACATCATAGTATTAGAACTAAAGTAATAGAAACCGAACTTAAATAGCAAGAGATATACGTCACTTTGTCTCACTTTAAATATGAAATTTAAAAGGTGTTAGAAAAAGATGCACGCACACAAACCCGAACTTACGTAATTTCGAAGGGTTTCACAAATTAGCATTGAGCTATCTCGGCTGATATTTCAAAAGGTAAAAAGTAGGAAGGTAAAACGTTCAGAGATTTGAACCTTCTTACTGGAACTAGATGGTTCAAATTTTCGATCATATCGCAAATACAGTGGAACCAGGTAAGCGTAATCCTAGACCGCATATCTGCTCAACATCACGGAGCAGGTAGTCAAACGCAAACCTATACGGAATAAAAAAAACAGTTTTTAACTATTTTGACATTCCATCTTGTGATTTTGACGTATGCCGACAAACAATGCGTCTTTTTTGTACCAATCACTCTTGCGTATGCTGTATAACCAGATATTATTAATAAGACAGCTGTAACATAGTTATTATTTGAGCAAAATTTAGTAAGTATTCTATTACTTTAGTTCTAATTCTATGATAATATACTCGTACATTCGCATAATATAAAGACGCACTGCGTCAAATCTCACGTCCTTGCGGCAAGGTAAACTTTGAAGTGACAATCTACTAAACTAGTATGCGGCACTATGTTGTACACAATTTCGACGCCTTCATCTCGCTAACATGACTATTTTAACTAGGTATGTCTGACAAATGACGGCATATTTTGTTTCCTTTAGTTGGTTGGTATATATGCGACGGTATATTTTTCTTTGTGAATTTTGCCATACAGTATATGTTACCTACTTTAATGTATCTTAGTCCAACCAGGTCTAAATTTTTACTATAAATTTCATAAAAGCGTTTTTATTCCTTTCTAGTGCATTTACATACATAGAGTAATATATTAAGAGGCGGTCAACGGTACCTCGTGCTCAAGTTTATTTTGTTTTGTCTAAAAATTAAGGCAATAACGTATTTCTTCTTCATGTGAAAATTGATTTTTGCAAGAGTGCAAAGTCTAAGGCTACGGGTATACGGCAGGGCGTCTTAATATCAATACTATGTCCGGTGCTCTTTACAAAATAAATTAAAAAGTATATTAGGGGTCTACCTATGAACACCAACAAAAAGTATAATCTTATCAAAAACAAAGCATACAAAAAAAAATCAAAACGAGCAGTTCTTCTATCAGTTACTGTAAAAAGTGGTGACTAGCAATCAAAAGACAATTTGGTTAATTTATTTAGTGCTTGTCAATAGAGCACTTTCTCGGGACATGTATCCAACGTTGATGCTGGTACTCAATAAATGAATCGACTTGTGCTTATTTACATTAGATTACATTAGTCACAATGTTTGACAGTAGAAAACTGTTGATCGAGGTGTATGGCTTTCCCTGGTGTTTTTGAAATAAGCATGACAAAGTTCATCATCATCCTCATCCTCAGCTTTCTTTAATCCACAGCTGAGTTTAGGTCTCTTTCATACTGTGCCACCTGCCTCGATCCTGTGCCAGTCGCGTCTAGTCGGCCTAGAATGCTCACCATACATTATTTCTTTCGACGTTTCAGAACGAGATAGAGATACGGCGATAAATATATATCTATCACTTTTTCACACATCTAAAAAAGTTCTGTTTGTGGCTTTTCGGGGCATGCTAAGCTAGCAGATTCGACCCACGATTTCGACTCTATCATCGACCCATCTTGCAGCTGGATGACCAACGCTCTGCTTGTGTCGCCTTGGCTATAATTCTGTAACAGCATTACTCGACTAGCCATCTCTTCGACTCGCTACGTATTATTTTCACTATTACTGCTACAAAAACTCATTTTGCCTAGTCCATAGGACGCAACATAACAGTCTATGTTTATGGACTAAAAGGTGTTTTGCCACCCATTACGATATTAAACCCGCAAATGTTGGCGGCGTTGCGTGCTGCAGCGAGTCTAACGCGGTAATATCGGTGCAGTGGATATTACCAACCCATTTGCTGGAAAAAAGTTGTTAGTAAAGTGGGGAAACGAGTTTTGCCCGCCACTTCTATTTTCAAGTGCATTATTATAAAAGTTCACGGTGGGCATTAGAAAAATCTAAAACCTAACGGCTGAAGTTAGATAAGAGTACTCTGAATAAGTACATTTATAGAAATCAATGACTCTAAGCAAAAATAAGACATTATCCGCCTTACCACAATAACTTAAACACGCTTTAAACACTGAATTTGTACTGTTAAACATTGTGCATTGTGCAACGTGCACAAAACTTTTGTGGTAAGACGGTATGAATCTAGAGTAGACAGATACAATAGGCTTAATTATGAAAGCGCCATCGTAAATTTAATAGCAATGTAAAAAGTGTTCTCTCTATCGAATGCCTAAACTGAAAAAGAAAGAGAAATATTCTAATTAACTATTTTAATTACGATGGCGCCTTCAAAATTGAGCCTAATAGCATTTTATCTTCAGTTTTACAGCACATCATATTAAATAACGATAGGACGGGATATGAGCGGCACTTAGTCTCGACAGTGCCTAATTTTCTTTTGTATTGTATCAGCCTTTTTAATAGTCCACTGCAGGACGTAGATTTACCCACGAAAGGTGATTGGGCCATATCCACCACGCTGGCCCAGTGCGGGTTGGTGGATTCACATACGCCATCGAATTCCTTCTACGGACGTATGCAGGTTGCCTTACGATGTTTTACTTTACAGAAAAGCCAGTGGTGTGAAATTCCGTATATAAATTCCAAAGAACTCATTGGTACGGGAGCTCACAATTGTAAAGCGGGTGTCACTACCTCTTGACCACCCCGCCTAATTTACTTTTAATATGATTTAAGTTTTTTATAAATATGAAAATGTTTTACGTTTGACTCAGATAAGTTTTGATTGTATAACTGGACTATCCAAGCTCATTATTTCGGGTCAGTTTTATAGTAATGGTACCCTCAACTGGCCCCAACATTGTTTAGCCCTTGTCCTGCCAAACTTCCGACCGCCTATGCATTTATAAAGAGCTTATACCTAATACTCTGCCGGTTGAACTACGCAACTATTAAGTAACTTCGTGTAACCGACCCGTTCCGAGACAAATTACCAACTGTAAATTGTAATTCGGGCCTTACAAAGTTAAAGCCTTGCTAATATTGGGGGCTTGGCTTCATTGACGTGGGAATTACTGCTGTGCACATGTACAAAGTTAGACGTGGTGGTCTAGTGATAGAGACACCCGCCTTACAATCGTGAGGTCGTGGGTTCAAATCCCGTACCAATGAGTTCTTCGTAATTGATGTACGGAATTTAACACCTCTGGCTTTTCGGTGAAAGAAAACATCGGCGGACAACCTGCATACGTCCGTAGAAGAAATTTAATGTCCTATGTGAATAGAAAACAGGTTAGTGAACCTGCACTAGGACAGCGTGGTGGATATGGACTAATCACCTTTCATGGGCATGCCTATGTCCTGCAGTGGACTATCAAAATGGCTGGTATAGTACAGTAGTGTACAGTCAAATCACTCTTTCTTATGTTAATCGGTAGATTAGGAACAGGCCCGTTTACGTACCTTTAATGTTCTTCTACTGTAATGATGTTGTTATCGCTTCTAAACTGAAAAGTAGCGTGTTTGTCAATTTCTCCATTTCGACGAGTGTGTGCCCAAACTCCTCGACCTGATTCCTTCATCTAGGTTTCACAACAGAATAAGACGGTACTCACATAAATACCATCCCTACAAGTCGACGTGCCACCTGCTCGTAATAAGCGATTCGCTTCTTCCTTTATAATGCAGACCGCCAGAGATTGGAATGCCCTGCCTCTATTATTATTTCCTGACAATTACAATTTAGATATTTTCAAGGCAAGAGTGAATAGGTATCTTTTAGATCTGCATACTCCATCTTCGGCTACAACTTCGCTTTCCATGAGGCAAGTTGGTGGCCAAATGTAGACCTATTATTCTACGTAAAAAAAAGATAAATTTAGAACCGCTTTAAATTTAATACGTCATCATCAGACGAGATCAGACAGTTGTGAGACATCACCAGTTTTAATGACCACCTAATTACACTAAGTGGAGCACCTAAACCTGCATGTTTTCAGAATACAGAAAGCCATACCATGCAGTAGCATGGTATGGCTTTCTGTAGTAGTATGTACTCGTAGTAGTAACTACATACTACTTTCATTGTTTTAAACTTTCTCGTAACTTCTTGCCTTACCATATCTTTTGACAAGACTTTTTTACTAATATACCCTATTTTGTGTACAAATATATGTTAGCTAAAATAATTCTAGAATTATAAATTTACTAATATAATTGAATAAATTTTGATTTTAGAGTTAATTTACTCGTAACAATATTAGTAGCTTTAACTATGCATAAAATCAAGTGTTAAAGTAAAAAATCTTCAAAGCAACAAGTAAGTAAATAAACTAAGTTATTAACGATTCGCAACAAACAAAATACCAACTTGAAATTGCGTTCAAAGTTCACATCGTGCTAATACCTATAATATTCTGTGCTCGATTTAACTGCGTCGAGAATTACGTTATTACATTAGCTGAGTTGTAAGTTTTGTCGTCGCCTACTAAATGGTATTCCGATTAAATGCGCTCCATTTCACTTCCAAAGTGTCTATTCATTTAGCTATTTATGGATTAAATTATGCTTTGTATTGAATGTTGAATGTAGTGTATAAAATGTGTCGCATTGCAAAAACCGTTAGGAGTGCATCGATTTTTACAGGTGCTGACATATAGGTATAGATAGGTAGGAGGGCGCAACTTTAACTTCGAAAGTGTCTATTCATTTAGCTATTTATGGATTAAATTATGCTCTGAATTAAATGTTGTGTCTACAATGTGTCATTTTGCAAGAACTGATAGGGGTGCATGGACCTTTACAGGTACTGACGTCGATAAGTAGGAGGGAGGTACCTCTGAAAGTCCTTTACTTTGTACTTTGCTGATGAGTGTCAATTTGCTAGACATATAGGTTATACCCATCATAAAGTACTTTGAATATAAAACGACGTAAAAGTCGCGATTCGTACAAAACTTATGGAGCACCTATTTTTTTGCAATTTCAGTGTCAGTCTTATGTATACATATTAGGACCATCAGAAATAGGACATCTTACTGCTAGACATAGACATCCTTATGGTTCTCAAATAAGACCAGCTGGAAGCGGCTTGTATTCAGCGGGATCCTGCAGTCTTGATGAGATTATCTGTCCACCTAGTAAGAGGACGTTCTACGCTGCCCTTGTCGGTACATGGTCTCCACTCGAGAATTTGCTTAAACTATGTATACCAAAAACATTTTCACGTAAATGTTGTCAAGACTAGACCATAACTCAGCTCATACGTCAAAAAAAATCAAACTTCATGCTCAGACAAAATAAAAAAATAAAGACAGAATGTTGTGAACAAACAAGTGAGGCCGACCAAAACTACGCCTCGCGGTGTACAGACAATTACACACACATCCACGTAACTACAAAACTACGCCTTCGCTTGTCAGTCAAATTATGGCGGCGCAACAGCGACGCATTCACACATGTATAAAAAACTGGCCTCAATTGACTGTTCAACGACTTTCTCTCTAGATTTTATTATTTGCTCTGACTTGACTTAACTCGCCCTAAATTCACAAACTCTACACTTCACCTTTTTTTTTTTTTTTTTTTAATTAAAATTTACTAACCACAGACTCCAGGGTCTGTGCCCTTTGTCAACTAAGATTTACAATTATTTTATTATAGTTACTGTACAAAGAGTAGCTACTAGAAATATTAGCCTAAGTCAGTCAATGCACTGCGTGAATGCCACGAGCAGACCGGCGACCCGCAAGCAGCACCCGATCACGAGTGTGACACATGTGCCAGCCATCGCTCTCCTCGACCATATTTGAGGGAGGAGAACGACCCGACACATGATGCCGCCGCAAGAAGGAGCCTTCGATGGCGAGCATGAATGCTTGGGGCATGCACGCAATGCTTATCTCTTAAAATTCGAATACACCTTTTTCACGTCCTATGTCAATTTAGTTGCCTTCTCCCGGCCCAAAGCCTCCATCACCGCCTCGTTCCGATCTCTGACAGCCATCTGCAGGTTGTACTCCTTGATGGTCTCCGATGACACAGACGATGCGCGCCGCACGAATCGACTGATGGCATCATTTTCGATGTCGTCGGCGTAATAGATGAAGGTCCCGGTGTGCCGCGATAGTGCAACGACTGCGTGTGAGACGCTCTCGTGTAGTTTCATTTTCGGCTTTGTTTTTATAACGATTACCGACTCGTACGTTAGTCCCTGAGCTTCGTGAATGGTAAGGGTGCGTGATCCTGAGCCTCCCCCATAACCTTGACTTATGAGGGTCTCCTTTTCTTCCTGTGTATGCACTAAGAAAAGGGTGTTAGGGAGGGTTTTGGATATTTGAGCCCCCTTGAACCTTTTCTGCTCAAGAGACCTAATACAAGGGGCTGAGGAATATATACCTGAGTATATTTCCCTCAACGCATACGCGACATCCATTGGGTTTCTGTGTGTGCAGAGTAACTCCTGGGTGATATTTGTAACTAGTGTTGGACGATGGTACCTCATTTCGAAAAGATTTTCTCTGTCGATATAAGGCAACTGATTGACGTCTCCAATGAGGACAAGTTCGCTAGCACCAGACAGCCGGGCAGCCATTATTATGGCTCCAAAATGGTTCATTAGAGCTTCGTCCACCAAAAGACGACTGAAGCTCTCTTTTCCGAAACCATTGACGAGAGATGAAGCCATGGTTCGCACTCTGGATTTTACCAGTTTTCCTATTCGGTGCGATAACTTCTCCCTCAGATCTTTTGCTGCCTCTGTTGTTGTAGTGATGATAGCGTCCCTATTCACGTCAAAGTGTCTAATCACCCATGTTGTCTTGCCACATCCTGGTACCCCGTTGACCCATTGTATCTTTGGTACCGCCCAGTTTCCCCAGCCTGCCTCGACGTCTGAGCTCCGTTCGATGGTTTTAGCCATCTCAAGGATTCTATCGTCTAGCATTATCTTGGTGCACTTGGCAGTGACTACAATTGGGTCGTTCGATGGTATCGCGTATTTCGGTCTTCCTATTCGCTCCGTCTCTCTCTCATCCAGCTCCACAAAACCACATGCTGCGCTGTAAGCTGCCATATATCGTCCTTTCATGGTCCCTCTGATGACTTGGGAAGTGACGTTATTGTATATGGCTGCTTCTGCCTCCTCGAGTCTCGATTTTAGTAGACTCTCACTTACCGGACCACCCAGCCTAAAGAACTCGAGGATGTTGTCACAGTTCTTAAGATTGACATTTTTCGTCGCTCTCAATAAGGCTAGATATTCGGCAAAGGCATTTCTCGCGTGGTCCCGTGGCGCTGAGGCCAAGATATAACGGGGCGCATCGACCTGTCCCATGTCGGCTCTCGTTCTGGTTGCCTGAGGTGGTGAAACTACTCTCGAGGTCACCGCTGTCTGTGGAGGCGGTGTTTTAGACATGGAACGGAATAAGCTCTGCATTGCGACACTGAAGAGACCCGATAAGGCACCATCGTTGCTGCTTGGACGGAAAACGGGTCTATCAGATGCTGCTATTAACTCTGCTCTTTCAGAACCAGATTGAATGGCCGAGTTCGGAATGGGGCGGCCCCAACTGTCTGTTGCATTATCAGGATCGTTACTTGGAGGCTTCAGAAAACTCAGGTTTTCTCCTCTATCCTCATACACGATAACCTCATGGTGTTCCGAGGCTTTAATGCAACCCAGCCGGTCCGCAGCCTCCGCCTTCGACCGCTCAACCACCATCGCATCTACGCTTATCACCCGGGGAGCGCTGTCCATTTTCATGCTGAGATGTTCGAGCAATGAACTGGCCTGCACGAAAGGTGACTGGGCGCCCCACTCGACTAGTGCAATCGTTTTGTTTTTCGATCTCACCAGTCGGAATTGGTGGCCACCTGCCTCGCACACTGGCATAGCGTCATAGGATTTCCGCTTCATTGTTACTTTGGCGGTGCTCCCGTTAAGTAGACATGCTAGTCCAGGCGACAAGCGGACGCGTTTATGGGCCCTGACTTGGCAAAAGCTTATTCCGAATCTTTCTCTGTTGTTGTCCATGAAGAGAGCCACACCACGGATACGAATCCCCAGAATTCCTTTTTCTGCGTTTACTAGAATTTCGTCTATGACTACGCTTTTAGGGAGTAAATCTCGGACGGGAATTGCGCTTTGTGCGACTTCGGTGGACTGCGTGTAAGTAGAGGGTATTTGCATGGGGTCAAGTGTTAGAGTAGAGGGTGGTGTAAAAGTGTCAGTCAAAGTGGGTTGAAGAGTTGAGGTATTGGGAGATGGTAGGGTAGTGGGGGATGGTAGGGTAGTGATGGATGGTAGGGTAGTGGGGTGTGTTGCGACGGGATTGTGTTGTTGGATAGAGTGGAGAGTAGAGTTTCTTTTCGCCGCAATTCTGAACGACTTCTCCATGAAAGACAGAATATGTTGTCTGCTTTTTGGATCTACTAAGATATTTTGGAGATCTGAGACCACTAAATTTCTGTCTATCATTATTTCGAGGTCATGTCGTGCGGCTGAGAATCTGGGGCAATCGAGGAGCACGTGCCAGACCGTCTCGGAGACATCGGGGTCGCACTCGCATCCAGGGCTGTTCTTGATTTTACATCTGTACAGATATTCAGCTATTCCTCCATGTCCTGTCAATGCTTGAACTTGAAAAGGAGTCAGTTTCGTAACGCGCGTCACCCGATATGCATTTACGATATCTGGGAAGAACGTCTGAGTGAATTTACCTTTATCCGAGGTTTTGTATCGGTCCTGCCATTTCTGGACCGAACACCTTAGTAAAAATATGTAGTTAATGAGCTGCGCGAAATCTTACAATTAGTTTAATTGGCAATCTAGGAAATCAGCCCAGGTCACCCCAATAGACTTGCTAGGTTGCTCGCTAGGTGGTTAAGTTGGGGCGAATACACGTTCTGCTACAAAAATAAGGATTATAATTACGGAAAACTAATTAGGTAGGTACTATTTTATGAACTACTTAGTAAAACTCGAGAGAGTGATTTTTTATGCTACATACTTACATAACTTACGAGCATTGAACTTACCTACACAATAACAATCTCACAACGTCAATATCGTATTTTTTATTTATGTCAACAAAGATTTCAATTCGCCTTATTGTTCAATTGATTTCTAGTTTTGTATTTTTGAAACGATATTGCTCAGACGGTTTTTATTTATTTAAAAGCAATTCATTTCTTAGATTCAATCTCGTTCCTCTGATTCATTTAAAATGAAGATTGTTTTTGTAACAAATATTGGTAACGTAACAAAATACTGAGACAAAAATTCAATATAAAATCTTACGACATCTAAGGTGAAACACTTTATATTTTGATGCTGAATTACAGAGCAGTCGAATTCGTCAGATGTAACTGTTATGCAAAGTTGCACCATTGAATTTTGATAATGGTGCAACTTTGTATATCAGTTAAATTTGACGAATTTTTAAATGAAATACTTTGATTTTAACTAAATTCATACAGAATTTTTGACCTTTTTGAAATTGGATATATACCTTAACAGGTACATATATCCAATTTGAGTGATTTTTAAGGTTCCGTACCTCAAAAGGAAAAAACGGAACCCTTTTAGGATCACTTTGTTGTCCGTCTGTCTGTTCATCATCGACAAAAGTTTTTTTGTTTTTATTTTGCTCGTCATCCATCGCAAATTGTTAAAATAATTAAAAACCTGTATTTAGCATGTGCTAATGAAGCTCTTTTATATGATACCTTACATGATACGATTTACGCACTTTGAATTTTCAACCCATATTTTGTGAATTTTGAAGCCCTATTTTTTGTGATATAAATAAAAATATTCAATTTTCAGATTTATTTCGCCAAATTACATAGTATCTATGTCAACGGGAAGTACCCTGTAGGTTTTGATTTTTGTGAGTGTTGAAATATGCGGTTTTTTACGACATAAACGGCTCTAACTTTTTTATATGATAACAGATAAGTTTTTCCTTTAAACAACTGTAAGAGATCATAAATATACGTATACAGTTTAAATTTCAGCTCGATATATTTACGCGTTCTCGAGATAAAGAGTCTTGAAATACACACGCGTGCTACACCCTAGACCGCACATCTGCTTAACATCAGGCAGTGTGTAGTCAAAAGCAAACCTATTCGAAATTAAAAAAAAAAAAACACAGACGGACAGGCGGACAGACGGACAGATGGACAGACGGACAGACGGACAACAAAGTGATCCTATAAGGGTTCCGTTTTTTCCTTTTGAGGTACGGAACCCTAAAAAACCGGAAAAGTGCGAGTCAGGCTCGCACATCGAGGGTTCCGTACAAACACATTGTTAAAATAATTAAAAACCTGTTTTAGCATGTGCTAATGAAGTTATTTTATATGATACCTTACATGATACGATTTACTCACTTTTAATTTTGAACACATATTTTGTGAATTTTGAGGCCCTATTTTTTGTGATTTAAATAAAAATGAACAGTTTTCAGATTTATTCCTATATGTGTACTCTGAGATAATGCTTCTCGCCAAATTTCATAGTTCTATGTCAACGAGAAGATCGAAATATGCGGTTTTTTACGACATAAACGGCTCTAACTTTTTTAAACGATCACTGAGAAGTTTTTCTTTTACGCAACTGCAAGAGACCATAGATATACGTACAAATATAGGTACAGTTAAAATTTTAACTCGATCCTTTTACGCGTTCCCGAGATAAAGAGTCTTGACATACACACAGACGGACAGACGGACAACAAAGTGATCCTATAAGGGTTCCGTTTTTTCTGTTTAAGGTACGGAACCCTAAAAACTAGTCATAGCAACGAGAATTTACATCAACATCCTAAAGTATCGTGAATGAATTCACAGTCACCATGTATAAACTCTTCGTGTGCAGTTACTATTAGTTCTCGAAACAGTAGACCTTGCATCAGTTTAACTGAATCTTTATAAGCCAATATCTCGACTCGCTCTTAACTGCTTTAATTCAGACACGCAAATCTTGTGAGGATTTGGATACTAAACTTTCTTGCCAAATATTACCGAAATTGGCTAATAATAATTAGCGCTACGGCAATTTTCCCCCTTTTTTGTGGAAAATACCCCCCTATTCATAAATAAAACCTGTGTACCATGTGTCGTTAAGATTTGTTGATTAATGCTGCGCGTAGATGACCAACATCCATGATATTCCATCAGTCATAGGACGTCCATTGCAAGGCTTACCCTATATAACGGGTCTTCCAATAAGCACGTCCGAACTTTGATAGTTGGTAGCGGCCATCTTGTTGAAGCTACATCTGTCAAATTGGTTGTCATTTATTCATTATGTTTTGCCCAGTTTTGCCAAATCATTAAGGATAACTATATCATTCAACAACACGTGCAAATGATAAAATTGTTTTATCAAAATGAGTGTTCTGTTCGGGCAACGCACCGCGCGTTTCGCCCATTTTACGGTCGCCATAATCGTCCTATTGAGAGGGCTATTCGTCGTGTGGTGGATAAATTTGAGTCCACTGGTTCGTTAAATTATCGACCAACATCCGTACGTCAACGCAACACAAGGTCTGACGAAAACATCGCCGCTGTCCGTGAGAGTGTGCAGGAGAATCCGAGGCAGTCGATTTTACGTCGCTCACAAGAACTCGGCCTTTCACAGACCACAGACACAGAAAAGGCCCTATTACACAGGGCAGACCACAAACAGACCTTTTTTGGCATTAACTGGATCATCTGAACACCAACGACATGTGGTTTCAACAAGACGGCGCTACGTACCACACAGCTCATGCCACATTGAATATTCTGCATGAGAGATTGGAGGGCATGGCCATCTCACTTGGAGCTGATGTGAACTGGCCACCGAGATCTTGTGACTTAACCCCGCTAGACTTTTTTGTGGGGTTTTCTTAAGTTGCAGGTCTATGAGAATAAACCACAAACCACAGCGGCCCTCAAAGTCAACATAGCCTATGGTAACCCATAGGTATACAATATAACCATAGGTCAAATTCAGCCTGATTTATGCGCAAAAGTCATGGAAAATTGGATATCTCGCATGCGCTTCACCCAGAGAAGCCGTGGCGGACATTTGAATGATGTCATATTCCACACATAATGGCATCACTACATCTTTCAAATTAAATAAATAATTTCGATAAATCTCACACACACACTTTGTTTTATTTAAATTTAAAGATAAGACACGCTTAATGAAAGACCCGATATCTCCGATAAGACCGGTCATTCGTCTACCAGACACTTTTTTTTGTTTGTTTATGAAACACCCGTGAGCATGCCTTTAACGAGGATTTTGTATTTGACCATGAGGATTGTCTCCCAAGCAGCATTGGCTGCTGTACAACAATTTGTCAATACATATTACAATAAGTCAATATATACAAAAATATGTATTGACATATTATTATACTGCAGGTTTAATTCTTCTCTTTATTTCTTGACATGTGATGAGGCTCCTTGAAATATTTTTTTGTTAATCTCGAAGCATTATTGACGCTTCGTACGCTCGGTAAAATATTTTAACTCTACTTATGTTTACAGTCAATTCAAATTGAGCTTTATGTCTTCTTTCTGGCTAGTTTTAGTTTTACAAGGGAACAAACGTGCAGGATGCACCGACGACGTTGTTCTAGATCGGTAATGCGATAAGCCTGCTCGAGTCCGGAGTCCCGGCACGTCCGCGCACATTCTCGCACCAGCTACGATAAACGATAACTAGATAACAACACTTGATACAAACTTTGATTTTGCTTGTGTATCTTGGAACAATACTCGTATTTGACAATATTTTTGATTTTGCTTGTGTTTCTTTTAACCTTCAACTACCAACGTGCCCGTCTCACAAACGGCATTACTTTTATTTGCGTCTCACGGTGCTACTTTTCTTGTTACCTTCCTCCAGCACCATCTTATTGCTGTTAGGCGCCTTAGCGAGTACTACGAGTGCACATATATGTCTGTTTAAGTGCGATTGACG
Organism: Hypomecis punctinalis; assembly: GCA_949316475.1. Taxonomy (NCBI): domain Eukaryota; kingdom Metazoa; phylum Arthropoda; class Insecta; order Lepidoptera; family Geometridae; genus Hypomecis; species Hypomecis punctinalis. The sequence goes on from OX438796.1 coordinate 10,859,311, forward strand.
ACTCACACACGTTAGCACGGTGTTAATGTACTATATATTTGTCCGTCTCTTGGACGTCACCTCGTTATTTCTGTAGCTTAGCACATAGTATTTCATTAATGTAATCAGCACCATCATCATCATTAGCTGTAGGTTGTTGCCCGGAATATCAGTTTAATATTACATAATATTACAAAATTTCAGGAAAGAAAAACATGAGATAATCTCACTTGGATTGCATCTTTTCATAGAGCAAGGTATCCACTGTGAACACCAGTAAATAGAAAGAAAGAAAGAAAGAAAGTTATTTATTTACTAAAATTGAAATACACGAATGAATACAAGAATAACAGTTGAAGTAAAACAATACATGAATAACAGTTGTAATTTGGCAAGATAACTAGATTCAGGATTCATAAGCGAAATATCCTTTGGTCCCACACTAGGCTCGAGACTCGTGTTGTGGCTACCATACAAAAATGTTATCTAGTGGTGATATTCTGGGGTAGTCCTAAATTTTAAAGAAATGCTGATTTATCGAAAACTGAAAAATTAGTGAGATTATATAAACTTGAACAAAAAACAGGGTTAAACTATAGCCGTCCGGTACCCGCAGAGAGGGGTAGGAGGGGTGGGGGAGGGGGCGGGGGGAGAGGGGAAGCCTCCCCTGCAATCCCCCCCCGCCGGAGGCCCTTAGTTTTTGAGTAATATTTTTTTTAGTACTTAACCTCACTTTCGGCTGTATCCATTACATGTGTTGTCAGTATTTTATAGTTCGAAATTAGAGAGACTTGTATTCTAAAAATTTAATACCTCTTTATTATAATACGTTTTTAAAGTTTTCTGTTGATTAGAAAAAAAATAGTCTTCGTTCCTAAAATTACAATATTCTGAATTAATGTTGATTAATCTTAAAATTTAATAGGTAGATTTTTTTGCTGTTTCTAAAATAATTAAGCGATAAGAAATACTTATCAATATTAAATAGTTATGAAAACCTAGCGTGCTTTATGCGCTTTATATATTTTTAAAATTTTGTCCGTCTGTGAGACGTGGCGTCAGCGTTAATGATACACGTCGTTAGCCATAGGTTAGCAATACAGCAAAGGTTCTATCTGATTCATATATTATCCCAGGTTTATTTATTTATAACTTTTTTTATTTTTACACATAAAATATGAATAGAAATATTAGTTAACTGTGCAGATTACTAAACTAAATCAAGTCTCGACTTTTTTTGCGGAAGTAGACATTTTCCTTGAAATGTGATAAATACGTTTCTACTGGTGATTGCCACGTCGCATTTGATTTCCTATGTACCTATTCAGCCTATTCTACCCACTACTGTGTGTAGGCCTCCTTTCATTATCGCCATTGATTTCCAGCGTGGATATTTTTTTATTTTCTTTTCTATTAAAATAATAGAACAACAAATTTTATACTTGTAGTTATTTTACCTTTGAAACTAGATATATCAAATACAACTTCTGTTGCAAAATAGCCAACCTATTTGCATTTTCGAACACTGCACTGTAAAGGGCACTTTGCATTAAAGGTTCTTGTTCCAAACGTGAAATACAAGAAGCAACATAAGGATTCTATAGCACGCTGCTACACTAAACGTTTTATGAAAAATGTTGCTATAACATCGAATTTGCATTATGTTACTATTTTTGCTAAGTATTATAAAGACAGTAGGCCCGATTATAGAGGCGCCAGCGTAAATTTAATAAAAATTGTATTGTTTAAGACTGATTTGATCAGTATGGGAACCAGACTTCACCAAAACTATGCGGAAGAAGATAAAAAGGAAATGCCATAATAAGTACATACTAAGCGAAAAACAAAACACAGTCTGCTTCGCTATTATTTGTAGAGAGAACTTATTTATATTCCAAGTTATACTACGTTTTTTGACCGACGAACCACCGGAGGAGGTATACAATTCAACGCATATATATACAAGTTTTTACCCGTGGCTTCGCCTGCATACGCAATATATCATTATAATTTATAGCATATGTGTTATTCTGATATATAAGCTATATTATTGCAAAGTTTAATCTCAATCCGTTCAGTAGTTTTTGCGTGAAAGAGTAACAAACATCCATACATCCATCCATCAATCCTCACAAACTTTCGCGTTTATAATAATTATTATTAGGATAGGATAGTAGGATAGGATATATTTTTATGTATATCCACGCATAACTTTTGAATTATTAAAATCGGACTACTATGAAGTAGTCTGATTTCAATAATTCTTTTTTTATTGGAAAGAGTATACTTCGAAATTGGCCCCATTTAAATTTTATCGAAATCGGCTGAGCTATTTTTGACAAATCAACAATAATGTGAAAAATGTAACATCGATCCTTACGAAATATTCGCGAATTCTGTACACGGGTGAAGTCGGGCATGCTAATTTTTGCAAAAAATAATGTTTGTTTATTATCGTCTTAGCAATTTTCTTTCCTACGTTTACCATATAATTCCATGAAAACATATAAATTATATATTTTTCTAAATTATGTACTCATATTACTACTTTCTTTCTTTTAAAATGAAGTACCTAACATTTTATCTATGGGTATTGTTGATTCTTAAATTCCAAATGTTCTTAAATCAAAACATGGATCTAATATTAAGGAATACTGTTTGCTTCTATTGGGTAATAAGATTTTGTGTTGTAGTAATTTTGGAGGAGCATGATTGAATTGGTAAGCAGTGAAATGTTTTTTTCTGTTATAAATACTTTTGTATGTCAATAATAAATGGTCACTGAGAATTGACATTGTTCGACAGATATATAAATTTTCATTACTAATTTGATCACAGACTAGTGATTTCTATAAAATATTTTAGTGTGAAGGACAGTCTCTCATACCCTAACAAACTTTCAATAATTACGCCTACCTCGAAACCTGGAATGTCATTCGAATCTTCACTTATTTTTGTAGTTTATTCAACTTTGTAAATTGAGTCGCTAATAAAGCTAATACTAACCGTTTGCTAACCGATCAAGCTCGTTGTGATACAAAAAATGATTTATGTAATTGGTATGGTTACTTGTGGACCTATCATGTGATTGATAGATAGATGACAAATGGACATAACTCTTTATTGTGTCCACTAATATTAGTAATTAAAAAAGAAGGTACACAGTAAAACATCTTAAATAGTGCCGCAAATGGCGGCCTAATTGCTGATAGCAAGCAATCAAGCAACTACTGAACAAAAATCACTAGATGAATATATATTTCACTTCTTACTTACTAATTACTGACTGAAAACACAGCGAATTATTTCAATGATTCTCAATTTGAAGCAGTTATACTAGCGCTGCACTGTAGTGGCTGCAGACTGCACCACTACAGTGCAGCGCTGCGGTTTGCAGTTCCGATCACTGAATGATTTATCTCAGTTATGGGTGTCAGAACTGTAATGTTACAGCAAAACCAAGTTTCTAATGCTCATAACTACAAGGATAACATTATGGTAAAATAATACGTAAATATATTTCTATTTTTGACCAACGCGAATGAAATGAGCGAATCGTTTCAGTTTTGATTTCACAAGTTTGCATTCGTCTGTCCTGATATTGATTGTCTTCTTCAGGTCGCATTATGAAACTTGGTACAATGCAAGGGTTCTATGTATTTATGGATCATTGCCGTCACTGTAATTGAATTAGTTACTTCACTATTTAGTAAGTTACCGACCAAAACATATTTCAGCAAACCATTTAAATCATTCTCGAATCGAAGCAGCTATACTAGCACTGCACTGTAGTGGCTGCAGACTGCAACATCTGTTTGCAGTTCAGATCACTCGGCGCCAAATGTTCGAAACTGTTTAGGTGCAATATCGATGAATTATTGCATTTTGATTGGTTTTAATAGGTTTTAGCTATCAGTATAAAATTATGGCAAATATAATGAAATATAATATTTCTATTTTTGACCAAAGTGAACAAAATGAGCGAAGCATAAATATTATTTGTAGTTTTGACTTTACAATTTTGCTAGTTTTTAGGTAGTTGTTTCTTTTCTTAAGGTCACATTTTTCACTAAACTTGTTACACGGGTTGTATGTATTATGTGATATTTTATCGTCATAGTGATTGAAGTAGTTACTTCAGTGTTTACTGTGTTAACATTGCCGACCAAAAAATATCTCAGCGAACCAATTAAGTAATTCTCAATTCGAAGCAGCTATACTAGTGCTGCACTGTAGTGGCTGCAGACTGCAACATCTGTTTGCAGTTCCGATCACTCGGCGCCAAATGGTCGAAACAGTTTAAGTGCAATATCGATGAATTATTGCACTTTGAAGTTATGGGTGTTGTGTTCTAACTATAATATTGTAGCAATACCAAGTTTCTAAAGCTCATAACTACGAGTATAGGGACAACATTACGGCAAATCAAAAGTCATTGTACCACCATATTATTATTATTATTAAGACAGCAGATCATCAGTCCACCCTCAATATGGACAGACCACGCTGGATGCAAGTCGCTTCCAACCGGTCTTATTGGAGATCTATTAGGAGAGCCTTTCCAGTAGTGGAAGCCTTATGGCTGAAACGACGAAAGAGAGTACACAATTAGTTGGAATTTGGATTGGATGAAAAAGTGATTAGTTCGTGTGATCATGTCCAGGTAAATATACGAGTAATACTATTCAGATCAACGATTTATCTAAACTGACAGAAAAGTAAATCAGAAAGTAAATATGAAATGAAATCATAAATATCAAAATCAAAAGTACGACCTTTAGGCTAATTCCTCTGAAGTCTTTATTCTGAAGGCTATTCGAAAATAACAAATAAAATTGAATTGTATTTGAATTTTACTAGTTTATGGTTATAAACTAGCAAAAGTCAAATACAATTACATTTAAGCCGGTGAAACGTAAAGTCGAAAATCCCGTGATATTTTTGAAGCATCCCGGGCTTAACGTCAGGCACCTAATCCCCGCACTATTTGCCAAACTAGAATTGCCGCCGGTCTTAAAAAGGTTTTCACGTAATGTCTCCAGGACCTCAAGATTAGAAGGTAATCCTGGTAAACTGCCGACCAATTACGAGAACGACCTTAAACGAGGAAGCAATACATGCACGACACTGCGTTGAGCTTTTTCTCCTTCATTCTTTATTTTTAAGGTTTTTGGGGTGAAACGTGTGCCTATTTATATGTAAAGAAAATGTAAGAGATCCTATTTACAATATACAGATTACAGGGCATGTAAAAAAATTAGATCCCGTTTGCAGAATAGTACAGGGTTATCTGCTTGCCCTGTACTTTTTTTTTGCCCAGGATTTACTATAAACCTACCGCTTAACTTAGTCCTTGCCTGCGCGGTACACGGGCGGCGGCCGGGGACCCACCGCCCGTATACCGCGCGCACCTGTCACAATCCCTTTTGTCGTCTCCCCCGGCGCCCCTGTACCGCGCAGGCGAGGACTAAGCGGTAAGATTATAATTTATACTGTACCAGCCTTTTTAGTAGTCCACTGCAGGACGTAGGCCTACCCACGAAGGGTGATTGGGCCATATCCACCACGCTGGCCCAGTGCGGGTTGGTGGATTCACATACCTCATCGAATTTCTTCTACGAACGTATGCAGGTTGCCTCACGATGTTTTTCCTTCACCGAAAAGCCAATGGTGTAAAATTCCGTACATAAGTTCTAAAGAAACTCATTGGTACGGGGTCGGGATTTGAACCCAGGACCTCACGATTGCAGGTCGGGTGTTACTACCACTAGACCACCACGGCTTGTAGATTATAACACTACTAAGCCCAAAAAGGATAATTAAGGCCATTATTATGCAAAAATTTTGCTGTGAGGTTGACCCTGCAATTCGATATATAAAATCTGCTGTTCCATACAGAATTGCAACTTGAAATCGACAAAATGTATGAAACAGCTGATTTTTTTCTTAAATTCTGGTTCAGCCCCATAATTGATGGTCTGAATTACGTCTTTTTGGATTAGTACACCAGTTCTGGATAATCCAGAATTATACACTATTTAGCTTCTGCCCGTGACTTCACGCGTGCTGTACTACAGTTTGTCGCACTAAAGTGATGTCGAGCTTCAGTTTGTCTCCCAAGCGTGCAAGCGAACTATGGTGTGTCGCAGTATAGTTTTGTCGAACTAGCGTTATTCGCACAAGCGAATGTCGATGTCAAGTAGTGCACTCGTACCTAATATATGTTAATTTTTCGCTATCCCATAGAAACCTTTTATTTCTCCGCTATAAAAGAGGACCCTTTGACACTTTCCGACTTTTGCACTGTATCTATGGCAAAAATCAAGTCCATTCAAATCTATGTTGCCATGTGAAACGTGAAAGGTTAACAAACAAACCCATAAACCAACAGACACTTTCAGATTTATAATATTTCTTCCTCGCAATAATATATTATTGAAAAACAAAAAGAGGTATTTAATTAATATATCTCATGTTTTATTGCGCGATAAGTCCCGTATTAATATAGTAGTATAATATATTATTTTAAGTTAATAAAGAAAAAAAAACCTGCAGCATTTTGACGCAATAGATTTACATAAAAAAAAGTAAGAAAAATATTAGACAGGATATAAAAAATAACGACATAAAAGCGCCGCCACAGTAAAATGGCATGTTCCGTGAACATTAGTATTATTGTAAAAAGTTATTGTTCAAATGGCGTTAAATCTTTTCAAAAACTTTTCTAATGTCCAGGTGCCATGCCATCACTACACATGATGTATCGTTACCTAAAACCGTTTTGTGATTAAATGAAAATAGCCTTTGAAACCACATTATTTCGAGTTGGAAAGTTTTTCTACGTAAAAAACCGTTCATTGACGATAATAGTAAGTAAGCAAATCGTTTGCACGAGGCAAGTACGGTAAAACAAAATCAAACCGGTTTGTTTTTCAATTCTGTTTATAAAATATTTTTATACACGAGTTTTTGCTATGCAATAACATAAAAGTAAACCAAAAATAACATAGTGTAGGTCAAATTAAATAAGCCGTGGTGGCTTAGAGGTAGTGACACCCGCCTTACAATCGTGAGGTCGCGGGTTCAAATCCCGGTCCTGTATCAATGAGTTCTTTGGAATTTATGTACGGAATTTCACACCACTGGCTTTTCGTGAAGGAAAACATCGTGAGGCAACCTGCATATGTCCGTAGAAGAAATTCGATGGCGTATGTGAATCCACCAACCCGCACCGGGCCAGCGTGGTGGATATGGCCCAATCACCCTTCGTGGGTTGGCCTACGTCCTGCAGTGGACTATTAAAAAAAATGGCTGATACAGTACAGTACAGTACAGGTCAAATTCGAGAATGGCACTTCTTGATGTCATGCTGTAGCAATAAATTATTACTAAAATATATTATTTTAAATACAAGCTTCTGAGATAGATAACTTCCACTCTGCCCTACCAAAGCGCCCCACTGGTGGGGCAGATTCCACTCCTTATTATATAGCAGCAAAGTACAAGACAAGTAACACGCCGGGTCTATTTTGTTTAGTACAGGAGTTCCTGTGGCCACCTTCCGATTCCACCATCAGCTCAGCTCCAGGGCACCATAATATTGTATTGCCACACAATATACATATGCGTGCAAAATTTCAGCTCAATCGAAAACCGGGAAGTTGGTCAAGTTTAACTTGCAAGATTCAACACGAACTTACATACTTACATTCAAGTTTAATAAAAGCTTGTAATAAAGAAGCGTAGCGAGACGTGACGTCACGTGGAACATAAACAAGCTTTGATAAAACTTTGTTTGATAAAATCTAGTTGGTGGTATAATTACTTAAATTTCTTGTCCAAAAATCTTATTTAGTACAAAATTTGTTGATGATTTAAGGTACAACCCGTAATACCCTAAAGTACCTACGTTTGATTCCCAACCTTTAATTCAGTACTCGTAGATTGCGGGCTACACTCTATATTTTTTATTTCGATACATTAAAATTGTGAATTCAAACTGTAGCTCCACCTACCGTTCCGTTACGTAGTCCAAAGCAATTAAGGATCACGGAAAATATTTTCCATCTTTTTTGTTTCAGCTCGGGGAAATTAAAACAGATCGCTTTTTAATATCTTTCTTTTACCAAAACGTGCAGGAAATCTGTGAACGGAACCGTTGCCGGGAAATAGAGATTATTACATTACGGCCGAAAGTTTGGGAAACATTGATAAATTGGAGAGTTGGATTTCTTGATTTGTTTATTCAGTTTAAGATTCAATTCTTTTTACCAACTTTCAAAAAGGAGGAGGTAGAGAGAGAGATGACTATTTTCAACAGAGAATGTCTTAAGATGATTTGGATGATAATATAAAGCGTTTATTTATAATCGTGCTTATTCGAAATATCGTTTGTAGCGGTACAGCGATAGATTTCAAACTTCAATAATAAATTACGAAAAGGTTACTTCTGGGCTGCCCTTGCGAGGTGAAACGTATTTTTCTTTGAACGTGAGAGTGCTTTATATAGAAACGCAGTACAAATTTCTGGGAATGCTCCCAAGGGTGTGCTGAAAGCTTGTTTTGTGGATACATGTTACCTGCCGTCTGCCGAATAAACGCTTTCCTCTAAGTGGTTTGTCAATACAATTCGCCGAGTATTGCTTCGCAGCATCGCCAACAGACTCCAACTTTTGCAAAATACGCAGACTCTTATAGTCTACAATAAGTTACTATTCATTCAATTAAATGATAACAATGTAGTACCGTATCGCTCTAAGTTTAGCTCCAATGAGTTTCATAGCTGAAAAGATTCTTACAATTTCTAATTTCGAGAAGGTTCCCACTTGGTGGCGGATTTTACTCGTATTTCCAAAGAACTGTTGCAGTTTGCAGTTGACATTTTCGGTCGTATATTCAATGCTGTTTTAATTAGTGCCTCTGTAAAAGATTTTACGTTGAAAGTTTAATTGAACAATTTTAACAGAAACTATCTCCACCAATGTTGAAGTTAAAAATGGATTTATTACTATGTCCAAATTGCTTTGGAACGTTTTATGGAATAACAAATGAGATCTCATATTAAATTAAACGAAACAACACCGAAACGAGCACAATATTCTCGCTCCATTCTCTTAAAATTAAACAAACACATACACATTTATAAGCGTAATGTCCAGAAAATTTATATGAAAGTGGAACAGATGGAGCTCTGAATTTCTATGACACTCGCAAAATAAATCATGTAGAGAATGTTTTCATTAATTCGTTTATGAGAATTGCAAAATTCGTCCCCGTTTTAATGAAAAATTCATGAAAGTAATGGAACGATATTATCATAATACTAGTTTAATAATTTTATGAAATGAACGGTAATATAACATTTGAGTTTAAAATTTAAGTAAAAATAAGCTGGTAACCGTAATATCAAGTAATTTTTTAAAAAATTCCGTACTTTATGCAGTTATATTTACAAGACTTGTGTTACTCTTTCGAGTTTCTTATATTCGATCTCAAGAGATTTTAGCCACCCATGTTTCTTAAGTCTACGGTGTTCATAAGCAATTAACTCTTTAAAGCAACAGTATATATTTTAAGAAACCAGTGACTTGGAAGTACATAAAAGTCCTTTCCGAAAAAAACCCCGGTTTCTTGAAGGTCAAAGTGGTTTTAACTGTTTGATTATATGAGTAATATTCAGGTGGCTAAAAAAGATTAATACCAAGGCAAACCAACCTGCCTAAATCTTACTTTACTTCTTACTAAATATAAACTCATAATATTACAACTAAATTGACCTACAAAATCTGTGCTAAACTTGGTTCAATTTAAGTTAGAGGCAGGTATTGTTAGGTATCTTCAATATAAATCGGAGTCCACGTGACTCTAATGATAGTACCTACTAAAAGTTTAGTTAGAGGACTCCTCTCTTTACCTAGTGTGCGATACATACTCGTATGTATATATGTATCAAAAATCACCGGAAAACGTTTACCAAACACACAATACATTGCAAAAAACTATGTGAAACTATGTGAGCGTATAATAATGAGTGATTTATTGGGCAACAAAATCAAGCCCCCGCCAAGTAATTCATGTTCGCGAGTGCATCTGTAGAACAAAATTAAGCTTATATAGGCTTGGTGACTAGCCCTGGTGTCAGAGTTTTTAAGCCATCTGAGGGCTGACGTGGCTATAAGTAAGTAAGCTCGTATAGGCCGGGTGGCTATGTAACCCCCCCCCCCCCCCCCATATAAAAATATATCCATAGATATAAGCTCTCTATGCATGTATCCCCAAAATTATTTTTTTATTATTTAATGTTACCGTCTACCCACGACCTACCATGCTGACTAAAGTTATTCTTACTTAAACTTAAACCTAAACTATTTATTAACTGATTATGAACTAAATATGGCCAATGATCGTCTAGTGTGAACCCAGCGTTGTGATCTGCAAAACCCAGATTATGGTGATTTTGGAAACTACCTAACCGATACTTAAACAACCTAAAATTCTAATACTCACTACATAATTACCTATAGCTAGGATATTTCTAACGCATAATAAAACCCATACTCATATTGACTACTTGGGGACCGTAAACCTAAAGAGTCAAGATATAAAGAGAATATAATACTAATTCATAAAGGATAGAGTACAAATATTAAGAAGATGAATAAACATTGCTTCAAATGATTCAAGAAACAGTTATGAAATTACTTTCCTCAGGATTAATAAAATTGATAGAATCCTTGGGAATTATAACTTTAAATAGAAAAATATCATATTATAGCATAATATAATATAATAGCATAACAACAGATATCACGGCATAGGTAAGGTGCACCTCCACCGCGCCAAACAGTCTTCCTCGTCTACCTGACGTAGGCGAAAGTCCTCCGTATTGTTGTTATGAGAACAGCCAGAAGGGCTATACTACTTTTGTCAATGCTGTCTGTCTGTCATATGTCTTCACAAAAAGGGGCAAGACTGTCTTTTTTGCAAATTGTCCCAATCTTCGGTTACGGTGTCCGAAACCCCTAATGGAGGAACCCAGGTTCCTCCATTCCCACAAAATTAACCTCATATAGTGATATATGAGGGATCCGATCTATAAGTTCACTGTGGGGTATCCCAAAGTCCCAAAGAATGGAACCAAGAGAATCCCCTAGACCCTATGGAGGTTACCTACCTACCTAGGCTATTACCCTACCTATATTTTCACAGCTAGCTAAGAGAACCTACGTCTCTGGTATAACCGTCTTAACATTAAAGGAATTACATCAAAGAATATCCAAAACTTAGTTAGTAATATAAACGATAGTACAATTTAGAGTCTCCCACTCTAAGAATAGTTGTATATAACAATGTATAGTTGTTAGTTCTGAACATTAATATCATTCATATAAAACATGTTACACAAATATGATCGTAAATATGGGACAATCATTCATAGTACCAATATTTGGAGATTTACTAAAGTGTATTAATCTTTAACGGGGATTGTTAAAGATTAATACACTTTAGTAAATCTCCAAATATTGGTACTATGAATTTGAGTACACTAAACGCTTCGAGTACGCTAAAGATACGTATGACTTTTCCAAGATTAAAACATATATTTCAAATGCGTGTATTTCACGTAAACAAATATCATTAAGATAAATAAATGTAGGTACAATCATTAATCTTCAAGGTTCCGTTGAACTTTGGTATACGCTATAATCGCAGCGCAGTAATCAAATGAATATTAGACACCGCAATATTAAAAATAAGGCGCTTAATATAATCCGTTTAGGTATAGAAAAATACAATATATTTCATATAAGAAAGTCCAACCCTGCAAATGGGCACAGTAAGAACAAGCAAGCACACAAATAACAAATCAACAATACAAATAAAAGTAAGATTGTGCGTAAGAGATTGAGGGTATCCAATCAAAAGATTCTTTGAAATAAATCAAGTATTTTTAAGGTCCAACTAAGGGTACACGCCAGACTCAAAATAAATAATGTAGGTATTTTGTAAATGTTTAAAAGTCGTATACTTTTACAAATCAATCTCCCACAAATAAATCAGAATTGCCTCACCAAATGAGAATGTTCCATCCTATGGCTCTCGTCCTCGTAGTCGGCTAGCTTTCCCTTCCAAAGTAGTTCAGCGGCACGCTGGAAATATGTCCGCTCCTTAGCTTTGAAGTCCAGCGCTGCATCGAACCGTCTTCAGGTTGCACTTAGCTGTGCCAATCTGGCTTACCAAACGTTTATGCAAATTGAACAAAATCAATCCGCAAGTTTCTCCTTCAAATTGCACTACATTTAATTATAATTTCACTTATATAAAACGATCCGCTCTGAATTACACTATCACAAAGCCGATGTCACTAATTTTCACTTTTCCGATAATTACAACAAAGATTTGATAACGCGAAATAAAACTCCCGATAATCCATCAGAGAAATGGCCTCCGAATTAAACTGTGTATTATATCCATCAGAGGTACGGCCGCCTCGAAATCCCGACGTTAACAACCCCGGAGCTGGTCCCCCGCGCCCTTTTATACTAAACTAGTTTTTATACAATTGCTTTAACTGCAATCGGCGCACTAACACAACAATATGCAATAACACGGTTCCTGCTAAAAAGACCAATATTGCAAATAATCACCAAAGAGCACATAATGCCATTAAAGCTAAAACACCCATTCGGAACAAAAGCCCAACAACGCAATAATATGCAATACCCGCAAAAGAACGCATAAGGCAACTAACGTTGAAAACCAGCATACCCTCAATTTGGATCTTAACGCTAATAAAGCAAATATTTGCAATTCTTGCATTATGGAGCATATTCGCTTTATGTCAGTGACGTCACTGGTAGTTTATTACAATGTTGCCACCCATAAAATTAAATTAAACATTCCGTTACTTTTACAGATTCCCTGTTATTTCTACAAATACGATTTAAACTATTTTCTTTACACAATGTAGCTAGAATAATAGTCATCTAATCCGATGACAACACATATCAATCTTATGCCATTGTTTTAACGCTTTTCTCCTTGAACAAATATTACCGTACAATAATATTACACCACAACTGTTCCTTTTTTTTAAAATCACGCGCTGGCAATAGTGATTTTTGGCCCAGCTTTGCGATGATTGTTATTGTGAAGTGTAAATATTAAATCCTAGTAAAATAATCGGATAAAATAGCTCGAAATACCTATAAATATTAATAGAAGATTACTGCTAAACGAATATGCAGTATTTAAAGTTGAATGGTAAGTAAAGTATTGCAATTGGACTACAGGGTGCTTCTTCGAGTAAGTCGTTCTTTGGTGATTTTCGTGGCAATTTTCGAATTCAATTTTTTTTTCAATTTCTTGTCAGAATCTAAAAAGATATGTAAAATGAATATGTTTTATAGAAGAGGCACCTCAAAGAGCCATATACTTACAGAGATAATCGGGGTTAAAAAAATGGAGGCCACGCAAATCATAAAACACCCCACGAAAATGATAATTTTAATTTGACTTTCTCAGATGAGTTACTTACTGTTCCTTCATATTGAAAAAAGTTATTATGTTATGATAAAGTAAAAAATTGGTAAGTTACTAAGGCAGAAAACGTTTTTAGTAGTATCAGACCAACATTATTTATTATTTGTCAAAGAAATTACAAAAATACACAAATTAAAAAAACATTTTAAAAAATAACAATAATATAGGTAGTTTACTAAGGCAGATACCGTTTTAGTAGAATCAGTCCAACATTATTTATTACTAGCTGACCCGGCGAACTTCGTTTCCCGCAACATCTCTATAAATTATAGCCTATATGTTATTCTGTCGTATAAGCTAGATAATCAAAGTTTCATCTCTGTATTGTACAGAAAGATAATTGGATACAAAGTAAAGAGCATCAATTTGTGGCGCTTTATCTTCCAAAAATTTTGGGATAGACAGAAGATGCTCCCATATTGCAAATGCATCATGTCGCAGTGATTCGCTTCCTGTGCAAAAAGGTGTCGTTATCATTTTGCCATCTTTTTTGTAGTATAAAACTACAGTGTGCAGAGTCAGCTATTTCTACTACCTCTATAGTGAATGGCTTGGATTTCTCTTAAATATTTTGCATTGTAATTCTCGCTAAAGTTGCAATGGATTATGCATTCGACTTGTTTCAGATTGTATTTTATTTGTTTGATGCATCTGTGCTGTGATATTATATTTGAAACGTGATTCATGTAGGGAATCAGCTGCTTATCAAATTCTTTTATTAATGCTTTTGGAGAAGCAATTAATTTTTGGCTTGTAACAGTACGAGTTAGACCTACGTTGGAACAACATCAACCTGTTTGATGCATTTTCACACCAAAGCATATGGGAAACTCTGGAAGCTCAAAATGTGGAAATTCAGTACATGTATTAAAACAAATACACGGAAAAAGCACCGGTAGAGTTAAGCTTGAAACTATTGGCCCAAGTTTCCCTGTTGGTAGAGGCGTAAGACAACGTGACTCGATCTCTCCGAGAATTTTTCTAGCTATATTAGAATCTATTAGAATGGAAAAAACAAGGATTTTATATTCAAGGCAAATATTTCAATCACTTATCATTTATTGAAGGATTAATCAGTTATTGAAGGTATAAAGAAATATTTAAAAGCGATATGCCTATAAAGCTCAAAAAAAGTCATGGACTCGTGTATTATCTCTTGTCTCACATATGCATGCCAAATATGGAAGTTTACTGACAAAGTTAAAAATAAATTAACTACTTGCCAAAGAGGAATGGAGCGCAGCATGTTAAACATAAAAAAAAATACAAAAGTTAAGATTAGACATTTGAAAATAACATCCAAGACCAAAGCAAAAGATGCTCTATCCCACGCTTAAAAATTAAAATGGAAATGGGCCGGGCATGTAGCGCGCCTGGTAAACCGCAGATGGACCAGAACTGTTACGACATGGAATGGACCACCAGGTAAGCGCTACAAAGGAAGATCCTACACAAGATGGGAAGACGACGTTAAAAAAATTGCGGGCCCAAAATGACTCGAAATAGCCCGTAGAGAAGTCCGTAGAGAGGGGGAGGACACGATAACTCTGAAATCCGACAACCTGATCTACTACCGGGAAGGTGACCAGCGGTCCCAAAGTGATGTCGGTTTTCTCGTTCACAAATCCCTCGCTAACAATGTTATCACCATCGAAAGTGTGTCGAGCAGGGTTGTATATCTAATACTCAGAATATCCAAGAGGTATTCGCTGAAGGTCATTCAGGTATACGCGCCGACCTCGTCACACCCAGATGACGAAGTGGAGACTATGTATGAAGACGTAAGTCAGGCCATACATACATCTAAGACCCAGTTTACTGTTGTTATGGGGGATTTCAACGCAAAGTTGAGCAAAAGAAGCGATGATAAGCTGAGAGTGGGGCAATTTAGCAAGACATCCCGGACATGAGCCTGTACGAGATTAGAATGGCCCTGAATCAGCTTAAGAACAACAAGGCTTGATGACTTTCAGCCTTGCGAACAAGCCGGTTTCCGAAAAGGCTTTAGCACCATGAACCACATTCATACGCTGCGGCAGGTTATACAGAAGACCGAAGAGTATGATCTGCCACTTTGCTTAGCGTTTGTGGACTATGAAAAAGCCATTGATTCGGTCGAGACATGGACTGTGCTCGAGTCTCTCCAACGATGCCGTATTGACTATCGGTACATCGAAGTGTTGAAGTGCTTGTATAATAACGCCACTATGTCGGTCCGAGTACAGGAAGAGAGCTCCAAGGCGATCCCTTTAAAAAGAGGCGTAAGACAGGGAGACGTAATTTCTCCAAAACTGTTTACGACTACTTTGGAGAACGCCTTCAAGCTCCTGGAATGGAAAGGATTCGGCATCGATATCAATGGCGAATATCTCACTCACCTTCGGCTTGCCGACGATATAGTAGTCATGGCAAAATCGATGGAAGAGCTCAGCACGATGCTCGAAGGCCTCAATCGGGTTTCACAACAGGTGGGTCTTAAGATGAACATGGACAAGATGAAAGTCATGTGTTATTCCCATGTTTTACACACCCCGATTTCTGTTGGAAACTCGGTTATTGAAGTCGTTGACTCGTACGTCTACCTAGGACAAGTAGTCCAGTTAGGCAGGTCCGACTTCAACAAAGAGGCCAATCGCTGAATCCAACTCGGATGATGACTTATGGCACAGAAACGTGGTCTCTCACTTATTAGTAAGCTCCAAGTAACCCAACGAGCTATGGAGAGAGCTATGCTCAGAGTCTCTGCGGGATCGAATCAGGAATGAGGAGATCCGTAGAAGAACCAAAGTTACCGACATAGCCCAACGGATCAGCAAGTTGAAATGGCAATGGGCAGGGCACATAGCGCGGAGGACTTATGACCGGTGGAGCCAAAAAGTTCTCGAGTGGAGACCACGTACCGGCAAGCGCAGCGTAGTCCACCCACAAGGTGGACAGATGACCTCATTAAGACCGCAGGATCGCGCTGGATGCAAGCCGCTTCCAACCGGTCTTATTTAGATCCATAGGGGAGGCCTATGTTCCAGCAGTGGACGTCCTTTGGCTGATGGATGGATGGATGGATGGGGAAAAATTGATTTGCGTGGGTCAAAACTACCACGTAAACCACGCAGATCACGACCACGAAAATCAAAATAAATCCTAAAGGATTTATTTACACAAAAACCTTTTAAACAAACAAACTGTGTTTTGAATATAAGTTACGTTACTTCATGTTTGTTCGCTACAATATTTTACTAAATAAATAAATTCACAGACACCGGAGATAATTGTACCACGCAAATCAAAGTTTTGAGAAACCAAACCCACGCAACAAGGTTCTTACCTCTTTTTTTTTAAAACTCGACGCACCATCACTCAAGTACTCTAACCGGCAGTTGGAGCGCGACTAGTTATAACTTGAATTAGAATCACGCAACATCAGGCCGCAAATTAAGAGATATACTAGTGAAATTATAAAAATCCACGCAAATCAGTAACTACCTCGGGACAGTTACATTTAATTTTTTTGTAGGCAATGTAGTTCTTTCAGAACTATGGTTTAATTTTTTATAGCATTTTAAACTTCTTAGGACTTAGTGGTATTTTTTTTGTAACCATGTAGCGTATAGTTTAAAATATAAAATTCACTAAGTGATCGGATCGGGGCTTGGGACACTCCACGAAAATCAAAGAATGGGGGTATTTCATTTTTTTATCATATTTATTTATAAAGATAATTGAATAATAATCAGTATCCCAGTTCAGAGAGGTTTTAAGCTTTGCTCGAAAAAAAAACTGGCTCGCTGACTGTATGATTTCTATTTTTTTTAAGTAAAGCCGCTTGAAAACCCTGTCCCTAAGAATGACCCTACAATTCTTTGCGTATGTAACCTAAACATTCAAATTTAATTATTCGATGTTCGTTTCAGGATACTCTTTCCAGTCTTTGACATTCTCCCAGCCTCCGAAATTCTTCAGCTCCATATAAAAGATCCCAGAGCTTGCAGGACAGCTTCTAACCTGGCGACAGCGGCAAAACTCCTTAAACTTGGCTAAAATTATATTAGGCATTGTCATCTTTATAACAAAATAGCAAGGCAAGTTACTACTCTTTACAGTTCTTCTCAATAAAGATTATTGGAGTTGTACTGTACATAACTAAGTCCACCAAATGCTGAAATTTGCTAATAAACGCTAGTAATTCTCAGCCAGCAAACTAGTTAGACTATAAAATGCCATACATATTGTGCAAGTTGCCTTTGAAACGTACATAAGCTTCCAGACAGCCTAATACCTCTTCCTGATTTTCTTAGGATACGAATATTAAGAAACTTATTCCTAATTTAATCTATTCCAGCCTGGATTCGGCGTAGGAAAGGAAGGTTCCACCGTTTCTCGTTCTCTGCGACCCGCCTCCTGTTCATCCGACGTCCAGGCCCGTGGTAGTACATCAATAAAGTTAAAATATATCATATCTTACATCTATTACCTACATTATTTTAGCACTTGTGGAGCTATTTTCTATAACTCTAGTTGAGTTGCTCAAAATATTAAATTTTTACAATTAAATGTACCTATCTAGTGGGAGACGTAGTTTGTTATGAGAAATATATATAAGTAGCTACATGTGGACAGCTATGTACAGATGGACCTTGTGCACGCTTGCATTGCGTGTACATATCTTACCTACCTATCCAAGACGAAGGGGACGCGCGGGGGAGGTATCGCCGGCGCCCGCGATTATCCCGTCGTCACCCCCCCAGTCGCCTAATACTAACCAAGCGCGTTGTACGTGCTGTCGCGGCCGCGACCAGCAAACCAAAGCAAACTAATTATCCGTAAGTAACCTACTGTTAATCGTCAACAGACCTTTACTGCTAGCCCTGGTGTCAGAGTTTTTAGGCCTTCTGAAGGCTTCTGACATACTCGTAGCTTAACGGTTAAAACAACCGTGATCCACAATTAAACGTGTCATCCGAGCGGCAGCACTAAGTTGTAAATACCACCCGCGGTCACCCATCGTCAACAGTAAAACCGCGACAAGGACATTGCGTGAAAACATAAGTGAAGTGAGTGGATTAACGAAAATTTTGTACAAAAAACTGGGTGTCGTTCGTGAAAAAACGTGGCGTCAGGCAGCCATTTTGCATTCAAAAGGAAGTACATTTTCATTTCCCTAAACCTTACCACATTCTTATCCCTCTAATTTGCTGTGTTAAAGTGTTAATAAGTCAAAGTACACAAGTTTTAAGGGCATTCCCAGCTCCGCTTAAAGTTTAATCTGGGCTTAAGTACCTTACCTACCCACTTGTCTACGTAACTTTGCAGTATTACATTCGCGCCTGTAAAACTAAATATTACAAGTCCGATTTATCTATTTCAATAATCTATCATATTTTACACGGTCACTAAGCATAACTATACACAAATTTTATTGCGCATTTCCAATTTGCAACGTCGACAGACAATTATTCGGCCATTCTATCCCACCGTGCGGGTATGGTTGAATATGGTTTAATCCGACTTTGCTACTTAAATTAGCCAATTCATACTAAATATTCGGTCCACGGAACTAAGTATCTATAATACTTAGCAATTTCTTAGTATATCGAATTTACAAATCAATTGTGCTGCGTAATTAATTTCGTAAGTAATACCTACCTATTTACCTAACTACCCACATCATTAATGTTAATATACCAACTCCCTAGTGTTCTTATTCTGTAAAATATAGACCGAGTTGTCGTTTAACTAAACATCTTAAGAATATTAAAACGTTTAAGGTTATGTACTAACAAAATTTAATATAAAGTACATGTTAACCTATCAAAAATCAGTGAATTTATGCAACTAACTTTTGCTTGATTCATACCTACCTCAATTTAATTTAACCGAATATTAAATATTACTAGAAAATAAATAAATTACCCATACCTACGTGTATTTTACAAGCCGCAGTCAAACTAGTTAAAATAAAATTTTCAGATTATTCCGTGGCGCAACGTTGTGCTATTCGGAACGGTCAGTCGTCTCGTTCGCGGTACGTGCGCTGGCGCTGTCGGTGCACGACTCCACGAGCTCATCGGGGGCGGCGTGATCGGAATCGCTGCTTACCGGATTGTATTTCTAATACATTCAAGTAACATTTTATTTATTTTCTTGTCTCGCTCATTGTTCGAAATTTGAAAATTCAGAATTCGAAATGGCTGAAAGTGAACCAAAGGCTAGACCTAAAAGTCCGATCCCATACTTAAATGTAGATGCATCTAAGTCTGATACTACGGAGCACCTAAAGACCTTAGTTCGAAAACGTGCTGGATATAAAGGCCGCATAACACTATTTAAAGGTTTTTTACAAAAATATAAGAATGTTAAGAGTATTCCCAATCTAGAAATTAGAGAAATATCTTTAAGATTAACTCAGTTGCAAGAAATGATGTCCGGATTTGACAATGTTCAAACAGAAATTGAAGAGTTGTCACAAAATTTAGATGACCAAATACTTGAAAGAGAACTTACTGAAAATGAATTTTATTCACAAATAGCTTTTGCCCAAGATCTCATTGATTCATTCTCAGCCAACAACAAAAACTTAAACGACTCCGAGGGTTCAGTGAAATCGAGTTGCTGTCATCATAAAGGTGCTAACCCTATCAGATTGCCTGTCATTAATTTACCAGTATTTGATGGAAGTTATTCAAAATGGTTAGAATTTAGAGACACTTTCAAAAGTCTTATTAATGACAACGATGCGATTCCACCTATAAGTAAGTTTCATTATTTGCGAAATTCTCTTACCTCCGGAGCCAGTGTTGCAATACGTTCCATTGAGTTTTCCGAAGCTAGTTACGAGCTTGCGTGGAAAACATTGTGTGACAGATACAACAACAAAAATATTTTGATACATAATCATTTGAGTGCTCTAGTACAGCTAAACAATATAAACAAGAGCTCTTTTAAGGCTATCAGGTATCTAAGTGACCAAGTTTCCAAAAATTTAAATGCACTCAACACGCTAGGAGTACCAACCATTGGTTGGGATCCGTTAGTTATATTTCTGGTCTCAGCAAAGTTAGATCACAAAACTAGTGGCAAGTGGGAAGAATATAAAGGAAATTTAGATCACCTACCTACCTTAGAAGAATTTAAAACTTTTCTAGAAACCAGAGCAAATGTTCTAGAAACGGCAAATTGTAGTCGCAGCGAGCCGCAGACACAAAGTAAGCCTAACCATGCTCAATTTAGTTACAAAGCACATAAGGCTACTAACTCTTTCGCTACTTTTGATCAGGTTACCCATAGTAAAGGCTGTCCAATCTGCAATCAAGAACATTTTGTTTATCAATGCACACAATTCAAAGAAATGAACTTAGATGATAAAATTCGAGAAGTTTCTAAACACCAACTGTGTAGTAATTGTCTCCGCGCACATCCGACTTCTCAGTGCTCCCTCAAAGGTTCATGTAGAATCTGTAAGAAAAAACATAATTCATTATTATGTAAAACTAAGAAGGTACTTAACATACCTCCCGATAAAAATATCGAAGCTTTACACCCTCCTGTTAGCTTGTCGGCTGCCTCCTCAAGCCAGGTCCTATTGTGTACTGCAACGGTAGAAATAGTTAACAAACTTACCAATACCACGCATCAAGCTCGTGCGTTGCTTGATACAGGAAGCCAGTCTTCTTTTATCACAATGAACCTAAAACAAAAACTTAATATACAATCAGACAATATAAATCCAATGAATGTATCTGGTATAAACGGTGTATCCTGTCCAATTACTGAGCGATGTCAGGTTCATATAATGTCCCGCGTTGGTTCATTCAATAAAAACATAGCCTGTTTTGTAATTCCAAAAATTACTGGTAACTTACCTAGCATCCACGTTGAGGTCGAAAGCTTAGGTTTACCAGACAACATTGTCTTATCAGACCCAACATTTTACAAACCTTCAGAAATTGACATTCTGTTAGGTGCCGACCACTTCTTTGACATCGTCGGGTCAAACCGAATTAGCCTAGGGCTCAATAAGCCTATCTTACAAGAGAGTGTATTGGGATGGATAGTTGCCGGTCCTACCGGTGGTAGCTACAGCAGTAAGATACAGTGTAATTTTGTGCGTAGTGAATCATCGGTGTCACTTCAAGACATACACAACTCAATACAAAGGTTCTGGGAGGTCGAAGAATTGCCCTCAGATACAAGTATCTATTCAAACGAAGAACAATTTTGTGAATCTCATTTTACAAAAAATACTAGTCGATTACCAGATGGTAGATTCTCAGTCAAGATGCCACTAAAGGACGAACCGGAACAGGCTCTGGGACATTCGTTTCCTATGGCAATGAAACGTTTGTTGTCGTTAGAGAACCGATTAAATAAAAATCCTTCTATAAAGGAACAATATAGTCACTTCATAAAAGAATATGAATCTTTAGGCCATTTGAACGAAATCGAGAAGCCACGTTTTGGCTGCTAATTACCTCATCACTGTGTGATTCGGGAACAGCACGAGAGTACAAAGCTTAGAGTAGTGTTCGATGCGTCAGCAAAAACTAGTTCGTCCAAATCTCTAAATGACATACAGGCTGTCGGTCCAGTTGTACAAAGCGACTTATTTTCAATATTGATCCGATTTCGAGCCTATAAATATGTACTTACTGCAGATGTAGAGAAAATGTATAGGTGCATAAGCCTTCATGAATCGCAGCGCCATCTACAGCTCGTGCTGTGGAGGGATCACCCAGACGATCCTATCAAAATCTACCAACTTAACACCGTTACCTATGGCACCGCGTCAGCTCCTTTCTTAGCTACTAGGTGTCTTTTACAATTAGCGCTTGAGTGTCAAGACAAAGCTATAAGCAATGTAATCAAATCCCATTTCTATATGGATGATTTAATTTCTGGCAGTTACACACAGTCAGATTTATCGCATATTTTGACAAACGTGACTGACATTTTAAAATCAGCAGGTTTCCCGTTGAGAAAATTCCGTTCGAACTGTCCGGAAATCTTAAACGAAGTTGAGCAGGGTTCAAAGGTCACAGGTTCCACTGACTCCCTCAACTTTGACATCAGTCCTAATGTATTAGGGTTGAGATGGTCACCCGAGACGGATAGTATACGATTCTCAGGTCAACTCGTAGGTCAACAGACATCAACTTCTTCAAATTGTCTGCAAGCTCCCATAGTAACTAAACGAATAATTATCTCAACGGTTTGCAAACATTTTGACCCGCTTGGAGTAATTTCTTGCTGCGTAATTAAAGCCAAATTATTATTTCAAAATTTATGGAACGAAAAATTGGACTGGGACGATCCAGTGCCACAACATATTGCTAAGAAATGGTTTAATTTTATAAACAATTTACAACACATCTCCCATATCTCAATACCTCGGTTTGTGATGTCTTCAAACATAAACATAGATTGCACTACTATCGAGCTTCATTTTTTCGTGGATGCATCACAGGAGGCCTATGGGACATGTGGATATGTGCGTTCCTATATAAATAAAGATAATGTAACTGTAAGGTTGCTGTGTGCAAAAACCAAAGTGGCACCTCTTCGCACCTCAACAAAGGCGCTAACAATACCCCGTCTCGAATTATGCTCAGCATTGCTCGGAGCACAACTGAGCTCAAAGGTCTTAGAGGCTATGCCATGCAAGGTAAGCCGCAAGTATTTGTGGACCGATTCCACCGTAGTCCTCGGGTGGCTAAAAACTAAAACTAAAGCTTTGCCCACTTTTGTAAGAAACAGAGTGAATAAAATAAATGATTTAACAAAAGATTTCCAATTAAGACACATCCCAACCGAACTGAATCCAGCCGATATTTCCTCTAGAGGTATTGATCCTCAGCAATTAGGGTCAGCCTCACTCTGGTGGGAGGGTCCATCATTCCTAAAGACTGACGTGTCGGAATGGCCTCCTCAACCTAATGTTTTGTCATCTAACAATTTACCTGAAGTCAAATCTCTATGTACTACCGATGAAACATCCAACAAATCATTTGTTCCATTTGAAAACTATTCAAGTTTCTTAAAACTTAACAGAGTCTATGCATACATACTCCGGTTTATACATAACTGTAAGAAAGATACTTCAAATATAGCTGGACCTTTAACAGCTTACGAACTTGATAACTCGTTAACAATTTTACTAAAGTGTAGTCAACAAGAGTCATTTCCTAAAGAAAGTTCTGACATTGACAAATGCAACCATCACAAAAGTAGATTGCTGCCTCTTAGTCCGTTCCTTGATAAAAATCAATTAATTAGAGTAGGGGGCAGACTAGAACAATCTCAATTTAACTATGACAAAAAACATCCAATAGTGCTGGATGCAAAACATCATTTTACAAAACTATTAATGAAACACGAGCATCATCGCTTGTTTCATGCAGGACCACAGCAAATGCTGTCTACTTTTCGGGAACGATTCTGGCCACTAGGTGGCAGAAATTTAGCCCGCTCTATTACAAAACAGTGCGTCATCTGTACTCGATTTAGAGGTAAAACTATACAGCCTATAATGGGAAACCTACCAAAAGAAAGGGTTAGTGTCAATTTCCCGTACAAATTTTGTGCAATCGACTTTGCTGGACCGTTCATGATCTCGTCCAAAAAAGGTCGAGGCAACCGCATCTCAAAGGCCTACTTGTGTGTGATAGTCTGTTTAGCTGTCCGAGCCATCTATTTAGACGTTGTAAGCGACCTTACTAGCCAGAATTTTATTTTATGCCTACGCAGGTTTGTGTCACGTCGAGGAAAGCCTGATGTAATCTATTGCGACAATGGAAAAACGTTCGTAGGTGCGGACAATGAGCTAGGCAGGATTGTGCGATCCGGTAATCAAACGGTGTCCGACTACGCAGCCAATGAGGGCATAAAATTTGTGTATAGCCCCGCCTATTCTCCACATTTTAACGGCTTAGCTGAAAGTGGCGTTAAAAGCGCTAAAAACTTGCTCAAACGCGTAGCTGGAAATGCCTCCTTAACGTTTGAGGAACTGACCACACTTTTCGCTCAAATTGAAGCCATCCTCAATTCCCGTCCACTGTGTCCCCTTTCCTCTGACCCCAACGATTTGAGTCCGTTGACTCCTGGTCACTTCCTGATCGGCCGCCCACTGATGTCGGTACCATCACAACGAGTAGCCACCGTCAAACCCACCCGATACCACCACCTTGAGAAAATAAGACAACACTTCTGGGATCGATGGAGCCGAGAAATAATGGCTGAACTTCAAAGCCGAACTAAATGGAGAAAAGGAACCCCAAATATACAAGTTGGTGACATGGTGGTGGTAAGGGACGATAACCTCATGCCGCTACACTGGCGCATGGGTAGAATAACAAATTGTATAAAAGGAAAAGACGGAGTTTGTCGAGTGGCGGAGGTAAAAACAACGAAAGGCACTATCACTCGAGCCGTCAACAAATTGTGTCTGCTGCCGCACGCTGAAACCGAAGCAGCATCAGTTGGCGACGTCTCGCCGACAGCCGACATTTAACTCAATTAAGAAACCATGTTGAAGGCTGAAATGGTCTTCAACGCCCCGGAAGATGTGCACGCTTGCATTGCGTGTACATATCTTACCTACCTATCCAAGACGAAGGGGACGCGCGGGGGAGGTATCGCCGGCGCCCGCGATTATCCCGTCGTCACCCCCCCAGTCGCCTAATACTAACCAAGCGCGTTGTACGTGCTGTCGCGGCCGCGACCAGCAAACCAAAGCAAACTAATTATCCGTAAGTAACCTACTGTTAATCGTCAACAGACCTTTACTGCTAGCCCTGGTGTCAGAGTTTTTAGGCCTTCTGAAGGCTTCTGACATACTCGTAGCTTAACGGTTAAAACAACCGTGATCCACAATTAAACGTGTCATCCGAGCGGCAGCACTAAGTTGTAAATACCACCCGCGGTCACCCATCCAAAGACTGACCATGCCGAGCGTTGATTGCTGAAAATATTTTGTGAAACTACGCTGCGAGTATTATCTGTGGGCCATAGGATATTTCGCAGGAGAAGCAAACGTATTTCCAGTCGATTTAATGATTCAATGGGAGGGAACGGCGGACACAGCCGGATTTAATCGTAAGACATTTCGGCCGCCTTTCATGTGTAATTTCACAGGCCCGTTGCCACTTTGTGTGTACTGGGTTTGTGCGTGTTTGTGCTGAGTTTATCAGTAATTCATCCATCCTGACTTATTGATTATGACTGCCTCGGTGGCTCAGTGGTTAGTGACCCTAACTTCTGGATCAAAGAGGCTTGGGTTCGATCTCCACCCAGGGAAAATATTTATGTGATAAACATAAGTGTTTGCTCTGTGTCTGAGTGTTATTTAGTTACTATCTACGAGTATATGAGTATGTATTTTTAAATAAGTATATGTAGTATATCAGCCTCTGGCAGCCATATCACAAGCTTTGCTTAGTTTGGGGTCAGAGGCCATGTGTAAGATGTCCCAAAATATTTATATTTATTATTAATTATTTATCCATCAGCCATAAGAAGTCCACTGCTGGATATAGGCCTCCCATATGGATCTCAATAAGACCGGTTGGAAGCAGCTTGCATCCAACGAGATCCTGCGGTCTTAATGAGGTCATCCGTCCACCTTGTGGGTGGATGTTCTACGCTGCGCTTGCCGGTACGTGGTCTCCACTCGAGAACTTCGACGCCATCGTCATCAGTCCTCATCATCAGTAATATTATATGAATTAAATATACTAGTAGTTCTTCATACAGCAGACCTCACGATTCAATTCTTTAACTGATTTTTCATTAGCATTATATTTCGACTTGCTCTTGACCGATTTGTTTCATACTCGCAAATCTTGTAGGTATTTGGATACTCGTACTAAACAATCTTGACAAATATTATCGAAATTGGCGAATATATAGCGCGACAGCAAATTTCACCGCTTTTTGAGGAAAATGGGGATGAATGAAATTGTACTCACTGTAATTGGGTTTGAATCTCCGGTTGAAAATTCGCCTTCGCTCCGCCGTTGAGATTATTCCGACTACTACTGCCCTCTGTTGGCGAGTAGTGGAACTAATCGTGACCTGTGGATTTCCATACTTTGCCCCCGGTGTAAGAGGCTGGAAATCCTCCGACGTTGCGATATTAGCGCCAGCCAAAATGTGCCGGTAGACTCCCTCGAAATCCGCTAGGAACAAAACACGACTTACAGACATGCCACACGGGCGTTGACGCCGCGTAATTGCACCGCGGCGTCACCGCCGCTGCACCGCCGCGGTGCAGCGGCGGTGCTGAGCGTCGTCGCGGCGTCACCGCGGCGACCAGTGTTGCCGGTAGCGATTTAGACATTAAATCTAGAGTATTCGAGTATTCTATGAATTTTTAGCGGGAAAAAAGGTTTTGACGACAACCGTTAAATCTTAAACTGAAGATGAGAAAAATCCCTCGTACACGTTAGAAATCAGATCGTGTAATTTGTCACGACGAATGTCACAGTAACAGCTTTCCAAGTGACAGCTGTCAAACTTCAAAGTGATTTATCTCGGTTATTATCGATTCTAGACTATTGCTCTCTTCACAAAAGTAATAGAGCTCGACGAAATCTACATTTTGGATGACAGCTGTCAAACTTAAAAGTGATTTATCTCGGTAATTATCGATTATAGACTACGGGTGTATTCACAAAAGTGATAGAGCTTAACGAGATCTACATTTCAGATGACAGCTGTCAAACGTAAAAGTGATTTATCTCGGTTATTATAAATTCTAGACTACTGCTCTCTTCACAAAAGTAATAGAGCTCGACGAGATCTATATTTCGAATGACAGCTGTCAAACTTAAAAGTGATTTATCTCGGTAATTATCGATTATAGACTACGGCTGTATTCACGAAAGTGATAGAGCTTAACGAGATCTACATTTCAGATGACAGCTGTCAAACGTAAAAGTGATTTATCTCGGTTATTATAAATTCTAGACTACTGCTCTTTTCACAAAAGTAATAGAGCTCGACGAGATCTATATTTCGGATGACAGCTGTCAAACTTAAAAGTGATTTATCTCGGTAATTATTGATTCTAGGCTACTGTTCTCTTCACAAAAGTAATAGAGCTCGACGAGATCTATATTTCGGATGACAGCTGTCAAACTTAAAAGTGATTTATCTCGGTAATTATTGATTCTAGACTACTGCTCTCTTCACAAAAGTAATAAAGCTCGACGAGATCTACATTTCGGATCACTTTGAAGTTTGACAGCTGTCATCCGAAATGTAGATCTCGTCGAGCTTTATTACTTTTGTGAAGAGAGCAGTAGTCTAGAATCGATAATAACCGAGATAAATCACTTTTAAGTTTGACAGCTGTCATCTGAAATGTAGATCTCGTTGAGTTCTATCACTTTTGTGAAGACATTAATGGTCTAGAATCAATAATAACCGAGATAAACTCACTTTGAAGTTTGACAACTGTCATCCGAAATGTAGATCTTGTTGAGTTCTATTACTTTTGTGAAGACAGCAGTAGTCTAGAATCGATAATGACCGAGATAAATCACTTTAAAGTTTGACAGCTGTCACTTGGACAGCTGTTACTGTGCCACTCGTCGTGACAAATCACACAAGTCCATACTCGATGGGCTTATGAGATATTTTTCATGTCACTTTGCACATATCAATGCATCTATTTCAGATTTTATCGATCGGCCACATTATTTCTCTAATATATCAAACGAAGAACAAAAACACTTTCTTTCTGCGGTTGGCTCACACAAAATCAGACTGTATATGAGAGATTTTACTTATCTTCAGCCGGTTATCCCTAAAACCTTTTTTTCCGCTAACTGCCTAGATGTCATCAGTGTCTAAGGCAACACTGGGCGCCGCGGTGTCGCCGCGACGACGCTCAGCACCGCCGCTGCACCGCGGCGGTGCAGCGGCGGTGACGCCGCGGTGCAATTACGCGGCGTCAACGCCCGTGTGGCATGTGCCTTAGTGTTTCATCCAGCTCGATATGTAAAATAGGGTGAGAATTCCTTGTTTTAAATGAGACACATTACGTGGTGGGTTGGAGTCTGAAATTATTTGCCATACTATTATTTCGTACACATTTTGCAAAAACAATGATTGTGCGTTTTAAGGCGATACTAACGCCATCTAGTTTGATTTCTACAAAACTGTCCTTATATGGATTAAACACTCCATTAAAAAATCGCCGACGACAAAAAAAAACAATAATAGTTAGTGATATTTAATAGAGATCCGCTGAAAAATGCAACTTGAGGAAAACCAACATCTGAACAGGCGAAAACAAATTCGCCGTGTTTAAAACGGAGACCTTCGCTTTCGCTTCGGTAAAATAAATCAAGATCTTTGCTAGTAGCAACAGTCGAATTTTTAAAGAAATATGAAAAATAGTCTTAAAATATCTTAAATGATGAAAATGTTAATTAAGAAATTTTTCATGTTTCTTGCTAAAACCAATAACCTTTTTTTAATCATTTCCAATGTCTCATGTATTTTTAGTCGGTAAAAATATTTGAGTGATTTCCCTAGTTACAAAGCACCCTTTCTAGGGTTCCATTTTTACCTTTTGGGTACGCCAAAGGGTAAAAACGCGACCCTTTGCTTTAGCCGGTAAGTCATACCTAATTACCGACTAAAATTATGTAATAGGCTTGTTTACTAAAATTATTATAAGTCCGTCAAATATATTACCGAAAAATATTAGGTACGTATTTTTCTTTTGTACATTTAACAAAAAAAATAAAGATTAAGATAACCCTTAAAGTTCCGCGTGACGTCATTAACCTACTACAAATGTAACGGTACTGGTTAGTGACGTCACGAACCCGCATTCTCAAATTTGACAAGGTTTATCTTTGTCATTAATTGTTTGATAGACAAAAGAAAAAACCGGACCAAACCAGGCTCGCACATCGAGGGTTCTGTACAAATGCAGAAAATTTCACAAAAATGGGAAGTAAGTACTTAAAATCTCTATTTTATAATCATCGACAAAAAAGTTTTTTTTTTTTCACTATTCTCGTCATACATCGAAAATTACAACATTGTTAATACAATGAAAAACTTTTTTTAGCATGTGTTAATGAAGTTTTTTTATATGATACCTTACATGATACGATTTACTCACATTTAATTTCGAACCCATATTTTGTGAATTTAAGGCCCTATTTTTTGTGATTTAAATAAAAATTTACAGTTTTCAGATTTATGTACTCTGAAACAATGCTTCTCGCCAAATTTTATAGTTCTATGTCAACGGGAAGTACTCTGTAAGTTTTGATTTTTGTAAGTGTCGAAACATGTGTTTTTTTACGACATTAACAGCTCTAACTTTTTTAAACGATAGGAGTTTTTCTTTTACACAACTGCAAGAGACCATAGATATACGTATACCGTTTAAATTTCAACTAAATATCTTTACGCGTTTCCGAGATAAAGAGTCTTGACATATACACAGACGGACAGACGGACAACAAAGTGATCCTATCTTCTTGCTTTAAGGGTTCCGTTTTTTTCGTTTGAGGTACAGAACCCTAAAAATCATAATGATCTAACTAAGAAATTAATTAGTACACTGTATTCTCAATTATTAAAATCAGCCATGCCCTATGTAACAGGGTGACATATAACTAATTACATATACACTCTAATTGTACCTATGTGTATTACTGAAATAAATCAATAAATTGAAATTATGATTTTTATACCCAGTAAGGTATAAAAATCATAATTTCAATTTATTGATTATATAATTTTAGTAGGCCTATTGATTTCACACTCAAATATTTAAAATCTATATTAATTTCCATAGTAAAAATATATATCTACCTATATTATTTTCAGACAAAATAAAATGTTCGCTAGCGACATTGTTCACAAAATCTAATATGATATTTTACAATGTATTTGCTATGTAATTTGCTCACAATAACTAGTTTGTCTCTGTTCTATAATTTATCTTCTACCCACAGCTGTTTCAGGAGTATCTAAATTCAATAGTTTGGATTTCAATTCTAAAATTTGAATTAAATTTATGATATATTGTGTCTACAAACTTTATATTAGTTTTCGACAACCACGTACATTCAGCAAATTGGAAAATCTCTTATGCAGATCATACTCGTAAATAAGTAACTGTGATGATTTGAGGTTTTGTTCAGGTATGATCGAACTTCAAATAGGTAATACTTATAATATAAATTAAATTCTTTTTGCGATTACATAAGTATAAATTAGACTAAAACTTATAACATAAGGCATGTAATAAGTTTGAGTCGCTTATACTTACACGACTAAAACTTCTATAAACGACTGAAACTTATAACTTAAGGTTCTAGTCTCTTATAGTTCTAGTCGATTTGACTGCCTCGGTGGCTCAGAAGTTAGTGACCCTAACTTCTGGATCAGAGGCGTGGGTTCGATCCCCACCCAGGGCAAATATTTATGTGATGAACATAAGTGTTTGCTCTGGTCTAGGTGTTATTTAGTTACTATTTATATAAGTATGTATTTAAAAATAAGTATATGTAGTATATCAGTCCCTGGCAGCCATATCACAAGCTTTGCTTAGTTTGGGGTCAGAGGCCATGTGTAAAATGTCCCAAAAATATTTATTATATTATTATACTTACGTTTGATTACTGATAGATAAATTAATGAGTAATAATGAAGGATTTTAAATTTGGTCACAATAGCACATTGCACTATTCAGAATCACCATGTACCTAGGTACATTTATGTGTCTTGTATGTTTCAACAAAATAGATGATTTCCAATGTCTGTTTTGATATTTATATTTTTGTTGTTTAAAAAGTATCACAATCAAAATCATTTATTTAGGTTTTTTATTTGATCATACGAACTTACTTGGAATCGAAGTTTGATTTTATATACGAGTATGCCGCAAGATGCGTTGAAACTTGAAATGCTTGATTAATTTAGTTTAATTAATAAAATTAACCACTCCAAGCCCAACGCTTTATATAAATAAACCTGGTTAAGTTTATACTAAAATTTATAAAGGTAGTACAATTGAAGTTTCGTGTCGGTGTTTTGTTTTGTTTATACTCGTACCTGACAGGAAAAAATGTATCTATCTAGTTTATCCGAGTCCTGCGTCGTTTCGCCCCGCAAGCGGTTGGTCCCGCGGGGCGAATCGACCAAGACTCTTTTTGAAGGTCCCCATTCGGCCCGCTCCAAACAATGCGGGGCGAATGGGGGCCTTCAAAAAGAGTCATGGTCGATTCGCCCCGCGGGACCAACAGCTTGCGGGGCGAAACGCCGCAATACCCGTTTATCCACCTTATCAATTTTCTTTTCAAACACTTCACAGTAAAATTACAACGAGCTACTTTTCCTGCAAAAATTCCAAGCAAGAAAAGAAACGCGATATTATCGCAAACATGAATCAGGTCCGTAATTACAGATTCATTACTCGACTTCCAAGTTTCTTTCCCCGAGAGATACCATTTCCATTACACGGTAGTTACGTGGAACGAACTGCATCCATATGCAAAGTTTTGCCGATGAGCTCATTCCAATTCAATTTAAAATCCTCTTGGAACTATGGTTCAGTTCAGGGTAAGACGTGACGCAACGCGATGACTGCATTCGAACAATCAACCACAAATGCCACCAAAGACGTTTTTCATAGAATTATGCACAGCTAGTGATGGGTGGCAAAGTTTGTTTGTGTCTGGTGATAAATAAATAAATAATAAATAAATAAATATTGGGGGACATCTCACACACGGTCTCTGTCCCCAAACTAAGTAAAGCTTGTGATATGGCTGCTAGAGACTGATATACTACATATACATATTTTAAATACATACTTCTATAGATAGTACCTAAATAACACCAAGACACAGAGCAAACACCCATGTTCATCACAAAAATGCTTGCCCTGGCGGGAATCGAACCCACGCCTCTTTGATCCAGAAGTCAGGGTCACTAACCACTGAGCCACTGAGGCAGTCAAATACTAGGTACAAGTGATACTTTGTAAGTCTGTTACAATTAGTCAAGCACAATCTGACACCAAACACTTTGTAAGGCATCTTTAAATCGTTTAATGTATTTTTGCATCATCTAATACCATTTCTATTACACGTTATTTACAGTAGATCAAATTTCATCCATAGGTACCTACCTTTGCAAATGTTTTGCCTATGAGCTCATTTCAATTCAATTTAAAATACTCTTGGAACTATGGTTCAGCTCAGACTAAGACGTGGCGCAACGTGATGACCTCATACGAACGGTCGACTACAGCCACACCAATGTGCTACAAATGCCACCAAAGACGTTTTTCATAGAATTTTGGTTTAGGTGTCAAAGTTTGTTCTGGTGATTCTACAACAGATACTATGCAAGTCAGTTAAAATTTGGCACAATCTGACACCAAACACTTTGTAACGCATCTTAATATCGTATCAGCCGTAGGAGGTCCTCTGCTGGACATAGACATCCCTTATAGATTTCCAATAAGCCTGGTTCGAAGCAGCTGCAATCTAGCAGCATTGTTGCGTGAAAGAGTAAAACAAACCAATAAACCAAAAAACGCATTTTTGGATTTATAATATAGTAAGGATCGAATGCAGCATTGCTGAGACGCCGCTGCTCGAGACGTCTTTCTATATGAAATGGCATCTTCTATATTGTTTAGTAAATAACATATATTACAATACTTTGTTCATATAAGTCGCGTCGCGTGTTAGTCTGAACAGTCTCTATGACGATATTGCTTTGAGGACGTAAACTTTTTATCAGACGGCTCTCCATGAGATCTCCCGATATTTGCGAAGGTGACCCAATTGCGCCAGTATTAAAAAAGTTCGAAAATTAAAGTCAATAATTGAAACTTTATTTTTCTTTTAGCTTTTCAATATTGCGGCCAGTTTGAGTGACTCACTATTTACCTTTTCTTTGAAGACCAAATTACATAGAAAGCGATCGATGAATCTATTTGCGACTTGGTATTTTTAACCCTCGACGAAGAATGTTTATACGTAGCTTGGAAGTTAAAAGAGGACCTGTGATACAGAGCAAAGTGTGCTTTTGACAAACAAGTTTCCATTAAAACAAGCACTGCTCTCGAGGAGTGAAGTATCAAAAGGAAGTTTGCTTTCACGTCACTTTGCCAGGACTACACTCTATTAGCATGTAGCTGGGTCGTCTATTTTGTTTTGAGCTGCCTCATCCCCCGTTGCTTTGGATAGTTGAGGGACAAGCGGGTGAGATGGATAGGTGGAGGCGGGTCACGTATTTTTGGTGGGCTGGTGCTAGTTGTTCGTTAGCCAGGGATCGGCATCCGGTATCCTTATCAAGACGTATCCGGCTCTGTAGCCGTTTTGTTTCTTGGAGAATGTACCGGATGGCCAGCGCGCATTTACGATATTTTATTCTGTTTCACTCATGACTTTGAATACGTTGGTAAATTAGGGTTAAACTATTTTATAACTTAAAACTTTATAACTTAATCATAATAAAACTTTATCATAAACTAAGTCTCAAGTCCTCAAGTAACTTGAGGAGGTTTGTCTATGGTTTTATATATGACTTTTTCTTTTTATGTAGTTTTATTTACATGTTTTCTTCTAGTTTTCGTAAAGTATATCTCTTCAATCGAAAAGTTCTTACGAACTGGCAAGCGTAGGACGTTCACCCACGAGGTGGACGGATGACCTCATTAAGCCTCAAGTTCGAGCTGGATGTAAGCCGCTTCTAACCGGTCTTTTTGTAGATCTACAGGAGTGGCCTATGTCTAGCAGTGGTCGTCCAATGGCTGAAAGGACGATCTTTTTAATCATATAAATATTATATCACATCAGCCGTAAGACGGCTACTGATAGACATAGGCTTCTACTTCTATTGATTTATAAGAAGACTGTTTCAATATACTGCATTTGTTTAGTATGTTCCTACAACTTAGATTAGATCATAAGATGTTTACCTTTGTCAGTAAACGTCTTATGTTCGGCTATTAAGTCCAATCAGTCCAATAATATTGCTCAATGATAGTATCTGTCTAATTGTAAGTAACACGTTAATGGCACGCTATTTGGTAATAGCAACATTGAAGTAGCTGTCATCGCCGTCATTTCAGCCATCGTCCACTCCACTTGCTTGGACGTCCACAGCTGCTGGACAAAGGTTTTCTCTAAAGATCTCTAATAAAACCAGTTGGTAGCGGCTTGCATCTAGTACGATCCTGTGGTCATCGTTGTCGGTGAACTTCCTACGCTGTGCTTGCCGGTACGTGATCTCCACTCGAGAATTTTTCGACTCCATCAGTTATCATTCGTCCATGCTATCTATGTATCTACCTTGCCCACTGCCGTAAGTAGCTCAAGTAAGCTGAAGTAAGTGTAAGTATTGAATATTAATACCTAAATACTAATGTGTAGCATTAGAATGTTTTATCTCCAACCATTCATAGGTCATCGTAAGTTTAAAAAATATCTTATTACCTACTCATCCATATTTTAAAACAATCTAGCAACTGTTATAGTTTTATTTAACAACATTTCTATAGACTATGCGCAAATACCAATGGAATGAAAACATAAAAAATCCAAATATCCAATCTCAAAAGTAAACACACAAACAAAGCAAACTACATTTCCCCGGAGCACCATGACGTGGCCAGTCAGAATCTGTAATATTCCCATCTGTTCTCTTCGGCCATAGATTCTCAAATTGCTTTATTGTAAATAATTTAATCTTAGCCCCTGCTGGCATTGATAAAGAAAGTTTAACTCATATTTTGTAACTTTAAAAACATCTTCTTTATTCAATACAAAAGAGTACAAGAAATGTACTGCTACTGCTATACAGGGTTATTTCTAATCAATTAGCATGCTGCGAGTTTGTAGCAACTCAAAAAAAAAGTCAGCCGTTCCATACATTTTGTCGCGGGTGAACGATATTTTTCTATGGAAGAACGAATATTTTTTTAGTTTTGACAAAAATCGCAGAACAAAAGTTGTTAGTTTTGATGTACAGAATAAGCCCCTAAAAGGATGCTAATTGATTAGAAATAACCCTGTATAAAAGCAATTAGATCATCCACATACCAAGGTTTTAACTCAAGATATAATACAAATGCTAAATCCCACTGCCAGTGGGCACCGTGTTTTGCATGCTGTTAGCAACATACCGACCTAACAAATTTTTTTTGGACTAGTTACCATCTCTAAAGAAAAATGTGTCATAAAACAGTAAAAAATTAGTTCAAATTTTAATATGTCGCTACGAAAATCACTATTTACGTTGATCTTTATGAACAATTTTTTGTCTATACGGTTTTCACCATCTGTGAAATCAGTTTATTGCTATAGCTTCTTAATTATACACTTTGGTACATACAAATACCAAACGGTACGGCAATTAAGACTACCTTAAAGCTATAAATAGTATTTTAGATAGTAGTTGGTATTTTAATTTTGTATCTGAATTTAGTTTATGTCACTAAAGACTACGGTATCGGTGAAAATAAATTTATTGCTTACCTGCTAGATTACTTTAGCGTATAAGTTTTATTTCGGAGACGCCTCGCACTTTAACTTTAAACTACCAGCGCTCACAAGGTGGCGTCTTGGCCCACTTTGAGAAACACTGCTCCAGGCGCACCTCACAATATCTCACGAAAACACGAGCTATTAGTACTTCGGATGAAGGCCATCGTTTGTCAGGTGTAACACAGATAAGCTCGTTTCAGGCTCTGCAGAATGATTCTTGGTGAATAATTATCACTGATTATTCCTAAAACATTACCTACATATTCAAGTCACATTTTAATATTTCTCAATAAAAACCTCTATATGTACGATTTTGATAACGTCTTATAAATCGATGAACGCCGGTTGCATGCACAAAAAAGCATGACTAATTGCCACGTTCCTCCTGAGTTGTGAGTGCAAGCGATAGCGTGGAACAAGTGATAGAGAGGCACGATCGGTCTAAACGTTCGTCTTGTGACGCATGTGACGTTTTCACGTAAAATTATCGTCCGTAGACCGACTTTACAGACAACCATTTTTTGACATTCTGGTTTTTTCTATCGGTGAAAATAGTTTGTTTCGTTAATTTGGATCAAAACTAAGTGTTCTCTCACTAGATTACATTAACGTGTAGGTTTTGATTTTCGGAATCAAAACGCCTCGTACGTTAACTAAAACAGCGCTCACAAGGAGGCGTCATCACCCACTTTGAGAAACACTGCTCAAGGCGCACCTCACAATATCTCACGAAAACACGAGCTGTTGGTACTTCGGATGAGGGCCATCATTCAAGTGTCAGGTGTAACACAGGTAAGCTCTTGGCAGCCTCCGCAGACTTGATAAATAATTAATCCAAATGTAAATTGTACAGGCACTTAATAAACACGTACTGTGTCGCATTAAGTTTGCTTACTTTTGTTTGAGGTGCTTAGGAAAATGTGATAATATGTAATGTGGCAAGGTGTTACCTGTTCAGATAATGATTCGTATTTCGGGACTGTAATTTGGCAGGAAAATAAATGGTGTGAGTAAATTTTTGTTTTGAGAACATTCTTTTTCTACCTATTTAAAAACATTTTGTGTGTACCTATCTACTTGTATATGTGAATTTTGTTTTGTTTCTAGTTTTCTAGTTTTCTAATATTCTAGTTTTTAACTACTGTGTAAATCCGTCTCGTAAAGGCTTACGCTCAGTAGTAAGAAAGTTCGTAAGTATAGGTCGGATGGCTACCATTGGTTTCTAGTATCAATATTTCAAACAAAAAAATGAAAAGTCCATAAGGTCTAGCCATTTAGAGTTTTTAAGCCGCTTGAAGTCTTGGCATGGCTGTGTACAAAACAGGACCAAGGAAAATAATTATAGTCTCTATTACTATTAGTAATTTGAAATCCCCAAACACATGTAGTAGATCTTGTCAGAGCCAGTTTCTATTCTAGTCTTAGGTTTGTTTCTGATATCCATTGTCACGATTCAAGAGAACTGTGGTTTCTAATCTGTAGATACTAAGCGTCAAACGATTGTGGTTTACCTTTGAACTTGAAATAGCTCAGCTACGCCTCAAATAGGTGAAAACCCCAATCTCCCATCCGATACTGAAAGTTACTGAAACATTAACTTCTTTGTGGTGCGACCTTCATTTGACCGACATTCAGTACAGCCGACCACAGACGCTAATATCCTACCATTAAGCCAAATCGAAATTGTTGTTCCCCTAATAGACCCTAACACCAAAGCAATATCGTTGATTGCAGAACAGCCATAACGTGGGTCAGGGTATTACAATAGTTGGTCCGTTATTGACAAATATTTTACTCCTTGCTGCTAGTGGAAGTTTTTCGATAAGTTGGTACAGTAACACCGCAGTGAAGCTAATAGAAACTGATAGAACGTTCTGAATTTGGCAGTATCAATTCACTCAATTAAATTTCGGCGTCATTTAAATCTATAGGTATTTTAAAATATCATAAATGTTTGACTGGTGAACAACCTCAATCATCAATAACTGGTTTAATCATCAGCGATTACTGAAGCACCGTTCCTCACGATCAGTTTTTGGATGAGTGACCGCGGGTAGCATTTTAACTGAGCACTACCGTGGCTCAGATGACACGTTAAATTGTAGGTACCCGTTGTTTCAACCGTTCAACCATTTTAAAGGCCTTCAGGCAGTCTAAAAACTCTGAAACCAGGGCTAAACAGGGTTAAATGAACTTACTTCATGACTTACTGGTGCGTGAAGAATGCATGTCAAAATTGTGATTTTTTGTTCTATAACAATTTCACTGAGCAATTTATTTTTGAGCATTTTTCATAATATAGCGGCCGTAATACAGCGGTGAGTGTCGTCACTAGAACGTTTAAGTAAACAAAAGGTTCTCTAAAAGTTTTCTAGGAAATAGCGCCTAGTTCTATAGGAAATAGCGCCTAGTTCTCTAGAAAATAGCGCCTAGTTCTCTAGAAAATAACGCCTAGTTCTCTAGAAAATAGCGCCTAAATATCTAGGAAATAGCGCCTAGTTCTCTAGGAAATAGCGCCTAGTTCTCTAGGAAATAGCGCCTAGTTCTCTAGGAAATAGCACCTAGTTCTCTAGGAAATAGATCCTATTTTCTAGTGAACGGTAATTAATGCTGTAAAATAATAGAGCACTTGTAACGTCAGTAATATTACTGATGCTATATCAAGGCACCGCTATCCTAAGAAGACAGTTTAAATGCTTGCACCGTTTTCGTACTTCTGCGGCCTATGTCAGACTAAAGTGGTCTAAAATTGAAACGCATCTTAACTAAGATCGTATTTAGGAAATCAGTTTAATAAGTGTATCCATCCCAAACATCACCCAATTAAGTTTAGAGCCTTTCAGACACAGACTACTTTTATTCTGGAATATTCTCTTTCTACTTCAGCTGTCCTTGCTTCCAACGATCGAATGGCTTTTGTTTAGACATTATGAGAATGTACGAATCGTCGTGAACATGGGTTTTAGCGTCTAATATCTTCGAAGCCCCGCTTTCTTATCGGAAATGCTCGAGCTCTATTGTCTTTACTCGGTTTTATTTTTATGTCTTACTGTTGTTGAAACTTTTATATGTACGAGGGTATGCCGCTAGTTGTCTTGGGGTTTATAGTTCTAGAACGTGGCATAACTTAGAGCATGCAGTAAAATTGCTATACAAACTGTGTAATATTACTTTGG
This sequence comes from Hypomecis punctinalis, assembly GCA_949316475.1. NCBI lineage: Eukaryota > Metazoa > Arthropoda > Insecta > Lepidoptera > Geometridae > Hypomecis > Hypomecis punctinalis. Next base: position 10,898,534 of record OX438796.1, read on the forward strand.
TGTGACTTTATGTTTTGTTCTTCATGCTGCGAGTTTGTAGCCACAGTGTTTTGTATCAAAAATATACAGGGTTATTTCTAATCAATTAGCATCATTTTAGGGGATTATTCTGTACATCAAAACTAACAACTTTTGTTCTACGACTATTGTAAAAACTCAAAAAAATAATCAGCTGTTCCATTCATTTTGTCGCGGATGAACGATATTTTTCTATGAAAAAACAATTTTTTTTTTGAGTTTTGACAAAAGTCGTAGACGAAAAGTTGTTAGTTTTGATGCACAGAATAAGCCCCTAAAAGTATGCTAATTGACTAGAAACATTTGTTCTACGACTTTTGTCAAAACTCAAAAAAAAAAATCAGCTGTTCCATATATTTTGTCGCGGGTGAACTAATTTTTTCTATGGAACAACACACATTTTTTTTGAGTTCTGACGAAAGTCGTAGAACAAAAGTTGTTAGTTTTGAAATACAGAATAAGCCCCTAGAAGGATGCTAATTGATTAGAAATAACCCTGTATAATAGGCCCACAGTCACAAATACATACTTAATAATAATAAATAAAATAAAAAGCCTTATATTTCCGATTTCACAACACAATTGACAATTAAAATTTCAAAATTATATAAATAAAAATAAAGTGTCGTGTATATCAGGAACCCCTCTCAGGTGAAGGCCTCCTCCAAAGAATGCCATGTTTCTCTATTTTGAGCTATTTCGTGTCATTTTGAGCCAGCGATTTTTTTGATGTCGTCTTCCAATCGTGTGTAGGGTCTTCCTTTGTAGCGCTTACCTGCCCCCCTACCGCCTAAAGCTATAGCAATCGTAATAGCAATCGTTTATGACTTCATTTTAGTCATTTGGCACCGCCTATGTGACGTTAGCCATCAATTGCTTTGCGCGGATTGCGAAAGCAATCGTTGAATGAACAACTTTGATGGCTAACGTCACATAGGCGGTGCCAAATGACTGAAAAGAAGTCATAAACTATTGCTATTACGATTGCTATTGCTTTAGGCGGTAGGGGGGCTGGTGGTCCTTTCCATGTTGTTACAGTTTTGGCCCATCTGCAGTCTGCCAGGCGCGCTACATGCCCGGCCCATTTTAATTTTTGGGCGTGGGAAAGAGCATCTATTGCTTTGGTCTTGTATCTTATTTTTGAATGTCTTATCCTTTGTATTTTTTTGATATTTAATATGCTTCGCTCCATCCCTTGGCAAGTAGTTAATTTATTTTTGACTTTATTCGTAAACTTTCATGTTTGGCATGCATATGTGAGACAAGGGATAAGACATGAGTCCATGACGTAACAAAATTAGTAAAATGACCTCACCTACAACGCTTCTATTTTTTCACAAACTCAAACTTCACCGAATTAGCAATGATATACAAGTTGGTGGGTATTAAGTTATTAGCTACAAGCTGCAGTGCTCGCGTTGTATCGTGAAGAGTATGGATGGGGCATAAAAACAGTGTGAATATATTAACTTGTAAAAATTTCATTTCGTTTACTCTAAAATTGTGTATCAAAAATCTCTTCAAAACAAGACAAACTTTTCAATCTATATTTCCAAGAATGGAAATAGAAAAACTCTATTGCCCGCGAACGCGGTATACTATCACAAGTTTTTCGCAATCTCCATTGAAATTGACGACAGCATCCCTTTACAAATGTCTGCTTCATTTGAATGCAATGCGTGGAGCGTCGGCGCTGGGGAGAGGCTCAAGCTTGAAGAAAAATGCGAAATTTCCATATAATTCTCACATTTTTTTCGCAAGGAATAAATTATAATGCTAACCGCAAAGGCGTGGCCTTCGTGACACAAGATTCTGTTAAACTTAGTAACATGAATAAATTCGTAACTTTTTTTATCAGAAAACAATGTAAATGCTCTATTTACTGTTTTACTGAGATCGAGATTGTAATATCATTCGTGATTTGTGTGTAAATTATTTTTTTGATACCACTAAGTAAGCTAACGGAACTTTTTACACTCTTTTTATAATTAACAGAGATTGATACAGTATCAACAATTTTTCTTATGGAATCAACCATTAAGGTGTTTTCCGGATGATTTTGTTGTAAAAGTTGTTTATAACAATAGGCTAAGATGAGGCAGAATTAGCCATTTGCGTACCTATTTCGTTAGTAAAACCTTCTCGAGAGATACATGTGTCTAATCAAGGATTACTCACCGCCTAATTTGATCACTTTGGAAACTTAGTTTTTGCCTAACACGTTCCTAGCACGGTCACGGTATGGTATAGAGCGTGCCTCCAAAGATGAGACTTGACGAGCGTTAGTGGTGGGGGATCTTGCGCAGGTACAGTCGTGTACAGACTAATTATATCCAGAATTTACTATAAGTATGTATTTAAAATATGTATATGTATGTAGTATATCAGTCTCTGGCAGCCATCTCACAAGCTTTGCTTAGTTCGGGGTCAGAGACCGTGTGTAAGATGTCCCCTAAATATGACATCATTCACACTGGCGTGGCAACCAATTTGACCAGCGCTTCTTGAGCAAGAATGACAGTGGTGACCGAGCCGGTCAACTAGAGTACTTGAATAGGTGAGAGCGCTCAGCTATGTGCGGCGCAGGAGCAAGATGGGTCGACTATCTCGACGATATCATCAATACCGCCGGTCGAGCCTGGTGACGACCGGCAAAGAACCGAGGCAGATGGCACAGAAAGAGAGAGGCACTATACCCAGCAGTGGGACAAAAGAAAGCTGCGGATGATAACCATTTTTGATTGACTGTTTCATGGGTTTGAAATGATTGTTTGCTACAATATTTGTGTACCGTTTCACATTGAATTGGGGCTAATATTTTGTGGCGCACTTACTATTTTTGATACCATGTTTTTTGACAATATATTGTACCTACTAAAATTGGTAGGTAACGATATAAACATAAATTAAATTATATCGCGGGCGAAGCCGCGGATAAAAGCTAGTATATATATATATATGTATAGTATATCTATTAAACGTTTGTATATCTATTACGCAGAATTTGTATATTTATTACAAAGCAAAGTGGTTTCTCAAGTCTCATCTTTGGTGGCACGTACTATACGTTATAATGGGCAGACACCTTTAGGTCAAAATAGAATGAAAGGTAGTGCCCTTAAAAAGCCCATGAAGTAGGCTACAATGAGGTCACGCTACGTTTTGCTATTTCCGGACAGTATAAAGAGTGATATGTTTTAAGTGCAACTCAATAAAAAAGTTAAAGACAAGAAACCTAGATAGTAAGTTGCATCCGCTCTAACACTTCCTTTAGACCACTCAACCCCTGTGAGCATCAGACAGCCTTGGACGGGCTAATATAGTGATATCATCTGAGCGGCTGTCAAGCCGAGAACGCCACGATTTACAAGCGGAAACTTATTGTCTGGGATGCGCTCGCAAGAATCACGTAAGCCGATTCAGATGCAAATTGCCTTACAGTTTTCATGCATATTACTTTCTTACCTGTCTAGATTGCACTTTGTGTTACTCTGAAGTCGTAGATTGAAGTTGCGATATGTTAGTAATAAGACTACAGAGTAGTCGGACGGAACTATAACGTGGTCAATTGAAATATTCTAGAAGCGACGGCGACGTGTACATTTGCAGGAGTAGGTATGAGTTAGAAAGGGACACGGCTAGTATTTTTTCATTTTGATGAGTATGTAGCTTATAAAAAAATAATAAGCGGTTCTACCTTAGCTAGATTTTGTGCTTAGAAACGTACAAAACATTTTGTTGAGTCAATTGTGACTCATACCACACATTTTTGTGTTAGCCAAACAGAAAAGAAGCTTTAACTGTTTTAACGCATTACATTTCTCCTTTTTTTTCTGATGTCATATTTATTTTACTTGAATATTAGGTCCAATTTTAAAGGCGCCATCGTAATTTTAATAGCAAGTCAAAATATTCCTATTTCTTTTTCACTATATGCATATGAGAGTACAACTTTATAAAGTTGCTATTAAATTTACGATGGTGCCTTTAAAATTGGCCGCATTGTCTGATGTCAATTATTATTTGTTTCCGCATAAGTAAGTAAGTAAGTTCGTATAGGCCGGGTGGCTAGCCCTGGTGTCACAGTTTTTAGGCCGCCTAAAGGCCTCTGACATGGTTAAACAGTTGAAACAACCGGGACCTACATTTTAACGTGTCATCCGAGCCACGGTAGCGCTCAATTGGATAATGCCACTCGCGGTCACCCATCCAAAGACTGACCGTGCGGAACGTTGCTTAATTTCGGTGATTGATGACAGACACCTAGTCAAACTAGGCTACGCTACGCTGTTTCCGAATGTAAGCGGTATACATGTTATCCATGTTATAGGTACATAGTTTTCAACTTAGTACCTAAGACATAATTGTAACCACGTGCGTAAATGTGACAGACATAACAATATACTTAACCCATGTATATACTTAGGTAGTAAATCTAAAGCATAAAATCTCTTTTTGACGTGACATAGGGAGTAAATAAGTGTTTATTTAAGTAATGAGAGGCATGTTAGCCCTCCAGAGCATTGTCACGATTTCAGTGTTTATAGAAAATCTACATAGCAAACTAAATCATACTTTCAGCATTTGTAGAATATGCCATATTACCATTTTCTAAGACAGAAAACACGTTCTCTCTATTATTTTTGGGATGCCTTTATCTCTAGGATTTCGTGTGAAAGGCGACAATTCTCCACATCATTATTCAGCGTGCCTTATTTTCTACTTTATGTAAGCTCGAAGCAAAATCTCGCAAGATTTTTGGAATTATCTACAGATCTTTAAAAAAATAGACATCATAGACGTAAGAATATTTTGATATAATTATGAAGCAAAATATCTAACATTAATTTATTTTTATTTCTGAACGGAACTAAGCGTAATTGTACATAGTAAACTTTATATCATAGAAACTTAATATTGAAGAAAGTCATGCCTTATCAACGTGGTCAACGTGGTGGTACAAAGGTGGTCTCTCACTTAGCTACAAGCCTTATTAATAAGCTCCAAGTAGCCCAACGTGCTATGGAGAGTAGGGTGGGCCGCGTTAGTATGGTGAAAAAAAAAAGCTCGTAGGTATATCAAAATGTTCTAGTGCGGAAAAGTTGCGTATAGCCTTCAATATAACAGACATTCAAAAAACATTTTAAAAAAATACCTTTTTCAGGTTCCGCAAGCTGATTGAAATTTTAAAAGTAAATGCGAAATCTGTAAGCTTGGTGGTGGGAATAGTTATTATAATTTTTATTACAATAAAATATTGGCAGACACATACTTATCAAAAATTAAATAGAACACCTGAAACAAAATCATCTATAAACATTATTATTCAGGTACATAATCCTGTTTTGTTTCGATCTTAGGCATAGTTTCCCTCGAACACTTGGTTGAAGCGATAAGTCCTTCTCTGTTATTTTTACCACATACTTTTGCACCAGCTCCAGTTACAAACTTCACACAACGTTCTACTGCTTGAGTGTGGCAGAGAAATTGGTAAAATTTTATGAAAATTGTGCTGATGTCCGACAGCAAGCACGCTTCGAGCTCTTCTTTCGTCACGTCTTCTAATATAGGCGGGTAAGTGGGGGATATGTCTTGCCTTGTCATTGCCATTTAATTTTGGAATTTTGAACAGTCGTGGCTGCTCTCTGGTTAACTCTTTGGCTTTTATTAAACGTCGTAATCCCAATTTTTTTGTCGATAGCGATGGATCGGTTATCATTGTTAGCAAAATGTTTTCAGGATGCGCAAAATACGCATTTTGTTGTATTACCGGGTCAATAACGGATTTTAGCTGACTAGGAAGGTAGCGTGAATATTTGATCATGTTAAAAATATGCCTCGCACCGTCCTCGCATGACGAATGCTGCTTTATATCAAACCACACACGAGCGTAAACTTTTTGGATGAATGTAGTTAAAATGATCAAATTTAATGAAGGTGTTACGGTTGCTATGCAGAGTCTTACGATTCGATTTGCTGTAGTAAGCCACCTTGCTTGTGACATCACTCCTGGGTTTTTTCTGACAAGTTCAAGATAACAACGTCCACTTGAAACAGCTTTTACAATCTCATGTAAGTATTTTTGGTCCGTACTTAGATCCGAAATAAAATCAGTGATAAATCAATGAAAAATAAACATCTTTCTATCAATTCGTCGATCTGCCAAAGACAGTTGATCTTCAGGAGACACTTTCATGCTTTTTAAACAAGTATAAAAGTCTTGGCATTTACAGGAACACACGTCGAAAAGGTGTAAGCTTGCTTATTTAAACAGTAATATGTTTTCTTGAAACAATACAGTATTTTGTCTATTTTTAACTGATTTTAACAAGTTTTTGTACATAAGATGATACGCTTTAATCATTGTAGTTATCTCAATTTTTGAAACTGTTGGAAAAGAAGATATTTCACATATTTTTAATATTTTTTTCAGTTACCTTCTCTAAAATATCACGTAGTGAAGAATCTTTGGCGCCAAGAATTGACTTCCATTCTAATTGTTCCCACTCACAACATTTTAAGACATCTTCGTATGATGGCAATACGTTCTCTTGATGTACGCTAAAAGTACCGATGATGGGGCACGTATTTAACTGTCTAGTTTTAATTTTACTCATATTTGCGACACAACAAACGTTTATTAAACTTTGGCGACTTCTCCATACAACATTTTTTTCACACTGATGTGCTCTCTCTCTTTCAAGGTCATGTAATATAAAGCTACACACGGTTTCGTCAACAGTATTGTAAGAAAACATCAGAAAAAATATTATAAAAGTCACTATATCAATGGATGAAAACTAGCAAAATATTACTAATACTTTCAAACTTTAAAGTACTTGCGGAACCTAAAGGTCTGCTTTCTATAGTAAAAAACTAGTAAATATTGAATCTTTGAATACAAACACAACTTTTTACTACTAGTACAAATCAAATTTGTAAAAAAAAAAATTCGGCCCTCCCTAATGGAGAGGGCTATGCTCGGAGTCTCTTTGCGAGATCGAATCAGAAATGAGGAGATCCATAGAAGAACCAAGTTACCGACATAGCCCAACGGATTGGCCAATGACAATGGGCAGGGCAGACTGATGACCGATGGGGTTGAAACGTTCTCGAGTGGAGACCACGTACCGGCAAGCGCAGCGTAGGACGTCCACCTACAAGGTGGACGGATGACCACATTAAGACCGCAGGATCGCGCTGGATGCAAGCCGCTTCCAACCGGTGTTATTGGAGAACCATAGGGGAGGCTTATGTCCTGTGTACTTCTTATGGCTGATGGATGGATGGATGGCTGTCTTATTGTTTGATGCCCAAACATTTTTCGGTTCAAATTGAATTATACTTAAGTTGTGAGTATTAATTATTATTATAATTTGCTGATACATCGGACATAATTTACTCCCAAAACATTGCATAATTAAGTAATACCTCTGCTCTTCAATTTTTTTTCTTTAGTTTAATATAATTAATGCCTGCTCGGTGTCTACCCTGATAAAAAGTCTGTGAAATTTATATATTACATTAAGATGTTGGCAATTTAATGAAATGTCGTTGTATTTTCTAATAATCATAGCTATAAACGGCGACAAGGCTGGCGTTGTAAAGAAGGCTCAGAGAGGCTTAGTCGCCATTATCTTGCCGCAAGCAAGCGTCTTTATTATGTGGTCTAGGCAATGAGCTTTCCCACAGAGAAAGACCGTTTTACTCACAAAATAGAAAGTGTAGTGGAGTTTAAAATTTTGAACTAGAAAGCTTAAGTTCTAGTAAACGCACTGTTTCAGTGAACAACAAATTTGCTCGAAATATTAGTTTCTCATAGGTAGGTACTTACTCGAAAATGTTTCATCTTTTCTCTTTGAAGTTGAAGATCAGCTTTATGCCTAAAATGACTTTATTTGACAAGAAACTAGCTACTGTGACATTATAGTAGCTAAGTACCTATTTTTGTAGAACTAGCGACCTGCCCCGGCTTCGCACAGGTGTATTATACATATAAACCTTCCTCATGCATAACTCTTCAAAAAACCGCATCAAGATGAGTTGCGTAGTTTTAAAGATATAAGCATACATAGATACAGATAGACAACGAAGCTACTTTGTTTTTAACTATATTGATAGTGAAGAGAACGATTGATGATCTAAGAAAATATAGTTTTGAATCATGAAGTTGTAAAAATAACACATAGTAAACTCAAGTTATGTTCAAAAAATAGATCCTGTCTCTATGATTAAAAAAACCGGACAAGTGCGAGTCAGGCTCGCACATCGAGGGTTCCGTACAAATCTAGAAAATTTCACTGGGAAGTAACTTGTTAAAATCTCTATACTATTATCTCTATACTACTCTTACCATCGACAAAATTTTTTTTTTTCACTTTTCTCGTCATACGTCGAAAACAACGTGTAATTGTTAAAATAATTTTACAGATTAAATTTCAATTCGATATCTTTACGAGTTCCCGAGATAAAGAGTCTTGGCATACACACAGACGGACAACAAAGTGAACCTATAAGGGTTCCGTTTTTTTCCGTTTGAGGTACGGAACCCTAAAAATGGTGTAAACTACTTAATAGATCACAGCAGCTCATTTTGTCTTGCCTGAACATCAAAATATTATAAATTTTTTAACCCTAACACACAGCCATAAATGAACACTATCGTTAACATTTTACAGCTTGCTTTTGCATGAGCTTGCAAGAATGTATACTATCGGCGTCGTACACGTCGCTGCGTCGATTCAGCCAGAATTTTGAGCCTGGAAGCGCCTGTAAACCCACCCCTTGATGTTTGCTTGGAGGTCGATTTAGTCGTGAGGTGCTGGATATCTCAACTGCTGCGATTTCAAGGTATAAATGTTTGTAAAGGACTCGTTTTCGAAGGTAAAAGGATGATTTTAAAGCATGTTTTGATATATTCTGTTACTTTAATGCGATAAAGAGATTTTGATAAGCGAAAAAAAACAACGGTAATTTAATTTGTCGTCTAGACATAATTATAAACGTAGGTACTATTGGATGTATAGGCACAGTATGAAAACTTCTATGCCAAAGTAGTTGTTTAGCTGATTATACGATAACTAGCGACTGACCTCGCACAGGTGTACTATACGTATAAACAATTCTCTTGAATCACTCAAATCCGCATCAAAATCCGTTAGGTAGTATCAAAGATACAAGCATACATAGGGACTGACAGACAGGGAAGCGACTTTATTTTGTACTTTGTAGTGAAGATATTATATTTTGCATTTTTGTAACATAGAAAAATAGCCACGAGCGAAGGGATTTCGGATTTTTTACCTTATTAAATATTTCTCTTCGTTTAGTTTAGGCGTCTTCAAATTTAGAATAAGCTGGTACCTTCTAAATAAGCGTTTAATCTATCGGTCCAGTGGTTAGTAATAGTAACCCTGATTCCTGGATCAAAGAAGCGTGGGATCGATTCCCATCTAGAGCATCATTTTTGTGATGATCATGGATGTTTGCACTGTGTCTGAATGATATTATTTATTTAAGTGTATATTTAAAAATGAGTTTAAGTAGGTTCTGGAAGCTATGTTATAAGCTTAACTTAGTTTGGGGTCAGAGGCCGTGAGTAAGATGTCTCCAGATATTTATTTATTCATATCCGAGACCACAAAAGATCTATAAATAAGGATGTTCGTGGTATTAAGTTCGTATCTATGTCGTGAACGCCTTCGGAAAACTTGGACGTTACGTAATAGATTCGAACAAGAGAGCCATAGTTACCGAGTCTAGCTTCTATGAGAGGATGGCAGTTAACTTGAGTCCAATCTTGTTCGTGTTTGCTTTGCTAATTTACGTTCCTAATATGAACCCAGTGTTTGTACTCGTACTAACATAATTTATCTTGTCTTCAGCAGAGCTTTAAGGCGCTTGTGCCAATTAACTAACATTTTTACGCCCCTATGCAGAAACAGGTATAGGAATAAAGTGTAGTTAGAAGTCAAATGCACTGCGCTGTACCGTACCAAAGTCAACAGTCCATTTCTGTACATACTTCTATCTATGGTGAGGGATTTGGCCATTTATACTATGCCGACACAGTGCGGGGTTCATGGATACACATACACCATTAAAACTACACTTCTTTCTGCGGACGTATGGATATTCCTGTCACGAAAAGGCAGTCCCGAAATTCCGGCATTCTTCTACCATATATGGTATAACGAAATGCATTATTATTGACATTTAATTGATTTATGTTTTTGATTAATTTATTATTAACCGATTTTTTATTGGATATTGTTATATGCACTTAATAACGAATCATACTATAATGTTTGCTGAAATATGTTAATATGTACTACTAATGACCTGTAACTAGTTGTTATTAATAAAGAGTATGATTATGGTAAATATAGCTGCCATACCTAGTTTCATGGCCATGGCTGCACTTTTTATAAATGTACCTACTTAACAATGCCATAAAATATTTTTTTAATTTTTGTCTACGCAAAAGGTAGTCGTGCGGAATCCGCGAATAATTCCAACAAAGTCACTGATAGATATGCCCACGGGGATTTGAACTAAGACAAGCAATTTCTCCCCTTTGCTAGGCCACTTGTTACAATTATTGATTATAGTTAATTTTAAACTTTTGCAATTTGAGCACATTGTTTTTATTCTACAGAACCATAAAAATGCCAAGTCGATGGTACGAAAATTATTATTATAATGTAATGTATTACCGCTTAGCCATGTCAGAGGCTTTCAGGCGGCTTCAAAACTGTGACACCAGGGCTTGCCACCCGGCCTATACGAACTTACTTACTTTTATCATTATAATCATCGATAAGTTTATGCATATAACATCGGACGATCACTCCACTGCTAAGCCGGAAACATACTATCGGAGGCTGACGGACGCGACTGACAGCCGCGTCTTAGCAATGTGCACAGTCTTAAAACATCCGTCCCGCCAGATCGCTCTCGGACGTCCGAACGCTCAAGGTCGTCCGAAGCTGACGTCCGCAACTTATGTCCGATAGTTTGCACGGCTCAGTGTACTTTCGTAGTCTATATACCTATCAGTCGCGGCTGTCAGTCGCGTCCGTAAGCCGAGTCCGATACTATGTTTCCAGCTTTAAGCATAAATCTCTTTTTACAAAAACACAGCACTACTCCTCCGGTCCTGTACCAATCTTGTACAGATTGGATCCACAATTATCAAAATCTTGTCAACCCAACTAGCTGGTTCCTACGCTATTTATTCCTTTACGCAGCCACCATTTGACCACTACCGCATCAAAATTGTAGGTATTTCCACGGCATTGAAATCATCCGTTTGATCCCGGTAACGTACTCACAGAGAAAATGCGCGTGGAGTGCTCTGTCAGTCTAAGCATCCCGTTGGCAGAGTGTTCGGCTGTACTTCGATGGAACAAGCCATAAGCCGCTTACCGTGCATGCGATGTAAGCACTTACGCTTGAAAACTGAATGAAAAGTATTGATTTGCACTTAAACTTACTAAAATAACTCGAATAGCTAAGTAAACGTGGTTTTCACACATTTTATACTATATATAACGGGACTGAACTCACGTGTAGAGATAGTCGTAATGACTATAGTTTCGGTCGCATTCGGCGACCTTTCTCAAGTTGGCGAGTGCTAGCACGCGGAGCCGTCTCGCAATGCACTGAGACCGAGTGCATTGCGAGACGGCTCCGCGTCGCGTCGGTCGCCGAATGCGACCGAAACTATAGTAGTTACGACTATCCCTACACGTGAGTTCAGTCCCGTTATATATAGTACAAGATTATTTTTTGCAAAAATTAACATGACCGACTTCACCCGTGAACAGAATTCGCGAATATTTCGCACGGATCGATGTAGCATTTTTCACATTATTGTTGTTTTATCAAAAATGGCTCAGCCGATTTCGATAAAATTTAAATGAAACCAATTTTGAAGTATACTCTTTCCAATAAAAAAAGAAATATTGAAATCGAACTACTATGAAAAAAATTATGCGTGGTTAAACATAAAAAAAAAATTATGCGCGTCGAATTGTACACCTCCTCCGGTGTTCGTCGGTCAATAAAATAGCTACCTAACTATTTACTACAGTACTTTATAAGTAATCGGTAGAATCATTAAAGGACTAATGGAGCTTTTATTAAGATTACTAAATAAATTATTGTAATATGCTCTAGTTTGATTACCACATTTTTTACTTAACTTCTCGATAATATACCTAGTTTGGAAATGGTTTCATTTACAGCACATCCGTTGAAAGTTCTGCTGGTTTATTAGTGAATATAACGCATGTAATAACTTTAAAGTATTGAAAAATTTAAAATAAAAATGTATGTGTAATAATGATGCTCGTAAGCGCTCATATTTTGATGTTGTAACTGACACTACATCTTGCGGCACCTGAAACCTACTGTACCAGCCTTTTTGACAGTCCACTGCAGGACGTAAGCCTGCTCACGAAGAGTGATTGGGCTATTTCCACCACGCTAGCCCAGAGCGGGTTGGTGCAATCACATAAGGCATCAAATTCCTTTTACGGACGTATGTAGGTTGCTTCACGATGTTTTTCTTCATCGAAAAGCCAGTGGTCTAAAATTCCGTACAACAATTCCTAATTAGCACGGGACCAGGGTTTGAACCCACGACCTCACAATTGTAAAACGGGGATCATTCCCTTTGATCCACCACGGCTTTTTACCTGAAACGTACTTTGCTTCAATTATTTTTCTGTTGCACAATAAGCCAAGCGCGAATCATCTTAAGAAAGCGTTAACTCATTCCCATTGCCAAACCAGGAAATACATCAGTCAATATTTTATCGCCAAACCAAACTGTCGTAAAATCGAAACTAGATTCCCAAACATGTTCACCACAGTTTTGTGTAACCTTATTCCGGCGCGGAAAACATAAAAGATATTTCAGAACGTACATAAGCCGTGCAAAGAGGCTGTCAATGTCGGTAATCCGCGAGTAAACAAGGCAAAATTCTTTGTTTGCGGAGCTTGCCGACTCGTGTGACGACAGAATCTGGGGACGAGGCGTCCCCTTTGTCAATCCTTGGATGTAAAAATGAAAAATGCTGTAAATGTACGGCGTGTTGAGTTCATCACAGGGGTTGTTTTCGCAATTTCGTGGACCTCGTGGAATGTCAGGCTTTTTGCTAACAGTTGAGTTAGCAGTCGAAATAAAGAAAAGGTCAAATATGTACGCGTTTTAGCGGAATTTTGGGAATGATGAGGGAAACTTCGAAGTGTTAATGTGAAGAACTGTCTACAGAATTGAAACGGTTTGCTCGAATAACTACGGTAAAGTCAATACATAAAAGTAACTTTATATATGACTAAGTACCTACCTACCTATGATATCATGTATTTACCTAGTGCCTATTTGATATCATAGCACAATATGTATCTACCATCTGCTAGGTTGATAAAAAAATTTGGAAGGTCTGGATATACTATCCCAGGTATTAGAGTAAACTAACTTAATCAATAAATAATTCTGTGACTTTTATCTAAGAATCTCACGAAAAAATGAGAAAGCTTATAGAAGGCAACAAAGCCATCTATAAGTCTCTGGCTGTGCGGATTTTTTGACCGACATAACGGAGGAGGTACTCAATTCGACGCGTATATATTTTTTTATTGCCTAGCCACGCATAACTTTTCTCGTAGTAGTCCGATTTCGATTTCAGCAGTGCCATTTTCGACAAATCAACAATAATGTGAAAAATGTTACTTCGATCCGTGCGAAATATTCGCGAATTCTGTACACGGTTGAAGTCGTTCATTATGCTATTTTTTTCAAAAAAATATTTTTTTACCTTGCTACGATTATTACTGAGTAATGTTCAAATATTTGAACTATCGATAATTGAAATCAATTTGTTCTTTGTTTATATTACCAAATATTAAAAAATACATATTTCAAATTTATTGTTTAAGCTCATTCGAAATTTTCCTACCACGCATGTAACTTTCTTAATTTTATCAAGATTCCAAGTCAAATATGTATACTCTGATTAATTCGGTAATTATAACCCGCCCTCAGCTTAATTACGGAAACGTTAACGACTTTTCCAAATATGTCACGAAATTTATTTACCCTTCGTCAATAAGGGTCATACATCACTCGCGCGGAAGATTGATGACTTCTTAGCGATCGGTTCATTATGTAGCAATCATAATTAGGGCTGGCTCTGAGCCAACGCCTAGGAATTAGACAGGAGTATTTCTCAAAGCGATGCTTATTTGCAGCCCTAAGTTGTAGAGACCTAGTGGTAGTAATACTGCTGCAAAGTCTTGAGCATCGACGTAAGGTGGCGTGTTTGTCGGCCTTTTATCGGATTCACTTCGAAGAGTGCGCTCAGGAGTTGCACAATCTGGTCCCACCTGCCCCTTTCTTCTATCGTACGGCTAGGCAGACGCGACCAAAGCGCCACCCTTTTATGGTGGACATTCCGCGCGTTAGATCAAAGCGTTTCGAATCCTTATTCCTCATACGAACAGCCAGAATGTGGAACGCTTTGCCTGGGTCTGTCTTCTTGCTTAAGTACAACGTGGGTGTCTTCAAATTCCGAGTAAATAGATATCTTCTAGGTAAGCATGCTACATTCTAGACCGCATGTCTGCTCAACATCAGGCAGTATGTAGTCAAACGCAAACCTACAAGGAATAAAAAAAAATACTTCAGCTTACAATCGTGAAATCGAAACTCCAAATCTCGGACCAGTACCAATGAGTTCTTTGAGGCTTGGGGCTATGTACTGATTTTCACACTACTGATTTATTAGCACTTGGCCGGCGTGGTGACACCTATTTTTTTAAATGAGGCTCTAAATCTTTGTTTAGCGGTGTCTTATTAAAAAAACCGGACAAGTGCGAGCAGTCAGGCTCGCACTTGTGACTCGCAGAGTCTGTTTTTTCGAACCGGACAAATCCAGAAAAGTTCACAAAATTGGGAAGTAAGTTGTTATAATCTCTAAGTAGGTATACTATAATCATCGACAAAAAGTTTTTTTATTTTTCTTTCACTTTTCTCGTCATACATCGAAAATTACATATTGTTAAAATAATTAAAGACCTGTTTTAGCTGTGCTAATGAAGTTATTTTATATGATACCTTACATGATACGATTTACTCACTTTGAATTTTGAACCTATATTGTGTGAATTTTGAGGCCCTATTTTTGTGATTTAAAAAAATATGTATAGATTTCAGATTTATTCCTATATGTATACTCTGAGACAATGCTTCTCGCCAAATTTTATGGTTCTATGTCAACGAAAAGTACTCTAAAGGTTTTGATTTTTGTAAGTGTCGAAATATGCGGTTTTTTACGACATAAACGGCTCTAACTTTTATAAACGATAACAGAAGATTTTCTTTTACACAACTGCAAGAGACTATAGATATGCGTAAACAGTTTAAATTTTAATTCGATATCTTTACGCGTTCCCGAGATAAAGAGTCTTGACATACACACAGACACACAGACGGACAACAAAGTGATCCTATAGGGGTTCCGTTTTTTTCTGTTTGAGGTACGAAACCCTAAAAATGGTACCAGTACAGTAATTACATGACTAGGTATAGAACACTAATAGTACACCTAGACTAGGTAATAATGAGCGCGGTAAGAATAACAAAATGCAGTATTAAGCGCTAAGTATCCAAAATATCTGCAGCACTCAATAAAATACTAAGTAACTAATGTTGTTTGGTCTTGGGTGTAAAGAGCTTCATTAGCACATGCTAAAACAGGTTTTTAATTATTTTAACAATTTTCGATGAATGACGAGAAAAGTAAAAAATAAAAACTTTGTCGATGATGATGATGATGATGAGTAAGTATAGAGATTTTAACGTACTGCCCAATTTCGTGAAATCTGGATTTGTACGGAACCCTCGGTGTGCGAGTCTGACTTGCACTTGTCCGGTTTTTTTCTTTATTTATACCACTGTGGCATATTCAAGCTTGTTCTATATGAATGGTGTCCCCATGTCGGTCGGGTCGTATTTGCGGCATGCATGACACGAAGCGGCGGTCAGGAGTCAAGCAAAGGGTCCGTGTTTGTAAACCGACAACTCTCATCAAAGTGGCCGGAAACTCATGTAATCTGAGTGAATAATAGGCAGTATAATACATCCTGGTATCTCTACAGTATGCTTATTTACTCTATTACTTTGTTTGCTCAAGTTGGTTTCATAAAAGTTAGTGTTTGATAAAAAAAAAACTTCATCATAGGTTACTTACTCATAAAAAAGAAAACGTTCCACAGACTAATGTTGTAGTAACACTAATTCTAGTGTAGTGTTTCCAGTTGTCCATAAGTAGTAGTGACATATTACCATCAGGAGGTCCATTTGCTTGTTTACCACTTTATCAAATAATAACAAATATATAACTACGAGTATCTTAGCAGTTAAAAGGAATGATTTTGTAGTGTTGTATTTTTTGCTTACTCTTCCAGCATAATATTTATAAATACACTAGCTTAAAACCCGCGGCTTCGCCCGCGTTGTCTTAGTACATAGGTACTTACTTAAAATGAAAAGAGCTCGCGGTTTGATCTACGTTGTCTTTGTACATGCTTATAATAATATCTAATAGTCCGCAATTTGGCCCGCGTTGTCTTAATACTTGCTTAAAATTACTTGCAAGGATAATGCCCACGGTTTGGTCAAAATTGTAACAGTATTTGCCTATAATGATAATAGGTCACGGTTTGGCCTGCATTGTTGTATTACTTACAATGATAATAGCCCATGGTCTGGCCCGTATTGTCTTTGTACTTGCTCAAAATGATAAAAGCCCGCGATTTAGCACGCGTTGTGTTAATAATTAGGTACTTACAAAGATAATAACCCACAGTTTGGCCCACGTTGTTTTAATACTTACTTAATTAAAATAACTGCCCGCGGTTCAACCCGCGTTATCTTGGCATTTGCTTATAATAATATCTAATAGTTCGCGGTCTGGCCCGTGTTGTCTTAATAAATCCTTAAAATTATAATAGCATGCCGTTAGCCTGCGTTTTTGTATTGCTTGTAATGATAATAGCCCATGGTCTGGCCCGCGTTATTTTCGTAACTGCTTAAAATGATAAAAACCCACAGTTAGGCCCGCGTTTTCTTGGCACTTACTTAAAATAATAGTAGCTCGTGGTTAAGCCCGCATTAGGCTCGATTATGAAGGCGCCATCGTAATTATAATAGCTAATTATCATAATTATATTTGTTTCATTTTCACTTTAAGCATTCTATAGAGAGAACACTTTTTATGTTGTTATTATATTTACTATGGCGTCTTCATAACTGAGCCTATTATTGTATTACTTGCAAAATAATGCCTACGGTTTAGCCTGAATTGTCTCAGTATTTGGTTGTTTAATTTACTTGTATCTAAAGCTTATTACGGAGCACATACGTGAATTTTTGGATTATAAATTACCGAATTTCTGAAATCAACTCAATAATAAATAAATATATAAAATAAATATTGGGGGACATCTCACACACGGTCTCTGATCCCAAACTAATCCCTAACTTTTTATTATTTATTTATTTTATTTTTTTACATATAGATTGACTGGCAGATAATGCTGTATAGCGTTAAGTCCTCCTTTTTTACAAATAGTGTGCAAGAAAGTGTTAAATAAATAAATAAAAATACATCAATAACACTCAGACACAGAGCACATACATATGAACATCACATAAATATTTGCCCTGGGAATCGAACCCACGCCTCTTTGACCCAGGAGTCAGGGTCAACTACTGAGCCACCGAGGGAGCCAATAATAATAATGGTATGAGTAAAAATCAATGTCGTATGTGAATTCAGCAACCCGTGCTCGGCCGGCGTGATGGATATGGCCCAATTACCTTTCGCGGATAGGCCTATTTTCAGTCATCCATCAGCCGCAGGACGTCCACTGCTGGACATAGGCCTTCCCTATGGATCTCCAATAAGACCAGTTGGAAGCGGCTTGCATCCAGCGCGATCCTGCGGTCTTAATGAGGTCATCCGTCCACCTTGTGGGTGGACGTCCTACGCTGCGCTTGCCGGTACATGGTCTTCACTCGAGTACTTTTCGACCCTAACGGTCATCAGCCCTCCGCGCTATGTGCCCTGCCCATTGCCATTTCAACTTGCCAATCCGTTGGGCTATGTCGGTAACTTTGGTTCTTCTACGGATCTCCTCATTAATGATTCGATCTCGCAGAGAGACTCCAAGCATAGCCCTCTCCATAACTCGTTGGGCTACTTGGAGCTTACTAATAAGGCCCAAGTGAGAGACCACGTTTCTGTGCCATAAGTCATCACTGGCAACACACACTGGTCGAAAACTTTCGACTTGAGGCACTGAGGTATGTCGGACGAGAAGAGGCTTCGCAATTTTCCGAACGCTGCCCAGCCGAGTTGAATTCGTCGATTGGCCTCTTTGTTGAAGTCGGACCTACCTAACTGGACTACTTGTCCTAGGTAGACGTACGAGTCAACGACTTCAAGAACCGAGTTTCGAACAGAAAACGGGGTAGGTAAAACATGGGAATTACACATGACTTTCGTCTTGTCCATGTTCATCTCAAGACCCATCTGTTTCTATTATCCGTAGTGCTATCCGTAGTACCTATTTTCAGTAGTGCACTATTAATTAAGGCCGGTACAGGTATTCGACATGTTTCATTAAGTCATTAGAAATTTAATTTTCTAGGCAAATGAAAAAATGGCACACAAGTCGTAATTCTAGTCAGGCATGTTCTAGGATGCTATTATACTCATAATTTGATTAACTTTTACAATGGTACCAACTCCAAAAGTACGTGAATAAAATCAGCTGTTCAACACAAAAAGTTCATCGACCCGCGACAAAATGTATGGAAAATGTAGGTAATTTTCGCTTGTCAGGGTTGATCCCATAGTAAAATACCTATATTGATCCATATGTGCGCTAAGATTAAGACTATTGGCTCACAAAATAAAAAAAAAATCGCAAACTTTTGGGGACCCATTTTGCCCTATTTAAAGATAAACTATCATTATCATAATCCTATTCTAGATACTACATTATTTAAAAAAGAGCATTAAAGTTTTGGGACGTATCTGACCCCTAAGAATTATTTAAGGAAAATTCAGAAAACAGGTACAGCCATATTTTTTATTTAGTCTTAAATGCATCTATACAAAGTTTCATGTCAATCGGTACAGGGAATAAGAAGTTACATACAAACAAAAAGGGCCCGTTTTACCCCGTAAGTTAGAGTTGGGTACGTTTTTCATCCTTAGTGCTTCATTATGTCGTACGATGTACGTATATTCCAAATTTCAAGTTCATATCTTTAGCGGTTTGGGCTGTAGCCTAAACTTATTAATTTTGCGTATCCCTAAGGAACCTTATAGATTTTCCTGGATTTTATTAGTTCCTGTATTAATTAAAACATGCTGAGTGCTTCCTTCACCAATTTTCAACCGTAACCGTTCAGCTGGTTCGATGTAATTGACGCTTTTTTCACCAACTTTGGGACCTTATGTGACCCCTTAGATGAGGAAAATTCGGAAAAACAGGAAAAGACGTAACTTTTATTTTGTTTGAAAAGCATGTATACAAAGTTTCAAGTCAGTTGGTATAGGGAATAAAAAGTTACATACCAACGAAAAGGGCCCGTTTTACCCTCTTAGAGGTCAAAAGTTTAAAATTTTCGTCCTTAGTGCTCCATTACGTCGTTTCTATGTACCTATATTTCAAATTTCAAGCTCATATCTTCAGCGGTTTGGGCTGTAGCCTAAACTTTTTAATTTTGCGTATCCCTAAGGAACCTTATAGATTTTCCTGGATTTTATTAGTTCCTGTATTAAAACATGCTGAGTGCTTCCTTCATACCAATGTTCAACCATAACCGTTCAGCTTGTTCGATGTAATTGACGCTTTTTTCACCAACTTTGGGACCTTATGTGACCCCTTAGATGAGGAAAATTCGGAAAAACAGGAAAAGACGTAACTTTTATTTTGTTTGAAAAGCGTGTATACAAAGTTTCAAGTCAATCGGAACAGGGAATAAAAAGTTACATACAAACGAAAAGGGCCCGTTTTACCCCCTTAGAGATCGAAAGTTCAAAATTTTCGTCCTTAGTGCTCCATTACGTAGTACAATGTACCTATATTCCAAATTTCAACGTTATATATTTAGCGGTTTGGGCTGTAGGCTGTCTGTCAGTCAGTCACTCAGGGAAGCCTTTTATATAATAGATTGTAAATACATAGTATTAGTTATTACAGCGTTATTCTTTTAAAATCTTGTTAAGTATCATTGAAGGATGCCAAAAACGTTATAAAATAGGCCTAATTCTCTTAATATTCTGATAAAATGTTCTACTATTTACAAATACTTTGACCCCTTAGCGCTACGTAGTAACTAATACGAAATCTACGCTAGCGAACCCAGCGCCGGAAGTTTGTCCATGGTATAGGTAACAGCAACAACAAACAATAACACTTTATTAGACAACCACATTACATAAAAAACAAATTACAGGGACAAAACAGTACAATTTATTACCACGCCAAAAATTACCAAAGTAAGCAAGTTCGTATAGGCAAGGAAGCCTAGCCTAGCGGCCTTATTTTGTAAGCGCTCTGACGTTCGGCTTCGCTTTTTCTCCTGCTCGCGCCAGTGACTCACGCTGCGAGAGCGAGCGGGAGGAAAAGCGAAGCCGAACGCCAGAGCGCTTACAAAATAAGGCCCCAGGTGTCAGAGTTTTTAGGCCGCCTTAAAAATTACCTGACGTATGGTTTGATTTTTTTCGTCCGTAGATCTTTTTCAACCCTGGTTTTATGATTCATTTTGTTAGGTTAATGTTTGCATGTCCTAAGCCGGGAATTGAAGTATGAAGGGAGACATAATCACAGATTCAGAAACTAATTAAATTTTCCACAGTATTTTTTAATAACGCAGTTAAGTAAGATGAGATGTAAGTGTTTTACATCCTGTAATTCGAACACGAAAATGCGTCTAGATGGCAAACATTTATACTTTTTCCATAGATATTGAGCAATTATTGATACATTTTATTACAAATAACATTATTAATCTTAATGCATCCAGTCAAATGCTTCACATCAGTCAGTACAATGCTTATAAATACTAATATCAATCCTAGAGCTTCTATAGCCAAAGCTATAATGCCATAAAGGAACAATTTAATATTTATTACTGTAGCGACAGAAACACTATTTGCGCAACGCAGTAAATTGTAGATTCAGCATTGTCTAAACATTGGCATTGCATGCCAGATATAAATTAGTTCCAAATAAGATTTAAGGTGCCTGCTCACTACATCGTACCATACAATAACCGTGCTAGGAACGTATTAGGCACGAAAAACAGTACAATGCTTATTACAACGTATTACAACGTAATCTAAACATTGTCATTGCATGCCAGGTATAAATTAGTTCCTAAAATAGTAGATTGTATCATATGGGAGCAAAATAATATTTTTACGACGAGGGCGCTTTTTTTGAATTCTACTCTAGAATCCTGAGCGTAGCGAGGGATTCTTTAGTAGAATCCTGAACGTAGCGAGGGATTCAAAGTACTTCGCCCGAGCCAAAAACATATTTTGCGCCCGAGTGGTACACTCTACTTTTCATCACCTCTATGAGAAAACAAAAGGCACTTTTTCATAAAACAAAACATATTTAACTATAATATTATTATTCAATAAAACGTAGAGTAACAACTAAATTGAAATTAAGAATAAATAAATTAAAAAATAATAATAAATAGTTTGCTATACCCTTAAAGGGTCATATGTACTCGTATTTGACAATATTATGACATGTAATCTGAAGCTCGAAACATACTATCGGACGCGACTGACAGCCGAGACCTAGACTATGAAAGTACACTGAGCCGTGCACTCTGTCGGATATAAGTCGCGGACGTCACCTTCGGACGACCTTGAGCGTTCGGACGTCCGAGAGCGATCTGGCACACCGGATGTTTTAAGACTGTGCACATTGCTAAGTCGCGGCTGTCAGTCGCGTCCGATAGTATGTTTCCGGCTTAAGAACCGCATGTAAAAAATATTACATATGTTGCAATAAATTTAAAAAAAATTAAATGGTATCTAATAATAAAACAAATGAAAACTTATATTTACATTCTTTTCATCAATTGTCTTGGCGCTGAACACTAACATTATAAATACTTCCAAATTCTAAAAGTGCGCGGCAAAGATCATTCCGTCGCACTTATATGTTCCAAATTCAAGAAGTGCGCGGCAAAGAATATTCCGTCGCACTTATAAAGTTCCTTAAAACCTTAGTTGAAAACACCACCTTTGGGCGCACTTAAAAGCAAAGCAAATAGTCCTTTTCGAATAGATGTGATGAAAAAGATTTAAAGTGCCTGCTCACTACACCGTATCATGCGATAACCGTGCTAGGAAGTTATCAGGCACGGAAAACAGTACAATGCCCATTAGAACGTTCCATCAACGTATAGAGTTAGTGCAATAAGAGAAGCGTCGTAGGACGTAGGTCGCCTGTTTGCTATTTTACTAATTTTGTTGACCGACGAACCAACCGGAGGAGGTACTCAATTCGTATAATATATATATATATATATATATATATATATATATATATATATATACGCGTCGAATTGAGTACCTCCTCCGGTTGGTTCGTCGGTCAACAAAATTAGTAAAATAGCAAATATATATAAAATATATATATATATATATATATTCAGTAAAAAAAGAATTATTAAAATCGGACTAAAGTTATGCGTAGTCATACATAAATATATATATATATATATTTATGTATGACTAGTATAGTTTACTTCGAAATTGGCCCCATTTAAAATTTAACGGAATCAGCTGATCCATTTTCGATAAATCAACAATACTTAATGTGAAAAATGCTACATCGATTTGTGCAAAATATTCGCGAATTCTGTACACGAAGTCGGTCATGCTATTTTTTCCAATAAATAATTATTGTTACGTTGGTACGGCTATGTCATTGCTAGTAAAACTAAAATACAAATGTTTGATACTTGGTAGACACCAATTCGGTTTTCATACGTACTCGCGTCTGCCAAGTATAGTCGGTGCCTTAGCTGCTGATTAAAATCTTATTGTTTCTATACCGTAAAGCCACGACGGTTTTTTTTTGCACATACTCTATCAACAAAATTCGTCCAGAATATTTTTCCGGTTCCAAAACGCTCCCGTACCTAGATCGGGCGCAACGGTGCTGGTCGAAGACGGAACGATCTAGTGAGCATAGTGTCATACTTTTCAATACAAAGAATTTTTTTTCCTGATCCGTTTCTGGTATGATCGTGGTATAGTAGATACGTTATAGTGGACAGACGCCTTTATTCACAAACACGTACAAGGCACTCCATATTCATTATAACTGTATTACCCGAGGCGTAGTTTGCATTATTAGGCGCAGGTTCTCTTATTAAAATTTAATAACTTTACCGAAATGGAGGCCCTTCCTTGTTCTGGTTAATAAGGCGCGTGTATTCAGGACCGTAGCAAGGATCAAAACTTTTGGGCTTCTGTTAGGGATCAAGAAATCAAACGTCTTAAGTGTAGTTGTAGTCAGCTCGAGATCATTTGTTGGTAAGTAAATAAATTATAAATAAATAATACCATGAGAACTTATTTTAGCACGTATGTCGTATCTTGATGAAACTGTTTAGCATATTGAAATTTTCTTAAAAAAACCGGACAAGTGCGACTCAGGCTCGCACATCGAGGGTTCCGTACAAACATATTGTTAAAATAATTTAAAACCTGATTACATGATACAATTTACTCACCTTGAATTTTGAACTCATATTTTGTGAATTTTGAAGCCCTATTTTTATGTGATTTAAATTAAAATGTACAGTTTTCAGATTTATTCCTATATGTATACTCTGAGACAATGCCCCTCGCCAAATTTTATAGTTCTATGTCAACGGGAAGTACCCGGTAAGTTTTGATTTTTGTGAGCGTTGAAATATGCGTTTTTTACAACATAAACGGCTCTAACTTTTTTATGCGGTAACTGAGAAGCTTTTCTTTTACACAATTGTAAGAATTCATAGGTTTACGTATATATTTTAAATTTTAACTCTGATATCTTTACACATTACCGAGATAAAGAGTCTTGACATACACACAGATGGACAGACGGACAACAAAGTGATCCTTTAAGGGTTCCGTTTTTTCCTTTTGAGGTACGGAACCCTAATTAAGAAAAAGACATTTCATCAACATCATCAGACACTCGGCCTAATGTATCAAGACCACAGTTTAAAATGTTTTAAGTAGCTTAACTCTGTATACTTTTCTGAGTTTAATTAACCTATTTTGTATTATGCATGTACCTAGAAATATTTTAATGTTGTCCATCGCGAAATTGGTGTTTTACTAATATCTTATGGTTTGGAAGTTTCTTAAGTTTACACAAATATTGAAGATCAAATACGGCCCTCCATGTTGCAATAGCACCAGGTGCGCGCAAACACCATAGAAATACATACTTATAGAGGCGGTAAAAAGAAACATTTTGGTGTAATACTTGTAAATTTTGTCATCACCGTCACTTTAGACAAAGAACTTCCATTACTGTATATATACCTCGCCCTTAGGTTTTTAATTGATTTGCGTATGATCTCACCAAATCTTGCCTAGAGTTTTCCGCCCATGCGAGCATGGACATCTGATTGAGACAGATTCTGCTAAAGCACACATCATATAAACGCTGCAATTGTACCTTGCGCCTGGAGCAAAATGTTAATGTACAGAAACTCACTATATGATGTAATAATGATAGTCGTAACAAATAGCGCTCTCTAAACTCTTGATTCCGAAAACCAAGTAACGTTCATTGAAATTGATGCATCGAACCACATACTCACTTTTGGTTCTGCCCTTTCCTTACAAAGTTACATAATAAGTCAGTGCTTAATCCTCCTGAAGCCTACTTACCAAAATTATATGTGTGAGCTTAGTCTTGTGTCAACTTTCACTAATTTGTAAGGAGTGTATGTTGTGTTGGAGATGGCAGGTTCGCAATTATGTTTAAAATTAATTTAATTTTACAATTTTCATTAATTAGAATCAGACGCTCAATTTATAACTTAGGCTTAGTATATTTTGGAACAATGTGATTAATGATTTGGTGAGTTTGTTAATGGTTTTGGTTTCAGGGCAATTTAGGTAGGTACCTACGTTAATTTCTCTATATACGCTCAGAAAACGAAAATGACTAAGAAGTTATAGTTCGCAGATTTTTTTGGTACAAACATGTTATACCTTGGATTTTGTCTATGCTCTACAAATTAAAAATAAATAAATATAACGGGACAATAGCTTTAAGTTTATTTTTAAATAGTGCCACTTAGTATAATTTCGAAGGACTAGGAATGGTAGTGGCAACATTCCTGGGGTAACGCTTATAACAAACGCTGCTGATTGGTTCCAAGGAGGTTTTCAAGTGATATCGCATGATCGGCCGATGGGCGGGAAAATGCGATGATGACTTGACAGATGTCACTTGAGAGTTGGAAAGAGAGCGGGTTCGGAGAGGTTATGGTGAACTGTGTTTAGAATGGCTCGAGTTGTGATTCTTGATAAAGGTGGCAGCGTGCGTTACGCTGCGGAACGCCATGTCCTTCGCTTAAAGTTTTCTCTATAATTGTAATCATACGTAGTCTTCTGTGAAATAAAATGATTGTTCGTGACATCGCAAATTATCTCCTCGCCCGCTTAACCCACGCCACGCCACACTGAAGTATTGCTGGGTCAGATGGTATAAAATCATTACCACATTGAATCACCATAACTGATGCGGATCCTTTTATGGATTCGACAAATAAATATTTGGGGACATCTTACACACGGCCCCTGACACCAAACTAAGCAAAGCTTGTGCTATGGCTGCCAGAGACTGATATGCTACATACACTTATGTTTAAATACATATATAGATAGTATCTAAATAACACCCAGACACAGAGCAAACACTTATGTTTATCACATAAATATTTGCCCTGGGTGGGGATCGAACCCACGCCTCTTCGATCCAGAAGTTAGGGTCACTAACCACTGAGCCACCGAGGCAGTCATCAATTAGTGTAAGGTATATTTCTACAGTTCATTAGATCAAGTATATTAATAATTTATTATTCAATACTAATGTCGATTTTTTACTGCTTTCTAGCAGTAAAAAAGTAGGGTATAAGTTTTAGACTTTCCGTAACTGGTTAATATAAGTCAGCTCCTGATCTTAGCAGCCATATAAATAGAGGATATCGTATTATTTGACTTAAACAATGCTCCGGTTATAATTTGTTGATCTCAGAAGCTCATTAGCAACTGATAGCTAACCCAACCATATGCCCCACCTAAGATCACTGTAATATTTGGGCTGTCTTTCACATTCAAAATTCCTTTTACGCCACTTAGAATTTCAAATATACGCTTTCAACTTACGCTTCATCAAATTACAATGTACAAAGGACTACTGAACGTATTGTGCATAATTACTGACAAAGCTTTCATACTTACACGCATTAACTAGTCAATGCCTCATCATGAATGTAAAGAGCCTCATGTACTCAAAACGTGAAATACAGTGAAAGTACGGGCACCACAACCACAGATTATTCGGTGTAGATTCCGTAATCAAGACTTAGAAATAAACATTTCGAAAGAAATCTGTTTTTATCATTCAATGCTCACACAAAGTTAAGTAAAAGACAACAGCGTAAAAAATGATAATATTGCTATACTAATACGTTGCTGTCTCTCAAAGAAAATGCTATTGTATAAATGTATTAGCTTTTTATTTATACAGGGTTATTTCTAATCAATTAGCACCCTTTTAGGGGTTTTTTCTGTACATCAAAACTAACAACGTTTGTTCGACAACTTTTGTCAAAACTAAAAAAAAATGTTGTTGATAGAAAAATATCGTTCATCCGCGACAAAATATATGGGACAAATGATTTTTTTTTCTAGTTTTGACAGAAGTCGCACAACAAGAGTTGTTAGTTTTGATTTACAGAATAAGCCCCTAAAAAATGCTAATTGATTATAAATAACCCTGTATATTCCAAACTAAAACAAATCCAAATACAGACGACGCATCAAAGGTCCAGCAGGTAATCGATAAATAAATATACAAGGTTATTTCTATCAATCAGCATCCTTCTCATCATCAGCTGTTCCAGTAGGTTTGTCGTTGAGAACAGGCTTTTGGCTTTACTATCTCATTGAGATAAAGATCAGATTTCTACGGGATCTTTTTATTCTTCCTAAAAAGTACTGCGTATGACACTTTCATACGTGAATGAGTAACAAACAACTATGTAGTATAATTAATAGTAACAAATAATACTTGTATTCACAACATAACCAAATGATAAACCAACACACTTCTGGATTTATAATATTAACTAGTTTTTACCCGCGACTTCGCCCGCATACGCAATATATCATTATAATTTTTATAATTTATAGCCTATGTGTTATTCTGATATATATAAGCTATATTATTGCAAAGTTTCATCTCAATCCGTTCAGTAGTTTTTGCGTGAAAGAGTAACAAACATCCATACATCCATCCATCCATCCATCCTCACAAACTTTCGCGTTTATAATATTAGTAGGATAAAAAATGTCCCTATGGAAACTAGCGTGGTTTTCGAACATTTTAACGAAGTAAAGTACAGGTGTTACTCACGCTATATTTTAGTAGAAGTATATAGTAGTAGTTTTGCATAGCTCAGTGCTATGCGAGACGAGCCCGCGTGCTAGTACTCCAACCTTGAGAAAGATCGCCAAATGCGATTGAAGCTATAGTAGCAGTTTTCTACTAAAATATAGCGTAAGTAACACCTGTACTTTACTTAATTAAAATAAGAAATGTGCTTGTCAGTATTTTATGCTATTTAAAACATTGTTACATGAAGCGGTATTCATTCAGGGTAAGCTGCGACCGCAGCACAGCGCGCCATCAGCGGCGGTGGCTGAATGCGCGCCGACGAGCTCTGATGGCTGGCGCTCTTTTGATGAAACCATGATTACAGCGCACATACCCACACGTGCCTGTGTTAGGTAGATATGGTAGTGAGTCCCTAGATGTGACACTCTTTGTACTTATACAGGGTCATAGGTATTAAACTCAAAACCTTTTAAAGGCGGGTCTAGTACATCTAAAGAAACTAATTTTGTCCTAGGACTTTTGGCAACCGATAGCACGAACCGATGTGATATCTATGTACATCATTGTTGATTTATCAAAATAGCTCA
Source organism: Hypomecis punctinalis (assembly GCA_949316475.1). Classification (NCBI taxonomy): domain Eukaryota; kingdom Metazoa; phylum Arthropoda; class Insecta; order Lepidoptera; family Geometridae; genus Hypomecis; species Hypomecis punctinalis. The sequence goes on from OX438796.1 coordinate 10,926,886, forward strand.
GCCGATTACGATAACATTTAAATGGGACAACCTCGAAAGTAGACCTTTTCGAAATAATAAATAGTTTTCCAATCGGTTCGCGATTGACGAGAATATCGATAAAATGCACAAAAAAGCCGTGTGTTATAGCCGTGGCGGTCAAGAGGTAGTGACACCCGCCTTACAATCGTGAGGTCGGAGGTTCAAATCCCCGGTCCCGTACCAATGAGTTCTTTGGAATTTATGTACAGAATTACACACCACTGGCTTTTCGGTGCAGGAAAACATCGTGAGGCAACCTGCATACGTCCGTAGAAGAAATTCGATGGCGTATGTGAATCCACCAACCCGCACTGGGCCAGCGTTGTGGATATGGCCCAATCACCCTTTGTGGGTGTACTTTGTGGGTGTACTGTACCAGCCTTTAAAAAGGCTGGTACAGTACACCCACAAAGGGTGATTATTATGATTATTATATGGGTCTTACAGTACAGTACACAAAAATACACACAGACAAACATAGTACCTCCTCCTTTTTGGAAGTCGGTTAAAACAGCCCTAACATGATACAATTATCTCGCACCATTGCGAAATTCCTTCAAGCAAGGCTGAAATCAGTGATCTAAGTAGATAACAATAGCTAGTTTCAAATCGACAATTGCACACTGCAATCCTGCACTAGACACTAAACCAATAGCGATATTTGACGTTGACAACCGTAGCTAGCAAGTTAGTTTCGCTTAGCTAGTTATTAACGGACATAGCATCTGTCATACGATAGGCAAAGCTATTTGCGACTAGCTAGATTTGCAATTCACGTCCAACAAGATCCCAAAATGTTAATCACCTCTGCCTTATCCAGGGGTCGTCAAGCTTTATGTCCGTACTCACACCGGTGGGTTGACACGCTTTTGTATTGTGCGCATTCAACTATGGGTTAAATAAAAACTGTGCTCTGCAGAATTTGAATAAAACTGGACACACACGCCCCCGTTTCCATGCAATCAGAAACTCCGTGCTTAACTTTTAGCTTTAAACTTTAGCTTACACAAAAATCTTTTACAGTGTTTTTATTTGCATAAAATTTAACGCTTTCGAAATTCTATATGTACTAAAACCGATATCTGAATGAAATATGAGCCAGACTCCATTTGCTTTTAGCGTATTTTATGCTTATTCACTTTATAAATAAAATTGATTATTTTAATAAAAGATTGGAATCAAGATGTTGATGTTATTTTTATTTATAAGAAATTTAAAATTGACAAATAAATTGGATAAGCTCTTGTACAATTGGAAATCTTTTTAATGGCGAAAACCAACATAAACTCAATTTTGCGTAAAAATATTAAGATGAAACCGGTCTAAACTCTACATAACATTTGCCTTTATTTGACGATTAGCGACCCGCCCCGGCGGCACAGGTGTATTATACATATAAACTTTTCTATTGAATTTATCTATCTATTAAAAAACGCAAACGCATATATGTGTACTCTGAGACAATGCTTCTCGCCAAATTTCATAGTTCTATGTCAACTAGAAGTAGGTACCCTGTCGAAATATGAGGTTTTTTACGACATAAACGGCTCTATTTTTTTAAACGATAAGTTTTTCTTTTAAACAACTTCAAGAAATCATAGAAGCGACTTTGTCTTATACTATGTAGTGATAGTGATTTAACTAATAATAATTATACTCATGTAGTTTTGATTACATAAAAGAAAACAAAGTAATTAACAAAATAAAACCCAGTACTGATATTTAATTACCTCTTATACTCAAAACGAATAAAGTTAAAGAAAAAATAAGCGCTGTTTATCCCCTTCATCTATTTACTCTACAAGAGATTTTATATTCCAGGTTTTTCCCTGTTGTCCACTCATGGAGCTTTTCATTTGTTATCCTGTATTAATAGCACTTGGGCTTATAAATTCTCCTTATAATGCCCAGGGATAGGAAAATTTAATTATCCAAATGTAAAAGGGCATTACTGTTGTTGAACATTAGGACGGGACCAGTTACTTGGGCAAGCTAAGCAGTGGTAAATCTAAATTAAGGCCCCTTTCAAAATGTCGGCTACATTTGTAACGGAGAGGTCCTTAAGGATTTAGCAGTTTATAAGTGAGAATAGAGATAGTGCTACGTTGTAAGTAAGTTCGTATATGTCGGGTGGCTAGCCCTGGTGTCAGAGTTTTTAAGCCATCTAAAAGCCTCTGACATGGCTAAACGGTTAATACAAGCGGGGCTTGCTATTTAAAGTGTCGTCTGAGCCACGGTAGTGCTCAGTTGTAAAAAAGCCGCGGTCACCTATCCGCAGACTGACCGTTGTCGTTTTTTCAGTCATAGAACGTCCACTGCTGGATAGAGGCCTCCCCTAAAAATCTCCAACATGTTAGTAGCGGCTTGCATTCAATCCTGTGGTCTTAAGGCGCCATAGTATCAGCGTAATTTATATATGAGCGGGTGAAGACCAATACGCCCCCGGTTTCGCCTGATTTTTGCCTTAAAAAAATCAATATAAAATTGATATTACCACTTTTTCCTAAATTTTATGGATGAAAGCTATAGTTCAACTCATGTGCATAAATAACAGATTTAAAAAAAATATAAACGTGTAGAAAAGTGCCCATAAATGCAATAAACTTTCTTAGAAATCATGATTTTGTTCTAAAAAGCGGTAAATTCGCATTTAATTTCTATTAAGCGATGTTTTTTAAATTGCGTTTTGAGTTATTGAATCCCCTACCGTATAGTTTTGAAAATATTGTGTATTTTATTTTTATTCGACATCTTCAAGGTTTGAAGTCAGTTTAACTAGGGCTCTATTAAGGTATTTTAAGATTGGATAGCGGTTTAATGAGGTCATCTGTCTACCTTGTGGGTGGACGTCCTACGCTGCGTTTGCCAGTATGTGGTTTCCACTAAAGAACTTTTTGACTCCAACGGTCATCAAGCAGAATGGCCGTGCATAACGTCACCTAGTCAAACCACGCTATAAAAGATACGTCTATAATTATTTACTGAACTGTACCAGCCTTTTTAAAAGTCCACTACAGGACATAGGCCTACCCACGAAAGCCGATTGGGCCATTTCCACCAGTGCGGGTTGGTGGATTTACATACGCCATCGAATTTCTTCTACGGACGTATGCAGGTTGCCTTACGATCTTTTCCTTCACCGAAAAGCTAGTGGTGTGAAATTCCGTACATAAATTACAAAAAACTCATTAGTACGGGATTGGCATTTGAACCCACGACCTCACGATTGTAAGACGGGTGTCACTACCTCTAGACCACCACGGCTTCTCTTATAATAAGGCGTTTTCCAAAAAAAAATAGTTTCACAAAACTTACTAGATGGCGTAATAGTCATATAAATTGATCTGTCATTATCAACTGGAATAGGGTGTGAGAGAGAAACCTATATTAAAGGCTCCAATACTTTACTGAAATATGACTTGGACTACGTTTTGACTTGACCGCGACTTTATTGGACTATGACGTGACTATTTTGATAAAATATTACTAAAAAATATTCAGTCTCAATACTTGATATTGGCAAATGTACAACAATGCGGCGCCAAAACATAAAAAGAAGAAGACATCTTGACAATGACAGTACGATTTCCATAGTCAAAGGATCGACGATTTCAAACTATTGTCGCCATCCATTGGATACTTTTATCACTAATTTTTTTTTTAGAAAACGCCTCATTATTTAGAAACATTTTTTTTGGAGAAACAGGTACCTAATTCTCCTGTTTTTATTAATATAACTGAAAACAGTTTCAAAAAACTTTTTAATTAATTATCAGAATAAACTTTATATCTATACTTTTTAAATATGGTTAAGATATTTTGGGAACAATCGATTTTTCCTTATGTAGTTTTTTCTTTTAAACTTATAAAAAATAAGAAACATTATTTTCAAGTAATATCTAGTTTAATTTAGGAACTGTGGCAATTTAATTTAGCAGCTAGATTGTCTGAAAAAGGTGACTCCAGGCTGAAACTTCGCCTTCAGCGTGATAAATGATCTTCTTTGTTCTTTCTTTATTGTTAAGTTTGTAATGTTTAGGTAACAAAGTTAATGATTTTTATTGTTTGCCAAATTCGATAATTAAATTACAGAACACTTTTGACTATAGACATCATTCATTATACATCCATCAGCCATAGTACATCCATTGCTGGACCCAGGCCTCCGCTGTACATAGATCTCTTTAAAAGACAGGTTGGAAGCGGCTTACACGCACGCGGCTTAGAGGACACGCACAGTTGGCAAATGCAGCGTAGGACGTCCGCCCACAAGGTGGACAGCCATATAATGACATTCGTCCACCTTATAGGCGAACGTCCTACGCCACTCTTGCATTAGTCCTTAAGTCATCTAAATTAAACTGTATATTCATAAAAAATAGCATTAAAATTGGTTGCGAAGAATAAAATATAAGCTCACAAAGGTGAGAGAGAAGAAAACGACAGACACAAAAACCGTTAAAAAAACTAATCGCTTCATACGATTGAAAATCGAAACAGTTGCATGTAGTATTAGTTCTTAAAATTATTATTAACTTGCTAAATTAAATGGTACTTAGTTTTCAACGTAATATTAATATGCAAATAAACAGAGAAGCAGTTCATTTCTTTTATTTCCCTTCCAATCAGAGGTTTCAATACCACAATAAGTGCTCACTCTCAGCCTATCCACAGTTCTCATTACACAGCAGTACAAACAACAAAAGACCTATTGTTAAAGGAATTTGCAATGACTTCTTGAGTTATAGACAACTTACACAGGGCAACACTTTCAGGCAACTCATGATATAACCTGAGCCTATGTAATACGTCCGCTAATAGCCGCCCATTACCAAACGTGTGTCAATTACTTTATTGTTTTTGTGATATGTCTAAAACTAGCTTATAAGCTTTGAGTAAAATGTCTGTATCTATGAACTGGTATAAAAAATGTAGAACCAATTGACCTAGGTCAATCTACCAAAAGTATTATTAGTTCCCTTTTTGTTTTAATGCATAGTCAATACAAGTATAATACATGGAAAAAACCAGAACGATGTAGAAATGTGTCTTCCCTTAGTTAAATTCCCTTTCCTAATTTTTTTAGATTTTTTAGGGTTCCTTACCTCAAACGGAAAAAAACTGAACCCTTATAGGATCACTTTGTTGTCCGTCTGTCCGTCCGTGTGTATGTCAAGACTCTTTATCTCGGGAACGCGTAAAGATATCGAAGTGAAATTTAAAATGTATACGTATATCTATAGTATCTTTCAGTTGTGTAAAATAAAAACTTCTCAGTTATAGTTTTAAAAAGTTAGAGCCGTTTATGTCGTAAAAACCGCATATTTCGACACTCACAAAAATTAATACCTAAAGGGTACTTCCCGTTGACATAGAACTATGAAATTTGGCGAGAAGCATTGTTTTAGAGAAAAACTGTACATTTTTATTTAAATCACAATAAAATAGGGCCTCAAATTTCACAAAATATGGGTTCAAAATTCAAAGTGAGTAAATCGTAACATGTAAGGTATCATATAAAAGAACTTCATTAGCGCTTGCTAAAACAAAAACAGGTTATTAATTATTTTAACAATGCGTAATTTTCGACGTATGACGAGAAAAGTAAAAAAAAACTTGTTCTGGTTATAGTATAGAGATTTTTACAACTTACTTCTCAATTATGTAAAATTTTCTGGATTCGTACGGAACCCTCGGTGTGCGAGTTTGTCCACGGTTATTTTTTCGGTATAAAGGTGACGTCCACGAGTGGTATATTATTCAGAGAAAAATCGAACCAAGATGATATATGCATTATTTGAAAGCTTGTTATATGGGCTTCCTAAAAATATTTAAATTAGTTTTTTTCACCCCTCTGATTTTTTTTAAATGCGAAAAATAAATTGTATGAAAAATAACAATACAGCTTATTATTTTTCTAGTTTAGCAATAAAAAAGTTCTTCTATAGTTATTTTACTTGCATTCGTAGCTGATTCTTCCACATTCATCTCTTAATTTGCTAAAATCAAAAATTATAACCTACCAGTATGACCAGTTAGTAGGTACAATGTGACAAAAAAGCACTTAAAAATTGTGTCTAATTGGTAAGAATGCTTTTGTTTAACAATTTGGAGGTTATTTAATCAGGGCTGCTAGAGATAAACTACCTATTGAGTCAAATATACTTAATTTTTCTAATAAATTCAAAATTAATTTTTAAAAAATCGGAATGCTCTTTTTTGTTTTAAACTGTTGTAATAGACTCAGAAAAATATCAACTTTCTCGAAATGTAACGAGTGTTGTGGTTAGAATTTTTGATTATTATTATACCAGCCTCCATACATTTTGTGGACATGTCCTTTAATTTTATTATGCATTTGATAGATAGAACACTTTTTGTTGCTACTAAATTTACGATGGTGCCTTTAAAATTGAGCCTATGGTCCGTCTGTCGTTTTCAAGTCGTTGGCCTCAAGCCTCAACGTTTGCTAGGAAACTGATTTGAGAGATCCGACTCGTTATTAATGTGCCATTACCATCCCACCATGATATTTGAATTCAATTAAATAGACCAGTATTTAAATTTTAGCGCTCCATTAATTTTGTGGGCGCAGTTTGTTTTATAGTGCAATCGCGAAACAATAATGTTGAATATGCAAACTAACACGTATTAGCTCACTGGTTTCAAATAAATAGAATTAAATACCTAAAAAGAAGTAATTAAATAGTGAAAAATGCTGACTTTGCTAATATTATTATTATTCATAACATGTTTTGTGCGATTTGGTTCTCGATATTGATACGATATTGTACTTACATAATGTGAAATTAACTACTATAACCAAGTTTTAACCGATCTTTAGTTTTTCTTGAGAACCCTTATAAGCTTTGTCTATTGGTTCTATATATATATTTTTGTCATATCTTCAGTTTTATTATTAACTAGCGGACCCGGCGAACTTCGTTTCGCTTTCCGTAAGAACCTTTACAGAGTATTAGAAAACTACAAAAAAAAAATAAGCCAAATCGGTCAAGCCGTTTTCATGTTATGTCGTGACAACGGAAAACGGGTTTCATTTTTATATATATAGATTCACTGAAACACTATTATTATTGCTGTCTTTTGCACACTTTATGATAAAAAAGAGAGCACGAATGTTAGTACTGCCAGATACCTACGTCTCAAGTTAGTTTTAGTACGGTTTTAGTACAAGTAGGTACAATATATTTTATTAACTAGATACTCCCCGCAGTTTTACGGGCAATTTTCCGGTTTTTCGCAATTTCCGGAATAAAAGTATCCTTTGTCCGTTTTCATAATGATCTCTATTTTTGCCTGTTATCAAGATTATTTGACCAGTTTATTCGGAAAACCGTAACAAAGGGTAGAAATACCTCACAAGTTCTTAGTAGGACTTTTTGATGAATTTGAAAGGTAAACACAGCCTCACAAATAATTATACTACGAATTGGAAAAAATCTTTCATTTCATCGTTAAGAATGCGCACGCACTATGATTATCACTTCACTTTCATAGTATAAAACAAAGTCGCTTCCTGCTGTCTGTCTGTCCCTATGTACGAGTATGCTTATATCTTTAAAACTACGCAATGGATTTTGATGTGTTTTTTTTAATAGATAGAGTGATTCAAGAGGAAGGTTTATATGTATAATACACCTGTGTGAAGTCGGGGCGGGTTGCTAGTTATAATTAATCGACACATCCCAACGGATTAGCAAGGTAATATGGTAGTGAGTTGTTCGCGGTATGTGTCTTACATACCGCGAACTGATCGTCGATGAGGCCGTAAAGATCTCGAACAGAGACTACGTTCCGGCGAGCATAGCGTAGAACGTCTACTGACAACCAAACATGTATCGAACTCTGTAAACAGGTGACTTCAACGCGCTGGATGCAGATCAGTTATTGAAAATTTATAGGAAAATTTTATGTCCAACAGTAGCCTTGCTACAGTTTATAATATGATGATTGATTTTAATGATGAGTTATGAGTCAAGTATGAGTAGGTGTACATAGTTCACTTACAATGTATTTTACATTCGCGTGTTGATAAATCCATAAACGTATATCAAAATCATCCGAGCAGGCGTCAAAACAGTAATTCACATAATAAATCTCTTTGGAGTAGTTGTAAACTACGGTTCAACCACGCTCACAGAGCTGTATTCACGCCTAATGCTTAGTACACAATAGCGTGAGCACAGCAGTTGTGCAATTAAATTAGTGCCTCATCTACCGGTACAGTGTGCACGCCACCTCATTGACGTCGTAATTATGAACTGAACTTGCGAATCGGTTTTAGGGCGAACAGTCAAAGCTTTGTTGTAATGGCTGAAGGAATAGCGCGTAGTGCTTTATTTGAAGTCAAGATTTCTATGCTGAGTTAGACTTTTCAAGACGGGGATGATTTTATCTTATTGCTATTTGATAGGTATTCTTTAATTAATCCCCAAGTAGGTAATTTGATAGAATTTCTAATGAGTCACATTACTTTAACTTTCTGTACAAAAAGTCACATTGTTTTTTGTTTTGCGTTATGCGTTACGATAGGTATGTAAAATGAGTGTGAAGAATTTATTAGAGTAATGTACGGTTTCATCATAGCATTTGATTTTTGACCGACAAACCACCGGAGGAGGTATACAATACGGCGCGTATATTGTTTTTTTGTATAACCACGCATAACTTTTTTTGTAGTTGTTCGATTTCAATAATTCTTTTTTTATTAAAAAAAATACTTAAAAATTGGTCCCATTCAAATTTTATCGAAATCGGCTGAGCCATTTTTGATAAATCAACAATAATGTGAAAAATGCTACATCTATCCGTGCATAATATTTGCGTTCTAGCGATGCGCCCCGGCTTCGCACAAGTGTATTATAAATATAAACATTTCTCTTGAATTACTCTATCTATTAAAAGAAACTGCATCAAAATCCGTCGCGTAGTTTTAAAGATATAAGCATACATGGGGACAGACAGCGGAAAGACTTTGTTTTATACCATGTAATAAAAAGTAAGTTCGTATAGGCCGGGTGGCTAGCCCTGGTGTCAGAGTTTTTAGGCCGCCTGAAGGCCTCTGACATGGCTAAACGGTTAAAACAACCGAGACCTACAATTTAACGTGTCATCCGAGCCACGGTAGCGCTCCGTTGGAAAATGCCACCCGCGGTCACCCATCCAAATACTGACCGTGCGGAACGTTGCTTAATTTCGGTGATCGCTGACAATCACCTAGTCAAACTACGCTACGAGCGCTACATGTACCATGTAATGATAATGATTCTGTGCGGGTGAAGTCGGACATGCTATTTTTTGCAAAAAATAATTATGATTCATCCTTTTTACTTGTTTAAAAAGTTAAACCTCATTGACATTGATTCAGTCTTAGAAAGAAATAAAATGTAATGTTAAGGATTATTTTTACACAAAACTGACGTAAACCTTAAAAAAAACCTTGTGATTAAAAACATTTCAAACTGAAATAAACAAACCATAAACTTCAATGAAGTCCTTTTATTATTGACTAGATGACACGGCGAACTTCGTTCCGCCTAATAGTCGATTTACGTAATCTAAGTTACTCCTTATTACATCAGCTACCTGCCAATAAATGTCCCGTCAAAATCGGTCCAGCCGTTTCATAGATTAAAAGACAGGCAGACACACAAAAATTGTAAAATATGTTATTTTGGTGTATGTACCGTATATATATTCATTATGCATGTAGTAAAAAACGGTTATTTCAATGTATATTGAAATAACCGTTTTTTAATAGATAGATGTACAGTATGATTATAACCAAGGGCTGATCATCGATTGATTTGACAGTTATTCAATCGACAGTTGTTTATTTTGACATTCTTGCAGCGCACCCTACAATAGCTCGCAGATTGCAGAATGTTCCTACCTTCTCGACACGTATCGCTATATTTTGGACAATTCACGCAATATCTTTATAAGTTGTAGCCTATGTGTGATTCTGATGTATAAGCTATATTATTAAAGTTTCATTAAAATCCATTCAGTAGTTTTTAGGTGACAGAGTAACAAACATCCATCCATACATTCTTACAAACTTTTGCATTTATAATATAAGTAGGATCCATAAATCACAAATACTTCACTTTTCCGTTAATATACTTTTTACATAACGTTCCGCACACAAGATTTTAAATTTTTTTAACTTCAATTCCGTGAATTCCCTGAACGCTTGATGAAAACCAATCCTGCATTCATACATCAGAGCACGCTGTACCCACCTACAATGCATACACCGTACAATTTGCCGATGCATTAATTTTCACGACTATTTCATTCATCCCCTCTAATGCAACCCAAAGCCTCCACTACACTTGTTATCGTAAATCTACAGGCTTACATGAAACGGTGATATTAACTACATACTCTTACTTTGTTTGACATTTCAAAAGAAAGTTCCCAACATCATTTTATCATCTCTTTAGGTTTCTTTACATGACACCGATGACACGTTATCAGATTTAAGATTAAAGCCGGAAACATACTATCGGACGCGGCTTACGGACGCGACTGACAGCCGCGACTTAGCAATGTGCACAGTCTTAAGACATCCGGTGTGCGAGATCGCTCTCGGACGTCCGAACGCTCAACGTCGTCCGAAGGTGACGTCCGCGACTTATGTCCGATAGTGTGCACGGCTCAGTGTACTTTCATAGTCTAGGTCGCGGCTGTCAGTCGCGTCCGTAAGTTGCGTCCGATAGTATGTTTCGAGCTTAACCTAAATAATAACTATTTATTAAAAAACAATATCTGATACCTACTAGCAAGAGATCTGGTTTTAAATAGATTTACATGATTATTTTATTTCTAACTTCATCATCACATTGATACAGAATCCTACTAATATTATAAACGCGAAAGTTTCTAAGGATGGATGTTTGTTACTCTTTCACGCAAAAACTACTGAACGGATTGAGATGAAACTTTGCAATAATATAGTTTATCTTTAAATTAGAATAAGACATGGGATATAAATTATAATGATTTTGCGTAAATTTTCCATAACGATAAGTGTTAAGTAAGTAGGAAACATTCTGTTATCTGCCAGCTATTCTAGAGTGCGCTTCAAGTAATGTCAAAAAAAAAACAATTGTCGAATCGGACAACCTTCAAATCGTTTTTTTTATTTATTTTTTCGATATTTCACTTTCTTTATTAAGAGTGGTACGAGTAAGGTAGGACCACGGGTTTGAAAGACGGAAAGTGACATAGTCTACTTTTTAACCCGGATAAATTAAGGGTTCCCATAGGATAGCACTAAAATCAAAATAATATCATGCGGGCGAAGCCGCGGGTAAATGCTAGTCCAATATAAAATTAAACATGACAGTACATACAGCTATAGCTACATAATACCCTATCTATAGCTAGTCAATCAAAACGCTCGTTTTGATCAAATACAAATTATTATTATTTGTCAAATTAATGATAAGTAATAAAGTAGTAATAGGTAGTATTTGTAAGATCATAACTTTTTTAAAACGCGGATAATTCTGCGCCTGACGCCAACTTGCCTGATGGTAAGCTACGTAATTGAGACCGAAGATGAAACACTCGACTCAAAATCTAGGTAAGTACCTTTTTACTCGTAGATACACTGATTTTGAAACGCTTTTTATTATATACTTATTTCTCTTTTTTTGTTGTCCATAATAATCGGGTAGAGATAAACCCTACACTGAGAGAAAAACTAACAAAAATATAGTAATCTTTACTAAAATTTTACTAAATCCGAGGACAACAAATGACCTGTAATAAATACAAATCGATTTTTGTAAATGCAATTCGTAGGTATTACAATATCAGTTCTGTTATATATAGTAAGGCCCCAGTAGTTTCAATAGATTAGCTTTGTAATATCTAGTAAAGTCCATAGTACTCTTTACTAAAATGTTACTAATCCCGAGGACAACAAATGCCCTGTTAAAAATACAAATCGATATTTAGTAGGTATTACTAATACCTGTTTTGTTATATCTAGCAAACTCCTTAGTACTCTTTACTAAGATTTTACTAATCCCGAGGACAACAAATGCCCTGTAAAAAATACAAATTGATATTTAATAGGAATTATTAATACCTGTCTTGTTACATGTAGTAAGGCTCCAGTAGATCCAATAGATTAGTTATGTAATATCTAGTAAACACCTAGTAATTTTGATGAATTCGTTTTGTAATATCTAGTAAGCCTTAGTACTTTCGAAAGTTTGCTTCTGTATTATCTGCTAATCACCTAGTAATTTTGATAGATCAGTTTTGTAATATCTAGTAAGCCTTAGTACTTTCAAAAGTTTAGTTCAGTATTATCTAGTAAAAGTCTAGTAGTTTCAATAGCTTAATTTTGTATTATCTAGTTGATTTTTGTAATTTCTAGTACAATTTCTGTGTTATCAATTTAGTAAACCCTATCAATGTAAAAGTTATAAAACACTTCAAATCGAAATATTAAAAACTGTATACCTGCTTATAACAATGACCTATAAGTATACAGTTTTTAATATTTCAATTTGAAGTGTTTTATAACTTTTTTATGGATAGGGTTTATTAAGTAGATATCACAGAACTAAACTAGACATTACAAAAACCAACTAAATAATACAAAATTAAGCTATTGAAACTACTTGAGTTACATATCTTACAAAACGAATCTAAGGTTATAACCTAATACTAAATGTAAGTTACAAGGTGAATAATAATTGTAGACATAAAAATAAAGATTCAAGTGAAGTCATGTTTATTAAATATTATACATGTATAATGTAACACACGAAACAGCCACATTTACAATAACACATAATTTACATTGCCGGCGAGTATAATGTATTCACGGAGAAACCCAGTTACTCCGTATATTCTGGGTAAAATTGTCAATTTTCACTTACACTGGTTAAATCTGTACTTATGACACTTAATTAAACACAGTTAGTTGGTACGCACTGAACTTCATCCTCCATGTTTACTCTACTGCACGCAACGACGAAATGGCTGCTGGAAAGACGGGATCGTATTCACTGAGACCCCAGTTACTCAGTATGATTGTATAGCTGTTATAACACTGACTCCTGGGTAAGATTGTCAATTGTCACTCAGAGTGTTTAAATCTGTTGGTAAAACACAGTTTGTTGGTACTGAACTTCACTCTCCTTTACATGTTTACTCTACTGCAAGCAACGACGAAATGGCTGCTGGAAAGGCGGGATCGTATTCATAAAGCAAAACACACCGGACACTTTACTGGAAATAACAAAACATTTCGTTGAAATTACTTAGCTTCTTGCTGGATTTACAAAATAGACCAAAAACTAAATGTTTTTGTTGCATTAACTAAAGTATTGTAGTAAAATTACAATAGTATCTTGAAATTAATAAAGCCTCATGCTTGAAATTATTCTTCCTTTCAATACAAATGACAATCGTGTTTTGAAAATTATTAAACCCACGCTTGTAATTACAAAACAAGGTAAATCAATTTTTTTTCATCTTTTAAACCAGTGGTATATCAGATACCAATACTTGTCTATACCAGTACCTATCTAGGTACCAACGCGGTGGATTTTTTTTGTAAGTACATAGTACTAATCGCCTAAGAGCATGTCAAACCCTACGAAGTACTCGTATGATACAATTTTTATTGGATTTTGTTAAATGCACCTTTTTATGTTAGTAATAAGGAATCATACTATAGGTAACGTTTGATGAAATATGTTAGCATGCACTACAAATGACCTATAACTAGTTGTTATTAATAAAGAGTAAGAGTAAGTAAGTAAGTAAGAGTAAGATACTTAGTGTACTGAACTACTGAAACCAAAGTCAAAGCTGTCAAATAAGAATATTTCAACGACGTTGGCGGGAACAGAAAAAATCTTAATGCCAATTAATGCAATTAGAATTAATGCATAAGTATTAATTTGAGATTTTTCGAGTATTAAAGTGTAAACTTATCTCGTATATTATTCCAGTAACTTCAGTGCCCTTACCATGACTTTTGATAATCTTGACTAAAATGACTTGAGTAAACGTAAACTTTTTTCCGTTTTTGTTGAATAGCTTCATATATTTAACCATATCTTATTAAATTTTAAAGCCAAAAATTTGCTTTTTATTTGTAAGCGTTTAGAATCCAGCAGCTATGCTTATTCTTCATTTTTTTACTCTTGACTCAAGACCATAGCGTAAAATCATTTTATTATAATTTGTTCTGGGAAAAATATTGTTACTTACTACTACTTATGATCTAATATTTGCTATTGTTATAGGCGATAACTTTACGTTTTACGGCTAATTTTGACAATTTTATTATTTTGTCAATTGTTTGTTTTTGAAAAGCAATAATGCTTTGTTTGGGAATTTGGTCATCTTGTAATTTCAATTGATATTATTATCGTAAGAGCGCTTATAATGTTTGTTTCTAAAAAAACAGTACGTCATATTTTGATTCCTGTAGGCTACGCGGGCGAAGCCGCTAAAAGCTCATAATAATTAAAGCGTGTTCGTTGGAATTACAAAAAGGGATAAATTAATTATATTTGTTGTACCAAATAAAGTTCTTGCAAAATTTTACAAACGTGTGTTGAAATAAATAAAGCATGTTGCTTGGAATTACAATAACGGAAACACTAAATATTATTCTGGTACCAGTTAAAGCTATTTCTAATAATTACAAACTAGTGTTGAAATTGATAAAGCGTGTTGCTTGTTATTGCAAAAAGGGAAATATTAGATATTTTTGTTGTACCAATTAAAGTTATTTTTAATATTTACAAACGGGTGTTGAAATAAATAAAGCATGTTGCTGGGAATTACAAAAAGGGTAAAACAAAATATTTTTGTTGTACCAATTAAAGTTCTTTCTAAAAATCACAAACGGGTGTTGAAATTAATAAAGTATGTTGCTGGGAATTACAAAAAGGGTAAAACAAAATACTTTTGTTGTACCAATTAAAGTTCTTTCTAAAAATCACAAACGTGTATTGAAATTAATAAAGCATGCTCTTTGGAATTACAAAAAGGGGAAAACTAAATATTTTTGTTGTACCAATTATAGTTCTTTCTAACAATTAGTAATGCGTGTTGAAATTAATAAAACGAGATGCTTGGAATTACAAAAGGTAAAAACTAAATCTTTTCTCGTACCAATATTTTATATTTTCTAAAAATTACAAACCCGTGTTGAAATAAATAAAGCGTGTTGATTAGAATTACAAAAAGGTAAAACTAAATATTTTTGTTGTATCAACTATAGTTAATTCTTATAATTACAAACGTTTATTAAAATTGATTAAAAGTATTACTTAGAATTACAAAATAGGTAAACTGTTAGAAACACAACTACCTTTTCTTGAAAATAGTAATCGAATTTGCGGAATTTACAAAACTCTAACAATATTTACTATAAATTTGTAATAAATATTAAACTTTTGCAATATCTGCATTTACTAAAATCGTATTTTAGGGATTACAATTACAAAAACAAAACTGTTAGTAAAAAATAATAAAAATTGCAAATACAGCAAAACTTTGGTAAATTATACTAAAATTTAGTGTTTTCCCCAAATACAAAGGACTTTTGTAATATTTGGTGGCGATTTTTTTCTCAGTGTATTTCTTGATAGTTCAGAAATTACAAACAAAAAAGAAACTCGAAAAATAGCGAGTCTCTGACAACGTCGCTATCTACGAATAGAAAACGGCATGGGTAATGCTCGTCCGAGACATGAATATTAAGCCCTTCGCGTTCCGAACGATTCCCCATCAGTTGCCATGAAATGGTCGAGCAAAGCGAAGATAATGGGACACAATTTCTTCCGCCACCTGAGCCCCGTCCACGATAGAACGATGGGATTACCCGTATTCAGAGATAATTTACACCTTCGTGTGATTGTAGGCTTAAATAACTGATAAAAGCGCCCTTTAGTGCGACGTTCTGCAATATGTAAAGACCGCCAATACAATAAAATATCATATAAGCATAAATCAAATTGGCTACGCTCTGTGGGGTCTCAGTGGACAAATATTAGAAGAAAATAATTTAATATTGAACCATTGCATTGAGACGACTAAGAAATAGAACATACATTATAAATAAACACGAATTATTGCATGATTTTTGCACTTTTTGGGATAGGTATAAAATGTTAAACTTGCGCCAGGACACGTGACCTATCGAAAATTCGTAAGACAAGAAGCAAGTTTTCACTTCTGCTGGCACTCCCGGAGTGCAACCGTTTGTTTTTTTTTCATTACATTAGATATAAAAGAAAGAAAAAGAAAGAAAGAAAGAAAGAAGAAGAAGAAAGAAATCTCTGAAATCCTGGAAGAAATCGCTTAAAGCGATGAGGCCGCCAGTTAGAAACCTATAAATTGTACTGTTTTGTCCTTGTAATTTGTTTTTTATGTAATGTGATTATCTAATAAAGTGTTATTGTTTGATTGTTTGTTGTTTATAGAGTTTGATCGTGATTATATATAGATTTATATAAAAAAAATAGTAGGTAGATACTTGATACTGACAAATACTTAGGTAACAATATTAATATTCGACGTTCTTTATTTTGTATTTTTTCTATACAAAAAATATATTTTTGTGGTTTTAGTCTGAGTAGTCGGAATACTAAAGTATGCGAGGGAAAAATTCTGATACTGGCAATGCATAAAATATTCCATGTTCTAGATCTTCCAATTTAAAGTTTTAGATGTTTAAGTAAAATAAAACTTTTTTGTGGTATTAGTCTGAATAGTCGGAATACTCTGCGACAGGAGAGCGAACGTATGAGACGTTCGCTTTCCTGCAAAATTTGGAATTCTATGAGACTAGCGCATATATTCGGAATTTAAACTTATCCACTACTTTATTCTTACTTCCTTATAAGTTCTCGTATTTTTACGTGAATGTATTTCATACGCGGTATTTTAAGTTATTTTTCTGAATGTCATCGTCAGTGACGGATTTATTTATGTAACTAGATGAGAACCCGGATTCGCTCGGGTGAAATGGGACTCATAATTCACGCACACTCATCATAATTTTACTGTTACTCGATCACCATTCTTACGAAGAGCCCTTCGCTGGATCATTTTTTCACAATTATGACAATGATTATCAAATGCAAGGAACATAGATGAATATCCTTCATCTATGGCAAAGAGATTAGGCTGATAACGAAATGATGTAGATATCATCAAGCAAAACAATGATGAAAGTCATTCATTATAAGAAATAGGTAGGTACTTTTGGCATGATGTGTGTCACAGAACACCAGAACTGGATTCTTTCTCTTCTGTGATATGTGTAAACAATATTCCAAAATAATTGCTCAAAATTAAGCTTTGGCGGGAACTCGGAAAAATCGTGTCGCCTCGTTGTATTATTATTTTCTTAAACTAGTGTTTTTATTAGAGATAATTAGTGAAACACTTTGATATTTCGTTGATTATGAGCTTATTTACGTGCATAAGTGTGGGCAAATGATATAATGTGACCTATGTGACGTATCATGTGTTGTTACCAAAACTCCATAGACGCCTCTAGTAAAGTCTCCACTGCTTTACTGAAGTTTGACTTGCACTATGTTTGGACTTGATTTTTTGTGTTTTCAATGAATTGTCTTCGTTTGATTAATCAAGTGAGTCAAAATAAACGTAAATTAAGTTCTACTTTTTTATATACATACGCGTATCTCCAAGTTAAAATGTTTTTAAAATGAATTTAAAAAGAATAGATGCACTTCATAAGAAGGAAGTAGTTGAATTTTTCTACCGTCAAAATTCAAGACGGAAATATACATGAAAGCTCTTCGCAAAGTCTTGTATTACACACCGCGATACCACTTCATAGCTGCGTTATTTCAAGATATTTTTCTCCATTCTTTTATGTCTAGACAATGCTTGACTTGTGTTGAGTTCAAATTGCTTTTGAAATATCTCAGAAGAATTTTTTGATACGAATCTTAGATTGTTTAGCTATATTATCTATCTCATGAAAGTTTATACAAGTGGCATTATTATATTAGCAATATTTTTCAAACTGCAACTACACTCTATAAAATTTAACTTGATCTGTGCGACAGTGACATTGACATAAAAGATTGACATTTTTAGAGTTGAGATAGTGGTGGAAAAAAACGATTTTCAAACAATGTTATAATGAAATCGAATGAGTAGTTGAAGGTGAGAAATTGGATTTTATTTACTTACTATTATTTAAGATCAAGTATGTACACATGTAAATAATGTTATGATATTAATTAAATACTCATATTAATGTAACGATAGTATTTATCGACGTTTTTCACTATTATCGATGCTAATGTAACATATAATTGGGTTTAATTTAATTACACATGTAAAAAATGTTATGATATTAAAATATACAATAAAATTAATGATAAATCAAGTTTTATTTAAAATATCGTTAGTATAAACTATCGATATTTTAATTAAAACTCTATCTAAAACTCTGTGGTCACGATCATTCGTCGCCCATCACTAATCGGCATGCCCATAAAGTATGACATTGACAGGTACTGTCTGTACTATTAAGACATTCAGGACTTCATAGGCGTGATTTTTCTGACAGCTGTCGCAGAGATCAAGTTAAGTTTTATAGAGTATAGTATCTTTTTAATTTCCATTTCAAGCACAAGTTTCTAGAAATGTTCTTTAAAAGTAATTAAACTTTGACGGGTTCTGGAAAATGACGTACTCCCCACCTTTGTAAAACACATAGCGCCCCATAAATAAGTATGTTAAAAGCAAATCAATCACCAAAGCATGATGTTCAAAGGCTAATAACTCTTTTGAAACCCAAGTTTACCTTGGTTTGTGGTACCGTCGACTCTTTAATCACTACGGTTCACGAACTTCCAGTATAAGACCGTGACTGGTACACGGTAATTTTTTTAACCTTTACAGGGCTCGTCGTAAAGAAAAATTATTTAGGTCTGAATAAGTCCTAATGTTTGAATATGATTTTTGGAAAACGCTTGCGATACAATGAAATTGTCTTTAATTATTTACTTGACAAGTAAATAATCTAAGGAAATTGTTTGCAAGTATTGAAACTGCGAAGTTGTTTTATCTAAATGAAAATTTATGCAGTATATGCCTGTTATGTAGGTATATACTATGGCTTTATTTTGTACTAAAATCATCATGTAGCGCTTGTTAGATCAGGGTTTTCAGGAGGTTGCTTTATCTATTGTTTTCTATTAAAATATAATGTCAGGATGGAAATCATACTCTATACTAATGCAGCAACCCTGATTCTAACATAATAATAAAGATACTTTTTAATCTAGTATAATAAAACCCCCTATCTAACATAGTATAGCATAGTTTTACTATTGTTCGTTAGCGATCATCGAAGTTAAGCAGCGGGTAGCATTTATAACTAAGCGCTACCGTGGCTAGCATGACACGTTAAATATAGCTCCCACTTGCTTTAACCGTTTAGCCATATCCTTTCAGAGCCTTTCAGACGGCTTTAAAACTCTGACACCAAGGCTAGCCACCCGGCCTATACGTGTTGAGATATAATCGATTGTTTTTTAAGTAGCATCACTATTTTGTTTCTATTTATGTCTATGGCAACATCCTCATCCTGTACAAGTCGATGGTAAAAATTCTCTCTAAAAGATGTCTGCTGATCAATACTTAGGTAATAACAATAAAAACCAGTGTAAAAAATATAATATAAGTTGTAAAAACCTATAGAAGAGATTACAATAAAATCCCACTTAAAAACATCCACTGCGTGTATAATTGAAGCGGCCCAAATAGCAAATAATACAATACAAGAACAATACGAACTTACAGAGCGACATAAAAGTCTTGAAAATAAATGAGGTCGCCACCATCGCTTTGTTAGCATATTTTGCACTATTTTTTCATAATGTTACTGTTTTCCTGTTTACATAACACAAAATAACACAAAACGAGAAAATCTCAAGTATGTTAACAATGATTGACAGCTCAGATTGTGGTTCTAGCAAAAGTGATAATTTAGTTCCCGAATAATTCATTTCATCTTTTTTGTGTCGCACTGTACTAGTACTTTATCACCATTGTCAGCTTTTGATAACCCACTGCATACACACACACTGTTAAGGTTATGTAATTTTGATCTCACCCGGCGCTTACCAATTGCATCCGTTCGTATCTTACAGCTAGTTATTTAATAATGTTAGTATTTTTTCCAATAAGATAACTCGCTTCTCATTTATTTCGCTAAAACTGACAAACAAACATTATAATAACCTAAACACACAAAGTTCAAAAACAAACGTAGGCGTGTTACGTGCTTGCGTATTGTGAGAGACTCAGGGACCTTATTCTAAATTAACATACCCAAGATATAAATACATTTTTGTCGCTGATTTTGTGTGTTTTTGATAAAGTAGGTAATTGATTTCAATAACCTGAAAAAGTATATAAGCCACAAATTTAATGTTACCTATCATTGTAATTTAATGTAGAAATTGCTTCACGTTTTCTTCTAATCAAAATCCGTGAATCTGTCACTGCCTACATGCGGTTTATTGACCTGTATGAACTACATAAGTCCCAATGAATTATTCTATGAGACAATGCAACTCAATTCCTTTGTTCCCAGGAAATATTGATTTAAGTTTTATATTGGTAAAGAACGTGGTGTGGTGGGCTATAAGTACTGTTACGAGATGGGTTCTTGGATAGTCAGTTAAAACGCCGATTATTCACTTTGCACTTTATTGCACACAATCACTTCACAAAAATCACAAAGATACACGACACAACTGGTTCGCACAAACACTTCACACTGGCACTGATAATCACACAAGCTAGTCACTTCACAATCACTGGTATCGCACTCTAACCCGAGTAGTTATCGCTTCGACGGTAAACGAATAAACTGATCCCCAAGGGTCGGCCGGCGTATTTATATTCGTTATTTCCTACAGTCTCGAACCTACGAGATATTTCGCAACATTACTCGATCTCAATAAACGCCATTGTGTTAACAAGTAAACAACTTGAAAGTTCGAGAATTCCTATTGTTTTTCAAATACGTAAACACCAAACAAATAAACTCGAGTCATAAAGCCATAAAACCGAATACAAAAGGCACCAATAAAAACACAATAAAGCTTCACAGAACAATAGGGCTTCCCAGAACCGGATTACGTAAACACCGCACTCTATACCTACAACGGGCGTCTACTGCGTTACACTACCCCCTCCTAAGACATGCTCGTCCCGAGCATCGTTGCACCCGTAATATCGCGCCAATCGATCCACATGAACTATCTTGGGAGCACCTCGATGTCCCTTCTGTATGCGGAACGTCACGTCGTTGATCTTGGTCACCACTCGGTATGGTCCATCCCATTTGGCTTGTAGCTTTGGAGATTTCCCTTTTTTGCGTATAGGGTTGTGTAGCCATACTAGCGAGCCTTCCTCGAACCCAGGGTTGTTAGTCCTTCTGTCGTATCTAGTCTTCATTCTTTCCGATGTTTGCTGGCCATACTCTCTAATGTGCTCATAGATGCCGTTCATCTTGTTCCGGAGGTCACTGGCGTACTCAGTTATGGGTTGTGGAGAATCCGGTGGGACACCAGTTATTAAGTCGGCGGGTAGCCGTAATTCACGTCCAAAATTGGCAAAAGCAGGAGTGACATTGGTGCTCTCATGAACAGCACTTCGGTATGACAGCAAAAATGGCTGGATATGCTTGTCCCAATCCCGTTGTTTGCTTTCGACTACTTTTGCCAGGTATCTCTCCAGAGTTTGGTTGAATCGCTCCACCATTCCATCTGATTGCGGGTGGTAAGATGTTGTCCTTGTTTTGTGTGCACCCATTAGCCGACACGTCTCTTGAAACAGTTGTGATTCAAAATTTCTTCCTTGGTCACTATGGATTTCCAATGGTACTCCAAAACGACAGAATACGTCATGGACCAATTTGTCTGCTATCGTCGATGCCTCTTGGTTTGGAATTGCGAAGACTTCCGGCCACTTGGTGAAGTAATCCATGACGACAAGGAAGTACTTGTTGCCACTTTCGCTCACAGGAAATGGTCCGGCCACATCCAGTGCGATTCGCTCCCATGGTGCTCCAACATTATACAGCTTTAGTGCTCCTCTGCTGCGGGTATGCGGACCTTTCACTGATGCACAGCTCGTGCATTTCCGTACCCAGTCTTCTACGTCATCTCTGCAGTTGATCCAGTAAAACCTTTCTCGAATCTTCAACAGTGTCCGTTTCACACCCAGATGTCCTCCCGAAAACCCTTCATGGTACAGCTTCAAAACTTCGGGAACTTTTGCTCTGGGTACAACCATTTGGAGATGGCACTGGTTGCCTCGAGCATTTTCCCATTTTCGGCACAGCACTCCCTCTTGAAGTACCAGGCTATCCCATTGCGCCCAATAGCTTTTTGTCGTAACACTCAGTGAAGCAATAGCACTCCAGTCAGGCTTACGGGCATCTGATTCCATCCCTTCAAGAATCGGCTTGATGTCGACGTCTTCTTTTTGTGCAGCTTGAAGGGTTTCTTTCCATTCGTCGCCGATGTCAGCTTTGAGCATTCTGACAGGTACTGGATCTTTCGACTCTTGTCTTGAGCAATGCTTGCAGTCCTCTGAGCATGGCCTTCTTGACAGTGCATCTGCGTTGCCATGAGATTTTCCACTGCGATGTTCCGTGGTAAAGTCAAACTCTTGTAGTTGCTCAATCCATCTTGCCACTTGGCCTTCGGGATCTTTAAACTGCAGTAGCCACTTTAGAGCAGCGTGGTCGGTCCTCAGATGGAATTTTCGCCCGAGCAGGTATTTGCTAAAGTGACGCAATGTCTTCACCACTGCAAGTAGCTCCTTTCTTGTCACACAGTAGTTCCTTTCTGGCTTGGACAGGGATTTGCTGAAATACGCAATCACCACTTCTTGGTCTCCTTTTCTTTGCGACAATACTCCTCCAATGCCGGTGTTGCTGGCGTCAGTGTCCACGATGAACTCGTGCTCGGTGTCCGGAAAGCCAAGAATAGGCGTATTACAAAGTCTTTCCTTTAGTCCTCGAAAAGATGCGTCGCAATTTTCATCCCAGAGGAAGGGCCGTTTTTCCTCAGTCAGTCTATGCAACGGCTTAGCGATGTCAGCAAAGTTCTTCACGAATCGCCTGTAATAAGAGCATAATCCCAAGAATGCTCTGACTTCCGTCTTGTCTTTTGGTACAGGCCAATCCTTCACAGCACTGACTTTACCTGGATCCGTCTGTACACCAGCTTCGGAAATCACATGTCCCAAGAAATTCACTTGCCTCTTGAAGAAGGAACATTTCTTCGGACTCAGTTTAAGATTGGCAGCACGTATTTTTGTTAGGACTCGTTCCAGGTTTTGCAGGTGGTCTTCGAAGGTTTTTCCTACAATTATGATGTCGTCTAAGTAGACAAGGCATGCGTCACCAATTAGTCCCGCAAGAACTAACTCCATTAACCTTTCGAACGTAGCGGGGGCATTGCACAACCCAAACGGCATCACTTTAAATTGCCACAGGCCTTTTCCCGTAGAAAATGCGGTCTTCTCCTTATCTTTAGGGTCTATTTCCACTTGCCAGTACCCGCTCTTCAAGTCCAGCGTAGTGAACCACTTCATGCCCGTCAGTGTATCCAACGTGTCATCAATCCTCGGCAAAGGGTAGCTGTCCTTCTTCGTTACGTCGTTGAGTCGTCGATAATCAACACAAAACCGCATACTGCCGTCCTTCTTTTTAACTAGAACCACTGGCGAACACCACGGACTGGATGAAGGTTCTATCACACCATTTAGCGCCATGTCTTCAATCATTGACTCAACTTCTTTTTCTCGAGCCACTGGTATCCTTCTTGGCCGCTGTCGTATCGGTGGCACGTTTCCTGTATTTATCGTGTGCTTCACTAAGCCAGTTTTCCCGTTGACAGCATCATCGAGGGCAAATATGTCGGTAAAGCGCTGTAGCATCTTCTTCGCCATCAGAAGTTCTTTTTCAGTAAGATCTTTCCGGGAATCTTCCAATAGTGTTGACACGTTGCAACTCCCAGCACAGTTGTATTCCTCCTTTGGTTGTTCTTGGCATCTGCGCATCCAGTCTACTTCTTCGCATGTACCAATCGGGGTTCCTCCTTTGATGAGTTGTTCCTCGTTACTTGTGTTGAGCACACGCACCACAGCAGTGTTAGTAGTCCTCACCAAAGTTCGGGCCACTAACCATGGTTGATCACCTTCCGATTGTTCTATTAGAACACATCGTTGTTGATGTCCCAACTTTGGTGGTAATCTAACTGCCACAATGGTTTCCGATCTAGGTGGAAGGACTGTTCTCTGCAGACAATAAACCTTTCCTGATATGGCGCCTTCCATAAAGATTTCTTCTCTTCCACACTTCAAGATTCCTTGGTTGACGTCAATCTCACAATGATGTTCTCGCATGAAGTCAAGACCCAGAATGCAATCGTCAACTATATCTGCCACAATTACTTTATGTTGGAAGGTTTTCTCACCCAACTTTAACTCCACCAGCTTCTCTCCTTGGACGGATATGTGCTGACCGGTCGCTGTCAGAAGTTGAACTGTTTTGCAGCTTTCGAAGTTCGGAAGAAAGCGCTTAGCCAAACGGGAACTGATGATAGTGCGAGAAGCTCCAGTATCCAATGTCAGCTTGCACGAAGTTCCGTTGATGGCACCATTGATGATCAGGCTGTTCCCATCGTGAGCTTGTGATATCAAAATCTTTGGCTTTTCTGACCCGGTTAACACTCGCCAATTGCTGCTTTCTTCAGCAGGTCGTTTATTCCTCCATAGTGAATGCGTCGCCTCACGATCCGTCCGTTCTTCCAATAGTCGATCGTCCCTGGTTCGGCATGGCTTTGGGCAATTCCGCCATAAATGGCCTCTTTCGTCGCAGTTGTAGCATCTAGGGCCAAACCTTGTACGAAGTGATGCGTCCTTTACCTCCCTTATATGTTGGATACCCTTCGCTGGATTTCGTACAGCCTCGACTTCTAAGGCTTGAGCCAAAGCTTCCTTTAGTGTTTTAAAATGCCCGAGTTTCACTGCAGTTCTTACTTCGAAGTCTGCTATCCCGTTAGCAAACGCTTCCACTAGATGTTCGTCGTTGGGTAATGGCGCGGACTGATAAGCTTTCCGGAATAGTTTCTCCACCTCGACGGCCCACTGTTGAAGACTTTCATAACGACGTTGCACCCTGTTCTTCAACTGCGCTCGGTACACACGTTCCAGGTGCTCATCACCATAGCGACTTTCCAGCGTTTCCATTAATTTATCGTAGGTCACTTCCTTACCCACGGCATCCAGAATACTCAGGGCTTCGTCACGAAGGCTCATGATGAGGGCGTTCTTGGCTTGGTCCTTGTTCCATCCATTGGTTTGAACGGCGGCGTCAAATTGAATTTTGTAGGCTGACCATGATGATGTCCCGTCGTAAGGCGTCACTTTAATCTTTTGTGAGGCTGGCGAGTAGGTTGTAGATGCAGCAGTTCCACCTCCTAACTTGATGACGTTGAGGGCTTTCCTTACATCGGCGATTTGTGCTTCCGCATCAACAATTCGGGATTCATGCTCCTTTACGCTGGTATCAAGCTGCTTAACCGTGTCCTTGACCTCTTTTATCTCACTGCCCAAGGTCGCTTGCAAGCTTGTAAGGAGTTCTTCTTTTTGGCGAGCCTGATCCTCTCTGTTGCGGTCTAATTTGTCTTCTAGCTGGCGAGTCATAGACTGCATCATTGACATCAACGCAGCCATATCGAATGCCGCAGGAACAGCTGGTGCCGTGGCAGGTGCCACAGCAGGTGCTTCCGAGTGCCTGGGGTCGTTGTTGGTTGCCTCGGACTCGCTGGCTCCCATTAACAGCGAATTGTTTCCGAAGCGTCGCTGGTCGATCTCCTCCTGGCGGCGCTCCTGCTCCTCTTGTCGGCGCGCTTCCTCCTGTCGGCGTTGACTCCTTGTGCGAGGGGTCTCTTCGTCGTATGGTGTTACCGGCATTTTCAACTATCCACCCTTCTGACACCAAATGTTACGAGATGGGTTCTTGGATAGTCAGTTAAAACGCCGATTATTCACTTTGCACTTTATTGCACACAATCACTTCACAAAAATCACAAAGATACACGACACAACTGGTTCGCACAAACACTTCACACTGGCACTGATAATCACACAAGCTAGTCACTTCACAATCACTGGTATCGCACTCTAACCCGAGTAGTTATCGCTTCGACGGTAAACGAATAAACTGATCCCCAAGGGTCGGCCGGCGTATTTATATTCGTTATTTCCTACAGTCTCGAACCTACGAGATATTTCGCAACATTACTCGATCTCAATAAACGCCATTGTGTTAACAAGTAAACAACTTGAAAGTTCGAGAATTCCTATTGTTTTTCAAATACGTAAACACCAAACAAATAAACTCGAGTCATAAAGCCATAAAACCGAATACAAAAGGCACCAATAAAAACACAATAAAGCTTCACAGAACAATAGGGCTTCCCAGAACCGGATTACGTAAACACCGCACTCTATACCTACAACGGGCGTCTACTGCGTTACAGTACCTACCCACATAGAATGTTTGAGGTATGTACCTACGTTCGATTTCAGGGATCTTTTTGTGCGTCTGGATGACGTATTGGCAAACTGCCCACTGCCATTGAAACCGGAGTAAGTTTGTGCCGTACTTGTGAGTATTTTATCCCTAAAATATAAATCCGAAGTCAACTTAGAAAAGTCTCTGAATGTGAATAAATGTCTGTACTAAATTAATTGCTTTGGAGACAGTTGTCAATTCATTGATTTTCAAATTCTATACTCGTTAAATCTTTATTTGTCAAATTAACAACTCATCAAATCTTTATTTTGACAAACCCTTAGTAAAACATACACTGTGCTATACAAACTACTATTCCATCGGTAATTTTGGTTAATTTACATAAGTACGTTCTTGACTTTCAGTTTGCAGGTTACTTATGATTTTTTTTACGCAAATGGAATAAATGTCAATCTAAATTTCAAAGAACTTACCGTCTTACCACAACAGTTTTACGCGCGATTTAGACAATGTTTAACAGTACAAATCGCGCGGTTAGACAGTGTTTAAGGCGTGTTTAAGTATTTCGTGGTAAGGCGGTTATTGTGTTAGAACTGAATACCAACATCCTCATAATACGAGTATGTCTAGGGCGACCGCTCTCGAACTGGGCTACACCAACTCCAAACCATAATTACATCGGCAATATTGTTAAGTAATTCACTAGTATGCATTTTTACAACCGTAATTTTAGGTAAGCACTTAAATATATTATTTTAGTGCACTATCAAACTAATTTCATATAAATTACATATTCACCTTTTAAAAAATGTTCGTCATAAAATTCTCTATTCAAAAGTTTCATCAACAAAATTTACGGCGTACCAAGTGGCTCTTTCATTCACTCGTTCATCACGCTCCCTGTGTTGCCACGCTTTACATGTTTTAATAACTTTAAAACTGAAACTGTAAGGTGTGCTGCACATTATCATATTAAGGACGGTATAAATTGGAATGTGCTGGGTGCCAAAATTAGTCATTCTTGTTGGAAATTAAAAATGTTAATATATGATGATTACCACAGCACCAAAAAGCGCACCAAAAATTCAAATAACAAAATATTCATAGACAAAGAAAATCAATTCTTGTTACTTAAACGCAATTTACCAAACAGGGTACAATCAATGACTCGTTCACAATAGATTTTTTGTTTAGTTTGTAACATATAAAAATATCGGAATCAATTTTAATTTTGCATCTTGCATAGGCAGGAAACATCGGGCAAACAAAAAAAAATGCGAAATCGATGGGGAAAACGCTTTGAGTCCATGCCAACTAAGTCGATAGATCTATGCCGATTGTTCGAGTCATTGAATGCAAATTCTACCCAAACACAAGTAACCTAAATGTTATTATTTAGATACTGAAAATACTTTAGATCAACATCGGTAAATGTCGATCGGAACCAGGCGATACGGGCCGAATAAAAGCCGAATAATATGTAGCAATTGACACGAATCGGTCCGGGCTCTGGACGGAAATGTTGAACAAAATTATGCCGACTCGCACATGTCGACACGTCAATCGTACGAGTTAAGTGTGTAACACGCTTTACTTGCTACTTTATCCAATTACTAAATAACTAGTTCAGTTTAATTAAAATGAAAGTTGATTCATAATTTTTAATTAAATTAACAGTCGAATACGATAGAAGAAACACAACGCAAACAAAAGGGAAAATCGATATAGACGCCGTCAGAATATAAGGAATGGAAAAGAAATTTGATTGCCTTCTTAAGGAGAAATAGGTATCGCGAGATCAAAAGAAGTAGGTAATTGTGTTCCGTTGTAATCTCGGCTAAAAGGAAGCATTGTGAATGCTGTATTGATTAATATACCTACGCTTTGAGGTGGGGTGAGTATTTATTATTCTGGTGTAATATGAAGGGAACATTTCCTATTTATAGGAAAGACGGCTTCTGAAAAGAAACTGAAATAAATCCCATAGAAATGCGAGGAAAAATAATGGTGTATTTTTGTTTGTTCATATTTGATTTCGAATTGGCGAAGCCTGATGGTGCGGGGAGCCTGGTGGGGCTATTGGTACTTACGTAATATGGAGGATATTTGGTTGATAGTTAATTCTATAAATTGGAATTTGTAGTACTACGGTACATAATATTACTTATCAAAAATGATCTATTAATCTAAAAATTGCTTAAGTTTAGTCATTTTTGACCGACGAACCGCCGGAGGAGGTATACAATTCGACGCGTATTTTTTTTATGTATAACCACGCATAACTTTTTTCATAGTAATCTGATTTTAATAATCTTTTTTTTTTTATTGGAAAGAGTATACATTGAAATTGGTTTCATTCAAATTTTACCGAAATGGACTGAGCCATTTTTGATAAATCAACAATATTGTGAAAATGTTACATCGATCCGTGCGAAATATTCGCGAATTCTGTACACGGATGAAGTCGGTCATGCTATTTTTTGCAAAAAAATAATTATCAGAGCTCGTGTAGGAAAGTACCGAGCTATTGGCGGTTATTTAACTACCATAGTTGTGTGCAAATCAATCATTCTACTAGCCGAATTTCAGCTTTATAATGAGTAGAGTTTGACCAAGTGCAGTTTAAAATTCTAGGTAACACTTATTACACTTATAAATTCGTTTTACAAGTATATTACAGTGTATTACAAACAGTACATAATTATAAAATCTTGTAAATTCCTTATTAGATTTAATTTCATCAGTATATTCATTACTGTACCAATCTTAGCAACACAATATTGACTTGAAGTACAATTTACAAAGGAGCTATTATTCCGGAAAAGCAATTATGTCACATAATAATCTCTACAATTATGTTCATATACGGGAAGCAATAAATACGGGAAAATTAATATCGTGCGAGATAGAAGCATACATATTCGATACATTGATACATATTGCATGAGACATCCTCCTGCCCGCTACGAAGACGCCAATTTCACACTTGACGGGAATTCCAATTACTTCCATTTAATACGAAATTGTAATAATGGAAGAGGACATTAGGTCTCTAGTTGAATTATACATACGACATTGAATTCGGAATTGTATTATAAGCAAAATTGGTTGATACAAATTGAAATATGTCTAGTCTGATCAATACTCTGGTACTCTGTTGGTTGCTTCATTATTAATAGAGTATAATACATTAGCCTGAAAGCCGTTGTATCCTAGAATTTATGGTGGATATGGCTTAATTGGCTATTGACGGTAAGCCTATGTTAAGCAGTGGATTATTAAAGATGTAGTGTATTACAAACAGTACGTAATTACAAGCGTAAAACCTTTCTAGCCTCAAAAGTAGTACTAAAATTTTAATGAGTGTTTTTTAAACTTCTTAAGTGGAAAACAGAAACAAAAGAGCATGAGAGCAGATGCATTCGCCGGTTATTCATTTAGGAGCTATTTCTGTAGTATTTAAAAATCGATAAAAATAGCCTATACAGCTATCTATATATGCATGTAAAAAAAAAACAAAGCGTTCTGTTGCGGTCTTGTTGAGTTAAAGAGAGTTTAATAAAGATATTTACATGTTACTAAAACTATTTATTGATTTATAAAATCAATTTTAATAATCTTACACATAATATTCTTGAATGATAGTACAAATACTAAAATTGAAAAGTCCAGTGCAAGTTTATCTATATTTTGCCTGAAACATATTTGACAGCACACTTTCAACGGCTGAAAAATGCAGCTCAGAGTTTAATAAAGATATTTACATGTTACTAAAACTATTTATTGATTTATAAATCAATTTTAATAATCTTACAGATCATATTCTTGAATTTAAGATAGTACAAATACGAAAATTGAAAAGTTAACTTCAAGCTTATCTATATTTTGCCAGAGCCATATTTGACAGCACGCTTTCAACGGCTGAAAAATGCAGCTCAAAATTAATGTTTGTACGCGTCTAAAATTTTCGTACGTTCGCAGTTTTAAGCCATGTAAAAGGTTTTATGTTCCCCATAAATTTCGAGATTAAAGTAGCCACAGTAAATCTAGCGATGCAAAATTTCAGCAGCAATTACATATACCAGTGGCGCATGCTCATGTAAAATACATGAGTCGTATAGCAGCTGGAAAAATCTGATAAAAGCCGGCAATGTAGCACACGCCCGCGCTTCCGTGATGATACTACAAGTTTCCTCAAGAGCACCGATTTATCACGTAAGCGGCGAGCTATAACCCGAATGTACGTCCATACTCCACCAAAGGGGAGCGAAGCAGATGATATGCGGGGTAGAGCTTTAATGATTATGGGGCCGGGAGCTTGTCTTTCTGAGCGTCTGGTAGACGCAACGCTTAACCAAGACTTACCGGTCTCAGCAGAATGCCAGCGCTGATTGTTCTCAATCAGCAATTCACGCTGAGTTGGGGTCGGTTTTCGTGGCATACCGTGCTCTCTTGCTGCTTACTATTACCACTATTACTCTTGTTTGTTGTTTATATTTGTTCATGCATGTCACGAAATAAAAATAAACGGTATTTCTTTCTTTAAGATTCTGGTATTTATTTGTCTCAACGTATAGGCAATGCCATTCAGCGTGACAATGCAGCCAGCATGCTGGGCACGCTGCCAACTGGCAGTGGGCTTTAGATGAACCAATAGCCTTTTATGTAGTAGTGTGTGTAGTTTTAGATTATAATGTTGCTTATTGATTACATGTCATATTTACTTAGTGAAGACACGAAACACAACTCCGCCCCGGTCATGTCAGTAAATAGGTTTTTCGTCATAAAAATACACACGTTTTTATGCGTATATTTGTATAGCCTTAAAAAAGTTTCCGAGAGATGTCTTTGTGAGAAGCATTTCAAAAATCTGTAGCGAATGCAGGATTTGAACTTGCCTTTTGAGATAATACCAAGTGCAGAAAGAACTCTAAAATATAAAATCAAATCATCAAAAAATTCGACTGATCGAAATCGAAAAAACAACAAAAATGATAGTAGTTTGGCTCTTTTCTGGGTAATTGAAAAATATTATAACAAACTCTATGTACACTACACTTACCCATTACGATTAAAAAATACAAGTTATGATAAATAAAATGCCCGGCCAAAATGATGGCAATGTGCTCAATTTTGAACTTGATAGATATATTAGATAAAATACCGGTTTTAACTCACGTATGATATACGGCCGGGCCGCTGTGAAACCCGACCGGTTTCGGAGTAAAATTAGTACTCCTTCTTCATCAGGGAATACGCGCACTCCCGTCGCCTGGCGCACGCGCACTGAACTGAAGTGCGCGTGCGCCAGGCGACGGGAGTGCGCGTATTCCCTAAACCGGTCGGGTTTCACAGCGGCCCGGCCGTATATCATACGTGAGTTAAAACCGGTATTTTATCTAATATAATGTATTCTCACGCGAGTTTTAATGAAGTGATTGATAGATATAAACTAAAAATTTTGTTGTTGTCTTTGATTTCGATTTACTAGACAGCAACACTTTAAAATTAAATATTGGATAAAGCCGTGGTAGTCTAGTGGTAATGACACCTGCCTTGCAGTAGTGAGGTCTTAGGTTCAAATCCCGGTCCAGAACCAATGAGTTCTTTGAAAATGTACGGATTTTCACACCACTGGCTTTTCGGTGAAGGGAAACATCATGATGAACCTGCTTACGTCTGTAGAAGAAATTCGATGGTGAATGTGAATCCAGCAACCCGCACTGGACCAGCGTGATGGATATCGCTCAATAACCCTTCATGGGTCGGCCTATGCCTATTAAAAAGGCTGATATAGTACTTTAAAAAAATATATTTAAACCTGTTAAAGGCCTATAAAATTAAGTCTAATGTATTTATGTACTCCGCCGTCTAGCTTCGCTTCGCTTCCCTTCTATAGATTTGATAGAGTCTGGGCCTAAGCAGCGAGCTATAACCCGAATATAAGAGCGATTACCAACCCGTTCTGGGCCAGCGTGGTGGATATCGCTCAATAATCCTTCATGGGTAGGCCTACGTCTATTAAAAAGGCTGATATAGTACTTTAAAATTATATTTAAACCTGTTAAATGCCTATAAAATTACGTCTAATGTACTTATGTACTTCACCATTTAGCTTCGCTTCGCTCCTCTTCGATAGATTTGATAGAGTCTGGGCCTAAGTGGCGAGCAACAACCCGAATGTGAGAGCGATTACCAACCCGTTCTGGGCCAGCGTGGTGGATATCGCTCAATAACCCTTCATGGGTAGGCCTACGCCTATTCAAAAGGCTGATATAGTACTTTAAAAACTATGTTTAAACGTGTTAAAAACCTGGTAACCTGTTAGGCCTATGCCTATTAAAAAGGCTTCATTCATCTCGTGTCAACGGCTGGACATTTTTTTTCTTTTTCGTTTTTTTTTTTAAATTAAAAAGGCTGTATAAAAATTATGTTTAAGCCTGTTAAAAGCCTATAAAATTACGTCTTATGTACCTATGAACTTCACCGTCTAGCTTCGCTTCGCTCCTTTTCGATAGATTTGATAGAGTCTGGGCCTAAGCGGCGAGCTATAACCCGAATGTAAGAGCGATTGGTTGCAGGTTACAGATGAATGATGCATGAGCTGCGCACATCTGCGCCGCGCGATCCCTCACATCTATATCTCTAATGTAACGTGCCACACGTGCCAACTCACATTACTCCTACGTAATACTCATTGTTGTAATGGCTACGGGTATCCGCATTATCGATAATGTTTCCGGTACGAATGCTGCAATAAAAATTTGTGAGCGCATACCAGGCAGACGCGGCCCCGCGCCGTAATTGTCGTCTAAAAATCCGCCTGCTCAACTTCTTTGCCATAGAAATCTACAGAAAAACCTTTACTTTACTATTGCCTAAAAGGCTAAGTGATATTTGAAAAAGAAAACTGTCTCATTTATTAAATAAATGGTTTAATTGGTTTTATAATTTAATTGATAGTTTTAAAATTTATATGAACACCGGATACAACTCACGATTATTTGAACGGTCGAGCCGCTATGTGTCCGACCGGTTTCAGAGTAGTTAGTACTCCTTCTTCAGAGAATACGCGCGCCCCCGACAACGGACGCCCGTGGATAGTTTTGGCTAAAATGTTGGGAATATGAAGTTGAAGGTAGAAGGTGGTGTGGTGAAATCGTTTTATAGTTTTGCGTGGCTTAATGATCATCATTACGTGTTAGTATATAGAATTAACTGAGGGAAGCATAATATGGACTTGGGAACGTACAGTTTTTTCAGGACAAAGAAAACTTAAAGAAACTGACATTCATCAATTGATAGGCAATGGCTAAAAGAACAAGAGGGAAACTAGGGAGTGTTTTTCTGATAGGAAGTTTGTATGTTAGTAGCGAACGGGTTCTGTAACTTGTTTTTTTTATCGACAGAAATTGTCATGAGCGGTCGTGCCATATACGAGTAAATATTGTTGTTACACGTTAGATTATTCGACAGTTAGTCGACAGCCTCGATGGCTCGGTGGTTAGTGACCCTAACTTCTGGGTCTGGGTTCGATCCCCACCCAGAGCAAATATTTATGTGATGAACATAGATGTTTGCTCTGTGTCTGAGTGTTATTTAGTTACTATCTATATAAGTATGTATTTTAAAAAAAAGTATATGTAGTATATCAGTCTGGCAGCCATATCACAACCTTTGCTTAGTTTGGGGTCAGAGGCCGTGTGTAAGATGTCCCAAAATATTTGTTATTATTTATTATTTATTTTTTGACCGACGAAACGGAGTGAGTACTCAATTCGACGCGTATATTTGTTTTTTTTTTTTATGTATAACCACGAATAATTTTTTACGTAGTAGTCCGATTTCAATTATTATTTTTTATTGGAAAGAGTATACATCGAAATTGGTCTTATTTAAATTTTATCGAAATCGGCTTAGCCATTTTCGATTAATTAACAATAATTTGAAAAATGCTAAATCGAACTGTGCGAAATCACAAATTCCGTCCACCGCTAAAGTCGGTTATGCTATTTTTCGCAAAAAATAATTATTAATGATCACTTTGCAGCTTTGGTGCGTAGAAGCACTTATAAATAAGTGATTGAGTAAACATTATGTTATGCGCAGTCGTTGTTTTAGACAGAGTTCTAAGCGAAATCAGGTTCCTGCTAGATCGAGACATGTCCCATCCCACGGGACCTGTGTTCTATGCTATTTGCGTTGGATTTTACGTTTTATAAGGGGAAAGTTAGAGTATGCTTCTTGAAAGTTTGTAGTCGTGGCAAGGATAACGTTGCATCCTGCGGTGCTTGGCGCCGCTCCAGGGCTCTGCAGCCGCGACGCTGCTCGTTCTAAATTATTTTATTACTCTATCTAAGGTTATGTATAATGCTCGTATTGAGATGAAAAAACTCGTTGTGATCATTGCTCTGAATGTCTTTAGTTTGTTGCGCCAACATAGAAAACATAAAAGTCAACTTTAATCTTTTCTAACCATTTCATAATGTAAATACTATTAAGATTAGTTTCAGTAGTTATATAAAAACAGTTTTGCCTGTCTGTCTGCCTATTATTATAGCGTCCTATAGTAATCATTTTGCTGAAAACAACTCATTTCGTTTGGCAGACAGACAGAACTCTATTTATAACCACTAAAACGAATCTTAATACTATTTAGATAAATACAGGTCGCGGCATATGTAGGTATATTATGTGTAGAAGAATTTTAATGCTATTTACACAAGAAAGGAACCTGCACCCCAACAAAGCTGATCTTTGAACCAAACCACTAGTTAAAAGTGCTATGTTTATGTGCAAATTTGTTCAGCTAGAGAATGGAACAAACTGCTAACGTCATTGTATCTCGACAAATATAATTAAGGTCTTATCAACATTTGTGATAATGGGTATTTAAACTATTTAAGTCTGCTGGATTTTTGTTTGACTACATCGCCGCATACCCTCAGCCGAGTCATAAAACGCGGCCTTATAATCGGACTTATTTATATTGGATAAACGTAATAAAAACAGGAGGAGCTATAATTTATCAGGCTTAATTTAAACGCGTTTTTATTAAGATTGCAAAGCTAACTCAACAGACAGCTTTACTTGGATCTGCACTCAGTAAAATACCTATACATTTATAAACAGCTTCGAGGATGGCATGCTTAAATACTGTTACAATTGTTAAGAATGAAAGATCATAACTTAAAATATCATAATATACCGAACATTTTTATATATTTTTGTGTGGGCCTTATGTATAATTTAATGTAGGCTTTATGAATAAGCTCAAGATAGCCCAACGTGCTATGGAGAGGGCTATGCTCGGTGTCTCTCTGCGGGATCGAATCAGAAATGAGGAGATCCGCAGACGAACCAAAGTTACCGACATAGCCCAGTTGATTAGCAAATTAAAGTGGTAATAGGCAGGGCACGTAGTTCGAAGAACGGATGGCCGATGGGACCGTAAAGTTTTCGAATAAAAACCACGCACCAGCAAACGCAGCGTAGGACGTACACCGACTAGGTGGACTGACAATATAATATCGCAGGAACGCTCTGGACGCAGGCCGCTTCCAACCAGCCTTATTGGAGATTCACGAGGAAGGCCTATGTCCATCAGTGCACGTCCTACGGCTGATGGATGGATGGATAAATATACCGAAAAACGTATTCTGATATGACTTATTCGAACTAAGCAGATGAAATTCCCACGGTAAGCTTGCTAACATATCCATTGCGAACGTATAGTCTTAGAATGTACCTATATTTTATTTAAGTAGTTTCCAAAATCAATGTACCTACCTATGTAATCACACCTATTCTAAGCCAATTAGTTTTTGGAACTTACTCCTGGCCTCCCGTGATGTGAAAATTGTGCTTTTCGATGATGGAAAAGATCATGAGAAAACACTGCATACCTACGTCCGTAGAAATTACATGGCGTAAGTGAATCTAGTAACGGGTAAATCGCCTGTTCGTGGGTATGATCATGTTCAGCAGTAAACTATTAAAACATTGATTTCAGTACTATATAGTAAGTTCGCGTAATCACATATACATATATACAGTTGAAAAATAGCGTCATTTCTAGCATAAATCTCTCTGTTATACATATTTACGGGACGCAGAGTACATTGTCGATACAAAATATTGCTCGCGCAAACCACTCGGTTCTGTCAGGGTAATTCAAACATACGAGTTCGTTGCCAGTACAGATATTATGGAGAATGTTTTCGAATACCCGCATTTGCAATGTTGGTTTACTATGCTTTGTTGGAAGTGAATGTAGCACTCAGATGAAATGGTAGCTAGTATCACTTTTATATGTGTTTCTATGTCAGGTAGGTTGGTTTTTCATTTGAAATAGCGAAATCACTATGGTAAAATGTTTTAGTAGTCTACATACCTACATACTTTACGCCTATGCTTTACGCAAAATTTGGTCTGTGTATACTGAACAGTATTGCAGTTTTTTGTACGAATACCTAGATGCTTCATCGTATGTTTTGATTGTATAAGGTTGTGAAGAGATTAAACATTATTTTATTTAATTTACACATGCATGTATGTATGTATCAGCCTTTTTAATAGTCCACTGCAGGACGTAGGCCTACCCACGAAGGGTGGTTGGGCCATATCCACCACGCTGGCCCAGTGCGGATTGGTGGATTCACATACGCCATCGAATTTCTTCTACAGACGTATGCAGGTTGCCTCACGATGGTTTCCTTCACCGAAAAGACAGCGGTGTTAAATTCCGTACATAAATTCTAAAAAACTCTTTGGAACGAGACTTGGATTTGAACCCACGACCTCACGATTGTAAGGCGGGTGTCACTACCATTAGACCGCCACGGCTTTCATTAGATCACCACCATTTACACATACAGTTTTTTTTTAAATAATAGCTACCTGTTATAACGATATTGTATTTGTGAAATGTAAGAACTATTAGAAAGCAATGCATTGGAGAGATATACCCAGCATTAAACTAAAATTAAATTCGAATGAAAATCTATTTGAAATATCTGAAAATCTATTTAATAATATCTTATCGAATAGTTTTTGAATACAAACACAACATGTGAGATACCCTCAAGAAAGATGAACGACCTTCAAAAAGCAGGAACGCGCTGGATGCAAGCCAATTGCTCCTATAGGTATTTATAGATTAGGCCTATGCCCAGCCCTTGTACTATAAGGTCTTTAGGGCGAGCCTAGATATGATCAACTTGAATTTTGTCTCGTTTTCTCAGCTGTAGACAAAGCTAAACTTATGTTGTTTTTAAACTTTCGCAATCTGAACACATTATTATTGTGTTTTATTATTATATATTATTAGTGAAGCGGTGGAAATAAAAAAACATAAGAATTTCAACCGGGGGGATGGATTTAAGTTATCGGCGTCGTGGAATCCTGTTGTCAAGAAATGCAAATCGCGTAGTGTAGGTAGAAGGACATTGTTAGATACCGTCAGTGTTGTGTGTCGTAGTGACAATTTTTCAAGTTCAAATTGAATTGGCGGTACCAGCTGTTTCACATGCCAGTCTACCCGTGACCACGGTCGATGCAACTCGGCCGAAACGTCGGGATGAGGAGGTATTTATTTATCTCGTAATTTTAGTGCGCGATTAGTCCCGTAGTATATAATTTAAGAATGTAAAAACAGTGTAAAAGCAACAAAAATGGAGATGGACAGGTCACATGATTAGAGACAAAAAAGAAAAATGGTCCAAACTTATAACAGAATGGTATCCTAGAGACAGCAAAAGAAGTCGAGGTAGACAAAATAAAAGATGGGAGGACGAAATCAAACAATTAGCTGGACCAGCTTAGCTGAGCTGAAGTTCTAATAACTTCTAGTTGAGTGATAACCTGTCTAATACGGGTATCACAGGTGGCGCCACCAACGCTATAAGTTGGGAAATGTAAGCACTTCAGAAATTTGAAGCTTGCGTAGGAGGCGAGCTAGCTCAGTGGTTAGAGCGTCGGGCTAGTGATCCGAAGGGGCAAGGTTCAAATCCTGCGTTCGCTTCATATTTTTGAAATGCTTATCACAAAGATAACTCTTTGAGATAAAAATCTAGTGTGGAAAGCACTTAAAATAAACATCATAACAATTAAAAACCTGTTTAGCATGTGCTAATAAAACTCCTTTATATGATACCTTACATGATACGTTATATACATACGAGTAAGTTACTCATTTTAAATTTTCATCCCATGTTTTGTGATTTAAAAAATGTACAGTTTTCAGATTTATTCCTCTATATGTGTACTTTAAGGCAATGTTTCTCGCCAAATTTCATAGTTCTATGACAACGAAAAGTACCCTGTAGGTTTTGACTTATGTGAGTGTCGAAATATGCAGTATTTTACGACATAAACGGCTTTAACTTTTTTATACGATAACTAAGAAGTTTTTCTTTTACACAACTGCAAGAGATTATAGATATACGTAATTACGTATATTGTTTAAATGTTACCTCCATATCTTTACGCGTTCCGTTTTTTCCTTTGAGGTACGGAACCAAAAAAAAAAACAATTAAAAAATATGTCCCCACATTAGGTGAAGTCTATACGTATCCGCTGCACAACAAAATCCAACCAAATCGATACATATATTTCTCGCTGTTTACTTATTTAGAAACGATTAATTATATTGCGTCCATGCTCTACCGGGCCCAAGCCGTGGTGGCTTAGAGGTAGTGACACCCGCCTTACAATCGTGAGGTTGTGGGTTCAAATCCCGGTCCCGTACCAATGAGTTCTTTGGAATTTATGTACGGAATTTCACACCACTGGCTTTTCGGTGAAGGAAAACATCGTGTGGCAACCTGCATATGCCCGTAGAAGAAATTTGATGGCGTATGTGAATCCATCAACCCGCACTGGGCCAGCGTGGTGGATATGGCCCAATCACCTTTCGTGGGTAGGGCTACGTCCTGCAGTGGACTATTAAAAAGGCTGATACAGTACAGTACAGTACATATACTACCTAAAATAGTAGCATCTCTTATATTTTATCAGGACCCTTGCAAGTAGTAGCTTGAAAATTCTCCCACAGATATTCGTTCTATTTCTAAATAATCATAGTACTGAGTAAAGCCGATTGGGCATTTAGTGATACATAAAAAAAACCTTCCAGAGTACCTACCTTACTTACTTTGGACAAAGTTCGTACGTGACCGCTGCGCTACCAAATCCAACCAAACCGATACAATTCTCGCTGCTTATGGGTTAGAAACGATCAATTGCGTCCCTCGAAAGTTGTCGCTCGGAGTGCAGTGCGCAATTCGATTTGCATAGCGCGATACCAGATCCAATATCCGCTGGGAATCGATGAACTGTGTGTATTGATATTGTATTAATACAGGCGCTGATGTTAAGCGTCTCAATATTAGATCGCAGGATAATGCTGTGTGTATGTGTTTAATACGTATATTTGGACGCCATGTACGTGTAACATACAGCCTTGGCCAAAAGTATTAGGCACCCTGTATTTTCACTCTATCTTCGAACTAATTTCAATCCTTTTTGGCATTTTTAACAAAATTAGGTGTCAATTTAATCACATCAACAGAAGCTTTCATTTCTGTTGATGTGATTAAATTGTTTACTTGTTAGAGTCCAGAACACAAGTGACCAAACATTGACTGATAAGACCGAAAGAAAACCGAATCCTTTGTTTTCGGTCACCAGTTGTTTTATGACCTTAACAAAGAGCCGCTCGATATTCTAAGAAGTTATTTATGACCCGGTAAGTCATTTAAGATAAGCACTCAGTAGTAAACATGCATTATAATTTTTAAAGGTGCATAATACTTTTGGCCAAGGCTGTATATGTAGAACAACGTAGTGAGTAAGCGTTCCTAAATACGCGATGATATATTATTTTATAACATATTGGTAACATCTGGATGAGACTGGATTAACATTAGATAAATTGATGAATAGAAAAGAAGACGTGGTATGTTACTGAAAAAATGGGCATATAAAAACTATTTTTTTTAAATACATTAAATAAGGAGATGAGCAAATAAATAGTCATTTGATGATAACGCAAGCTTATAACAAATCAGATTTACCAAAAAGTTTTATCCTATTAGTAGGTTTATGAAATATATTCAAAAAAGTAAGGAAAAAATTGGAAGAATAAAAGTATACAAACAACCGACGAAAAATCATCAATAACAGTTATGTTATTAAGACGTAATCCCACCAGCAATTCGGTACATATTTGCTAGTAAGCTCGTTTGAAGCTTTAACAGATAACTTTTTTCATCAGAATGTTACTAAGTACCTCGTCCAGTTACGCGACATTGTTGTATGAATCCTGTTTCGTTATCTTCCCAGCTTTAGTTACAAAGTAAGTTCTCCAACTTCCTAGAGCGGGTTTACTCTTTCCAGTAACTCACAGTAATACTCACAGATTTAATGAGATGGGACATGTTACTTTGATTTAACTAATTTTGTACTAAACGTAACGCGTAACTAACAAAGTAAGAAATTTAAATTGCCTTGCTTTTATTGCTCGACAATCATTGTCAATTCCAAAAAGGAGTCTATGCTGTAGTATGTAGCTTGCATCAAATTAAGGTTATAATTGTCACAGGCATACCTACATGTTTTTAGCGTAGCTACTTTAAAATTTGTGCATTGCTTGATTTTCACTTTAGTTTTCGGTTGATGCACATCAGCTCTAGACTAATTTACTATCATGATTTTTTGGTGTACATAGCGTTTTTATATTACTAATACATTGCCTGAAACTTGTTTGTAAATCAACTGTAAGTAGGTACGGAAGAAAAACTCAAAACAATTGATTTCACCTGTTGTCCTAGGTCTACTTCATGGAGGAGACTGGAGAGCGCATGGGCCCCGTTTTTGTTGAAACAATAGGTCACCGATTTTAAGCGGGGGGAGAGGTAAGCTCCGCTGGCTGTAATTGGCTGACGCCAAAATGACGCAATGACAACAGTTCTTGTAGTGGTGCCAAAAATGTTACTAGCAAAATATCGATATCGATATTTTTGACTTGGTTCTACTTTGAATAAAATATCGTATCGCAATAACACATCTTTTTAACTATTGACACGATACTGGATCAAATATCGTATCGAAACCACACAATCGTATCGTCTCAATAAAGAGCGGCTTTAGAAAATATTATTTCTGTGTACTTTGCCACTCACAGGTTGGCCGACGTAAATAAATATTGTTTATGTACCTAAAACAATAAACTTTGATGGTATAAATGACAATGTGTTCTATTTTTTTAAATACGATCCCGGATCGATCTAAAATATCGTATCGAAACAAGCGGATCGATACACTGCGCACTGCGATGCGATCCATTGCAATCCAAAGTATCGATACAAAGCATCTTGATCGAGCATCCCTAGTCGATTGTCAACTAAAGCGCCTATCGATGGTGAGCGAGGCCGTCCCACGCACTTTCGCCACTGGTTAATATGCTCCTTGGTCTACTTTAAAATACTATGCAAAATGCCAATAATCACAATTATTACTTACCTAAAAGGCATAATAAATCTTATATAATCGTACACATAATCCTGCATTTGGCAATAGGTATATTTATCGAAAACATGCACTATGTAATGTATGAGTATCTTCAGGTACAATCCTGGCTTGAGTAACAGTACATCTCAATCTGGAATACAATTATGTGAATCTGATTTTGATTTCTTAATGGTTGACGATTTAAATTAACACGTAATAAATTTTAATTTCAATTTCATTTCATTTCATCTCGCTCGCGTATATGTCTCGCGGCCAGTTATGAGAAAGCTACTCTATATCTGCTACATATATCTATGGTTACACTACTACGAGTTACTGGCGATTTACACACTTGAACTGGGGGTGCTATTTATGACATGGACGAAATAAATAATGCAGAGGCGAGCACGATACACGAACTAAAACAAAATTCGAAATACAATGAAAAATTCTTAAGAGGATCATGAATCGACCAGTGTTTTTGCGTTTTCTGTAGAATGTCAAGGAAATTTGCGGTAACGCTATAAGTTGGTGTAATATAAGCACTTCAAGGCTCAGTTGGTTAGTGCGTCGGGCTAGTGATCCGAAAGGGCAGGTTCAAATCCTGCGTTCGCTTCAGATTTTTGAAATGGTTATCACAAAGATAGCTATCTTTCGTTATATATCGTCTTAATAATGGGTTGCCTGGAAGAGATCGCTTACCAGCGATAAGGCCGCCTTGAGCTACACTAGTAAGTTTTTCATGTATTACTGTTGTCTTATTATTTTACTGTATACAATAAAGTATTTTCTATTCTATTCTATTAATAGTCTAGATTTATTTTATAGGTTATTATTATATTTATT